>CM019067.1:213595972-214795972 GCA_009667805.1 Leptobrachium leishanense | reverse complement strand
TTTTCGGAGGCTGGTCCTTCGTCCGGTCTTTCCCAAATAATTCCGTGATGGTGGTGCGTAGCTTATCTAGGATACGGTTCTTGCGCGCGTTATTCTTTCTGCCGTAAGGGCCCTTACGGCAGTCGTAATCTTTTTTATCAAAGATGCGGACCAGCTCCAACATCTCCTCAAATGCCATGTTGCTGGCCCGCTTCTTCCTGGGTGTCTCTGGGGTGGAAGCAGATGAGGAGGTGTCCGAATGGGACGCTCTGTCTCTTCCTTCAGCCATGATAAATTATAAATAATTTCTATATTTTTCGGCCTGTCAAAAAATTGTCAAAACTCTCTACAAAAATGGCTCAATAAAGTTACGACATCCGCGAGCGCGCATGCGCGACCCGCGGACGAATCGGATCCGACCCGATTACGGCAGAATTATCGTATCGACAGAATTATCGGATCATTGGAAACAAAAACAAGTGATACGCATTTACAAATACAAAATTTACAGAATCAGCGATATAACCGATAATAGTTAAATATACGATGTCCAGAATTACCGAAATGGAAACGAAATCACGAATGGAACCAAAATCATGAATAGAGCGAAAATAAATTTCGATTTGACACATTTCAAGTCCATTCGAAAAATCCGAAAACTTTTAGTTTCGGCTCGGAAAACTTTTCGGATCTGTCGGTTTTCGAGTCCGATCCGATTCGGAAATTCGGCTGAATCCGAAGTCACGAATCGGGAAATTTCGGGAAAATTCCGAAATACCGAAACCCGAAACGAAACGTTTCAAAAAACATGAAACTTAGAGAAGGGCTCAAGATGAATTAGATGCCAACAAAAACATTACCATTAAACCTGCAGACAAGGGGGGTCTAACATAATGAAATGATGTGCCAATTTATGGACAGAACTAACTACAGAATCCTAAAAAAATGACCCCATGAAGCATGTAATGAGGATTATTGAGAATGTGGTCAGCGATGCATAGGATATAGGGATTATAACCCAAGCAGTACAGTCCTACCTGGTGAATTTTTTTTGTAAATTTTTTTTGAGAAAGGATTTTACCAGGAAGGATACATTAAGATTTCTCTTGTTTTCAAGTATGTCCTGGGTGGCGAGTATGTACCGTTAGGTGTCTTGCCCAAGGACACTTACTTGCAACTCCTCTCGCTCCTGTGTTTTACACATTATCTAAAATTCATAAAGATCTTAGGATCTTTTAGGATCAAATTCATTTTCTGTAATCATGACTACAGTACACAAATCATGAAATGTTTTAGATTTATTAATGACTACTTCATGATCTGGAGGGGTTCTGAAATAGATTTGGGAAGGTTTATCTTATATCTTAATTAATGCCACTAGACCATTAGATTTGCACACCTCATGGACAAAGAGAGTATTAATTTTCTTGATGTGACTATATACAAAAAAAACAATAGACTTCAAAGTGACTTATTTGTGAAAAAGACTGATAGCAACAGCTTAGTAAACGCTAACAGCTTTTCTCCTAACAGATAAAGAAATCAATTCTGTATTCCCAGATGGTAAGGGTTAAAGGATCCGAGCAAAGATAATACGTTTCAGGCCTTGATGAAATGGTTGCTAAATTCAGTTCTAAAGGTTACGAAAATTGCTTACTACAGGAGGCTAACCACAAAGCCCAATGACTGGACAGAACACAATTACTGCATTACAAGACTGCTAAACATAACTACAGAATCCCATTTGTAAGCACTTTCCACTAACTAATATGGTCAAATGCATCATTTTGAACAATTGGTACCTACTTCAACTGGGCAGGAAAGTCGGGCACCTATTTAGAGAGAGAACCATATTTTCACATAAACAAGCCAAAAACATCAGGGACATAGTGGTTAGAGCCGATGCACAACTTTCGGTTAAATGCCAATTTTTTTTGTCAAAGTCTGTACATGGGCATACCCATGCCTCAGCTGTAACCACTGTAATGGGATAATTAAGGCTGAGGTTTGCAATCATCCATGAACTGGTGAAGCCATTAAACTAAAAGGCTTCCATACTTGTCTTACTGAATATGTATTATACTTGCTCAAGCTCATGCACTAAAGGATAGCATATCCCAACGCAAAACTTTCATTAGAAATTCATCCTCAAACAAACCGTAGCACATAATTTTCATGGGAAAAGACACACCCATCTGCACAGCTGAGATACCAGATTTTGGAGCATGTGCCACCCCTGAATAGGAGTGGTAACAGAACGTTTGCTTTTGCAGAGAGAAGGTGGACCTATAGACTAGATTCGATATAACCAAATTGACTAAATGAGAGAATCAAATGGTTTCTCGAACAACTCATTTATGCATGATGTGCTACCTGTAGATGGGTAAATATATGGTGCTGTTAATTGTAGGCTTTAAGTTATGTACCCTGTAACCTTATTCTTTAGTTCTGATCTTGTTTTTGTAGTCTGTCTCTTTTTTATGTTTACCTTTAGATCATTCTCAATGATCGTTTACACCTCATCTGTTTACTCTTTCTATTTGTGTTTGATATTGATTGTGTCATTGTCTCTGTGCCTGATTGTCAATGCCTCTTCTCTGTGTATTGAAAGACAACAGCCGATTCACAACCGAGTCTCAAAGCACAACACACGAGCCATACAGCATTACGGCTCGAGAGCTGTGTTTGTTAGCTTTGCTTGTGTCTCAGACGTAGTGACTGCTTACTGTACATTAGCGTCTCCTATATTTTGTATGGGAGACATTATAATGTTCCCCTAGCAGATGAAAAAGGAGCTATTCCAACCAGCTTGTTCTCCATCTGTGCCTGCCTTTTAGTCGGGTTTGAATGACCTCTTTCAAACAGGGCCGTATTAAGATCCCTATGGGCCTGGAGCTGAAGATTTTGGTGCTGGGGTCAGACTAACGCATTTTTAACGTTTAATGACGGGCAATGATGGTCAATATACGAAGTACGGCCGCACGAAAGTTCGGCCGCGCAACGCAAGCAACGCAAGCGGCAAACGAATGCATTTTTTCGAGAACGTCGAACCGCTAGTACTGACGTACAGAGTGCGCTGCGTCCGCATAGCGGCGTGTGTGCGTGATTAGGAATACGTCAGACGCTGGTCATGTACGGCCTACATAACGTCCAGACACCCAAAGTTTCCTGGTTTGGATCCGTAAAAAAATCAAAAAAATCTAAATCCACCTAAAAATCCCATACTTCAGATCCCCCGGTAGAAAGAGCTGCTTGATCCACTGCTTCCTTACTCCATTGGCAGAAGACAGCACTGGTGCTCACATACAAGGCTCTCCATAAGCACCCCCCTGCCTACATCTCCCTTATTAGCAGATATATCCCATTCTGACCAATTCGCTCTGACCATGATCTGACGCTCTCGGTTCCTCGTACCTGTCCGCCCAACTCTCGCCTTAAGGACTTCTCCCGAGCTGCCCCCTTTCTTTGGAACTCCCTCCCCCACAACATTAGACTCTCCCAGTCTTTCAAAAAGTCTCTGAAAATGTGTTACTTTAGAGAAGCCTATAGGCTCACATCATGATCTCCCCACTGTCATTTCCTGCTCCTCTTCCCAATCAGTCCTCCTGCAACCCGCCACTTCACCTACTCTACTCACCCTTACCTAATGGGTCATCCCTCTCCTTAGATTGTGAGCTCTCGAGCAGGGTCCTCCCTCCTTCTGTTCTGTGTGTGTAATGTGTATGCATATTTGTTGTTCTGTCTCTCCCATTGTACAGCGTTAAGGATTATTTGTTGGCGCATTATGAATACTTGTAACCGTAACATAGTTCCCAATGTTCCTCCATGTATTCCTTTGCCACTGCAGCCGGATCACACTCGAGTCAGTCTCTATAGAGAGCTATGGACTCCTGGAGCAGATAACACCGTGGTGCAGCTTAGTGCCAGTCACATTTTCACGTTATGGCTCGTATTTTGACTCGGTTGTAATATGAATGTTAAAGGCAAGTCGCAAATGAAAAACAGCTACCAAAATGTTATCCAGGTGCTTCTTACCTTTTTACATCAGAGTTGTGATCTGGCCCAACGTGTTCATAACATTAAGTGGTGTGGTTCAAAAAGGTTATTGGCCGTAGATCTCTTTTATAGTGGTCACAATTTAGCAATAATCATTTTTTAAAATCCCTTATTAATTTCCTAAACATGTGTAGTTAACAACCTTTTAATAGTGTGTATTATAGATGTGGATTTACAGAACAAAGCCATTGAATAATATAACTTCAAATACTGTTTCCCCAGAATAACATCTGTATCCACTGTTGAAAACCAAAAATACCATTTGGGACAGCTGTATACTAGATTGCTCAAACCAGCTATCAGAGCTAACCACAAGTGGATGATGTTGTAACGTTACTTCTAGTAGCAGCAATAATCAACATTTTCATTAGTGCTGTTACTTGGCTCATTTTTAAACAGAGTGCGTTTTGGTTTAGAGCCACTTTCTGAGACGTTCAGGTGCTACAATAATTTATGTGTTGTACTTCCTTATTCTACTTTATCCACTACAACTTTTTACAAACCCTTTTCCTGCATTATTTTCTAATTTAGTGTAAATCTTGCTTCCTATGTTCCTTCCAAACTAATGCCTTAGTAAATATTACCACCTCTTGCTGTTTTTTCTGCTTTTATTAAGTCAACTAAAGACAAACTATAAATATCAAAAGATCAGTGAGATCAAAATGATTCATGAAATACAGAGATTAAATTGAAAACATGTCAAATAACATAACCCTATGGTATAAAAATATGGCAACTGGAGGGGTTTAGAGGATCTGGGAGAAACTTCGTAGTCACTAAATGAGTCAACACAAAGTGTGTAGAGGAAGTACTAATAGCAAGTTAGAGAAAATATGACAACTAAATATAAAAGGATGGCTTGCTACCACTATGATCAACAATGAGTAACTTAAGACAGCTAGTTATACTTGACATTTAAGTTTTCACCATTCGAAACTCATAATAATTTTAAGCATGTGACAGCATGGTTTCAAACAGTGGAGGCTCCTCCACTGGGCAGTATGGGGAGTACCCCACCATTGCTTGGGTGTGTTACCATCTTTATTATTAGGGTAGGATAGCCAGGGATATAAATAACTTTAACCCCCCCTTGGCTGCAAATGACGGTGTGGGGGACGTCCCTGTGATTCGCCGCAACATACGGAGTGTGGCTCCTACAGGTCATGGAGTCCCGCAGCCAAGGGGGGACCCCGACTGCTCCGAATTGTGTCCCGCAGATGTCTGACTTCCTTGAAGTCAGATCATCCCATGAGCCCCACCCAGCGCACAGACGTCATCATGCTTGCACACAATGACATCATATTCAGGCACCCTGCCAACAGAGCAGGGAGAATGCCTGAAGGGGATTGGGGCTCCTTTGGACCCCTCTATCTCCCCATCTGTAGGGGTTAGAAAAATAAGAGGTATTTCTGGAAAGGTCAGTCTGAGCTTTCCATCAATGCCCATTGTAACATCTTTTCTGCAAGTACTGCGTACTGGCACAAATCCCGCCGACTGACATCATCGTGGATGGGTGCGATGATGTCAGAAAGGGAATTCCCTTTGGAAATCCCTATGGTGAAGATAGGGGCATCCTTTGGAGCCCCGTATCTCCCAATCTATGGCAGGGTCATGCTTGGAGTCCAGAGCATGGCCTTTCCAATAATACCAAACATGACCAGGTATTGTATTTAAAATATATATATATATATAAAAAAAATTAATGCACCATTGCTTACTATCAAATATAAAGTGAACAGTGTTGCTGCGCTAACTCACCTTCTCGTTTCCCACAATGCTAGCAAGTTTGGTTCATCAAAAACCTAAACATGGGGGCGTGGCTTGGCCGTCATCTAAGATGGCCGCTTAGTGACTGAGCTCCGCTACACCCGCTCTGTAAACTGCAAATATCCTCTCCCCCCGGGACTTTATTACTCACCGCTGGACACCGCAAGGGACCCAGACCATGCCCGGACCCGCCAAATCGGCGAAATCTAAAGACGCGGCCGTCGCGCTGCTGTTTACACCGCGATGGACCACAGTCCTTTCAAGATGGCGGCCGCACGAAATCGCGGCCTACCTCCGCAGCAGGTTCTGGAGATGAGGATGGAGGGGGGTTGGACTCTGGGGTAAGCCGAGCAGATGCCGCCACTATATTGAGTCAGATGGCCGAGATGAGAACTTTTTTGGCTGGCGAGATGGACCGTAATACGAAGGCCTTACAATCTGACATTCTGGCCTTGGGACAGCGTACCTCGGATCTGGAGGATCGCACTGATGAACTCTCAGGGGCCTACAACTCCCTTATAGATCACTCTAATGCTATGTCTCATAAGGTCGATTATTTAGAAGCTCAATTGGAAGATCTGACCAATAGGTCCCGCAGGAATAATTTGAGGATCCGAGGTTTGCCTGAACGGGCAGAGGATGACCCCCTGGGGGATTTTATCATCGCTATGCTTCGACCGCTAGCTCCAGAGCTCCCAGACCATGCTTGGGAACTTGATCGCGCCCACAGAGCTCTACGTGCCCGCAGCACTGCCGATGAACACTCTCGTGATATCATTGTCCACTTTTTACACTTTTCCACAAAAGAACTTATCCTCAAGAAAAACCGTACTAAGCCGATATTGTACGATGGGACTCCCCTGCAGCATTTTCAGGATATTTCTCCTGACACCCTTCGCCGACGCTGTTTATGGAAGCCTGTCGCTGATTTACTTCACTCCCACTGTCACGTTTAGACTGCGGGTAGTGTAGCAGGTTGGTTGTGAGCCCAGGATGCAGTGATGAAGGCAGGTTTGGAATAACAAAAGAGTGTTTATTTGCACATAAACACAGTAGCATTACATCAGACAGGGTTCAGGCAATGGAGTCGTCAGGATTCAGCAAGGGGTTTGGTACACGACAAGGCTGGCAGAGAATAGTCGGTGGTATAGCAGGGGTTCGGTACACGGCAAGGCTGGCAGAGAATAGTCGGTGGTATAGCAGGGGTTCGGTACTCCGCAAGGCTGGCAGAGAATAGTCGGTGGTATAGCAGGGGTGGTACACGGCAAGGCTCGATGGGGGGGCAGAGGGGGAGCAGGATGGGAGGGTTACCGGTGAGTGAAGGAATGAGAGTCCAGATTGTAGCAGAAGTCCTTGGGGTCTAAGCAGAGAGTTCAGGCAGTTTCAGGAGCTTTGGTACACAGGTATCGCAGTCAGTAACTTCAATGTGGAAGTGAAGTCTGGAGGGCGTAGCTTCTGATATGCAGGGATAATTAGGGGAAGGTGAGGTCAGGTGAGATTCCAGGCTAGGATGCTGGGAAATACAGAAGGTTAGGAATGTGCATTGTTCATGGTGCAGGGTTGGCGTGGGTGACAGGGGCCAGAGGGTGGCGATCCTGACACCCACAACATTGCGTTTGCGTGGGGCCATCCTTTCAAGATCCTGGCATTCCGCAATAAGAAAATGTATGTCCTGCTCCCGCACTCAGATCCCACTAAGTTCTTCCGGGCCTTGGATATCCGACCCCCGGAGGACTTCACATCACCTGAAGGTCCTACACCTCCGCTCCCGCGTCTCTCCAGGGAATGGAGTACAGTAAGCCGCCCTCCTCGCTGACTTATTGTCCCCGATTTTACATAGATCATTTATTTCCACTGAGACGTGGGCTTCCCGGTTCCTTTTTTATGTTTTTTTGTAGTACTTTCCTGGACTGCCACTGGCTCTCCTCTCCTTTGGAAGCAATTTTTTGTTCTACAACAGATACTCCGATTGGAATGTACTCTCCATGTTTCCCATTTCTACCGTTTCGTGAATGTCTACGCTCTCACTGCCTTTTGATCAGGCCTTCCCGGGGGCCAGTTTTTTTCCTTGTGGGTGGGGGCTCTTCACTGGGCCTTTTTTGATCTCCATGGGTGTGAGGGTTTTCTCTCTTTCTCCCCCACAGGTCCCGGCTATGGGTAAGTCCGGGCTTTTTGGACTTGGTTTTTTTTCTTTTTTCTTTTTCGTTTGTTTTAAACTCTTTGATTATGTTATTTTCTCCCTTTTTTTTGTTTTTTCCTTCCATCGTAAAAGCATTCAGTTCATGTTGCTGGATGGGGCTATTGAGACTTTGGACGATCTTTCTTCTGGGGCCTTTATTGCTACTGGGGAAAGTGATTGGGTTATGGGTATACTGCTAATTGGACGAGGTGCTCTGTTGCGCTTCTCATGGCACTGAAACTAACTTCTCTTAATGTCAAAGGCCTTAACTCCCCTACAAAGCGTAGACTACTCTTCCGCACACTGAAATCTGATAAAATTGATATCGCGTTCCTCCAGGAAACTCACCTCACTAAATCTGCTAAAATTGCGCTAACTGACCACGTCTACACACGGGCGTATGTTTCTGGTGCCTTGAGCAAGCGCAACGGAGTTGCCATTTTGATTCGGATGATATGAATGCAGTAGCGTGCCCAGCGGTGGATCGGAGTGACCGCCAGGCTCCCACAGGTACACCGACATTGGGTAGACATGACAAGTTATTTGCCCGTTTTTTACACCAAGTAGGGCTTATTGATGTATGGCGTGTTTTATATCCAAGTGTGAGAGATTACTCCTTCTATTCCGCTCCCCATGGGTCCTATTCTCGTATAGACCTTTTCCTGGTCAACGGTTTAGCTATGTCCAATGTAATTCGCACCGAGATTAATTCTATCTCGTGGTCTGACCATGCTGATATAGCACTGTATCTCCATACCGCGAAGCTCGCGACCTCTTGGTCGTGGAGGTTAAATTCGTCCCTTCTACGAGACCCAGATGTAATTAGACAACTCCGTACCTTATCGACACAATATTTTCAAGACAATCCACCTGGTGAGACATCCCTATCCACGATATGGGCAGCTCATAAGGCGGTCATGAGGGGTCACCTCATTAAGATTGCCACCCATAGAAAACGCACCAAATTACAATTACTCGTCTCTTTACAACAGGCTCTCCGTCGCCTCGAGATGTGACATAAGGCCTCCCCCTCCCCTGAACTTCTCTCTGAACTTCTACGCACACGCTCCTCCCTGAAACAATTATTACTCGACCATGGAGCCAAACAGCTGCTCTGGTCCCGTCGGCTGTTCTTTGAGAAGGCTAATAAACTAGATACTCTACTGGCCCGCGCTCTCAAACCCCGGAGTAAATTCTCCTCAATTCCAGCAGTTAAAACGGTAGACGATGTATTAGTTAACTCCCCACAGGAGATCAGCTCGGCTTTCACGGCATATTACTCTGACCTATACAACCATTCACCCAACCACACTCCCTCTAACAAATCCCATTTAGATGCCATCTCCTCTTTCTTAGATTCCCTCTCTTTACCGCAGCTTGAGGATTCTCACATACTGAGTCTTAGTGCTCCAATCCTAGAAGAGGAGGTTAACTGTGCCATCTCTGCACTAGGTGGTACGAAGGCCCCGGGTCCGGATGGGTTTTCAGGGGGGGTACTATAAAGCACTGCGTCCGGAGCTCGTCCCTTTTTTGACGTCGGTTTTTAACGACTGTGCTGAGGGTGGGTCTTTACACCCTGATTTACTCGTGGCCAATATTGCCCTTATTCCTAAAGAGGGTAAGGACCTGGCAGAGGTTGAGAGCTACCGCCCTATATCCCTCATCAACTTTGATGCCAAGATTCTTGCTAAGGTCCTGGCGACCCGCCTTAGTCCACTCCTCCAATTTTTAGTCCATTCGGATCAGGTCGGTTTTGTTCCTAATCGTCAACTATTCGATAACACTAGATGTAATGCTGACCTGATCTGGTGGCTATCTTCTCGAGCGACGCCTTCCCTTGTCTTATCATTGGACGCAGAGAAGGCTTTTGACGGGGTGGAATGGCCTTTCCTTTTCTCTGCCCTTTCCCGCTTTGGCCTCCCAGACCCTTATCTCAATACAGTGCGTGCTCTCTACTCTGGTATGTCTGCACAGGTCCGAATCCCGGGCTGTTGCCCCACTCGGTTCCCTATTTTTAATGGCACTCGTCAGGACTGTCCCCTCTCGCCCCTTCTCTTTCTCCTCCCTCTTGAACCCTTATTAGCTGCCATACGAGGTCATCCCGGCATAAGGGGGGTGCCAGTTAGAGGAGATAATTTACTGTTTCGGCCTACGCCGACGACATCCTTCTTACCTTGACGGATCCTATCCCTTCTCTTTCCCACCTTAGACCGTTATTATCCGACTTTGGTAAAATAGCGGGGTTTCGCATTAATTACACTAAATCCTGTGCTATGCCCCTTCATATGTTACACACAGACACAGCCTCGATTGAATCGGAATTTGGGTTCCGTCTTGCTCCCTCTGAATTGCCGTACTTGGGTATCCTTTTAACAGCAGATCCGAAAGCTCTTTATAGCAAGAATTTCACAACAATGGTTCATCAGATTAAGTGTGATCTGGAGCATTGGTGTGATAAGCCCATATCGTGGATAGGACGCATTCATAGTATTAAGATGAACATACTCCCACGTATTCTTTTTCTGTTCCAGACACTACCTTTATTGCTAACTCGAAGGGATTTAGCCGGGCTCCAACAGGTGATCGACTCGTTTATCTGGCAAAATAAGAGACATAGGGTGGTGCGCCGTATTCTATATCGCCCTAAGACCCGCGGAGGACTAGGGCTCCCTAACCTATACTTATATTATTGCGCAGCCCAGTTGACTCAGGTTGTGGCCTGGCATTATCCCGCTTCTGGTAGACGGTGGGTCGCACTAGAATTTGCCTTTATGTTCCCTGACCGCCCTGACCTATACATATGGCTTACTAGAACCTCCAGACCTATTTTGCGCACAGAGTGTCCCTCGATTTTGACATCTCTTCGCCTTTTTGAACTAGCTAGGAAGAAATTTGCGCTGGTGGGCGCTTCCTCTCCCCTCACCCCCTTACTACGTAATAGAGAATTTCCACCGGGACTGAGAGCCTCGGACTTTGGGGGACTGGTGGGTGCGGGGCTACTGAGGTACCGAGACCTTTATCAGAATGGACGGCTCATCACTTTCTACGAACTTCAGGAACGAGGTCATTTAACTCCTTCTTCCTTTTCTCGGTTCTTACAGGTCCGACATTTTGCTACTGCTCTGACTTTAGAAAAGGTCTCAACTGTTCCCCTTACCACTTTAGAGCGCGTTTGCATGGCAGATGGCCCCCTGAAAGGGCTTATATCCCAATTATACCTTCTCCTTAGCTCCAGCCCAGGACAGTGGGGACCCCTCACTTACTGTGACAAATGGGAGGTTGACTTATGCGATCCTTTGCCAGGTGATGAATGGGAGGATATATGGGAACAAACAGCCAGGTCCTCCATTTGTGTTACTCACCAGGAACAATTATACAAAATCCTACTCCGCTGGTATGTCACCCTGGTATCCCTTTATCGTATGGGAGTCACGTCCAGTGATTTCTATTGGCGAGACTGCGGGGATAAGGGCACTTATATCCATATGTGGTGGGACTGCCCGGTTGTACACCGCTTTTGGTCTCTAATTCACGCGAATTTCAGAAAATATTCCATCGACAACTACCCCTTGATCCCTGGGCATACCTCCTCTCTCGTCCCCTGTCAGCTTTGTCTCGACCTGAGCAGCTTCTATTCAATAGGCTGGCCCTTGCTGTCAGACGGGCCTTGGCGGCAGCCTGGCGCCGGAGTGTTCTTCCTTCCTGGACTGTGGTAACGGAAAAGATCGTTGATGCCTGTCTTATGGACGAACTGACGGCCAAGGTCAGAGACACTATTAGTTCCTTCACCAAAACATGGTCCCTATGGGAGGAGTACATCGCATGCCCCTAATTAATAAATCCTTTGATTTGCTCTGATTAGCCCTGTTTCGGGCTGGTGCCCTGATGGTCCCGTCCCATGACACACCTTCAGCTGATGGTTGGAACATTCCTCTTAACCCCCCTTATATTTTGTTTTGATTACTTTTATGTTTTTTTTTATGATTGGTTATTTTTCGTTTTTATGTGTTTTTTGTTTTTCCCTTTGAATAGGGTGTCTTCCCATATCTCATGGGATTGTTATTTGATGTTAAATTGATAAAATAAGTGTTACTGTGTCTTATCATCGCTATGTTCCTTTATCTACTGTAAGTTATGTGCTAATGGATACGTGACTCTTTAAATAAAGAATAAAAAAAAATAAAAAAATAAAAAATAAACCTAGCGCATTGAAGCAAGGGGTACTTGGAACCTTGCGTCTTTGATTTTTGCACCACACAAGGCCAAAAGAGGTGAAGTGAGATGTCACTGGAAAGATGAGAGTCTGGCCTTTCCAATGATAGTAAGTATGACCATATAATGTGTAGAAATAGAAAAAAAATAAAAAATTTGATGCAAAACTTTGCTTTTTTCCCTCCCCCCCCTTTTCTTCTCATTTTTAAGTTGGTGGCCATTTGTGCTTTTACTTGTAAAGCAAACAATGCCGCTGCTCTAACTCACCTTCTCATTTCCCACGCTGAGATGTGGAGAAAATGGCGCAAAGCATTTATGCATTTGTCATTCTAAAACAAGCTGCCGGACCACAGCGAGGAGAGTGGGGGAACTTTGGATCTCTGCATTTCCATTACTTACTCCCCACAAAGTCATATTAGTAGTTCTTGGAAAGGGCAGAGTGTGGCCTTTCTAATGACCATGAAACCTGACATGACCATGAAACCTGTTACGAAAAAATATTTTTTTTCTTATTTTTTTTAATTCAAAAGCATGTGCATTGTCCATTTGTCACAAATATAAAATGAGCAATATCACAGCCGTTTCTCACCTTCTCATGTCCCACGCCACAAGCAAGGTCAGTGTTTTATACATACAGGGTTATTCAAAGAGCATCGAAAAGTCACCGCACGTTCGGTGACGCTTCGTTCTCTTCAATTCGGTGCGATTGGGCGATCCC
This sequence comes from Leptobrachium leishanense, assembly GCA_009667805.1. Lineage (NCBI taxonomy): Eukaryota > Metazoa > Chordata > Amphibia > Anura > Megophryidae > Leptobrachium > Leptobrachium leishanense. The sequence continues at coordinate 214,783,061 of CM019067.1, read as the reverse complement.
ATTTCGGCGACCCTGCGGTGTATTCAGCAAGCACCATAGGGCAGTCGTAGTGCAGGGAAAAGCCGCCACAAACCCGACGAACACTAACTGCAAAACCTGGCGAACGCTCACCGAAACCTGCAAAAACATCTGGATTAACCCTGCCGAACACATCGGAGAAACCCGAGCAGCCGCCGGAAAAAGCCAACACCGCAGACGAATGGAGTGAACAAAAAAAAAAAAACAGTATACTTGAATGTTTGAAAAGTAAAACGCTGGTTGCAAAGAAACTACAGAATGAAAATGTCTGAAATTTAGATATAAGGTCCAATGAAAGATAATAAAAAGGGCTGTGTGAGCTGGGACCCAATCAACGCACGGTCTTCTCTTTAAAATTGCAGTCTTTTTATTTTTAAGGTCTGGCACAAACAGAAAAACAAATGCAAACAAAATGATTTAGCTCCCTTGAGCTCTAACTAAACATAAGTTTCTCTCTAACAAGGTTGCTTACTTGCAAACCTCTAATAAACAAAAAAGGCACAGACCTCTTTCAGTTCGCTGGTCAGAACACCAAAGTTTTTCCTTTTTGCTCAGATATGCAGAGAGAGAGCTTGCAGCCTCCCTCCTTGCTCAGGGACACACTCTATCAATCAATTCCCCACTGCAAAATTCTCTTATGCAGCAGTTGGAGGAACTCCTTGGGCAATCCAGAAATCCTGGACTGGCTCCCCCCCTCACCTGCATGTAATGTAAGGTGTGGAGCACTGGCCCACCCTGGGGTTATCAGTACAAAGCCCACATTGCAACACTGTTGAGGAAACATATGTACCCCCCAGGACCATGTCCTGTTTTCTGTCACACATCCTAGTGGGTTGAGCGACCATCATCAGAAGCATGTGTTTGCGTGAAAGGCTATCCGCATTGCCTTGCTGACATCCTGCCCTGTGTTCCACAGAAAAAGTATAGGGCTGAAAGCTAAGGAACCAGCACATAACCCTACTATTACTTTCCCTGTTCCGGCTCATCCACGTTAGCGGCGCATGGTCTGAAAGCAGCCGGAATTTTCTGCCCAACAGGTAGTATTTGAGGGCCTCAATGGCCTATTTTATCACTAGGCACTCTTTCTCCACGATTCAGTAGTTCGTCTCCCTCGGTAGGAGGTTTCGGCTGACATAAAGTACCGGGTGCTCCTCAGTCTGACTTTCTTGGGACAGTACTGCCCCAAGGCCCCACGTTAGATGCAGCGGTCTGCAGGATGGACTCCTTCGCAAAATCTGGGGTGATCAACACAGGCTGAGAGCAAACTACCTCCTCCAGGCTTTGGAATGCCTGTTCTGCTTCGGGTGACCATTTCACAATCATCTGAGCTTTTGCATTAGTGAGATCAGTCAAAGGACCCGCTATTGTAGCAAAATTGCCGATGAACCGCCGGTAAAAGCCAATAAGGCCGAGAAACGTCCTGACCCGTTTCTTGGTCGATGGACGTGGCCAACTTTGTATGGCTTCTACATTGGCAAGTTGTGGCTTGACAAGCCCTCTTCCTATAAAGTATCCCAGGTACTTTGCCTCCTCTAGACCGATAGTACTCTTACTATGGTTAGCGGTCAGGCCGGCCTGTCGTACGGAGTTTAGGACAGCTTGTACTTTTAGCAGGTGGGATTTCCACTCTTCACTGTGTACGACCACATCGTCCAAATAAGCTGCAGCATATCGAACATGTGGTTTTAGGATTTGGTCCATCATTCTTTGGAATGTTGCTGGAGCCCCATGTAGACCAAAAGGTAAAACCTTGTATTGGAAAAGCCCGTCTGGATTAGGGATGAGCCGAACAATTTCAAAAGTTCGAGTTCAAATGCAAACACGAACCGAACTCAATGCAAGTCAATGGGACTCGAAAGTTCGAATTTTATTAAATTCGGTTTTTAGAGTGCCCTCCAAGAGGGCATATATGCAAGATATTTGCCATAAAAGGTGTATGGGGGTCCGGGTAGTGCCCTGGGGGACAGGAAACAAGCACAAAAAGTTTTTAGAAAAAGTTTTTAAAGGAACAGTGAGTTTTCCATGTAATAAGGGTTAAAAATAAAAACGAAAAATTCCTTCAACTATCGTGCCTAGGAGGTCCCCATAACCTGCCCGTGAAGTGGCGGATTTTTCGGATGTATAGAAATATGTAAAAACCAAAAAATTACATTTTAAATGATGGTAAATGGTTTTCCTTTAATCTATCCATAAACAACGCTTGGGGCGGCAGCCTGTATGAAAAGGGGAGACCTTTTAGGACATGCAGAACAAGTTTAGTGATCTTTTGGGCTAAATTATTGTGAAACTTATGCAGGCTTTGAATGAAAGTAACAATAGGTGCTTTAAAATTGGGCCTTTAGAGTCGGCAACAGTGCCGTCACACCGTAACCCCTCTGTGGTATTGTGGAAGAGTGCAGGGTTGGACCCTGCGGCCCAATATTAAAATGATATGAATCTGGTAATATAGGCCTCAGTGGCAGTGCACCCAAATATTGTGCCTTTGGTGGCAGCAAGTGCCTTCACACCGTAACCCCTTTATGGTATTGTGGAAGAGTGCAGGGTTGGACCCTGCAGTCCAATATTAAAATTATATGAATATGGTACAGGCGTCAGTGCACCCAAATATTGTGCCTTTGGTGGCAGCAAGTGCCTTCACATCGTAACCCCTTTGTGGTATTGTGGAAGAGTGCAGGGTTGGACCCTGCAGTCCAATATTAAAATTATATGAATATGGTACAGGCGTCAGTGCACCCAAATATTGTGCCTTTGGTGGCAGCAAGTGCCTTCACACTGTAACCCCTTTGTGGTATTGTGGAAGAGTGCAGTGGTGGAGGTTTTGTGAATGCAGAAGAGATCCCCGATCTATTCAGTTACGTCAGCATCAGGGGATTGATAGCTGCTGATCCAGGACTGATTCATTTTTATAAATGTCAGCCGGTCTACAGAGTCGGTGGACAGACGCACTCTTTTGTCTGTGACAAAACCTCCAGCGGCACTGAACGTCCTTTCAGAAAGCACGCTGGATGAAGGGCAACCTAGCAGCTGCATAGCATATTGACTAAGTTCTGGCCAGTGATCCAATCTCAACACCCAGTAAGCCAGTGGATCATCTACTGGAAAGGTATCCAGGTCTGCCCTTTCCTCTAGGTAGTCCTGCACCATACGGTGAAGACGCTGGCAATGGGTGCCTACATTTGACGTCCCTGGGAGTCGTGGACTAAAAAAATTTAAAAAGGCATCAGTCAAGCGGCCCCGGCCTTCACTGCTCTTCCTCTGATCATCCGCAGCCTCAGAAGCACCTGTGTCATCACTTGGTAACCTACCAGTGCCTTGAAAGGTGTTACACAAGTGTCGCTTTAGAGCGTCCTCAAGTTTTTTCATCCTGTGCTCCCTCTGTGTGGGCAGGATGAGCTCTGCAACTTTACCCTTGTATCGTGGATCAAGAAGGCTTGCCAACCAGTAATGAGCCCTCTACTTGATAGCATGAATCCTGGGGTCCTTTATCAGGCTTTTCAGGATAAGGGAGCCCATGCAGCTTAGGTTGGAGGTGGCATTAGCTTCTGAGTCTTCCTGGTCAACGAGGATGACCCCATCGTGCACTTCCTCCTCCCAGCCACGTACTAGTCCTTGGGTTTCTGGGGACACAAAACCCTCCCTTGAGGAATCTCCACCTTCAATGCACCCACAACTTAAATATTCCTCCTCCTCCTCATCCTCCTCATCCTCCTCCTGTCTGATCTGAGGACCCGCAGGAATGCTGTCTGCGTAAAGACTGGGGCTTTGAGAGCTAGGGAAGTCCTCCTCTTCCTACCGCTGCTCTGCCTCTAGTGCCACATCTATAATTCCCATCAGAGTGCGCTCCAGCAGGAACACTAAAGGAATTGTGTCACTGATGCTTGCACTGTCCCTGCTCACCATCCTCGTTGCCTCCTCAAATGGTGACAGTACAGTGCATGCATCCTTGATCATCAGCCACTGCGGGGGCTGAACCTGTCCTGAACCTGTCCTTGTGCCATACTCACACAGGTACTCATTGATGGCCCTCTGCGGCTTGTGCAGACACTGCAGCATTGCCAATGTTCGAGTTCCACCTGGTGGGCATGTCACAAATCAGACGGTTTGTGGGAAGGTGGAATTCTCTTTGAACTTCTGCCAGGCGAACACTTGCTGGGAATGACCGTCTGAAGTGGCTACAGAATTTTCTGGCCTGACTGAGAAGCTATGCCAGCTCTGGGTACCTGGTTAGGAAACGCTGTACAACCAGATTTAGGACGTGTGCTAGGCATGGTACATGCGTCAACTTACCCTGGCATAGGGCAGAGAGAAGGTTGCTGCCATTATCACAGATGACCATTCACGGCTGAAGCTGGCGTGGTGTTAAGCATCTCTGCACCTGCCCCTGCAGAGCTGACAGAATTTCTTGCCCAGTGTGGCTCCTGTCCCCTAAACAAACCAGCTCAAGCACAGTATGGCATATTTTTGCTTGAGCCATTGCGTAGCCCCTGTCACGCGTCGGTTTATCTGCCATTTTGCCAGAGACAGAGAAGGAGGAGGAGGAGTAGGAAGAGGAAGAGGTGGTGGTGGAGCAGACAGACCTCATACAAGCAGCTTTCTGGAGGCGTGGTGGATGAACAAGCACCAGCACAGAGCCCCGTCTTGGATCCCTCCCAGCTGCAATCAGAGTTACCCAGTGTGCCGTGAAGAAAATGTAATGGCCCTGTCCATGCTTGCTGGATCACGTGTCTAAAGTCACATGCACCTTGCTGCTGACTGCCTTTCCCAATGACAGCATAACATTGTGTTCCACGTGGTGGTATGGTGCTGGAATGGCCTTTTGTGAAAAGAAATGGTGTTTTGGAACCTGCCACTGTGGTACAGCACATTCAGCAAATTCATGGAAGGAAGCAGAGTCCACCAGCTGGAAATTCAGAAGCTGTAATGCAAGTAATTTTGCTAAACTGGCATTTAGACGCTGTGCTTGGGGATGGTTGGGGCTATATTTTTTCTTACACTGCAGCAGCTGTGGCAATGTAATCTGACTACGTAAATCCAGTGGTGTATTTAGGTTTTCTGCTGCCCTAGGCCTGTCTAAACTCGTGCACCCCCTAATTTCCATTTGACACACCTCTTCCTGTTATAGCATTCAGTAAAATGTCCCTGCATGCTGGGATTTTACTAATCCCAGCATGCAGCAGCTGCTTTAGAGTGATAGGAGTCCTATAGCTCTCAGACAGCCTTTATGTGCTGAGATCAGTGAGCTCTCGGCATGTACAGTCTGCCTCAGAGTGATAAGAGTCCTATTGTACAATGATCACATAAAAAATATTATAATTATTAGGATATCATACACTAAAAATTAATAATGAGGATGAATAATCATTTTCTGTATGATTGTATCACAGCTGGAAAATGAGCAGTGCAGTATAGGCTAAGCTGTTCCTTGACACTTTTCGGATTATTCAGAGAGCTGATCTGGCCCCAAAATTGCACCGAACAGAGAATTTCCATGTACAGTGCAATTTCGTTACCATTCGGCTATTCAAAAGGCTAGTAATTTGCTAAATATTGGCAAATTGCCAGTGAAATACGGTGTTGTTTGGCGGCATTGAAATACGGTGCCTGCTCGGCGGCAGTGAAATACGGTGCCTGTTCGGCTGCAGTGAAATACGGTGTCTGTTCGGCGGCAGTGAAATCTCCCATAGAGAAGCAATGGTTAATCTATTCACATTGAACAGCAGAGAAATGTCAGTGAAATGCCCTGATGTTCATTGGTTTCATTCGGCAGGTTTAATCAGGTGAATCCCATAGGTTTCAATGTTAACAATATTCCCAGTTTTATTCAAAATCTAATAAACCGTTTATTATAATATTCTGCAGCAAATAGTCTATTTTCTAGGCATTTTTCTGCAAAAAAAATCTGATTTCATTTCCCCCATAGCATTTATTTTTTTCTGTAACAGACCTTTTTAGTACTATTCATAGGACCTCATATATCATTTTCAGACATTGTCGTGCAGTAGGTGTTTTTGCAAACAGCTGTTAAAAGATTTTTTTTTTACCCGTCTTGTGACTTGTCAGCTTTTCTCCGCAGCATTCAGCGGGACGTCGGCTACATTGGGTGGTCTGTTCGGCAGGTCGTCGGCGGCTTGTGGGTGCGTTGGGTGGCTGTTCTGTGTGTTGCGGGGCTTGTTCGGTGGGTTTGTAAAATGAGGGGTTAAGGTTCCATGGTACTAGCCACAAGACAAGCCCATTAGTTATGTATACACAGAGATCATACACCGATTTCTTCATTGTCAGGGTTATGTAACAGGAATCTATCATCTACAGTCACACACCGACAGACATCCACCTACAGAGACAGAGACATCCACATACAGACACACACATCCACATACAGTCACGCACCCACCACACACACATACAGTCATAGTGTCACATACAGTCTCTCTCACACACACAGAGTCTCAGTGTCACACACAAAGTCACAGTGTTTCACACACACACACAGAGGGATAGCTGAATATACACAGAGTGGGATAGATGAGTACACAGGGAGAGGCAGACAGAACCCCTTTTACTTACTAGCAGACTCTGTCTACAGGCTGAGGATTACATCCTCTCCCTGGCTGCAGCTGTCCAGCTTCTCCGTGCAGGCTGGCTCCGGTCACATGATCAGGCCGTCCAATCCGGATGCAGGATGTCCTCACACATCCTTATGGCACCCTGCAAGACTTTGCCATGTCATGTGCTCGGAGCCTCCCTACTGCGGGAGAAGGCTTGAGCAAGGCATGCAGCCGCAGAACAGACCGGCGCTTTCCCAGGGGAGGGGAGGTTGTGGGGGGGCTCAATCCCCTGGCTGAATCCATGCCTGTGACTCTGTGGGGGATTATAGTGAGGCGTCTGCCTGCCTGCTCGTTCCCCCCCCAATTTAACAGTGGGTTACTTTTCACTCACCACCACCGGCAGCATCACCTCCGAATTGATATCGCTGGCCCAGTCTCGACTCTTCTCTATCACCTTCTCCGGGGGTCCTTGCAGGCTGGCTGCTGGCAATGTGTGGGAGGGACGGGAGGCCCCCTGTCCCTGATGCTACTGCAACCAGGCTCCTGCTGACGCACTGAAGCCGCTCACTAGTACGTCACATGACCACGTCACGTGATTCAATGGGCGGCGCCAATGCAACGTGCCGTGCCGCTGGTGGAGGCATGCACGCACGCACTCTGCATTGAGTAGGGGCAGGGCTGGCAGTACCTAAGGATATCGCGGCCGCCGGGGTAAACAAACCGGCGGCTGCAGGTCACACTCAGCGCAGGCGGCAGCCAGCACAGCATTTTTTAGTGCAAAGGGGATTTTTTTTTTTGCCGTGGCGCCGCCCCCTAAAAGTGCCGCCCTAGGTCTAGGCCTAGTCAGCCTAGGCTAAGATACATGACTGCGTAAATCTTCAGGTGATGGGATGCTGTCACATTGTGAGGAAGGACCTGGTACACCCTTGATCCTCATCTGACATAGATTACAAATAGCAATGGTGCGGTCTGCTGCACATTTCTTAAAGAACTCCCAGACAGCAGAGTTCCTGGATATGTGCTTTGAGACAACAGAGCTCTGCACCTGAGCAGCTCTGACATCTGATGGCTTGGACGGCCTACGGTTGGTCATTGAGGACATTGTGCCTCGTCTTTGTTGTGCCTCCTCCTCCTCCTCCCTTGACTCCTCTGTTCGATCAGGCACCCAGATGGAGTCAGTGACCTCATCATCGTCATCACCCCCTATCTCCTCGTCACTGGAGCCAACTTGGCAGTATGCTGCAGCTGCTGGGGCAACATGAGTGCCAGTTATTTGTGTGTCACTGGTACCCCCTTCCTCTAGGTTGATTATACTCCCTTCCTCAACCTCAGAGATTGAATCATAGAAACTTAGAAAAATGTCGGCAGATAAGAACCTTTTCGGCCCATCTAGTCTGCCCAATTACATGGATACTTTACCTGGATTTATCTTTTGTTTAGGATAGCCTTATGCCTATCACATGCGTGCTTAAATTCAATCACTGTTTTGGCCTCTACCACTTCAACTGGAAGGCTGTTCCATGTATCCACCACCCTCTCAGTAAAATAATGCTTCCTGATGTTACTTTTAAACCTTTGCCCCTCTAATCTAAGACTATGTCCTCTTGTTTTGCTACTTTGTTTCCTTTTAAGTATAATCCCTTCCTCTACCTTGTGGATTCCCTTTACGTATTTAAATGTTTCTACCATATCTCCTCTGTCTCGTCTTTTTTCCAAGCTGTAGATGTTAAGATCATTAAGCCTTTCCTGGTAACTTTTCTCCTTCAAGCCGTACACCATTTTAGTAGCCCTTCTCTGAACTCTCTCTAAGATGTCTATATCCTTCTGGAGATACGGTCTCCAGTACTGCACACAGTACTCCAAGTGAGGTCTCACCAGTGCTCTGTACAGTGGCATGAGCACTTCCCTTTTCCTACTGCTAATACCTCTCCCTACACAACCAAGCATTCTGCTAGCATTTCCTGCTGCTCTATTACATTGACTAATAGAGCAGCAGGAAATGCTAGCAGAATCAGAGCATTGTACTTGCTGCGCATCCTCAAGCAGCATGTCACTGTCATTGTAGTCAAACTATTCAGCTCACTCCTCCGTGTGTGATTGTGAGGCTACGGCAGGAGTAGCTGTGGACATGGAGGCTGCATTAGATGTTTTGGCAGCTGAGGTGGACTGTAAACTAGGGATAAGCCGAACACCCCCCGAGTTCGGTTCGGGCCCGAACCCGAATTTTTCCAAATGTTCGGATCCGAACCCGAACACGAACCCCATGCAAGTCAATGGGGCTGAAAATTCAGTTTTTAGAGTGCCCTCCAAGAGGGCATATATGCTACATATTTGCCATAAAAGGTGTATGGGGGTCCGGGTAGTGCCCTGGGGGACAGGAAACAAGGACAAAAAGTTTAAAAAAAATACGTTTTTAAAGGGACAGTGAGTTTTCCATGAAATAAGGGTTAAAAATAAAAAAGAAAAATTCCTTCAAATATCGTGCCTAGGAGGTCCCCATAACCTGCCCATGAAGTGGCGGATTTCTAGGATGTATAGAAACACTAAAAACAAAAAAAATAAGTTTCAAAAGACGGTAAATGCTTTTCCTTTAATCTATCCATAAACAACTGCTTGGGGCGGCAGTCTGTATAAAAAGAGGAGACATTTTCGGACACGCAGAAAAAGTTTACTGATTTTTTTGGCTAAATTATTGTGAAACTTATACAGGCTTTGGATGAAAGTAACAATAGGTGCTTCAAAATTGGTCCTTTAGCGTCCCCAACAGTGCCGTCACACCGTAACCCCTCTGAGGATATGAATCTGATACAGGCATCTGTGGCAGTGCACCCAAATATTGTGCTTTTGGTTCCAGGCCTGCAAGTACTATCATACAGTAACCCCTCTGTGGTATTGTGGAAGAATGCAGGGGTGAACCTTGCGGTCCTATATTAAAAAGATATGCATCTGGTAAAGGCGTCAGTGCACCCAGATATTCTGCCTTTGGTGCAAAACTGCAAGGCCAGGAAGTATCATCACACAGTAACCCCTCTGTAGTATTGTGGAAGAATGCAGGGGTGGACCATGTGGTCCTATATTGAAAAGTGTTTTTTTATCTGTTAATGGGTGTCAGTGCACCCAGATATTGAGCCTTTGGTGCCAGACTGCCAGGCCAGCAAGTATCATCATAAAGTAACCCCTCTGTAGTATTGTGGAAGAATGCAGGGGTGGACCATGTGGTCCTATAATAAAAAGATATGATTCTGGTCGAGGCGTCAGTGCACCCAGATATTGTGCCTTTGGTGCTAGACTGCCAGGCCAGCAAGTATCATCATAAAGTAACCCCTCTGTAGTATTGTGGAAGAATGCAGGGGTGGACCATGTGGTCCTATAATAAAAAGATATGATTCTGGTCGAGGCGTCAGTGCACCCAGATATTGTGCCTTTCAGGGCAGCTAGTGCTTTCACACCGTAACCCTTTTGTGGTATTGTGGAAGAGTGCAGGGTTGGACCCTGCGGTTCAAAAAATGTAACTGTTATAAATCTGGCACAGGCATCAGTGCAGCCAAATATTGCGCCTTTCATGGCAGCAAGTGCATTCATACCGTAACCCTTTTGTGGTATTGTGGAAGAGTTCAGTGCTGGAGGTTTTGTGAATGCAGAAGACATCCCCGATCTATTCCATTACGTCAGCATCAGGGGATTGATAACTGCTGATCCAGGACTGATTCATTTTTATAAATGTCAGCCGGTCTACAGAGTCGGTGGAGAGACGCACTCTTTTGTCTGTGACAAAACCTCCAGCGGCACTGAACGTCCATTCAGAAAGCTGGGTGCCTACATTTGACGTCCCTGGGCATCGTGGACTAAAATTTTTTAAAAATGCATCAGTCAAGCGGCCCTGGACTTCACCACTATTCCTCTGATCATCCGCAGCCTCAGAAGCACTTGTGTCAGCACTTGGTAATCTACCAGTGCCTGGAAAGGTGTTACACAAGTGTCGCTTTAGAGCGTCCTCAAGTTTTTTCTTCCTGTGCTCCCTCTGTGCGGGCAGGATGAGCTCTGCAACTTTACCCTTGTATCGTGGATCAAGAAGGGTTGCCAACCAGTAATGATCCCTCTCCTTGATAGCACAAATCCTGGGGTCCTTTAGCAGGCTTTGCATTATTAGGGAGCCCATGCAGCGTAGGTTGGAGGTGGCATTAGCTTCCGAGTCTTCCTGGTCAATGAGGATGAACGTATCGTGCACTTCCTCCTCCCAGCCACGCACTAGCCCTTCTGTTTCTGGGCACACGAAACCCTCTCTTGAGGAATCCCCACCTTCAATGCCCCACTACTTAAATATTCCTACTCTTCCTCCTCCTGTCTGATCTGAGTAGGACCCGCTGGAATGCTGTCTGCGGAAAGACTGGGGCCTTGAGAGCTAGGGAAGGCCACCTCTTCCTCCTGCTGCTTTGCCTCTAGAGCCACATCTATAATTCCCCACAGAGTGTGCTCCAGCAGGAACACTAAAGGTATTGTGTCACTGATGCATGCACTGTCCTTGCTCACCATCCTCGTTGCCTCCTCAAATGGTGACAGTACAGTGCATGCATCCTTGATCATCAGCCACTGTAGGGGGAAAAAAAAAACAAGTTGACCTGAACCTGTCCTTGTGCCATACTCACACAGGTACTCGTTGATGGCCCTCTGCTGCTTGTGCAGACGCTGCAGCATTGCTAATGTCGAGTTCCACCTGGTGGGCATGTCACAGATCAGACGGTTTGTGAGAAGGTGGAATTCTTTTTGAATTTCTGCCAGGCGAACACTTGCTGGGAATGACCGTCTGAAGTGGCTGCAGACTCTTCTGGCCTGGCTGAGAAGCTCTGGCAGCCCTGGGTACTTGGTTAGGAAACGCTGTACCACTAGATTTAGTACATGTGCTAGGCATGGTACATGCATCAATTTACCCTTGCGTAGGGCGGAGAGAAGGTTGCTGCCATTATCACAGACGATCATTCTGAAGCTGGCGTGGTGTTAACCATCTCTGCACCTGGCCCTGCAGAGCTGACAGAATTTCTGGCCCGGTGTGGCTCCTGTCCCCTAAACAAACCAGCTCAAGCACAGTATGGCTTCTTTTTGCTTGAGCCATTGTGTAGACCCTGTCAGGCATCGGTTTAACTGCCACTTCGCCAGAGATCGAGAAGGGGGAGGAGGAGGAGGAGGAAGAGGGGAGGTGGTGGTGGTGGAGCAGACAGACCTCATACAAGCAGCTTTCTGGAGGCGTGGTGGATGAACAAGCTCCAGCACAGAGCCCCGTCTTGGGTCCCTCCCAGCTGCAATCAGAGTTACCCAGTGTGCCGTGAAGGAAATGTAATGACCCTGTCCATGCTTGCTGGACCACGTGTCTAAAGTCACATGCACCTTGTTGCTGACTGTCTTTCCCAATGACTGGATAATATTGTCTTCCACGTGCTGGAATAGTGCTGGAATGGCCTTGCGTGAAAAGTAATGGTGTTTTGGAACTTGCCACTGTGGTACAGCACATTCAGCAAATTCATGGAAGGGAGCAGAGTCCACCAGCTGGAAAGGCAGCAGCTACAATGCGAATAATTTTGCTAAGCTGGCATTTAGACGCTGTGCTTGGGGATGGTTGGGACTAAATTTTTTCCTACGCTGCAGCAGCTGCGACATCGTAATCTGACTGCGTAAATCTTCAGCTGCTGGGAGGATGTCACATTGTGAGGAAGGACCTGGTACACCCATTACTGTAGCATCATCCCTGTCAGTGGAGGTTGTAGGCAATGACATGGCAGGACATACAGTGGGCATAGAGACAGATGAGGAGGAGGAGGAACCAAAAAAAGTTTTGCGCCAACGGGATGCATGGCGGGTGGTCATATGTCGCCTCAAGCACGTGGTACCCAAGTGTCCGGTGTTTACCCAACGCTTCAGCCTCCTCTGACATAGATTACAAATAGCAACGGTGGGGTCTGCTGCACATTTCTTAAAGAACTCCCAGACAGCAGAGTTCCTGCATGTGTTCTTTGAGACAACAGCGCTCTGCACCGGAGCAGCTCTGACATCTGATGCCTTGGACTGGCTAGTGCTACGGTTGGTCACAGAGGATGTTGTGCCTCGTGTTTGCTGTGCCCCCTCCTCCTCTTCCCCCTCCTCCTCACTTATTTCCTCAGTTCGATCTGGCACCCAAGTGGAGTCAGTGACCTCATCATCAATGTCATCTTCACCCCCTGTCTCCTCGTCACTGGAGCCAACTTGGCAGTATGCTGCAGCTGCTGGGGCAACATGAGTGCCAGTTATTTGTGTGTCATCACTGGCACCCCCTTCCTCTAGGTTGTTTATACTCCCTTCCTCAACCTCAGAGATTGAATCAGAGCACTGTACTTGCTGCGCATCCTCAAGCAGCATGTCACTGTCATTGTAGTCAAACAATTCAGCTGACTCCTCCGTGTGTGATAGCGAGGCTACAGCAGGAGTAGCTGTGGACATGGCGGCTGCATTAGATGCTTTGGCAGCTGAGGTGGACTGTAAAGCACTAGAAGCCTGGCTGGCAGAGGACTCGGAGGATGAGGATGGCCTGGCTAGCCAATCCACCAAATCCTCTGTATGTTGCTGCAGGTTAAGAAGACGGCCAGCACCAGTTATAAAGGACAAGCGTGCCCCTACAGAGGATGCACCACGTCCACCATGACCAGAGGCACAGCCTCCCGACACAGGGGCTGCTTGCCCTCTTATCTGTGTCTGGGAGCGTCTGCCTGTCCTTTTTGTTCTTTCAGACATGGTGAGTGATATATAGATTAAATATATACATAACTCTGATTCAACTCTGGTATAAAAATTTAAGATTTACAGAACTCTGGTATAACTCAGTGAGACACCCTGATAGCTGGCAGCCAGTGACAAGACACAGATTACCATTCGCAGAAACCTCCTATAAATCATTGAGACCCCCTGATAAGTTCCAGTGACAAGACACAAACTACGAGTCGCAGAAATCTGCTACAAGTCAGTGAAACCCCCTGATAGGACCCCCTGATAGCTGGAAACAGTGACAAGACACAGATTACAATTTGCAGAAACCTCCTATAAATCAGTGAGACCCCTTGATGGGTGGCAGTGAACCTCCTATAAATCAGTGAGACCCTTTGATGGGTGGCAGTGAAACCTCCTATAAATCAGTGAGACCCTTTGATGGGTGCAGTGAAACCTCTTATAAATCAGTGAGACCTTTGATGGGTGGCAGTGAAACCTCCTATAAATCAGTGAGACCCTTTGATGGGTGGCAGTGAAACCTCTTATAAAAACAGTGAGACCCCTTGATGGGTCGCAGTGAAACCTCCTATAAATCAGTGAGACCCTTTGATGGGTGGCAGTGAAACCTCTTATAAATCAGTGAGACCCTTTGATGGGTGGCAGTGAAACCTCCTATAAATCAGTGAGACCCTTTGATGGGTGGCAGTGAAACCTCCTATAAATCAGTGAGACCCTTTGATGGTGGCAGTGAAACCTCTTATAAATCAGTGAGACCCCTTGATGGGTGGCAGTGAAACCTCCTATAAATCAGTGAGACCCTTTGATGGGTGGCACATGAAACCTCTTATAAATCAGTGAGACCCTTTGATGGGTGAAGTGAAACCTCTTATAAATCAGTGAGACCCTTTGATGGGTGGCAGTGAAACCTCCTATAAATCAGTGAGACCCTGATGGGTGGCAGTGAACCTCCTATAAATCAGTGAGACCCTTTGATGGGTGGCAGTGAAACCTCCTATAAATCAGTGAGACCCTTTGATGGGTGGCAGTGAAACCTCCTATAAATCAGTGAGACCCTTTGATGGGTGGCAGTGAATCCTCTTATAAATCAATGAGACCCCTTGATGGGTGGCAGCCAGTGAGAACACATGGATTATAACAATTCCCAAATATTTTAAAGAAATTAGTGACCCCAAAAATACTGCGTGGTACTGGCTGTGTGACAAGACACAGATCACCTCAATTCACAAATGTTTTAAAGAAATTAGTGAGCCCCAAAATACTGCGTGGTACTGGCTGTGTGACAAGACACAGATCACCTCAATTCACAAATGTTTTAAAGAAATTAGTGAGCCCCAAAATACTGCGTGGTACTGGCTGTGTGACAAGACACACATCACCTCAATTCACAAATGTTCTAAAGAAATTAGTGACCCCAAAAAAACTTGCTGGCACAGTGACAAGACACATATATCAATTCCCTGATATTTTGTAGAAATGAGACCCCCAGACCCCCCCAGTAGCGTGGCAGACCGGCAGTAACAACACACAACAATCTCCTCTGAAATTTCCTCTGAAATGCGTGCATAATTGGCGCATGGAAACGTTATATAGTGGGCTGCGGGACTTAGCTCTGTGAGCCCATGATTGGGCAAAATTTGCCCAATCAGGACTCTGAGCGGTGATTGGCATACTGTTGAACCTGTCTTGCACCAGACCTGTGGTCAGGTGCAAGGCTGTAGCCAATTACGAGCTTCTGGCCAGTGGGAAATGCATTGTGGGCCATTGTGATGCATTGTGGACTCGAATATGCGCCGAACACCCGGAAATGTTTGGAGTTCGCGATCTACCCGAACAGGCTAAGTTCGGGCCGAACTCCGAACTGTCCGAACCCAAACTGCTCATCCCTACTGTAAACCACTACAAGCCTGGCTGGCAGAGGACTCGGAGGATGAGGATGGCCTGGTTAGCCAATCCACCAAATCCTCTGTGTGTTGCTGCTGCTTAAGACGGCCAGCACCAGTTAGAAAGGACAAGCGTGCCCCTGCACAGGATGCACCACGTCCACGACAGCCAAAGGCTCAGCCTCCCGACACAGAGGCTGCTTGCCCTCTTATCTGTGTCTGGGAGCGTCTGCCTGTCCTTTTTGGTCTCTCTGACATGGTGAGTTATATATAGACTAAAGATATACAGAACTCTGATTATTATTATTCTTTATTTATAAAGCGCCAGCATATTCCGCAGCGCTGTACAATAGGCACAGTATAGACAGGGTTACAATACATTGAACAACATTTGACAAACAGTACAGGAGGAGATGAGGGCCCTATTCCCGTAGGAACTCACAATCTAGGAGGGTTGGGGTTGGAAACAGGAGGAGAGGACTGTAAGGTGAGAGTGATTGATGGTTGCGTCAGTGAGTTGGGTGGTAGGCTTCCCTAAATAGGAATGTTTAAGGGAGCGTTTGATGGAAGAGAAGTTAGGGGAAAGTCTGACAGTACGAGGGAGAGCGTTCCAGAGAGTGGGGGCTGCGCGTGAAAAATTCTGCAGTCTATCATGGGAAGAGGTGATGTGGGGAGAAGCTAGGCGCAGGTCACTGTTTGACCTTAGGGAGCGGGCTGGGGTGTATTTGGTGATTAGTGAGGACAGGTAGTGGGGAGCTGATTCAACTCTGTTATAAAAATTGGAGATATGCAGAACTCTGATTCAACTCTGATATAAAGATTAAAGATTTCCAGAACTCTGGTATAACTCAGTGAGACACCCTGATAGCTGGCAGCCAGTGACAAGACACAGATTAAAATTCCCAGGAACCACCTATAAATCAGTGAGACCCCCTGATGGGTGGCAGTGACAAGACACAAATTACAATTCCCAGGAACCTCCTATAAATCAGTGAGCCCCCCTGATGGGTGGCAGTGACAAGACACAAATTACAATTCCCAGAAACATCCTATAAATCAGTGAGACCCCCTGATGGGTGGCAGTGACAAGACACAGATTACAATTCCCTGGAACCTTCTATAAATCAGTGAGACCCCCTGATGGGTGGCAGTGACAAGACACAGATTACAATTCCCAGGAACCTCCTATAAATCAGTGAGTCCCCTGATAGGTGGCAGTGAGAACACCCAGATTACCACAATTCCCAGATATCTTCTAGAAGTGAGACCCCACAATTGTTGCTGGCAGTGAGAACACAAAGATTAGAACAATTCCCAGATATTTTTAGAAATGAGACCCCCAAAATAGTTGGTGGCAGTGAGAACACACAGATTACCAGAATTCCCAGATATCTTCTAGAAGTGAGACCCCCACAATTGCTGCTGGCTAGACATGTGCATTCGTTTTAGTACTAAAACGATTTAGTCCAAATTTTGTGATAATTTAGTTTTCGTATGACTCAAACGATACGAAACTGCTCAGTACAAAAAACGAAAGAAACTAAAAAAAATGCACTACATTTTAGTTTCAGTCCTTTTTGTGATATTACATTGAGTGAAGGAGACCAGCAATGAAGAGCGCAACATTGCAAAGCTACAGAAAAAGTTTGTATGCGTAATCCTTCCCGACCCCTACCCAAATTTCTGACAGTGATAGAGCTCCAGAATACTCACGCGCAGCACAGACAGCCAGCACAGGAGAGGAAACCTTTACTTAATCCTTGCATGTCTATGAGGCAGACAAGATTATAAAAGCAGCTGGAGAAGGAAAACATTCAAATAAATCACACTGAAAACTAATGACGGAGGAGGGCTGGATAGTAAAAACCCCTTTATAACAAGCAGCACTGGGAGAAGAGAGGGACTTTATAAAATGTTTGTCATCTCCCCTCCTGCTCTGCATTATAGGGGCTTAGGTCTGATACATTTTATATTATCCAGGAGCACTATCCCCCTTTCCACATCTACAGTATAATACACGTTTTATATAAAGTCCCTCTCCTCTCCCAGTGCTGCTTGTTATAAAGTTTTTTTAGGTCTGATATATTTAGTATCCAGCTCTCACAGTTACTCTGTCATTATGAGCTTTCAGTGTGATTTATTTGAATGTTTTCCCTGGATTTAAAGTGCTTTATTTTATTATAAAAATAAATTTGCAGGGGCGTGGCTTGGCAGCCGAAGGAAATGGCCGCCTGAGCCGTTAGCTCCGCCGTGAGGCACTTGTAAACAGCACCCAGCCGCAGACCCAGAGCCCCCACAGACTACCCACCGGATTCCCATGATGCCGGCAACACAGAAATCGCCAAAACGCGGTAAGCAGCAGCGGGACGGCTCGGTTGTCGCGATGTTCTCGGCTAAGAGACAGGGCACCACCCAAGATGGCGGCCGCTTATCCCGCCGCATAGCGATGGCCTCGGAGGATGAAATGTCCGAAGGGACCCCTGCAGACACCGATACCGCAGATATCATAGCCCATATGCGGGAGATGCGCTCCTATCTCGCGGGCGAAATCGAAAAAAGCACGAAAACTATGCAGGCGGACCTCATGGCACTGGGAACCCGAACGGCGGCCCTCGAGACCAGAGTAGATGACATGGCGGAGGCCCATAATGTGGTGGTAGATGGCACGAACGCGGTACTTCGCAGAGTGGAGGAACTGGAAATTCAGATGGAGGATATGTCGAACCGTACACGCAGGAATAACCTCCGTATCAGGGGACTCCCTGAGGGAGCGGGTGAAGGTTCCCTGTCGGACCTGATATGTGACCTCCTGCGCCCCTTGGCTCCGGACCTGCCGGACCATGCTTGGATCCTTGACCGCGCGCACCGTGCTCTGCGGGCCCGGAGGCCTGATGTAGAACGCCCGAGGGATGTCATAGTCCGCTTCCTACACTACTCCACCAAGGAGCTCGTCCTTCGTAATAACCGAGGTGCCTCGATTTCCTACGAAGGTACCCCCATCCTACTTTTTCAGGACTTGACCCCAACCACGCTGCAGCGACGGAGGGAATGGAAACCCATCGCGGATCTTCTTCGTGCTCACAAGATCCAGTTTGCCTGGGGGCACCCCCTGAAGATCTTGGCGTTCCAGGATGGCCGCACCCACGTTTTGCAACCCCGGACGGATCCCGGAAGATTCTTCAAAGCTCTCGGCATTACAGTTCCAGACGACTTCGAGCTACCGGAGCACCGTCCGCCCCCCCCATTCCGCACTTCTCCAGGGAGTGGAATACTGTGGGCAAAGGCAGACACCGACGTTCCGGACGATCCCCGACCTGAGGTGATGTACCAGGAATTTGCTCCTTATACCCGGTGGCCGGCTCTGGAATATTCCCTCTTCCCTCTCTCCCTCGCCCCGTGATCACCTGGCTCTCCTGTGAGAGACCCATCAGTCCGGTGACCGACACTCGTGAAGTGGTGGTGGGAGGTCGCAGCCCACGCCTCGCGGGTCCTCCGCCTAACAAAAGCGCATACATTAGCCATACGGGACACTTCTACTTGTCCATAATACCCCCTTTTTGGTGCTCCTTCCCGGGGTGGAAGAGCAGCCAGCAAGTTCTCTAGGGGCACCGGGACACAGGGTGGAGGGTGGGAGGGGTTGGGACGGTCTCTTCTGGGTCTGACATTATATTGGACACCCATGGCGAGTGAGGGGGCTTCTTGGACTCTTGCATTGGAGTCGGACATCGAGATGCCCCTCCCCCCACCTTTTTGTTGCTTGGCAGTGGGTAAGCCCAGGCCTTTTTTGTTTTTTTTTCCTGTGATATCTTTTACAGACTTTGATGTATATAGTTTCTTGAGTTCATTGTTTATGTTTTTATGTTCCCCCATTTTCCCCACCAGCTTTCCCCCAGGTCTTAGATTGACGCGAGTAGAGATGGGAAGATGCCCTACGATAGGATGGGAGGTGGGTACCGCACATGGCCAGTCGATACATAGAGCACGGCCCCCAGATGTCCTTTAAAATCACTTCCCTTAATGTTAAGGGTCTAAACTCCCCAAATAAACGTCGCCTCCTTTTGCGTACCCTTAACTCGGCTAAATCAGACATAGCTTTTATCCAGGAAACCCATATCAACAAAGCAGCCAAAATTCGGCTTACAGATCATCGCTACCCCATGGCATTTTCGGCCCACTCAGTTACTAAACACAATGGTGTTTCGATTCTCTTACGTAAGACCTGCCCCTTTAGGGTCACATCTGAGGTGTCTGATAGCGACGGTAGATATGTCTTGGTATCAGGATCCATGCACGCATCACCCTGCCATCTCCTTAATATATATGCCCCGAACGCGCAATCAGAACAGTTCTGGCTCGACATGACTGACTTGGTGACCTCCCTCCCCCGAGGTTTGATAATCGTGGGTGGTGACATGAACGCCGTCCCCTGCGCGGCCGCTGACAGACGCTCACCCGCCGGATTAGAGAAAGTACTGGGACCCAGCGGACAGGACAAGGCTTTCTACACTTTCCTCAGACGCACAGACCTGTTAGATGCCTGGAGGGTTCTACACCATGATGAACGAGACTTTACGTTCTATTCGGCCCCGCACGGCTCTTACTCGCGCATCGACCTTTTTCTATGTAACCTGACCTGTATGGCCATGGTCCTGCGAACGGATATTCACAACATTACGTGGTCGGACCATGCAGATATATCCCTACAGTTAGCCGTCCCCCATTCTTCTGGCCCGTGGACATGGAGGCTGAATGCCTCTCTACTCCGCGACCCAGAAGTTGTAGCACAAGCACACCTAGCCCTCGAACAATACTTCTCTGAGAATACTACGGAGGACGTCTCTCCCGCCACGATCTGGGCTGCACATAAGGCGGTGCTGCGAGGATACTTTATCAAAGTGGCTACATTTCGGAAGAAACAGAAACTCAGACAGGCCTTGGATCTTCAAGCGCAGCTTCGACGCCTTGAACAGATCCACAAGGCAGACCCCACCCCCACAGGACTTACAGCTCTTACTGAGGTCAGGAGAGCCCTGAAACAGCTCTTTTTGGATGACGTGGCCAGATCATTGGTTTGGTCCCGGCGTACCTTCTATGAGCAGTCCAACAAACTTGACACGCTCCTAGCGCGAAGCCTTAGACCTAGGGGGCATTATAAACCAATCCCTTCCATCAAGACTCATGACGGGCAAGTGGTAACATCCCCTGATGCTATTGCTAAAGTCTTTACTGCATTTTACAGCCAACTATATAATCTATCCCGGACTGGTGAGAGAGACGATGGACGGACCGTACAACTGATTGACGAATTTCTTAACGAAACTCCACTAACCACCCTTACCCCTGACCAGTCAGCAACCCTCAGTGAGCCCATATCTGAGGCAGAAGTCAGCAGGGCACTTGCTGGCCTTAATGGGATGAAGGCCCCTGGCCCGGACGGGTTTCATGGAGGCTACTACAAGACCTTCAAACAGATATTACTCCCTCACCTAACCACCCTATTTAACGCGCTGCGGGGGGACTCCCATTTACACCCAGACATGAACGTAGCTGACATCGCGCTCATTCCGAAGGAAGGGAGGGATGCTTCGAGACCCGAGAACTACCGCCCCATCTCCCTTCTTAACTTTGACCTTAAACTCCTGGCCAAGATTTTAGCTGACCGGCTGAACCCCCTAATGCGCTTGCTCATACATCCGGACCAGGTCGGTTTCATCCCTGGCCGCCAGTTATACGAGAATACGAGACGAGGTACGGACCTGGTGTGGTGGGCGAGATCGACACAAACGCCTTCTCTGCTCCTTTCCCTGGACGCAGAGAAGGCCTTTGATAGGGTGGAGTGGACCTTCCTCTTCTGTCTGTGCGCTCGTTTGGGACTACCGGATGATTTTGTTGGGATCATACGAGCGCTCTATGAGAAACCGAGAGCCCAGGTTAAACTTCCTGGTGCCTCCCGCACCCCCTTCACTATCTCCAATGGTACACAACAAGGATGCCCATTATCCCCGATCCTGTTTGTGTTAGCGCTAGAACCCCTCTTCTCTGAGCTTTCAGACCAATTTACGTTAATATTTTTCCTCTCCTCTGCTTTTATAATCCTGTCTAAGTAAAAGTTCCCTCTCCTGTGCTGGATAAGCATTGCATTCCGAAGTTCTACACCCTCCACATGCCATTGCAGTAGGATGTTCTATACAGAGAGGGGCATTAATTAATGCAAGAGGATGTTATATACATTATACAGAGAAAGGTATAAATTGAGGAGGATGTTCTATACACATTATACAGAGAGGGGTATTAATTAATTCAGGAGGATGTTCTATACATTATACAGAGAGGGGTATTAATTAATGCAGGTGGATGTTCTATACATTATACAGAGAGGGGTATTAATTAATGCAGGAGGATGTTCTATACATTATACAGAGAGGAGCATTTTTTTAGCCCTTTAAATCCAGTGTCTGTGAGCGCTGAGATCGGCTGCTTGTTATATTATCTCTCAGTACAATGTATCAGGCTCAGCTGTTACAGTAACTGACTGCTGCTCATCACAGCGCTCAGAGTTTCAGTAAAACAAGGAAATAATATTGTTATAACCTCCTATATATAAAAAAAATATTATTTACTAGTTTTACTGAAACTCTGAGCGCTGTGATGAGCAGCAGTTAGTCACTGTAACAGCTGAGCCTGATACATTGTGCTGAGAGTGAGAGATACTGTAACAAGCAGTGATCTCAGCCCTCCGAGGAGCCACTACAATAGTAATTGTACCTGATGGTTTTCGGATGAATGAAATTAGTTTTCATACTGAAGAACTGAAAACGAATTTCTTTAGCAACTAAATTAATTGCGTTTTAGGACTAATCCATTAGTTCAAAACAAAATTTTCTGCTGTGCACATGTCTACTGCTGGCAGTGAGAACACAAAGATTAGAACAATTCCCAGATATTTTGTAGAAATGAGAACCCTAAAATAGTTGCTGGCAGTGAGAACACACAGATTACAACAATTCCCAGATATTGTGTAGAAGTGAGACCCCCCAATAGCTGGTGGCAGTGAAAACACACACTAACAGAACAATCTCCTCTCAAAAAACACGTGCTGAAGGCAGTGTGAAGCCTTATATAGTGTGCTGCAGGACTTAGCTCTGTGAGCCCATGATTGGGCAAAATTTGCCCAATCAGGACTCTGAGCCGTGATTGGCATAGTCTTGCACTTGTCTTGCACCTAAACTGTGGTCAGGTGCAGGCTGTAGCCAATTACAAGCTACAGGCCAGTGGAAAAGTGCATTGTGCTCCATTGTGGTGCATTGTGGGCGAACATGCGGCGAACACGCGGAAAAATATTGAACTGAACAGCTCATCCCTAATCTGGAGTAGAAAAGGCAGTCTTTTCTTTCGCTTGCTCTGTAAACAGTACTTGCCAATAACCCTTGGTAAGGTCCAATGTGGTGAGGTACCGGGCTTTGCCGAGTCTTTCAACAAGTTGGTCAACTCTTGGCATGGGATAGGCGTCGAACTTTGATATGGCATTAAGCTTCCGGTGGTCGTTACAAAGCCTAATCATTCCATCAGGTTTTGGCACCAGCACAATTGGGCTACTCCAGTCACTTTGAGACTCTTCGATTACACCAAGCTCCAGCATTTTCTTCACCTCTGATCTTATCACTTCTCTGCGAGCTTCCGGAATTCGGTAAAGTTTGAGGTTTATCTTCCTTCCTGGTTTAGTGACAATGTTGTGCTTTACTAGAGTAATTCTCCCTGGAACCGTGGAAAATACATCTTTGTTCAGCCAAATGAAGTCTCTTACTTCCCTCTCCTGGTGGACAGTTAGGGTTTCTGATATATTGACAGTAGGGACATAATCACCCTCCATGAGGTGAGCTGGGTTGTCTATAGTCAAAAATACCTCCATTTCCTTCCATGGTTTGAGCAGGTTCACATGGTATATTTGGATCTCCTTTCGTCTTCCGGGCTGTCTTACTTTATAATTGACATCACTCAACTGTTCAAATATTTCATACGGCTAGTGCCATGTAGCCAAAAATTTATTCTCAACAGTGGGCACTAGAACTAGCACTCTATCTCCTTGTTGAAATACACGTGTTCTGGCATTCTTGTTGTAGCTGGTCTGCTGATGTTGTTGGGCTCGTTCCATGTGTTCTCTAACAATGGGCATAATGGCTGTCATCCGTTCCTGCATCTGGGCTATATGCTCTCAGACACTTCTGTGTGGGGTTGACTCCTGTTCCCAGGTTTCCTTAGCTATTTCTAGCAACCCTCTAGGGTGTCTCCCATACAAGAGTTCAAAAGGTGAAAACCCTGTGGAGGCCTGAGGACCCTCTCTGATAGCAAACATTAAATAAGGCAAAACGAAATCCCAGTTTTTCCCATCCTTATCAATAACCCTTCTAAGCATAGACTTTAACGTTTTATTAAAGCGCTCTACTAGCCCATCAATTTGTGGGTGGTACACCGAGGTTCTCAGGTGCTTAACTTGAAGGAGTTTACATTACTCTTTTGTGACTCGGGACATAAATGGGGTACCCTGATCCGTCAATATTTCCTTAGGAATACCCACTCTACTGAACAATGCCATTAACTCCTTAGCAATAGCTTTTGCTGATGTTGTGCACATGGGTATCGCCTCAGGGTATCGAGTGGCATAGTCTACTATCACCAATACGTATTGGTGTCCTCTAGCAGATTTTATAACAGAATCCACAAAATCCATACCAATGCGTTCAAAGGGGACCTCGATAATGGACAAGGGCACCAAGGGGCTACGGAAAGCCACATGTGGGGCTGTTAGCTAACAGTCAGGACAGGAGGAACAATGATTTGTAATAGCTGCCATCACACCGGGCCAATAAAACCTTCTGAGAATCCTCTCTCTTGCTTTTTCAATTCCCAGGTGACCACCAAGAATGTGGCTATGTGCTATATTCAACACAGTATCCCGATACGGTTGAGGCACTAACAATTGTTTAACAGAGTCCTTGCTGTCAACCCTGTATAACAAATCATTTTCAACTTCAAAGTATGGATATGTAAGGATCCCTTCTGGGTCAACCAGGGCCCCAATTCTTACAGAGATCTGGTTCCTAGCCCCAGATAGAGTGAGGTCCCCCACTGCGCAGCCCGAAAATTACTGGGACTGACCTCTAGATCAGTCACTTCCACATCAGGTTCAGGCACATTAGGTGGGACTGCACCATCCTGCTCAGCATCACCTCCCACTAGGGTGTCAATGGGGGCAGACTGCTTGTTTCTGGCAGCAACCTGTCTGTCTAGATCTTCCCTCAATAAGTCTGAAAAGGGAAATTCATTTGCAGCGCCCCCTATTGGCCCTGAGGCTGCTTTATCAGCAACAGCCCATAAATCCATAAACTGAGGAAAATCACTCCCAATTATCACTTTATGGACCAACCTATCCACCAACCCGACTTTATGATTCACAAAACCTTTCTGTGTCTCAATAAGTATCTCGGCGGTAGGATACTCGTGTATGTCCCCGTGTATACAGGTTATATCCACAGTTTGTTTGTTATTAACATGCACATCTCTTAGTAGACTTTTATCTACGAGTGTAACCATGCCGCCAGAGTCTAGCAAAGCATTGATTTCTATTCCTGCCACCTTTACACTACACCAGGGGTGGCCATTCAGATAGTCACTATATGGAGTGGGCATAAAGTAAATGATCAAAAACATTACAGTCCATAGCAATGTCATTTGTAGGACAGTCTTTTGCAAAATGTCAATATTCTTTGCATCAAAAGCATTTAACGTCAAACTTCGGCATTACTTTAGAGGCCTTTGTGGATTCCTCAGGTCTCACTAATTTTTCCCTTGGGTTGTAAGAACCCAACTGCTCCTCCGAGGACCCCCTTTTCCCTGGAACAGTATTACCCAAATTGCTGGCACTCTGGCTCTTCAAGGCTCTGGGTTTTTCCAGAGCAGAGGTTTGCAGGAGCTCTCCTGCTCCCACATACCGTTCCACCAGGGCGACAAGCTGATCTGCAGTTTGTGGTTCACTCTGGCTGACCCACCAACTTAGGGAAACCGGCAGTCCTCTCAGGAACCGGTCCATCACAAGTTGCTCCACGATGTGCCTGGGTGAGTTAACCTCCGGCTGTATCCATTTTCTGGCAAGGTGTATCAAGTCAAACATCTGTGACTGCACAGCTTTTTCGTGGTTGTAAGTCCAGGAGTGAAATCGCTGGGCCCTCACCGCTGTTGTTACTCCTAAGCGGGCCAGGATCTCAGCTTTCAGCTTGTTGTAGTCTTTGGCTTGTGTAGGCTCCAAGTCAAAATAAGCTTTTTGGGATTCTCCACTTAGGAATGGTGCGAGGAGGCTTGCCCATTCAGAGGTAGGCCAAGCTTCCCTTTCTGCAGTCCTTTCAAAAGCCAACAAGTATGCCTCCACATCATCTGTGGCCACCATCTTTTGGAGATACTTACTCACTCTCAATGTCTTTGAGCTGGGTGGTGCCTCTGCAGTACACCTGGCCAGCTTTGCAGTTAACTCCAAAATCTCCTGCTGCATCGCACGGTTAACTTTTTGCTGATCGTCTCCCTGGGTTAAGACCATCTGCTGTAGGAGTGAAAGGCTTTCTTGCTGGGTGACAGTAGCTTCTTGCTGGGTGACAGTAGCTTGTTGCTGTGTGGAGGTAGCCTGCTGCTGGGTGGTTGCTGCCTGTAGCAAAGCTTTCACAACCTCCTCTATTTTGTTTGAGGCAATGCTTTCCTTCACAGACCTTCAGTGTGTTGCCCGCATCCTCCACCATATGTGAGCTGGGACCCAATCAACACACTTCTTCTTTCTCTTTAAAAATGCAGTCTTTTATTTTTAAAGTCTGGCACAAACAAAAAAAGTAATGCAAACAAAAGGACATAGCACTCTTGAGCTCTAACTAAACATAAGTTTCTCTCTAACAAGGTTGCTTACTTGCAAACCGCTAATAAACAAAAAAGGCACAGTCCTCTTTCAGTTCACTGGTCAGAACACCAAAGTTTTTCCTTTTTGCTCAGATCTGCAAAGAGAGAGCTTGCAGCCTCCCTCCTTGCTCAGGGACACACTCTGGACTGGACTGGCTCCCCCCTCACCTGCATGTAATGTAAGGTGTGGAGCACTGGCCCACTCTGGGGTTTCCAGTACAAAGCCCACATTGCAACACTGTTGAGGGAACATATATAACCCCCAGGACCATGCCCTGTTTTCTGTCACAGGCTGTTACAGAAAAAAGAAAACGCTATTTAAAAATATCCCAAAAAAAACTATAAGATCCTAAAAAATTCTATAAATAAGGAGACTTTCTACTGCAGTATATTATAATCAACAGTTTATTAGATATTGGATTAAAACGGGAATATTTTTAACATTGATGCCTTTGGGATTCGCCTGAATAAACCTGTCAAATGAAACCACCGAACAGCAGGGCAATTTGGCAACTTTTCCCTGCTGGTTTTTGTTCTCTGAATAGAAAAAGCTTTGATTCTCCATGGGGATTTCACTGCCCTCGAACAGGCACTGAACAGGCACCATATGTGCAGGCAATTCGCCAACATTTGGCGAACTGCCTGCTCTCTGAATAGCCGAATGGCCAGCAAAGGTAACCGTACGCTGAATTTCCCAGTTCGGTTACCTTTCGGCCACAATTCGGATCTCTTTGAATAACCCCGATAGTCATTTTATTCATAAACACAATACACCAAAAAACAAGCGAAAAAAATCATGTTTCTTCACAGAAAAATAAAACAGGTAACAGGTTCCCATATCTATTTTTTTTTAATAAGAGTGCCCAATAGAATATATAACTGCAAAGGTTTGGATAACTTCCACACTGATCCTCCTGCAAGAAACGTCCCTGCAATCACAGCCCAGAAACACACTGACCAAGCTTCATTTCCACACTGATCCTCCTGCAAGAACCACCCCTGCAATCACAGCCCAGAAACAAATGGACCAAGCTTCACTTCCACACTGATCCTCCTGCATGAAACATCCCTGCAATCACAGCCCAGAAACACACTGACCAAGCTTCATTTCCACACTGATCCTCCTCAAAGACCTGTCCCTGCAATCACAGCCCAGAAACACACTGACCAAGCTTCACTTCCACACTGATCCTCCTGCAAGAAACGCCCCTGCAATCATAGCCCAGAAAAACACTGACCAAGCTTCACTTTCACACTGATTCTCCTGCAAGAAACATCCCTCCAATCACAGCCCAGAAACACACTGACCAAGCTTCACTTCCACACTGATCCTCCTGCAAGAAACGTCCCTGCAATCACAGCCCAGAAACACACTGACCAAGTTTCACTTCCACACTTTTTCTCCTGCAAGATATTGCCCCTGCAATCACAGCCCAGAAACAAACTGACCAAGCTTCACTTCCACACTGATCCTCCTGCAAGAAACGTCCCTGCAATCACAGCCCAGAAACACACTGACCAAGCTTCACTTCCACACTGATCCTTCTGCAAGAAACGTCCCTGCAATCACAGCCCAGAAACACACTTGGTTGCAGAGTGTATGCGGACTTGGGAAATGTGGTGATATGCCTATTTTTTCTGATTTTATGTAAGCGCAATAAGTTTGGTTTGATACTTATCTGTGGCTGTCTATACTATTATACCTTTTCTCTCCAAGGTACTTAAACCCCGTCATTGGAAGATCTGAAAATTGTCAGATCTGAGGAGTCCAAAAAAAGATGGGATCCTCTAAAAGGGAGAAAACGTTAAAAAGATACCTTGATGTGACTTCAATCAAATATTGTCTGTGAGTGCATCAATGTATTGTAACCCTGTCTATATCAGGCCCATTGTTCAGCGCTGCGGAATATGCTGGCACTATATAAATAAAGTATAATAATGATAAAATGTGAAATAAATAATTTTACCTGCTGTAAATGATTAAATCTGAATGGAAATTCTCATTTTTTGTTATAGCATTCTGACAGGTCATGACGTATACATATAATAATGATATATTATGAATCTGCCGAGTCTGCTCAAAATAAGGATATATAGGGCAGTATTACAAACCTGGTGCTAACTTAACCAGAGCTGTTGTAAACTTCCCAGAGCCATTATAGCCTATGGAGGTTATGGGCCATATTACATAGTGTAACGTTCCCACGTTCCAACCCTGTCTCCCTGCACTCTGTATTGCTCATGTTTGTGTTCCCATGGGTTTCCCTGTGCTGCTTTCCCTGAGATGCAGCTCAGGGGTTAAGTTGTCTGTTTAGTTTAATTGCTCGTTGAGCTTCTGCTGGTGATATGGGCTGATTACTCCCCTATATTAAGCCATGGGCCCATATCACCATGCTCTTGCATCCTGTTTCACTTCAGCTACAGATTTGTTCCTGAGAGCTCCCTGTTATTTGGTCCAAGTTCAAGTTCTATTTCATGTTTAAGGTTTATCTTTTTTTTCTTCTGTTTATCCGTCTGTTGTTTCTTTAGTATCCCCAGGTTCCAGTTTATGTCTTGTGTTTTCACGTTTATCTGTTTCAGTGTTTCATGTTCTGATTGATTTCCTGGTATTGACCCTCTGGCCTGTTCACTGACGACTCTTCTGGACATCCCTAGCTGTACTATCTATTGAGATATTGTTTTGTTGTGTGTCCCTGCTGACCACGGATTTTTGTCATTGAAGTCCTTCCCTGCAGGTAGTGGAGTATATTACTCCTTCAGGTGGTCTGTGTTTACCCTAGGACTCTGCACGGCCACTAGGTAACTCTTTTCTATTAGAGCAGATTCGGCCACTCTAAGGACCGATCTATCAGTATAGGGCTCCTTTGGTATAGCCGTGCAGAGGTCCCCAGTGTCTCCTGTAGTTATTCAAGTATCCAAGGTTATTGTGTCCTGCATCTCTTCCTATAGGGGCTTTTACTCATACCAGGGCCCTACTTGGCGCATGCCGGGTACCGCCATTGTGGCTGACTGTGACACATAGTTGGTGCTAACTAGGGATGAGCTGTTCGGTTCGGATGGTTCGTAGTTCGACCCGAACTTTGGTTGTTCGAAAGTTCGCGAACTTCGAACTTTTTGGGTGTGTTCGGTTCGAGTTCGAAAAAAAAAAAGAGAATTTGAAAAAAGTATAGCAAATGCTTAAAAAAATACTAATAAATCTAGAAATAAAGAGACTATTTACTGCAGAATATTATAAGCAACGGTTTATTAGATATTGAATTAAAAACTAATGTGTACGTGCAAAGATTCTCAACTCTAAATGACCTGTGTTTTTCAAACGTCATAACAACAGCTGTTTTAGTCTGGTCTAATCAATTTGATACATTGTAGACTATACTGAGGGGGTGGGGTGGTGTCTGCTTCTGATTGAGATTTGAGAAGTGTTAATTTCCCTCCTAAAACATCTAATATGCTGTATTTCACCGCTGTGTGCTCAGCTCATTTTTACCGCTTTCGCTCATCATATTTAAACGCGATTTTGAAGCCACATTCTTTCCAGCAGACTCCGCAGATTCATAATATATCATTTTTATATGTATACGTCCTGTCCTGGCTGTATATTATGAAAAAAATGCAATGAAAATTGAATTTTTAATCATCTGCAGTGTGTAAAGTGTTGTTTCTTTTTCACATTTTAGCACATGAGCGTTTGCGGTTTTGCTTTCTAAGGGGTGCGCTTGTACAAAAATTAGAAATGGGGACTTGTTACATTTTGTGGGGGGAATTACGTGATTTATAGCAAACACACCCCATAGAAAAAAATCATTAGTGCATCATCGTTCACATTATAATTGAAATGTGAACAATATTGCTGCATTAATAAAAATAACACACAAAAAAACCCATGTTTTTATTTTTTTTACTTTATACCTGGTAATGTTGGGTATCATGCTCAGGCCTTTCGATTGACACCCTCCATGACCCACTAGATGCCTGGAGATATCGGGGTTCAAATGAACCCCCTATCTCCACCAGGGGATTGGCCTGGGCAATATATATACGCATGATGTGAGCTGGCCTGGGCAATATATATATATATATATAATGTACGCATGATGAAAATCAGTAGATCAGGGAGTCACAGTGTGATAGTGTCAGTATAGATCAGGGGGTCACAGTGTGATAGTGTCAGTATAGATCAGGAGGTCACAGTGTGATAGTGTCAGTATAGATCAGGGGGTCACAGTGTGATAGCGTCAGTATAGATCAGGAGGTCACAGTGTGATAGTGTCAGTATAGATCAGGGGGTCACAGTGTGATAGTGTCAGTATAGATCAGGAGGTCATAGTGTGATAGTGTCAGTATAGATCAGGGGGTCACAGTGTGATAGTGTCAGTAGTTTTTTTTTCCGTTAATTTATATTCGTTCAATAGTTAATTTTAATTTGTTTAATAGAGTTAATTTAAAATGGTTTATTTATATTTATTTTACCTTTACTATTGGTGCTTTTCAAACTTTATTCTTAAGTAAAAAGAGATTTAGCAGTTTCATGTTGTGTCTTTTTTTTTTTTTTGGGGGGGGTGCAAGTAGCTGGTCTTGCCTAGGGTGCAAAATAGTCTAGCACCGGCCCTGACCGCATGGTCCACCCCTGCACTCTTCCACAATACCACAGAGTGGTTACTGTATGATGGCACTTGCTGGCCTGGCACGAAAGGCACAATATTTGGCTGCACTGCCACTGACGCCTGTATCAGATTCATATCCTCAGAGGGGTGAGACTGTGTGACGTCACTGTTGCTGACGCTAAAGGCCCAATTTTAGGCTAGAGTCAAACGAACGCATTTTTCGCAGCGAACGTCAAAAAGTGCGTCCGAAAGCATTGAGGTGTTTTTTCACGGAAAGCGCTTAAACGGTCATACAATGCATTTTTGTGTGTGATTTTTTTTTTTTTTTTTTACGGATCCAAACCAGGAAGCTTTGGGTGTCCGGACGTTATTAAATAATTGAATTTGTACCCCATATGAAAACGGGGCCAAAGCAGGAGGAGCTTAAATTACCAGCGTATGATAGGATTAAACCTTGATTGAGAATATAGAAAAACGCAAGAACAAGAAAATGTGGCTATTTTTATCTTGCCGAAATGGCTAATTAGACTGATGCCACTGAATGCTGGTAATAAGTAAATTTTCTGTAATTTGGATAGTATGTACTAAAAATAATTCTTTATTGATTTACATATACAACACAAAACATATAGACATGTGAACATAAAGTAAATCAATAAAGAATTATTTTTTAGTACATACTATCCAAATTACAGAAAATTTACTTATTACCAGCATTCAGTGGCATCAGTCTAATTAGCCATTTCGGCAAGATAAAAAATGCCACATTTTCTTGTTCTTGCGTTTTTCTAGCTTTGGGTGTCCGGACGTTATGTTGGCCAGACATGAGCAGTGTCTGACGTCTCCTAATCACGCACACACGCCGCTATGCGGACTCGGCGCACTCTGTACGTCAGTACTAGCGGTTCAGCGTTCTCAAAAAAATGCGTTCGTTTTCCACTTGCGTCGCGCGGCCGGACTTTCGTGCGGCCGTATTTCGTATATTGGCCGTCATTGCATGTCATTTGCTGCTAGTGCGGCCGTGATTAAGTGCGCCTAAACGCACGTTAAAAGTGCGCTAGTCTGACCCCAGCCTTAAAGCACCTATTGTTACTTTCATCCAAAGCCTGCATAAGTTTCACAATAATTTAGCCAAAAAAATCACTAAACTTTTTCTGCATGTCCGAAAATGTCTCCTCTTTTCAAACAGGCTGCCACCCCAAGCAGTTGTTTATGGATAGATTAAAGGAAAAGCATTTACCGTCATTTCAAACATAATTTTTTTGTTTTTAAGTTTTTCTATACATCCTACAAATCCGCCACTTCACGGATAGGTTATGGGGACCTCCTAGGCACGATATTTGAAGTAATTTTTCGTTTTTAATTTTAACCCTTATTTCATGGAAAACTCACTGTCCCTTTTAAAAACGTTTTTTTAAAAAACTTTTTGGCCTTGTTTCCTGTCCTCCAGGGCACTACCCGGACCCCCATACACCTTTTATGGCAAATATCTAGCATATATGCCCTCTTGGAGGGCACTCTAAAAACCGAATTTTCAGCCCCATTGGCTTGTATTGATTTCGCGTTCGGATACGAACATTTGGAAAATTCGGGTTCGGATACGAACCCGAACTCGGACGTGTTCGGCTCATCCCTAGTGCTTACTTAACCAGAGCTGTTGTAAACTTCCCAGAGCCATTATAGCCTATGGAGGTTTTAAGTTTACAACAGCTCTGGTTAAGTTAGCACCAACTATGTAATATGGCCCATGGCCTATGGGCCATATTACATAGTTGGTGCTAATAGGGATGAGCGTTCGGTTTGATTCGAACGTGAGTTCGAATCGGGCGAACGCCGAACATTATGGGATGTTCGCGGTTTGTTCGACTGCGTGCATTCCATAATAAAAAATGCGTCCACAGGTCTCCTAAATGTACCGGCGGCTGCTCTCTGCCCCACGTCTTCATGCTGAATGATCTGATTGGGCAAAGTCCTGCACCTGACCTGGACTTTGCCCAGTCAGGGCTCTAATTCAACATTGAGCCCTGATTGGGCAAAGTCCAGGTCAGGTGCAGGACTTTGCCCAATCGGAGCTCAGCATGAAGATCTGATTGGTTAAAGTCTTGCATACTGAGTTTTTTTCCTTTCTGATGAGACCCCCTACCCGGGGATGTCCCCCCTCCCCCACCAGATTTTTTCTATGCTGAGCACTTTCTGTTCTTGTTTTGGCAGAACTTATGCAGAGGTTCCCTGGCTGGGGACATTTTTTTCGTTTAAGATGACACTTTTTGCTGTCCTCTTTACACTTGCTGTGCTATTGCTGCTATGATATATGCCATTTTGCTTTTGTTACCCGTTATATGCATGATGTGTTGCTGACACTATCTCACAATAAACAAATTCTTGAATACAAAAAAAATGCTAAATACTCAAGTTCACGAAATATTGAGCAATTAGCAAAAAAACATTGGCATAAGAAATAATGGGTTTGGGTCGAAATCCCTACAACCAGGTTCCCTCCCTAATGCCAAAATCCCGACGGCCAACTTCCCTACACAAACAGCTCCCTGACGGCCAACTTCCCTACACGGCCAACTTCCCTACACAGACAACACCCTGATGGCCAACTTCCAGGCATCCAAAATCCCAGCAGCTAACACTAACCCTACTCCCTAACACCCCTAAACCTAGCCCTAACCTTAACCCCCCTAAATCTAGCCCTAACCCTAACCCCCTAAACCTAGACATCACCCTAACCCCCTATATCTAGCCCTAACCCCCCCTAAGTCTAGCCCTAACTCTAACCCTAGCCCCCTAAACCTAGCCCTAATCCCCCTAAACCTAGGGTTAGGGTGTTAGTATTAGGGTTAGCCGCTGGGATTATGGATGTCTGGAAGTTGGCCGTTTAGGGAAGTTGGGATGTCCGGCACTTGTTCTGTCTGGAAGTTGGCCGTCGGGATGTTGGCATTAGGGAACCTGACTGTAGGGATTTTGACCGGCACCCAGAAATAATAAATATCTTCGTTATTGTAACTTTCCTGACACGTATAGATATGTTTTACTGCTGACAATGAAGAGCTGGAATATAGCTACATCATCTCAAGGTTCTTGAAACAATTTATTACAATAATTGATGTAATTATATGTAATTTCAGTTACAAAATATTTCTATTAAAGTCATTTTAAACACACATAAAAATTAAAAAAAAGAAACTGAACAACATTTTGACAAACCAACACAGGAGGAAACGAGGGCCCTATTCCCACGGGATCTTACAATCTATTAGGGGTAGGGGTGGTCCACTGAGGTGTATTATCGAGTCGGATGGTAGGCTTCCCTAAATACGAAAGTCTTAATGGAGCGTCTGAATGAAGGAAAATAAGGGGAAAGTTGGACAGTACATGGGAGAGGGTTCCAGAGGATGGGAGCTGCACATGAGAAATCCTACAGTCTAGCATGGGAAGAGGTGATGCGGGGAGAAGCTAGGTGCAGCTCGCTATTTGAGCCCTTAGGGAGCAAGCTGAGGTGTATTTGGTGATTAGTGAGGACAGGTAGAGGGGAGTGGAGTTACTGAGGGCTTTGTAGGTCATAGATAGAATTTTGAATTTAATTCTGCAGTGGATGGGGAGCCAGTGAAGGGATTCGCAGAGAGGAGCATCAGAGACCGGTGAGGTGGATGGTAGAGGCATTTAGGATGGACTGTAGGGAGGGGAGGCAGGGAATGGGAGGCCAGCTAGAAGATTATTACAATAATCAAGCCAGGAGATTACAAGGGTGTGGGTGAGTTGCTTTGTGGTGTCAGTGGTAAGAAATAGATGAATTTTGAACAATTTCATAATTGGTAGCGGCACAACGAAAAAAGAGACTGGATGTGAGGGGTGAAGGAAAGAGCAGAGTCAAGTGTAACTCTGAGACAGCGCACCTTGTTTGGTGGGTAGATGGTGATGTTATCAACCATAATGGAGAAGTCAGGAGGAATGGAGGCATTAGAGGGAGGAATTAGTAGGAGCTCAGTCTTCGTCATGTTAATCTTTAGGTGATGAGAGGCCATCCAGAAGGAAATGCCAGATAAAACAGTCACTGATTTTGGAGAGGAGGATAGTGATCAGGGGTGGAGAGGTAGATCTGAGTATCATCAGAATATAGGTGGTAATTAAAGCCAAAGCTGTCAATGATTGTGCCCTGGGAGGAGGTATAGATAGAGTAAAAGACCTAGACCAGAGCCTTGGGGTACACCAACTGATAAAAACATTGAAGAGGAGGAGCTACCAGCAAATGACACAGAGAAGGACCTGTTGGACAGCCAAGAGTCAATCCAAGAGTCAGTCACAGAGACAGAGAAAGCTGAGTGTCAGGAGAACCGAGTATTGTATGTGGGTATGAGCCCATTATGCAGTGAGACATATGAGATAGGCAGTGTGACGGAACCATTCTCTTCCGCCTGTCCTGACTCTCCAGATACCCCCTTGCCAAGATCCGCCCGGCCTCTGAGTTGCTTGGAGCTCAGTGCCTCGAGCAGCCTGATCTGCAGCTCCAGACCTGCTGGGTCTGAACCTCTGCCTTGGAGCCTCTTTGTATTTCCAGAAGGCCGCTCTGTGCCTTCTGAGGTTGAGTGTAGTGTAGCGTAGTTGGAGACACCAGACGAGCTGTATGTTCCAACAGGATTCTCTCTTTATCGAAGATTTCACTGGATATTTATATAAAATACAGCAATGCACATTCAAACTTCCCACCCATCCCAACAGTTCTGATTGGTTGGTTCCAAGACCACTGCATGTTTCCGTCAGGTCCTCCTTCAGTTATAATTTGCATACCAAATGGTGAACATGTACCTAAAGTCTCTAATTACATTATGTCAGTTAGATATTTACAATAAACATTCTTTAGCCATTAGCTCACACAACATTTACATAATCTATTGTTCTAACACATCTGATTAAAGACAAACACTATCCCAGACTTCTTGAATCAAACATGCAGCCAGATAAGGGGAAAAGCCCTGTTGCATAAATTACACAGTAGTAAAGCTTGTTTACTGGCTACACAAAAACTCCTTTACCTACAGAAATATAAGTATATTTAAAACTAAAGCTACGCAATTTACACTACATTTAAACTAAAACCAGGCAATGTAAAATATATTTAAAACCACACGATATAAATGAACATAACGTCTTTTGGGGTTTGGAGCGCTACGTCAGTTCCATGACATATGTCCCCCCCTTCCAGAATGGCAGGGCAAGCTTAAATCCCAAACGGATCGCTTGCCACTGACGAGACTTCTTACTTTGTCCCTTTTCTGCTCCATCTTCAAAGTTCCAGGGTGCTGGCACACGAGCACCGTCAGCAGGGTCTGACAGTCGCCACAGGGTACCCCTGGGTGTGGGTCCATAGTCCCAGGGTAAGAGGCAAGCCAACCCTCTTGTCCAGTGCTCCCAAGGACTCACCGCAGAAGTGTCTGCCAGGCAACAGGCCACCACAGTCCACAAACACAAAACGTTTGCTAGCGGGCACACTGGAATTCTCCCCAACATCTTTCTGTCTCCAGGGCAACTCTGCAGACCCAGGACCAAGACACAGCCAGCAGTCCCAGTCCCCAGTCTCTCCTTCGGGTGATGCCCCCCTCCTGAACATTTAGCAGGGGCCCAGCCCACGGCAATCCCCACAATCCCAAAAGGGCACAATTTTTCCTGGGACCAGGAACTTGGTAGTCTCTCAGGGTAGTCACTCACCGATTCTGCTGGTCTTCTGGGCAGGTAAGAAGAGGTTCCCTCTCTGGTAGCACCTTGGGTCATAGGGGTTGGATGCTGGGGGGTCTCAATCTTCATTGGGGACAAGGCACACTCTGATTCCAGCACAGCATCCACCTCCAGCAACACTCGGTACAATCGCTCCTCTATGCAAAATATAACAGGGGCAATGACTTGACTCCCTGTTGTGCTGCTCTCCTCCGTGGTGGGCACATGGGTGCTGGCAGCTTGTGCCAGGGACAACTCATGTTGGAGCTGTTGGCACTGTGCTTGTGTCCCTTTGAGCTCAACCTGCAGGTGGCTGACAGTGCCCTGGTGCTCCTGCTCCAATACACCTAGTTGATGTGTCAGACGGCTCACCTCCATCTCACTTGCCTTGGTTTGAGCGAGGCTCTCCTTCCGAGCTGCGTTTGCTTCTAGTAGCTGGTTCTGGAGCAGCTGTATTTCCTCCTCCTGCTCACAGGCCTGTGCCTGAATAGTATCCCGGGAGAGCTGTGTCCGCTCTAATTCCTGCTCGCAGTTCTCCAGGTGAATTTTAAAAGCTGTCATTTCTATGTGTAGAGCAGCTCTGTTTCGCCGCTCAGCCTCCAGCTGCTCGATCATTACACGGGAGCTGCGCTCCAACTCCACTATCTGCACCTGAGCACCACTGAGCTCCGTGTGTAGGGTAAGGGTAGAGTCCTCACAGGCCTGCAGCTGGGCCGACAGTTGTTGTATGGTGGCTGCCTGTTCTTGCTCTTCCATGCAGCGACCATCTCTCTCCACCGTGACAGCTCGCAGCTCATTTTGATGGTTCTGTAATGTCTCTGTCAGGGCCATTATCTGTGCCCGAGCAGTAAGCAATTCAGCCTGTAACAAGTTGACCAGATCGTCCTTGGTCTGTGAGGTCCCATCTCTCAGGAGGGGAACAGCCTGGGTTTTAGTCTCTCTGGTGCCCTGATGCTGCCCGCTGGGAGATGGCTTAATGCTGTAATCCCCGGGCTGTGACAGTGTTTCACTCTGCTCTGCTTTGGCTCGGCCACCTCTCTTTTTCTTCCTCTTACCGCTGGCTGGTGGGAGGAGGCTTCCTTCAGGGGTCTTGGGGACTTGTAGCTGGGCTGCAGTCTGCAAACTTTTTAAGTCTATTTCAAGTGCCCATTCCTCAGACGCGAGCCCCTTCAGCATGGGCCAAAAGGCAGAGTCCTCATACAAGTCCAGGTAGTGCCCCTGGATGCTGCAAAATTCCACATGTCTGGCAGCTTGTTGACTGCCTTAATTGTCTCCCCCATTAAAGCGTGTCCATGCTGGGCCAGGACCGCGGAGCACATAGCCCGGAGGAAGCTTCTCGTCAGTTTCCCAATCCTCCTCACTCACACATTGCAGCAAGTCCTCATATTTGCACTCTAGATCGAGTGCGGCACGCAGCCAGCGCACCAACTGGTCTCCATAGCTTGCAGTGGGCTGAGGCCCCAACACTCGGTGTCTCCACAGCTGAATGTGATTCTCTGCTCATAAGGAATAAATGAGCTGTCCTGCTCCATAGTCCACTGTAGACTGTTTTCTTTCACCACAGGCAAAAACCTCTGCGGTCTCTCTCAATGGGGACACATCTCCACTCGCTCCGGGTTGCACCACACTTGTGCCTTTGACCCTTACTTCAGTATCTGTTCCATTCACGGCTAGCTGTATAGTTGGTCATCTCTGGGTGTATTGGTGTTGGAGAGCCTCTATCCCACCGCTGCCACCAATGTGACAGAACCGTTCTTTTCCACCTGTCCTGACTCTCCAGATACCCCCTTGCCAAGACCAGCCCGGCCTCTGAGTTGCTTGGAGCTCAGTGCCTCGAGCAGCCTGATCTGCAGCTCCAGACCTGCTGGGTTTGAACCTCTGCCTTGGAGCCTCTTTGCATTTCCAGAAGGCCGCTCTGTGCCTTCTGAGGTTGAGTGTAGTGTAGCATAGTTGAAGGAGACATCAGACGAGCTGTATGTTCCAACAGGATTCTCTCTTTATCGAAGATTTCACTGGATATTTATACAAAACACAGCAATGCACATTCAAACTTCCCACCCATACCAACAGTTCTGATTGGTTGGTTCCAAGACCACTGCAGGTTTCCTTCAGGTCCTCCTTCAGTTATAATTTGCATACCAAATGGTGAACATGTACCTAAAGTCTCTAATTACATTATGTCAGATATTTACAATAAACATTCTTTAGCCATTAGCTCACACAACATTTACATAATCTATTGTTCTAACACATCAGGTTAAAGACAAACACTATCCCAGACTTCTTGAATCAAACATGCAGCCAGATAAGGGGAAAAGTCCTGTTGCATAAATTACACAGTAGTAAAGCTTGTTTACTGGCTACGCAAAAACACCTTTACCTACAGAAATATAAGTATATTTAAAACTAAAGCTACGCAATTTACACTACATTTAAACTAAAATCAGGCAATGTAAAATATATTTTAAATCACACGATATAAATGAACATAAAGTCTCTTGTGGTTTGAAATGTGGAGCGCTACGTCAGTTCCGTGACAGGCAGGTTGCAGGGCAATTAAGGTATTTTATTTAAATGAAACAAACAGAGCAGAAGCAAATAAACAGTAGAACTGAACCTAGAGGAAAGAGGGCAAGGTAGGCAATGAACTAAAGCAGAGAGAAGACACAGGAAAATTGGCTGAACTGAGAACTAGGATTAATGAGAGTAGAGATGAGAAACTAGATACTACAGGGAGCTAAAGACATAGGGAGGCAAGAAGCATAATAACAGGAGAAAGGATAGACAGAAAAACAAGATAAATAAGCATAGAGCTAACAGTATAAGCAGGGCAAGAGTAATAGGGCAGACACTGGATAGATAATATTCACATGCAATACTGACTGAACAGATAAAAGGATAGACAGAGGGGAGAAACAGATAAATTAAGGGAGACTAAATTAGAGTCTGTGGCAAATGTTTCAGATAGGGGGCAGGCCGTGCCAAGCAGAGGTCGTGGTAAGCAGCAGACAGAATACTAAACTAAAGTCCAAGCAAAAGGGTCTGGTACACATATATCCCCGAAGATAGGGGACAATGAAGGAGGATACCAGTAAGACAGGAGTCCAGATATGGTTCACAATGAGGCTGCAAGATGGTTGCCAGATGGGTATTCCAGAGGGTTGCCCGATGGGTATTCCAGAGGGTAGTCAGATGGGTATTCCAGAGAGTAGTCAGATGGGTGCACGATAGTGTTGCCAGCTGGGTATTCCAGAGGGTAGTCAGATGGGTATACCAGAGGGTTGACTATAGACTCAGAAGACTGGTTAACTTAGTAGTGCAGTTCAAACTTCAAATGAGGAAGCGCGGAACAGAGGGTGTAGCTTCCTCTTAAGGAGGCCTCGTTAGTGTAGAATGGGATGAACCGGAGTCCTCCCTGGAACCAGCAGAGAATTTTGACATATCCCCAGGAACCTGTATTTAACAAGGTTTTCCAGGCCAAATTAACAAGAGGTACCGCTGGGTCTGGGTTTGGGTTTTCTGGCGACGCGAGCAGCGAAGGACCTGACACAGAGGGTCTGTAGAAGGAGGGGGTGGTCAACAGTGTCAAAAGCAGCTGAGAGGACAAGCAGGATGAGAATAGAATAGCAGCCGTGGTGTTTGGCATTTAGGAGGTCGTTGGTGACTTTTGTGCAGTCAGTTTATATTGACAGGGACGGAAGCCTGACTGCAGGGGGTCGACTAGGGAATGAGAGGGAGAGGCAGTTGAAAATTAGTTTTTCCAAGAGCTTAGAGTTAAAAGGAAGCAGGGATACAGAACTGTAGTTGGATGGAGTATTGGGATCGAGGGAGGGTTTCTTTAGTATAGGGGTAACCTGTGCGTGTTTGAAGGCGGATGGGAAACAGCCCGTGGAGAGGGCTAAATTGTACATTTTCAAGATGGACACCAGTGGTAAGTGGTGTTCCTCAGGGATCTGTTATATGACCACGTCAAATCAAAGGGGAAAATAACAGAAATGCTGGCAGCGGGAACAGAAGCACAGCAGAATCACAAGCCGCAAAATAACCCTTATGACAGAGCCTACAGAAATGGAGAGACTGGCTCTTATTGAGCGTAGGCCAGTGCAATGGATCAGGTGGTCAGAGACCTGGGAGGCTACAGGGAAATCCAGGAGCAGAAGGTAGAGAGGAAATTACGCTATTACGGGACATTACGCTATTTAGCTTCTCCAATGCATTTCAATGGAGCTGTTCACATCTTGCCGTGTGACGTCGAGCGATGTCGCGTGTTGCGGTAGCATGTCGCTGGTACATGACCTTTTTTTTGCGAATTGCGATTTTGCGATTCGCATTGGTGGTGCTTTGCAAAATCGCAACGTCACGCGGCATTATCTCTATATGCCGCGAATATGAAAATCGGGCGAAAAATCGTGTGATTTTCAAATTGCACAGTGCGAACGGGCCCTAAATCAGTTTTCAGCATTTCCTGGAAGTGCCCACGATTCATATATGTTGGCTAATTCCTCGGTGATGTGTGATTTCCAGGACAGGAGATTCCTTGATGGATGGCTACTAGGTGGGTATACATTTTTAACAAATATATCCTAACGGGGAAATAGTGAGTAAAGTCAAAAAAGATTAATGTTTGTAATGTGCCATGTATTTGGTGATTCAGGATTAGGGATGAGCGGTTCGGGTTAGGACGGTTCGGAGTTCGGCCCGAATTTAGCCTGTTCGGGTAGATCGCGAACTCCGAACATTTCCGGGTGTTCGAAGCAAGTTTGACCACAATGCATCAAGGTGGACCACAATGCATTTTCCCACTGGCCTGAAGCTCGTAATTGGCTACAGCCTTGCACCTGACCACAGGTCTGGTGCAAGACAGGTTCAACAGTATGCCAATCACCGCTCAGAATCCTGATTGGGCAAATTTTCCCAATCATGGGCTCACTGAGCTAAGTCCCGCAGCACACTATATAACGTTTCCACGCGCCGATTCTGCACGCTTTTCAGAGGAAATTTCAGAGGAGATTGTTGTGTGTTTTTACTGCCGGTCTGCCAAGCTACTGGGGGGGGGGGTCTGGGGGGGGTGTCATTTTTACAAAATATCAGGGAATTGAGGTGATGTGTGTCTTGTCACTATGCCAGCAAGTTTTTTTGGGGTCACTAATTTCTTTAAAACATTTGTGAATTGAGGTGATCTTCTGTGTCTTGTCACACAGCCAGTGCCACGCAGTATTTTGGGGCTCACTAATTTCTTTAAAACATTTATGAATTGAGGTGATGTGTGTCTTGTCACACAGCCAGTACCACGCAGTATTTTGGGGCTCACTAATTTCTTTAAAACATTTGTGAATTCAG
The DNA here is from genome assembly GCA_009667805.1 of Leptobrachium leishanense. Classification (NCBI taxonomy): domain Eukaryota; kingdom Metazoa; phylum Chordata; class Amphibia; order Anura; family Megophryidae; genus Leptobrachium; species Leptobrachium leishanense. The sequence continues at coordinate 214,741,268 of CM019067.1, read as the reverse complement.
GGTGATCTGTGTCTTGTCACACAGCCAGTACCACGCAGTATTTTGGGGCTCACTAATTTCTACAAAACATTTGTGAATTGAGGTGATCTGTGTAAGGGTTCCAAGGCCCGACACCGAGCGTCACTCCTGGACACCTATCTTCACACCTCGCCTTCTATGTATCAGCTGCCACTCGTTCAATCGGAGAAGAATAAACACACGAACAGACAGTATTTCGAGTGCAATCATTCTAGTGATTTATTCTTGAGAGAGATCTTTTAAAAGATTCAGGTGGGAGGATACAGGAAAAGAGAAGGGAGGGAATGGGGAGGACACAGGGTGGTACAATATCGGGTGAGACGCAGCTCACCAATCACAAACATACATTGCATAGATTAATTAGTGAAAGCAATCACCGCACGTAGCAAGTTATCAATTAACATTGGTCAGGTCGACATAAACTGTCTTTGGGAACAAATCAATATTCGGCTCGGTCAACTGAAGTTATGTCAATAGAGAGATGAGCAGAAATGATCAAGGTACAGAAAAACAATTTTAGCTGCGACAGCAGATAAAGATCATCATTAAAAGCAGAAAGAGGAATCATGAGCAAAAGGCCTAGATGCAGAGATATCCAGACTAAATTAATGGTCAATGGTAGCAGGTACTCAGAGAGATCATTAGCAACGTATCTCATTAGTAGGATTAGTGGAATTAATACCTAACAATCTGTGTCTTGTCACACAGCCAGTACCACGCAGTATTTTGGGGCTCACTATAATTTCTACAAAATATTTGGGAATTGAGGTGATTTGTGTCTTGTCATACAGCCACTGCCAGTGCCACGCAGTATTTTGGGGCTCAGTAATTTCTACAAAATATTTGGGAACTGTTATAATCCGTGTGTTCTCACTGGCTGCCACCCATTAAGGGGTCTCACTGATTTTATAAGAGTTTTCACTGCCACCCATCAAAGTGTCTCACTGATTTATAGGAGGTTTCACTGCCACCCATCAAAGGGTCTCACTGATTTATAAGAGGTTTCACTGCCACCCATCAAAGGGTCTCACTGATTTATAGGAGGTTTCACTGCCACCCATCAAAGGGTCTCACTGATTTATAGGAGGTTTCACTGCCACCCATCAAAGGGTCTTACTGATTTATAGGAGGTTTCACTGCCACCCATCAAAGGGTCTCACTGATTTATAGGGGTTTCACTGCCACCCATCAAAGGTCTTACTGATTTATAGGAGGTTTCACTGCCACCCATCAAAGGGTCTCACTGATTTATAAGCGGTTTCACTGCCACTCATCAAAGGGTCTCACTGATTTATAGGAGGTTTCACTGCCACCCATCAAAGGGTCTCACTGATTTATAAGAGCTTTCACTGCCACCCATCAAAGGGTCTCACTGATTTAAAGGAGGTGTCTGTGAATTGTAATCTGTGTCTTGTCACTGACTGCCAGCTATCAGGGTGTCTCACTGAGTTATACCAGAGTTCTGTAAACCTTTAATCTTTATACCAGAGTTGAATCAGAGTTCTGTATATATTTAATCTATATATCACTCACCATGTCTGAAAGAACAAAAAGGACAGGCAGACGCTCCCAGACACAGATAAGAGGGCAAGCAGCCCCTGTGTCGGGAGGCTGTGCCTCTGGTCGTGGTGGACGTGGTGCATCCTCTACAGGGGCACGCTTGTCCTTTATAACTGGTGCTGGCCGTCTTCTTAACCTGCAGCAACATACAGAGGATTTGGTGGATTGGCTAGCCAGGCCATCCTCATCCTCTGAGTCCTCTGACAGCAAGGCTTCTAGTGCTTTACAGTCCACCTCAGCTGCCAAAGCATCTAATGCAGCCTCCATGTCCACAGCTACTCCTGACGTAGCCTCGCTATCACACACGGAGGAGTCAGCTGAATTGTTTGACTACAATGACAGTGACATGCTGCTTGAGGATGCGCAGCAAGTACAGTGCTCTGATTCAATCGCTGAGGTTGAGCAAGGGAGTATAATCAACCTAGAGGAAGGGTATGCCAGTGATGACACACAAATAACTGGCACTCATGTTGCCCCAGCAGCTGCAGCATACTGCCAAGTTGGCTCCAGTGACGAGGAGATAGGGGGTGAAGATGACAATAATGATGAGGTCACTGACTCCACTTGGGTGCCAGATCGAACTGAGGAATCAAGTGAGGAGGAGGGGGAGGAGGAGGAGGCACAGTAAACACGAGGCACAACATCCTCTGTGACCAACCGTAGCACTAGTCAGTCCAAGGCATCAGATGTCAGAGCTGCTCCGGTGCAGAGCACTGTTGTCTCAAAGAACACATGCAGGAACTCGGCTGTCTGGGAGTTCTTTAAGAAATGTGCAGCAGACCCCACCGTCGCTATTTGTAATCTATGTCAGAGGAGGCTGAAGCGTGGGATAAACACCGGACACTTGGGTACCACGTGCTTGAGGCAACATATGACCACCCGCCACGCATCCCGTTGGCGCAAACCTTTGCGTAGGTCCTACTCCTCCTCATCTGTCTCTACCCCCACTGTATGTCCTGCCATGTCATTGCCTACAACCTCCACTGACAGGGATGATGCTACAGTAATGGGTGTACCAGGTCCTTCCTCACAATGTGGCATCCTCCCAGCAGCTGAAGATTTACGCAGTCAGATTACGTTGCCGCAGCTGCTGCAGCGTAAGAAAAAATATAGTCCCAACCATCCCCAAGCACAGCGTCTAAATGCCAGCTTAGCAAAATTACTCGCATTGCAGCTGCTGCCTTTCCAGCTGGTGGACTCTGCTCCCTTCCGTGAATTTGCTGAAGGTGCTGTACCACAGTGGCAGGTTCCAAAACGCTATTACTTTTCACGCAAGGCCATTCCAGCACTATACCAGCACGTGAAAGACAATGTTATCCAGTCATTGGGAATGGCAGTCAACAACAAGGTGCATGTGACTTTAGACACGTGGTCCAGCAAGCATGGACAGGGTCGTTACATTTCCTTCACGGCACACTGGGTAACTCTGATTGCAGCTGGGAGGGATCCAAGACGGGTCTCTGTGCTGGAGCTTGTTCATCCACCACGCCTCCAGAAAGCTGCTTGTATGAGGTCTGTCTGCTCCACCACCACCACCTCTCCCTCTTCCTCCTCCTCCTCTTCCTTCTCTGTCTCTGGCGAAGTGGCAGTTAAACCGACGCCTGACAGGGTCTATGCAATGGCTCAAGCAAAAAGATGCCATACTGTGCTTGAGCTGGTTTGTTTAGGGGACAGGAGCCACACCGGGCCAGAAATTCTGTCAGCTCTGCAGGGGCAGGTGCAGAGATGGTTAACACCATGCCAGCTTGAGCTGAGAATGATCGTCTGTGATAATGGCAGCAACCTTCTCTCCACCCTACGCAAGGGTAAATTGACGCATGTACCATGCCTAGCACACGTCATAAATCTAGTGGTACAGCGTTTCCTAAACAAGTACCCAGGACTGCCAGAGCTTCTCAGCCAGGCCAGAAAAGTCTGCAGCCACTTCAGACGGTCATTTCCAGCAAGCGTTCGCCTGGCAGAAATTCAAAGAGAATTCCACCTTCCCACAAACTGTCTGATCTGTGACATGCCCACCAGGTGGAACTCGACATTAGCAATGCTGCAGCATCTGCACAAGCAGCAGAGGGCCATCAACGAGTACCTGTGTGAGTATGGCACAAGGACAGGTTCAGGTCAACTTGGTTTTTTTCCCCCCCGCAGTGGCTGATGATCAAGGATGCATGCACTGTACTGTCACCATTTGAGGAGGCAACGAGGATGGTGAGCAGGGACAGTGCATGCATCAGTGACACAATTCCTTTAGTGTTCCTGCTGGAGCACACTCTGCGGGGAATTATAGATGTGGCTCTAGAGGCAGAGCAGCGGGAGGAAGAGGAGGCTTTCCCTAGCTCTCAAGGCCCCAGTCTTTCCGCAGACAGCATTCCAGCGGGTCCTACTCAGATCAGACAGGAGGAGGAAGAGGAGGAGGAATATTTAAGTAGTGGGGGCATTGAAGGTGGGGATTCCTCAAGGGAGGGTTTTGTGTGCCCAGAAACAGAAGGGCTAGTGCGTGGCTGGGAGGAGGAAGTGCACGATACGGTCATCCTCATTGACCAGGAGGACTCGGAAGCTAATGTCACCTCCAACCTACGCTGCATGGGCTCCCTAATAATGCAAAGCCTGCTAAAGGACCCCAGGATTCGTGCTATCAAGGAGAGGGTTCATTACTGGTTGGCAACCCTTCTTGATCCATGATACAAGGGTAAAGTTGCAGAGCTCATCCTGCCCGCACAGAGGGAGCACAGGATGAAAAAACTTGAGGACGCTCTAAAGCGACACTTGTGTAACACCTTTCCAGGCACTGGCAGATTACCAAGTGCTGACACAAGTGCTTCTGAGGCTGCAGATGATCAGAGGAATAGTGGTGAAGGCCAGGGCCGCTTGACTGATGCTTTTCTTAATTTTTTTTAGTCCACGACACCCAGGGACGTCAAATGTAGGCACCCATTGCCAGCGTCTTCACCATATGGTGCAGGACTACCTAGGGGCAAGGGCAGACCTGGATACCTTTCCAGCAGATGATCCACTGGCTTACTGGGTGTTGAGATTGGATCACTGGCCAGAACTTAGCCAATATGCTATGCAGCTACTAGGTTGCCCTTCATCCAGCGTGCTTTCTGAAAGGACGTTCAGTGCCGCTGGAGGTTTTGTCACAGACAAAAGAGTGCGTCTGTCCACCGACTCTGTAGACCAGCTGACATTTATAAAAATGAATCAGTCCTGGATCAGCAGCTATCTACCCCCTGATGCTGACGTAACAGAATAGATCGGGGATGTCTTCTGCATTCACAAAACCTCCAGCACTGAACTCTTTGAACCGCAGGGTCCAACCCTGCACTCTTCCACAATACCACAAAAGGGTGACGGTGTGAAGGCACTAGCTGCCATGAAAGGCACAATATCTGGGTGCACTGACGCCTTGACCAGATCATATATTTTCAATATAGGACCACATGGTCCACCCCTGCATTCTTCCACAATACCTCAGAGGGGTTACTGTATGATAGTACTTGCTGGCCTGGCACCAAAGGCACCAAAGGCACAATATCTGGGTGCACTGACGCCCATTAACAGATAAAAAAAAACACTTTCAGTATAGAACCACATGGTCCACCCCTGCATTCTTCCACAATACTACAGAGGGGTTACTTACTGTATGATTGTACTTGCTGGCCTGGCAGTCTTGCACCAAATATCTGGGTGCACTGACACCTTGACCAGAATCATATCTTTTTAAAATAGGACCTTATGGTCCACCCCCGCATTCTTCCACAATACTACAGAGGGGTTACTGTATGATGATACTTGCTGGCCTGGCACCAAAGGCACAATATCTGGGTGCACTGACACCTTGACCAGAATCATATCTTTTTAATATAGGCCCGCAAGGTCCACCCATGCATTCTTCCACAATACCACAGAGGGGTTACTGTATGATGATACTTGCTGGCCTGGCACCAAAGGCACAATATCTGGGTGCACTGATGCCCATTAACAGATAAAAAAACACTTTTCAATATAGGACCACATGGTCCACCCCTGCATTCTTCCACAATACTACAGAGGGGTTACTGTATGATGATACTTGCTGGCCTGGCAGTCTGGCACCAAAGGCACAATATCTGGGTACACTGACGCCTTGACCAGAATCATATCTTTTTAATATAGGACCGCAAGGTTCACCCCTGCATTCTTCCACAATACCACAGAGGGGTTACTGTGTGATAGTACTTGCAGGCCTGGCACCAAAAGCACAATATTTGGGTGCACTGCCACTGACGCCTGTATCAGATTCATATCCTCAGAGGGGTTACGGTGTGACGGCACTTTTGGGGATGCTAAAGGACCAATTTTGAAGCACCTATTGTTACTTTCAGCCAAAAAAATCAGTAAACTTTTTCTGCGTGTCCGAAAATGTCTCCTCTTTTCATACAGACTGTCGCCCCAAGCAGTTGTTTATGGATGGATTAAAGGAAAAGCATTTACCGTCTTTTGAAACGTATTATTTTTGTTTTTAGTGTTTCTATACATCCTAGAAATCCGCCACTTCACAGGCAGGTTATGGGGACCTCCTAGGCACGATATTTGAAGGAATTTTTCATTTTTATTTTTAACCCTTATTTCATGGAAAACTCACTGTCCTTTTAAAAACTTTTTTTTTAAACTTTTTGTCCTTGTTTCCTGTCCCCCAGGGCACTACCCGGACCCCCATACACCTTTTATGGCAAATATCTAGCATATATGCCCTCTTGGAGGGCACTCTAAAAACCGAATTTTCAGCCCCTTTGACTTGCATGGGGTGCGGGTTCGGGGTTGGACCCGAACATTTGGAAAAATTCGGGTTCGGGCCCGAACCGAACCGAACCTGGGGGTCATTCGGCTCATCCCTATTCAGGATACCCAGTGAGGCCATAGCTAATGACTCCTTTCAGGAGGATGGAGGGGCCTGCACAGCAGACCTACAATAATGCCCAACAAAAAGCCTGGAGCATCATTAAGAGGACATTTGGCATGTTCAAGACGCGCTTTATGTTTCTGGACAAGTCAAGTGGAGTGCTGCAGTATCTGCCAGACAAAGTTGTCCTCATCATACATCGTACTACAGTGTACTCAAAATGAAAGGTTCAAAATGTATGCATGGGAATTATAGACCTGTGAGTTTAACATCTGTGGCTGGGAAAGTATTTGAGGGGTTACTAAGGGATAATATTCAGGAATTCATTGGGAAGTATAATCTAATTCGCAATAATCAGCATTGTTTTATGAAGCACAAATCATGTCAGACTAACCTAATTGCATTTATGAAGAAGTAAGTAGAAGTATAGATCAGGGTTCTCAATAGATGTGATTTACTTGGATTTTGCCAAAGCTTTCGTTACAGTTCTGCACAAGAGGTTACTATATAAATTAAGAAAAAATTTCTTGTTCTTGGATAGAAAACTGGCTAAGAGATAGGGTACAGAGAGTGGTCATAAATGGTAAATTTTCAAGATGGACACCAGTGGCAAGTGGTGTCCCTCAGGGGTCTGTTATAGGACCAATTCTATTAAATTTATTTATAAATGACCTTGAAATAGGCATTGACAGTCATGTGTCAGTGTTTGTGGATTACCTAAATCTAGGAAAAGTTATACAAAGTTATGTAAATTATATATGAGTATATCACAAAGCTCCACATCAATAAAACATACAATAATGTGTGATGTGTACACTTTATCTATGTAATACACCAAAATCTACAAAAAATTCTGAACTGAATTCCCCCTGAATCTAAATCCCTTAATTTTCCTTTAAGCCCTATAACTAACCATAACCCAAACATTTAAACCTACTTGATGGCTTTGAACTCCAGTCCCATTGCATAGATGGACATGGTCAGATTGGCTCCATCAGCAACCAGGTATCTGTCAGGAGAAACAGAAATTTAATACCCAGCACACAGCTGACACGGGGGATACTCAAAGCTCTGACTCAAAGTGCTTTCATTTTCCAGAATTTAGTTATTCCGCTTTTCAAATATTTAAACAAGAAATTATACAAATATTTGTATTCTTTGTTTCATACTTTGACAATAAGCACTTACTTGAGCTCAAAGTTAAGGGATATTTCAAATTGAGTCTCAAGGTCTTCAATAGGGATGTGCATGAATTTTTTTTTATTTTTTCGGGTGTTTTTTTCCGTTTCGGATCATTTCGGACAGTTTTTCTTTAGTTTCGATTCGGTGACTTGGATTGTTTCAGCGACTCGGATCATTTCAGGTGATTCGGATCAGTTGATTTTTTTTGTTTTTTTATGAGTTATTTCATTTTTTATTGCTTATTTAAGAATGGGAAGTAGATTACTAGTATCAATAGAATGAAAGTTTCTTTACTTTTATATTTTTTAGGCATTTTTTGGGTGAAATTTTAGATTTCCGGGGGGGGGGGGCGGAGCTGGCCATGCAAGGGAGCAGACATGCCTTAACAGAGCTCCTCTTGTTATAGCTGACAGAGACAGTTTTGTCCCGGATTTGCCTCTGAATTACCCCTTCTGGGAGTCCCTGCGTGGCTGGCCATCAGTGCTCTGGAGCCTGTTCTGTCCCCCCTCCAGAACCTAGAAGAGATTGTGGCCATTTCTCCCTGCGAAGGGTTCGGCTGTCACCCATTTTGAGGCCTACCCTCTGGATTTGCCTTGGCTCACCCTGTTGTGTATTGATTATGCTTATACTTCCTGTTTCCTGTTCTGACCTCTGACCTGGAGGCAGTTCTATGATCCAACATGATTCCTCACACAAGCAGCTTGCAGTGTCTTCATTTCTATACATGAAACATGGTGTCAGAAGTAACTAAAATCAGGACTGAGCCTCTTGTCTGGAGCACAGCAGCTTTGGGAAACTACACAGGTTTGTGAACTGTGGACTAAGGCTGTTCCTTGTGGATTTTTTTTTTCTATTTGAGAGCTCAGAGGCTTCCTGGCAATATGGCTGCAATGAATTGCATACCTCCCCCAGAGGAGATGAGAATGAATGGAGATTGGAGCAGCAACTGGGAATCTTTCAGAGCTGAATTTGAAGATTATTCCCTGGCTACAGGCTTGAATGAGAAATCTGCAGCAGTGCAGGCAGCAACTCTGAGGAGAGTGATGGGCAGTGAATGCAGGCATGTGTATAAACACAATGTGAACCTCACAGCGGAGCAGCAAGAAAATGTTACAGCAATTCTACAAGCACTGGAAGCTTATTTCAAACCTGCTAAAAACATAATTTATGAAAGGTATGTGTTTGGGTGCTGCAAACAAGAAGAGGGAGAATCTTTTGATAACTTTGTTACACGCCTGAGAGAAAAGGCAGCAACTTGTGAATATGGAGCTCTCAAAGATGAATTAATAAGAGACAAAATTGTTTTGGGTATAGCTAGTGAGAGCGCACGCAGGCGCCTCCTTAGAGAACATGACTTAACTCTAAACATAGCCATTGAAACGTGCCGTACAGCAGAGCTCACTGACAGACGTCTGAAAGTCATGGAACAGGACAGACAGAGGACCGACAGCATAAACATTGCAATGCAGCGTTATAACATAAGCAAACCGCAGCAACGCCGCCTGATTAGCGCAAACGCTGCCAACCTTACAGCATGCAAATACTGTGGGACTGTGCATCAAAGAATTAAAGAGCAGTGTCCAGCTTATGGGAAGTCTTGTAGGTCTTGTGGAAGAACAAACCATTTTGCTAATGTTTGTCTGTCAAGTAGACGACAGCCATCGATTGGAAAATTACACACCGTGGAGAACGCATCTGCATATGAGGAAGAGACAGTCTCCGCTGAAGTTCTATACAGCAGTGAAGTGATCGGCGCTGTGCAATCCAGAGGAAAGAAATGGTTCGTCACTTTACGTTTAAATAATAGACCCCAATCCTGTCAGCTCGATTCAGGAGCAACGTGTGATGTAATGTGTTTAAAAGACAAAATGATGTTAGCGCCAGACGCACATCTACTGCCAAGTGACACCAAACTAAAGCTATACTCTGGTGAGCTTATGAAATATCTAGGACTCTTCAGGACTGAATGTGTCTTACGTGGACAGAGACACAAGCTAGAGTTTGAGATTGTGGAGGCCCGCCAAAAGCCACTGTTATCAGGCTCAACCTGTGAGCGTCTAGGGCTGATACATTTCTCCGTCCCTGCAGAGCTCAACGTGATGAACAATCAATCCAAAGGGCCCTTGACAAAACATCGGCTGTTACAAGAATTTAGTGATGTGTTTACTGGGCCAGTAGAGTCCGTACCAGGGGAAGTTCATTTTGACCTTGATTTGAGTGTCCCTCCAGTCCAATGTGCACCACGCAATGTGCCAGTGGCGTTAAAACAGGCAGTCAAGGCGCAGCTTGACCAATATGAGGCCGATGGACACCTGGCTCCAGTGACTGACCCAACTGACTGGATAAGTAACATGGTTATTGTAAAGAAGCCTGATAAGCTAAGAATATGCATAGATCCCAAATTCTTGAATCTGGCACTGAGGCGATCTCACTACATCATGCCAACGCTCGAGGATGTTTTGTACAAGCTGCCTAAAGCGCGTCTGTTCACGCTTGTTGATGCCCGGGATGCATTTTTACAGTGTAAACTGGATACTGCAAGTAGTTACATGACAACCTTCTGGACTCCTTGGGGCAGGAAAAGATGGCTCAAATTGCCTTTTGGAGTATCCGTTGCACCAGAGGTGTATCAACGTAAACAACATGAACTATTGACTGGACTCAGTGGTGTCGAACCAATAGCTGATGACATCCTTGTGGTTGGCTGTGGGGACACAGATGACGAAGCAGAGCAAGATCATGATGGCAAACTGCTGGAACTGATGGATCGTTGTAGGCAGGTAAAATTAAGACTTGGCATAAAAAAGCTGCAATTCAAGGTCAAAGAGGTCCGCTTCCATGGACACATCCTATCCTGGGAGGGTTTGAAGGCTGACCCAGACAAACTCAGAGCCATACTGGATATGCCACAGCCGGAAAATGTGAAATCCCTGCAGCGCTTCATTGGGTTTGTTACCTACCTGGCAAAATTCCTACCTCATCTCTCAGAGGTCTGCGAGCCATTGAGAAGGCTTCTGGACAAGGACGCTGTTTGGCATTGGCTTCCAAGCATGATAATGCAGTGCAGGACATCAAACATTTGGTCACAGATACACCTGTCCTGAAGTACTATGACGTTACTACTCCTGTAACTATTCAAAGTGATGCAAGCAAAACTGGACTTGGGTGTTGCCTATTGCAAGCTGGCCAGCCTATCGCTTTTGCTTCAAGAGCACTGACTCTTACTGAACAAAACTACGCTCAAATAGAAAAGGAATGTCTGAGTATAGTGTTTGCCTGCCAGCGCTTTCACCACTACCTCTATGGTCGCGACGAGATCACGGCGGAAACTGACCATAAGCCTTTGATTTCTATTTTCAAGAAACCTCTTTTGTGTGCGCCCAAACGCCTACAGAGCATGTTGCTCACACTACAAAACTATTGCCTAAATGTTGTCTACAAGCCTGGCCGGAAATGTATATTAGTGACACTCTTAGCAGAGCTACAGCAGCTGGAGGTGCACCCGACTATGCACAACACACAGTTTGCAATGTTCAACAGGACCTGGATGTCCTGTCACAGATTAATCATTCAGACTATTTGAACGTCACGGACCAACGATTGCTTCAGATAAAACAGCACACTGAAACCGATGAGAGTTTGCAAGCTCTTAAATATGTTGTTCTGGATGGTTGGCCTGATTCCAAGGAGGAGGTGCCATTAACTGCAAGAGAATATTGGACCTTCAGAGATGAAATCGGCATTCAGGATGGCATACTATACAAGGGGCCGAGGGTCATCATTCCTAAATCTTTAAGATCAGAGATGCTGACACGTATTCATGCCAGTCACATTGGTGGAGAAGCATGCTATAGGCAAGCACGAGATACCCTATACTGGCCCAACATGCAGAATGAGATTAAAGACTTTGTTAGCCATTGCTCGGCATGCAATGAATATGCACAGGCACAACAGAAAGAACCCATGATGTCGCATGTGCTGCCCACCCGGCCGTGGCAAATTGTAAGCATGGATTTATTGAATTATGCTGGGCAAGATTTTCTGCTAATTGTTGATCACTATTCTGACTTTTGGGAGATTGAGCTACTTCCTGACCTGTCTGCTGATACTACAATCAGGCGTTGCAAAGTACAGTTTGCACGTTATGGCCAGCCGGATAGAGTTATCTCAGATAACGGACCTCAATTCGCATGTGAGCAATTCAGACGGTTCTCTGCAGATTGGGGATTTGAGCACGTTACCGCATCGCCTCGGCACCCGCAAGCGAATGGCAAAGCGGAATCGGCTGTCAAGATTGTGAAGAATATTTGTAAGAAGGCCAAGTATGATGGTACTGACCCGTGGAAAGCCGTTCTACATTGGAGGAACACCCCATCCGTAGGCATGGACAGTAGTCCTGCGCAACGCTTAATGTCAAGGAGACTGAAAACTTTATTGCCTGTGGCCAACAAATTACTTGAACCTTGTGTGGTTACAGGTGTCCTAGAGAAACTGCGAAGGAGGAAACAGATTGCCAAACTGTCTTATGATGTGTCTGCTAAGGACTTACCTGAACTAAGCATTGGAGAGCCAATCTGTATGAAGCCGCTTCCTGGTGACAGGACTGGTCGCTGGAGACTGGGTTCCTGTGTTCAGCGTGTAGCCCCTCGCTCATATCTTGTGGATGTAGACGGCAGTATCTACCGCCGCAATCGGGTGGCCTTGCGAAGAGCGGAGCGACTCCCCATACAAGCCTATGTGCCTCCTACACGTGCTCCTCCCGAGGTACTCAATGCTCCTGGACCGCATCCGCAAAGCGGAGGGAATACTGCTGTCCTTTCAGAAGGATACATTGAGAATGACATAATACAGCCACATGTACCATCAAGTTTGTCTGTGCCGAACACCCCAGCCAGGAGGGAGGGCGGCTCTGTATCAATGCCTACTGGAGCTGCACGACCTTCCCCAGGCAAAATCTCTGTGGCCTTGCGTAGTGGTCAAATTTCAAGACCGCCAGATAGACTCAATCTGTAGTGTACCTACCAGTCACTCAGCATGCTATGTTTGTGACTGTTCGGGATCTGATTTAGGTTAATTGTTTACTACGTTTGTATTGAATGTTAAAAAAGGGAGATGTTGTGTATTGATTATGCTTATACTTCCTGTTTCCTGTTCTGACCTCTGACCTGGAGGCAGTTCTATGATCCAACATGATTCCTCACACAAGCAGCTTGCAGTGTCTTCATTTCTATACATGAAACACACCCCTCGCTTCCCAGGCCTCCACCTGCAGTGTTACCTGGTCCGGGCAGTCGGCTGGCGCTGGTTCGGAGCATGGAGAGCCCCCATCTTCTGAACGCGACTAATGTCCATTCAGTTGAGCAGGCGGGGGAAAACATGGAATGGCGGCAGCTTTGTGTTCCCCCCCACTAGAGACTTGGGGACAGTTCTCGCGGATCTGGAGGAGTGCCTAGGGTTACTGCCGGAAGATGATGGGAGCCCGCTGACCTACAGCTCCTGGCGCAGATTGATGGCAGTGCTGTGGGATGACCGAGAGATGGAGGCGGAGGTGCAAGCTGAGTATGTATTGGAAGGATCCTCACCTGCTGGATGCGAAGAGCGCATTACTGTCCAGACGGTGGATCGCTGCGATGGGGACTGGTCGGTGTCTGATGAGCTGGAAGACGTGGTGAAGGTCCCTGAGCTGCCTGCAGACGGTCCCCTGGTGTGGTCTGTGGGGGTGGTGCTGCGGAACGCAGAGGTTCACCCTCCCGGAAAACTGTGGCGCGTGTCCCGACTCCGCTGTGTGGCTCCGGCGGCGGCCAGATCCTTTTGGGACCTGACCGTTCGCCATGCCCTTCAAGTGGAGTTTGGGCCTGAGGACAATCCATGCCGCGATTTCCTGCTGGACACGGGCTGAAGGGGCCTGTCTAGACTACCCGCTGCTTGCCTGCCGAACGCTGACCCTGGCTTGCCCTGACCCACTGAGTTACCCCCCTGCATTTTTGATGTTCTTGACGTATCCACCTAGCTGAGATATTTATTTTTTTCCCTCTCCCTTCCTACCATATGACACTAGCTGTGGACTCTGCTGTTTCCAGTACCGACTGTGATTTTCTATCACCCTTCCTTTCTCTTTTAGCTACATGCAGAGACTCTTTATTTACTTATTTACTGAGATATTCTGTTGTCTCTGGATGACCATATGCAGACCTGTTTTGTTTTGTTTTATTTTTTTATTATTTATTTTTAAATTTTTTGGCTTTTACGGGATATCTCGGGTGCAGCAGTCTGGGCCTGATTGCCATTTTCCCCCTGTGGCCTCCCTGCAGTCTTTTTGGCCACTTGGGAATACGCCAGGGCAGGCACTGTTTTGGCCTTTGCCATCTCCTTTCCCTTTTTTTTTCTTTCCTCTCCCCTCCCCCTTTCTTTTGCTAGATGCCTCTAGATTACTTTTTCTTAATTCTGTGCCCTGATTTCGTGCAGTGCTTAGTACTGTTTAGTCGTTATTTTTTAGGCTGGGGTCAGACTAGCGCACTTTTAACACGCGTTTAGGCGCAGTTAATCACGGCCGCACTAGCATCAAATGACGCGCAATGACGGCCAATATACGAAGTACGGCCGCACGAAAGTCCGGCCGCGCAACGCAAGTGGAAAATGAACGCATTTTTTCGAGAACGCTGAACCGCTAGTACTGATGTAAAGAGTGTGCCGCGGTGGCATAGCGGCATGTGTGGGTGATTAGGAGACGTCAGACGCTGCTCATGTCCGGCCAACATAACGTCCAGACACCCAAAGTTTCCTGGTTTGGATCCGTATAAATCACGCACAAAAATGCGCATCGTATGACTGTTTAAGCGCTTTCCGTGATAAAACACGTCAATGCGTTCGGACGCACTTTTTGACGTTCCCTGCCTTAGACTCATATTATTACAGCTGACATGTGTTGGTCCTGCGTGACCATTTCTCATTTATTTCTGCTGACGTGTATTGGCCCTGTGAGGCCCTTTTCTATGTGCATATTTTGATGACTATCTTTCGTATTAATAAAAAATCTTAATACGTAAAAAAATTCTTTTTAGATTTCCTAATTTTTTTAATCCTTTCGCTGCTGAGCCATTTCACACCTCTGTGCTGAGCTAATTTTTACCAGTTCCACTCATCATGTTTAAACAAGATTTGAAGCCACGTTTTATTATACAACCCAGACAGGTAGATTCATAATATATCATTATTATATGTATACTTCATGTCCTGCCTGAATATTATAACAAAAAATGCAATAAAAATTTAATTTTCAATCATCTACATTGTGTAAATTGTGGTTTTTCAAATTTTATCATTCAAGCCTTTTCAGTTATATTTTCTATGGGGTGCGTTGTTAAAAAAATTAGAAATGGGGACTCGTTAGTTTTTTTTTGGAAAATTACGCTTTTTTTAGCAAACGCACCGCATAGAAAAAAACGTTAGTGCAGCATCATTGTTCACATTATAATTGAAATGAGAACAATATTGCTGCATTAATAAAACAAAAAAAAAAAAAACAGTTTTTTTTTATTTTAAATGTTTTCCTTGGAACCCCCTATCTCCACCATAGGTGACAGCAAGGGATTAATCGCAGAACTGACGTCGTCAGGGGGATATCCCAGAAGCTTGGCCAACAGGCTCCGGGAGGGGACCACGATACGGCGCCTGTTAGCGCCATATCACGATCCAGCCCCCTAGGGGTTAAAGACAGCTGCCGCTTGGAAGGGCAGGCTGTGCCCTTCCAACCGGTGCCTGCCTTTAGGTTGTGCCCCGCATGGAAGGTGTAGGTAGAGTGGTCCAAAGGACCACCCTCCTCCTCTTCAGGCACCTTCCCCGCACTGGCGGGGGGGGGATGCCTGTAATAGACGTCATTGCGCTGGCGTGATGACATCTATCGTGCCCGCCTGGGTCTCGGAGGCTGGGCTGACATCAAGAATGTCAGCCCGCACCTGGGGGCCGCGGCCGGAATCCAGGCCGATCGCTGCTGCAAAGGGAGGACGCGCTCAGCGCGTCCTCCACAGCAAAGTGCACATGCGGCAGGACACGCTGAGCATTTCCTCCACATGGAAGGGGTTAAACAAGGCTTTTTAACATAGGTTTCAATGCAGCATATGATCCACACACTGCTGAGAAGTGCCTTTCTGCAGTATAACTAATGCAGCATATAAATCCACAGCACCTCTCTGCAGATTGATTCATTGATTCGGATTGAGTAATTTTTTGGATCAGTTAGTTTTTTGTTTTTTGTGAGTTATGATTAAAGCAGCATATGAATCCACGCACTGCTGGAAAGTTCCCGGCAGTGTGCGGATTCATATGCTGCATTAATTATATTGCAGAGAGGTGCTGCCCGGCAGTGTGTGTATTCATATGCTGCATTAATTATATTGCAGAGGTGCTGCCCGGCAGTGTGCGGAATAGAGGTTTTAGAGGGAGGGAAGATGAGAAGTTCAGTTTTCGAGAGGTTGAGCTTTAGGAAACGTGAAGTCATCCAGTTGGAGACAGCTGAAAGGTAGGCTGTAGCACAGTCCAACACGGGAGGAGAGAGATCGGGAGAGGAAAGGTAGATGAATGTGGTCCGCATAGAGATGATAATTGAGTCCATAGAAAGAGATGAGGCTGGCTGCCCAGAGAGGCGGTATAGATCAAGAAGAGTAGGGGACCCAGAACAGAGCCTTGAGGCACCCCAACTTAGACAGGCACTGATCACATACTACAAGTAGACATATTTCATATATTAATGCAAGAAGGCAGTTGAGTTGGTGTAATATGCAGCACCAGACAGGTAATATATTTATTTGTTTAGTATGTATAGTATAGGATACAAACATGTAGGTTTGCCTGGGGACAGTAAGCAATTAATTATTTACTCTTAACTATTTCCAGGTTAACAAGTATAGTATCAAGTGAAAGTTTCCCAGAAGTCCAACACAAATGTACACAATTGGTAAAGTGAATAAGTGACGTGCCATAACAAAAATAGCAATATACAACTAGTATAGATATGGTTATCTGATAAGAACAAAAGAATATACTTACAGATCTGAAGAATTCATTTTCAGATGTTTCAGGATATACAAAGTTAAGGAGTATTCAGAGAGAAAATATATATATAATGCAATATTGTCTGAGATAATAGGTGTGAAAGTCGATAAATCTGTATGTCTGGAAAAGAGCCTTTCTTCCCTCTGCGCCCTGAAACAAGCCTCAGGCATACTCTCGCAGACTCACCTCCATCTCTTACACAAATTTACCAGCTTAGAGATTCACTGTGGTCAAATTTCAAGAGTACTGGTTCCATGAATGATCACTGTGAATACCGAAAATGCCGGAATTCATGCACAAAACAAACAAAAATGGCTAAAGCCCAATACTTCAATGAAAATCTAAACAATAACATATCAAACCCTAGAAATGTTTGGAGAATCATAAGTAACATACAAGCACCCCCCATCCACTCCCAACCAACTGCTGTCAAAATAAACAACCAAACCCCCTAGATGTTGCAAATGCCTTTAATAATTATTTTGTTGGGTGTGCCACCATCCTAATTGCTATGCTAGCAAATGACACACCTACAGAAAGGCCACACACAGGTCAGGCCCCTCCAACCGTGCAGGGACCCCATATCGCAGATAAATTCAAGTTTAGACCAGTGCCTGTCAGTGTAGTTACTAAACTGCTCCGTAATCAAAAAATGAAATACCAGTCTGGACCTGATCAAATCCCAGCAATGCTGCTGAAAATCAGTGCCCCGGCAATTGCAAAACCTGTCGCAACAGTCCTCAATGAATCACTGGCAACTGGATACATACCCAAACTCTGGAAGACTGCGAGAGTGGTACCTATCCATAAAAGTGGTGACAGTACTTTGGTATCCAACTACCGTCCAATCTCATTGCTCCCCGTTATGTCAAAAATTTAGCAAAAATATGTGTACACACAATTATGTGATTATTATCAATCTTCAAACTATTTAACCCCAGATCAATCAGGCTGTCATCCAAATCACTCACTACAACCGCCCTTTTAAAAGTTTGCAATGATACCCAAGCTGGCATGGAACAAAGAGACCTAACTGGAGCCATCTTCCTTGATTTTGCCAAGGTGTTTGACACAGTAGACCATGACATCTTATTACAAAAACTTAAAAACTCTGGCATTTGTGATCACACGCTAACCTGGTTTGAATCATATGTATCCAACCGATCGCAACATGTGTCCATCTCTGGCAGGTCCTCCCTCCCCCTCCCAGTCACATGCGGAGTACCCCAAGGCTCGATACTTGGCCCCCTGCTATTCGCAATATTCATAAATGATCAGCCCAACGTCTGCAAAGCCTTAACTGTACACATGTATGCAGATGACACCGTAATCTATACCAGCAAACCAGATCTCCCACAGCTGGAGGCCGTGCTGCAAGAACATTTCACAGAGGTAAAAGAAAAGTGGATCACAGATAACAAACTTTTTCTAAATACTGACAAAACTGTAACAATGCACTGGAGCAGCACCTAAACTACATAAACTGAAAAATGCCCATCTACATGTCAGGACAAAATCAAATGGCACACTGACCAAAGTCACTTATCTCAAATATCTAGGTATGTGGTTAGACCCAAATCTATCCTAGGGCCCCCACATTGAAAAACTCTCATCTAAACTTTACCCCAAACTAGGTGCCCAGTACAGAAACAAATCCTGCCTGAGTCCTGCGGTAAGAAAGCAGATTGTACAACAAATGCTTATGCCGGCTATTGAATACGGAGATGTAGTGTATGCAGCTGCCCCACAAATGCACCTTCAGAAACTTACTACATTGTATAACTCATTCTGCCGCTTTGTGCTACAATGTAACTACATGACCCACCATTGTGACATGTTAAAAGAGCTAAACTGTCTGTCGCTGGAGTCTAAACGCACCCTTCACCTTTCCAACCTGGTGTTTAAGAGATTTTCTGGGAATCTACCACCCTACCTGAATAGGCTGCTTCCCCTAACAGTTCCTTCATCCTATAACCTCCGATCCAGGACCACCACCTTACTTGCAATACCACAATACAAAAAGAAAGTGGCTCGATCCTCATTTTCCTACAGAGCACCACAGTTATGGAAAAACCTTCCAGACACCATCAAATCTTCCCCCAGTCTTAAGTCACTCAAGAGCTCCTTATCCTTACTAACATACCTTGGTACAGAATGCACCTGTAAACATGTAACATAGTAACTGTATTACTTACATATTTATTTTCTGTGTTAATCTGTATATTTCTGTAACAACTGTAAAATTTCAATGCTCTTGAACCCAGGACATACTTGAAAACGAGAGAAATCTCAATGTATCCTTACTGGTAAAATACTTTGCAAATAAATAAATAAATCTCTCTTCCCTCTGCGCCGTGAAACAAGCCTCACGCACACTCTCACAGACTCACCTCTATCTCTCTTCCCTCTGCGCCATGAAACAAGTCTCAACCATACTCTCACAGACTCACCTCCATCTCTCTTCCCTCTGTGCTCTGAAACAAGCCTCAAGGAATCCACCATGCAACATGACGTTTCACACTATAGTCCAGGCTGCCATAATCTTGCAATTGTATTTTTTGTCTACATTTATTAATCTCTGACTTGTCATATTTTAAACCTGTGTGAAACAAAACACAATTAGAGGCTTTGGTTTCTGTTAATGGCCATTAAAAGAGTAAGCTCACCCGCCAACGTCACGGCACCTCTAGTGAGGGTGAGTCCTATCCAAAATGAAGCCACAGGCTGCTGTGTAGCGAACCATCACTGCTCACGTTGCTTTTCAGTCATGAGGCATGTATGTTTTATTGTACCTCCAGCCAGGTCATCATTGCAGCATGTTCCGCTCTGTGTCTTTGTTTTTTGATCCCAAGGTGGATTTTTTTCTGCGAGGGCATAAATATGACCCACCAGTTTGCCTCATGACTGAAAAGCAGCGTGAGCAGTGATGGTTCGCTACACAGCAGCCTGTGGCTTCATTTTGGATAGGACTCATGGGATATCTGCCATAGCACTTGGCTTAAAGTGTTGTATTACCTGGTCAGTTATCCTACGGGCTGCTGTACTTTGCGCTCCCTATACTTAACATAGGGAGTGCAAAGTCCAACGCTGATTAACGTCCCGCCGCGGTTAACAAAAAGTTGGCCAGAGGCAGGACTTGGTGATAACGGATTCCGCTTCTGCAGAAGTGAGCACCACGGCGAGGACCGCGGCTCCGTCCGCCTCCTCAGTCTGGCGGGAGCAGGGAAAGACTGGGGGAAAAGTCCCCACAGTCTCCCCCTGTGTAAGGCGAGATCCTGTTCCAATTGATGAAGCTGGCCAGGGAGCCGGCGAAACGCGTCTTGGAGACCCCTATGCCCACTTTTAAAGACTTTTTTTAGCTCCTATGGATTTATGGGTCTTTTTACTTTCTAACTTTTTAAAAATATTTTTATTTTCCTTTTATCTTTGATTGCGTATTATTTGATGTGAGCTGTCTTAATAAATTTTTGCACAAGCCAACCTCCTGCTGCATCCAGTTGCCATCTTTTAACATCGCCAGCAACCAGAAGGCACCGTATAAAAGGAAGCCTTCTGCAGTATCCTGGACAAGAAAATTCAAAAGACAAGGCACGAAGGAGCAGATACAAAGAGGATTTCTGGGCAGAGCGCAACAGACAGAGCAGCATCCATCACCGCACTAGCGTAAGTGTACCAATCCTTACTCTCTGGTTTATCTGACAGACGCGGACGTATCTTTAATCCCCTCTTTCTTTCTTGGAGGAATTTTGAAGGGACGAGAGGAGCGGAAGCAGTCAAGACCAAAAAGACACACTCAATCATTAAGAGGAAAATTATTATTATTATTTTTTAATTATTTTTCTTTTCTCTTTTTATGCAACACAAAGACTGATTTATTGTGCTTTTTAGAGACTGAGATTCATCACCCCCGAAGCCAGGGGGCGTATGTTTGTATCAATATAAAAGACTGATTTATTGTGATTTTTAAAGACTGTGATTCATCACCCCCGAAGCCAGAGGGCGTATGTTCTTAATATGAATATTTACACTTTTTTCTATACTCGGTTTTAATTTTTTATGGTACACAAAGCTGTTAAATTAGCATTGCTATACCTCATTATATTGTTGAAATTCCTTAAGAGCGATTACACCGCTACTTTAACAGACACGACTAGCGAGTAGCGCCTGACTAAGGGGTACCCCACACTTTCCTCCAAAAGCAGGAGAATGACTGGAGAATGGAAAATTCTAGGTCACGATAGCCAAACCAGAAAAATTCTCCCAAATAGCTTTCCAAATCAACTATTTTGACCTATTTTGACCTAGAATTTTCCATTCTCCAGTCATTCTCCTGCTTTTCACTGCTCTTTGAATAACCCTGCTAGTTTTTTTTAAATTTTTATTATTTTTATTTCTTTACTTTTAACCTGGTCATTTTTTATATCATTGGGAAGGCCATGCTCTGGCCTTTACAATAATATCAAACATTAACCTCCAGCTCCAACGGATCTCAATGGATCCCCTTATCTATCTCCACCATAGTGTTTTCATAGGGAAACCCCTTGGCAGCTAGGGGTTAATGCTCACACTGTCACACGGGGAGATGCCCCGGAGGCTTGGCTAACATCGAAGATGTCAGCCACCCCCAGGAGATGTCCACAATCCCAAAGCTTGGCTTGGTCATGCTTCAATCCATGGAGTCCTATAGAATCCAGGAGCAGACCAGTGACCATTATATAATATTCAGATTCGCTAATACAGTGGAAAAGAGTCAGTAACAAGGAACAGCTAAAGGTTATGAACTTGGTCAAATATTTTCACTGTTACCGACAAGGTCAAAATTGAGGCCTACAGGTTTAAAAAGCCTTAAAGTCTAACCCACTGAACTGATTTTTTTCATCGAGATGGCTTTCATAATATCTGTGACTTTAGGGGATGGAAAACTCATATTTTAAATTAATACATGGTCTATAGCTTATATCCAATTTCAGTTTAATAACTTAATAATTCTTTTAAGTAATTTGGCAAAAAAAGTTTACATTGATGCCAGTACGTTACCCATATGACACATTTTTTTCTCTTTAACTGCACAAACACTTTAAACCTACATTGTGAAAGAGGTATTTTCTGTGGTTTCCCTCTACCTCATTCTGCAGACAGATGGTGTAATGTTGCTCAATATAAGACATCTGTTAAGTTACCAGGTTCTTCTACAACTTTTGAGAATAATGAATCATGCTTCCTTTATGTACTCTATTTCTACATAGCTGTGTAGTTTTGAGTTTCTATATCTAATTATAGTTTGCTTTACACTCCTACTTTTCTTTTGAGCTGTGTAGTACTTTTTAACAAATGTGACTGAGTTTTAAATGCCAATACCTTTATGTCTATGATATTTCTATATATGTAGTTATATTTGGACCTATTTTTAAATTTCCAGTTTTCAATATACATTATACTGTAACTCAGATGTCTCTAGACACAGAGGGGCCTTAGGTGAAGCAAACTCTGAGGCCCTATGATTGTGGAAAAATGCAGAAATTAGCTCAAATCTATAGTAAATAAAGGCTGAGAGAGTTGTCCTAGCAGATTGATGTTTCTTAATGTAGGAATATATTTGTGTGGTATACTAGTACTACCACAAACATGTGCTTACTGAAATGCCACACAAATACCATCAAATGAGTAGGCTTGTGCACCGATTTTTTTTTCGGTTCGATTCGGTTCGATTTTTCGGATTTTTAAAATTTTCGATTCGGCTCGTTTCGACCGGTTTCGATTCGATTCGGTTCGGCTCGTTTTTCGGGTACATTTTTTTTTCGGAATATCGACCATTTTTTGTATTTTCGTGTCACTGTGCTCGTTTTTTGTATCGACTTTTCGTGATTTCGGAAATTTTTCGTTTTTCGGAACGTCTGTTCTCCTCGTTTGACACATTTCAAGTCCATTCGAAAAATCCGAAAATATTTCGTTTCGGCTCGAAAACGTTTCGGATCTGACATTTTCGGATCTAAAAAATTTCGGAAATTCGGCCGCATCCGAAAACACGAATCGGGAAATTTTGTGAAAATTCCGAAATCCCGAAACGCACATCCCTACAAATGAGGCCCCAGTTTAAGTGAAGCCTAAGATTACTGCCTATGTGGCCTAATTATTGAGTCACTTCTGCTTTAAATATATAGGGCAGTATTACAAAGTTGGTGCTAACTTAACCAGAGCTGTTGTAAACTTAAAGGGCCATATTACATACTTGGTGCTAAAATAACCAGAGCAGTTGTAAACTTAAAACCATATTACATAGTTGGTGCTAACTTAACCAGAGCTGTTGTAAACTTAAAACCTCCATAGGCTATAATGGCTCTGGTAAGTTTACAACAGCTCTAGTTAAAAGACAGCGTAAATCTGGCACTTTTCTTAGTCGTTGTAAGATTATTAAGGCGTGCTCAATATAGGTCGGTGCTGCAAGCTAGAAGATATGTGTTTACAACCTCAAAAACACGAATATAATAGAAAAGAAAAAACACTTCCAGGCGCACCTTACTAAAATTTCCACTTTTTTAAAACCAAAAATGGCCAATGTGCAAACATCTAATGAAGTAATATTTAAACAAAACAGTGGTTATATTATAATGATAAATGTGTATAACTTAAGGAATACATATAGTTCAGTGGTGTTTCTTTTTTTCCCCCTCTCTCAGCATGGGGTCCTGCGATGTAGCTGTTCGGTATCCCAAGAAAAAAGGAGGGTATTTCTCCACTTGATGAAAAAAAAAAAAAAGACAGCAGAGCGGCAGATAATTCAATTAAAATGCATTTATTAATCAATAAAAAGGTAGACCTTCAACTATAAAATCAATTGTTAAAGTACTAATTAAGTACTAATTAAGTTAGCACCAACTATGTAATATGGCCCGGAGGTTTTACGTTTACAACAGCTCTGGTTAAGTTAGCACCAACATTGTAATACAGCCCTATAATGACTCTGGGAAGTTTACAACAGCTCTGGTTAAGTTAGCACCAGCTTTGTAATATGGCCCATAATATCTCTAGGCTGGTAGTTCCTTATCTATATTGTTAATTTTTTATTTTGCTTTTGTCTTTGCCTTTGTAGAGTTCTCTGAAACATCTTGGTGCTATGTACATAATTGTAATTGTTCATACTAGAAAAATAATTTCCCTGTTTATACATATTAGTGGATATCTTTGTATAATGTTGTTAATTGGGAGCTTTTATACTATACTTGTATATAATTTTCCCCAAATAGGACCAATTACATCTGACATAAATAAACAAAATTATAAAGTCCTCTTATTTATCAACTCTTTATACCCTTCTTCAAAATCACTGATTTTGCAAGGCCATAATATTTTATAATAAAATACCCTTTTTACACAAAGCAATATCTTACCAGCCTTTGGAATTGCTGGCTGACATTGCACATTATTTCTGAAACTGTTCGTTAATTATTTCTTTTGTTATTATTGTCCATTCCTTAATCCAACCAGAAAGTAACTTAAAGAGACAGTCTAATACTTTATTTTTAACTTTTCCTAAATTAATTCAACATGTTTAAACAAACCTTTTTCCTATTTTTTTTTCTTTCTAATAAAGAGTCTACAGATTTTTCATTTATAACCGAAACACATTGATTCTACTTACAAGGGGCTCTATCACCTCCTTCTGGCTAATGCTAGCGCTCAAGTTAGCGCTAGCTTAAAGGACGTAATAACCCGCTGCACAGATCGCCTTCCACTTGCTAATGGGTTGAAAAACCCATTAGCACTTGTTAATTTGCGATTTATGTAGCACAAGTTTACTGTACTTTGTGCTCTCTATACCTAACATGGGGAGTGCAGAGTGAAAGCACAGATTAACTAGCGTTAGGATCACTTGGTCCTAATGCTATTTACTGAAAGCTGGCGCTAACTAGAAACGTTGACACCAGCTCAGAGGTGTAGCTAACTGATTCTGCTTCTGCAGAATCAGCTGCAGCTCAAACCCCCCAAAAATCAAATACTACCTTATCCCGCATCGAGAACGGCAGTTCTATCCGCTGCTTCTTGTCTCCGGGATCAGAGAGCGGCTGAGGGAAAATGGTCCCCAGTCTTCCTCCGCGATCAATCCACTGACCAGCAGGATCTTGCCGGTTATGTGAACCAGCAGCAGACACCTCCATGGAGCCCATAGGACTCCATGGAGCAGATGCAGGGGACGGTGTTTTAGCGCTGCACCCACGAGCCCAGCGGCTGCTATGGGGCAGGCTGCTGGGCTCAGCGACTGCCCCATAATCTGCTGGTGAAACCGGGACACAAAGGGAAAATTAGCGACCTCTAATTTTTCCCCTTAGCATCCCGGTTTCTGCGAGGGGCACGCGATAGT
This sequence comes from Leptobrachium leishanense, assembly GCA_009667805.1. Taxonomy (NCBI): domain Eukaryota; kingdom Metazoa; phylum Chordata; class Amphibia; order Anura; family Megophryidae; genus Leptobrachium; species Leptobrachium leishanense. Next base: position 214,716,222 of record CM019067.1, on the reverse strand, counting down.
GCCCAAGGTGATACACCATAGGGAACTGGCACCCCTTGTTAAAGCAATCTCAAACCTAAATATTTAGGGCACTTTCGCATGCCCTGAGCTAAATCAGAGGAGCTAAGGTAAAAAATAGATAGCAGCTAAGGGTTAGGGTTAGAAATTAGGATTAGGGTTAGGATTAGAAATTAGGGTTAGAAGCTAGGGTTAGAATATGGTTAGAATTTCTAACCCTAATTTTTAACCCTAACCCTAATTTCTAACCTTGATTTTCAGTGGTTCGTTCGATCGGTTTAATCAGACAAATCCTATAGGTTTCAATCTAAAAAAAAATCCCCGTTTTTAATTGTTTCAGATCACTTTGTTCTGTTTTCTTTTTCTTTTGGGTCAATTTCGTTCCGTTTTTTTATCGCTTCAGATCATTTCTTTCCGTTTGTTTTAATTTTGGATCATTTTCGTTCCGATTTTTCATTTTGTTTCTTGTTTTGTAACCGCAATTCATAAATTTGGACTAATCCGAAAATTCAGACCGCTGATTTCTTATTTTGGAAATGCTTCTGAAATACAAATCGACTAATTTTCACCTGAATTTTGATTCTGAACAAAACGCACATGTCTAGAAAATAAATCCTTTGATTTAGGTCTCTCCAAACACCCTAGAAAGACATAAATCCAGTTGCAAATAGAAGCCCCAGTCCTCACTGTAACAAAAAAGTTCAAGTAGATTACTGCTGCATTACAGCTGCCAGGGATTTTGCAGAATACAGGGACAGCTCTGGGGTCACTCCCTGCTGTACAGGGATACGTTTCAGGGGGTTATAATGAGTTAAAATCCCTGTACAGTTCAGATACAAGGTGTTTTAATTAACATATACAGGCATTATGTCACATACAGATATTTTTACTAGAGATGTGCATGACTTTTTTTTTGGGTCATTTTGGACCGTTCTTTTGTCATTCCCTTCCATTCTGCTTCGGAATTCTGGATCGATTAAAAATTTCGGATCGATTCGTTTCCCGTTTTTAAGGGTTATTTCGTTTTTTCAGATCCCTTGGTTTTTCCTTTTGTGAGTTATTTTGTATTGATTTGTATTTCGTTTTTATGAGTTATTTCATTTTTTATCGGTTATTTCAGAATGGGAAACAGATTACTACCAATAAAATGAAAGTCTCTATACTTATTTTTTGGGCATTTTTTGGGTAAACGTTTAGGTTTCCTAACTTATTGAGAGTAACAATATACAAACGGTGTCCCCTAGAAGGGGATCACGCCAGATAAGAAAAGGGGTGCAACATAACATATGCGTAATCATATACAGGGTTATCCAAAGAGATTTGAAAAGTCACCGCACGTTCGGTGACTTTTCGTTCTCTTCAATTCGGTTCCTTTTGCCGATCCCATTTCGGTGACCCTGCGGTGTATTCAGCAAGCACCACAGGGTCCCTGAATTGCAGGGAAAAGCTGCCGTAAACCCACCGAAAACTAACCACAAAACCCACCGAATGCACGCTGAAAAGCCACAAAAACATCTGGATAAACCCGTCGAAAAGCCCGAGCAGGAGCCGAACACACCCAGCCAAAGCAGCCGACACCGCAGACGAGGGAGGTGAATAAATTAGCAAAACCCGTTTGTATGAATGTGAAATTGAAACGCTGTTTGCAAAGAAACTACTTAGCGAAAATGTCTGAAATTTACACAGGAGGTCCAGGGAATGATAAGAAAAAGGGCTGTTACAAAAAAAGAAGTAAACTGAAAAAAAAAATCTGAAAAATGCTTAAAGTATCCTAAAAAATCTATAAATAAAGAGACTCTTTACTGCAGAATTTTATAATGAACGGTTTATTAGATATTGAATTAAAACGGGAATATTTTTAACATTGAAGTCTATGGGATTCTCCTGAATAATTTTGCCGAATTAAACCACCGAATGGCAGGGCATTAGGGGAACCTTTCACTGCTGGTTTGTGTTCTCTGAATAGCCAAAGCAGTGCTTTTTCATGGGGATTTCACTGCCCTCGAACAGGGACCGAACAGGCACCGTATGTTCAGGCAATTCGCTAGGATTTGGCGAATTGCCTGCTCTCTGGATAGCCGAATGGTCAGGAAAGGTAACCGAACACAGATTTTCAGCGTTCGGTTACCTTTCTCAAGCAATTCGGATCTCTTTGGATAACCCTGATACTCACAGAAAAGATAGTGAAAAAAATTTATGGTTTAAGAAATATTTAATAAAAACGCAAATATTTTTTTACATTGAAACCTATGGGGAAAAAAGTCTGGTAAGACTTTTTTCCCCATAGGTTTCAATGTAAAAAAATATTTGCGTTTTTATTAAATATTTCTTAAACCATAAATTCTTTTCACTATCTTTTCTGTGACTATATGATTACGCATATGTTATGTTGCACCCCTTTTCTTATCTGGCGTGATCCCCTTCCAGGGTACGGTGCTTGTATATTGTTCTCATGTATTTACTTCAAATAAACCTGAATTTGCAAAAAAATATATATATATTTTTGGGGATTTTTTGGTGAAGGTTTCCTAATCTTTTTTAAAGAAACAAGGCTTTTTTTCCCATAGGTTTCAATGCAGCATATTAATCCACACACTGCTAGGAAGCACCAGCCTGCCAGTCTGCCGCAGGAGCCCAGCGAAAGAGGTGAGTATTGGGAGGGAGGGAGGTTAGGAGACCGTGACGTACTATGTACGTCAGCGGGTATAAAGGAGACTTTCCATACCAGTAGTGGGCATTACCCCCCGTGGCTTAGAGCTGTCCCAAAAGGACAACTTTTGAGGATACGCAGAAATTGTACCGAAGTGGAACAATACTTGGTCCAGGCCAATAAATTGTTGGATGACTTTAGAGAGAAAGGATACGAGCAGCAATTTGTAGATAAGATAAAACAGGAGATCTTAGTAATAAGTAGGGACACACTATTACAGTATAGACCGAGACAGAAAGAAGAAGCTGAGAGTGTTCCATTCATTATGGATTATAATACAGGCAACAGAATTATTAAGAGATCCATAGAGAAATACTGGTCGATTTTAACTAACGATCCTGTTCTCAATGACATCTTACCTGAGAAACCGCGAATAATATTTAGAGGGGGAAGAATCTAAGTAATAAATTGGTTAAAAACCACATTAAAGACGGACACACATTACAACACCCTTTCGGCTTGACTCCTGGCTTCTATGGCTGTGGCCAGTGCATCTCATGCCGAAAAACTGGAAATAAAAAAAGAACAATAAGGAAGTTTGATGCAGGAACTAGGGGATCTAATTACAAAATAAAAGATCTAATAACGTGCCACACTAAGGCTAGGGTCAGACGAACGCATTTTTCACGTTGTCCGGGAAAAAGTGCGTTCGAACGAACGTACGTATTTTTTCCCGGAATACGTGATAGCGGTCATACGATGCGCCTTTTCGTCCGTGATTTTGTACGGATCATCAATAAAACACTTTTTGTGTCTGGACGTTATGTTGGCCGGACATTAGCAGCGTCTGACGTCTCCTAATCACACACACACGCCGCAATGCGGCCGCAGCGCACTCTGTACGTCAGTAGTAGCGGTTTGACGTTCTCGAAAAAATGCGTTCGTTGGCCACTTGCGTTGCACGGACGAACTTTCGTGCGGCCGTTCGTCGTATGTTCCCTGGCATTGGACGTCATTTGCTGCTAGCACGGCCGTGATTTCGTGCGGCTAAACGCACGTGAAAAATGCGTTCGTCTGACACTAGCCTAAGAATGTCATATACTTGTTGAAATGCCCATGTGGGAAACAATATGTGGGACAAACATCTCGTTCACTTTATATTAGAATAAATGAACATCTTTGTAATATAGTTAGGGGATATGATCAACATAGTGTCTCATTTCATTTTAAAGATCAACATGGTTGTAATCCAAGAGGTATGGAATTTATAGGTATAGAAAAGGTGAGACGAGACTGGAGGGGAGTAAATATGAGTGAAAAACTTGTTAAGAATGAGATGCAGTGGATATACCATCTGGACACTATGGTCTGAATGCAGACTTTGAGGTCTGCCATTTTTTAAGATAGGATCTCCACTTTTATTCTTTTATGTATTGCAAGGTCTTTTGGAGAAATTTATTATTTTTTATTAATTATTTATTTTAAATTCATTTATTTTGAAATAGACCATGCAACAATAATTGAGAGCGTATTGATTGGGAATTGGCGATCAAGCTAGTTAGTAGGATAAAATCAATTGTGTCATCTATTATACCTGATGTCTAATAAATGTTCTCTATTACAGATCAGCGATTTTTAAAACTATAGAATATATCTATCGATACACAATAGGATCATGTGGGTTGTTATGCGGTTTGTTGTCATGTACATGCTTTTTTTGTTTCCGGGCGCGGACCGACGCATGCGCAAATTGAACTTGATGGAAGAACTCCGATTACCCCGGAAAAGCGGAAGGGGAAATACGTCATCAACCATCGTCCGCGAATGATTGGAACTCAGACCGGCAAGTGACACGCACGAGAACACCACGGCTCTAATTGGCACATCATCCACATAAATAAAGATATGTTGTACATTGGAGGCTATCCGACTGATGAAGCTTGCAGTCTAAGCAAGGGAAACGCGTTTCAGGAGCCTCAATATACATTCTTGTTCATTTGTTTTAAATCTTTTTATTTGTAATAAAACCATTTTATACCAATCCCCTGGACCATTGATTGCATCTATCCAGTGGGAGTTTTGTGAAAAGGTGGGACCATCCTGAAGTGGTCCAAAGCCCAAGTACTGAGCCACTTACTGGGAGGCTCATGAATTCGTGAGTAGATTGATATATTCACATTGCTATCTGTTTTCAATTGGTATTGTGCCATGTGCTGTCTATTTGTATTTCCAATCGAGGTTTAAACAGACCAACTACCTGGATACACCCAGTAATATCGTGATTGATGGGAGAAGCCCCCCATAGAGGCTTAAAGGCGAATACTAAAGAGCCTAGAGGCTCTCTATTTGTGAGTGACCCTCATATCTGTATATACATTCTTCCATGTGTATAACAATACTGCGCAATTAGTTATTTCTCTTTTATAGTGATTGTACATATATACAGCAACAACCAAGGAATTGTGACATCACTAGTGCAAGAAATTCTACTAGATCTACTCTAGCACTCCCTTACAATTAAGTTTGTATTTCTTTTTACTATTTTTGGGTGAAGGACACACCTGTGGTGAGCTGCATACCTGTGTAATTGCTTGTTGTGTAACTGACACTTAAGCGCCTTAACACTTCTAACTCCGCAAGGTGTTAATACTTATACTATAAAGGAGACTTTCGCCCGTGAAATACATAGTGCATCCACTGTCACTAAGGGGTTAATGATACCTATAGGGCTGCCATCAGTGAGTGACAGTCCATGGTATATTCAAGGGCCTTGCCAAACCCTGTGCAGCTTGCCTAAGTGCTACAGATGTAAGGTACCCCATGCCACACAGGACCAGCCCACTATGACACCAACAAATTTCCTGGTGGGCTATAGCATCTGTGGTCAGTAAGAGCACTCTGATTCTTCACTGAAGGACCGATTTAGTATGGTTTGCACCAGGAAGAGGTGCAGACCAAACACTCTCCATCTAGGGAACACTTTTTATCCCCTTGCTGGGCCACCAGGTATTTAGACCATTGATTGTAAAAAAAGAAAAACCCACAGGGTGAGGAAAAAAGTTTTATTTACTGAAATGGTCAGCTGAGGGTAGGGGCCTCCAAACAGTCGCTCAGTAAGGGGTCCTACGATTTGTGATGGCACCCCTGCATATAAAATTATATATGTGAGTAATGCAGTGATATGCCATCAGGGGAGGCAGCTGAGGCAGAGCCTCACCTGCCATCAAGTGAAATTATTAAAGAAAATAAAGTAAACTCACCGGCTCCGCGCTCCCCCGCCGTTGGCTCTGTCTTCTGCCTCTGCTGTCAGTAAAAAAATGTGTAGCACGCATTCTTTTCACAGCCTACGCAATTTGTGTAGCGGAACGCCTCCCCACTACGCTAATCGCATAAGCTGCTCAAGAAGTCTGCAGCACTCGTCTGTTCAAATAGGAACAAACGAGTACTGCCTGCTTCCTGAAGACTGCTCCTCAGAGCCTCAGAGAGGCACTGAGAGAGAGCAATGGAATAGCTTGGACCAATAGGAAAGCACCATCGGTTCAAGCCATTCAAACAAACGCCTGCATGGGAGGCTGGCCTCTCATTGACAGGAAGTAGTGATGTCCGATTCATGAACAATTCATTCGTTTGATTTGAAACAAATGAGTTGATTCATGATCAGATTAATTTGAGCCACTCATAATGAACCAAATCACTTCACTGGTCCAGACTTCCCATCACTAACAGGAAGGGGCATATCTATTAAATGTTGGCCACAGTCACACCAGGAGGAGTTTGCCTCTAGTCTATTTTGGCCAAGATGTATTCTGCCCTGACAAGGCATCTTTTATTTTTTTTAACGCCTTAGTGACTGGGCTATTTTTTAAGCATTTCTGTGCTATTTATGTTTAGGCTAGTGTCAGATGAACGCAGTCATCACGTCCGTGTTGCTGCACAGTTTAACGTCCATCGTAGCATTGATTTGTGATCAATAGAGACCAACACACGAAGTACGTGCGCACCGAAGTGCGCACGCACCACACAGGTGGCAACATAAAACGCTACAATGGACACCCTGAGTGTGCCGCATCCACATAGCGGCCTGTGTGCATGATGACGCTACATTAGACGCAGCACATTTGCAACGTCCATCACGTTGACGCTAAGAAGTTTTTTTGGTCTGGCTGATAGTACCTGTCTTTTAATTTAAATTAATTTTGATTCCCATATTTCCCTTTATTTTTTCTACATCCATAAAAAAAACAGACCGTGTGGTGTCTACAGTATCTTCCGTCAGTACATACGTTCATTATGCATGCACGCGGAGTGCGCTCAGACTGCGTTCGTATGACATTAGCCTTTGTTGTAATATTAATCTTATTCATTTACTGTACCCACATATACCGTTTTTATCGCCATTAAATGGACTTTCTAAAGATACCATTTCTTTCATCATATCATATACTTTTCTATTAGAAAAATATATGGTGAAAAAATGAATAAAAAAACTGTTGTTCTATCATATTTTTTAATATTAAAGTATATGGTATGATGAAAATAATAGTATATTTAGAAAGTCCATATAATGACAAGAAAAATGGTATATAATTGCCAGTAACATGCAGAATCAACAAAAGGGTAACTGGGTAACAACATATTAAAGGGACAGCATTTGTAAATACCACAATGAGAGACCCAGTGTGTTGCATATTGGCAAACGCTTCAGACTGGATTTTTTGCCTTCTTTTGGATCAACAGCAGTAGGTGATGTGTGAGAGGTTGAACACGATGGACGCATGTCTTTTTTCAGCCTATGTAACTATGAGAGAGAAAAAAAAACTATGAGAAAGACCATGCAATAAATATTTTAATTGGTTTTACATGAGTATAAATAGTGAACTCTATTCTCCTATATAATGAGAATCAAATGCATAAATTGTGACTACAAAACCTGTGTATATCTGGCTCTGATACTAGTCAGTGCCTCACCAGCCACTGATTTCACTGCACGTCCCCGGAGTAATGTGAATTTGCTATTGCATAGACACGTACCTGGCATTATGTGATGCAGAGGTTCAGTTCATTTGTAATTAGTTTGTTAGCAGTTTATAAAAATAGGTATTGCAAAGACAAATATTATATGTTGTAAGTTGTTATGAATGAAGGGTGATATTCAGGGCTGCCTGTGTATAATTGCACCAGAGTGTGGTGTTCCTACACTCTTTCCTTGGTCTCATTCCTTCGTTCCCTACCTGTTTTGTCTTATTCTATCACTGCTTCCACTGTATGCCTCAATCCATCCCTCTTACCCCGGTGTTTTCAATTCCATTACCCTTCCCCAATGTTGGGCCTTATTCCATAGTTGTTATTAAAACTGAGAAATTAAGAATATCTGCGTTTACAGGTTTTCCTTACGATCTCTGGTTTACCATACCTGTTCAGGTGAAGACTCTCTGTTAGCGCCTAGCCCCAGAAAAAAGCAAAAGGCTGCTGGATACTGGCAGCGGCACTGCACGCTGCTGCAAGTATCAGCTGCTGGAGTCCACAGAACTGAAATCTGCTTAGCTGCAAGGATCATTCTAGATGATTATTAGTATTCTGTTACTAATAATTCATTTCTAATCAAAGTATAATATATCTATAACTTTCGCTGCTGAGGCATTTCACACCTGTGTGCCGAGCTCATTTTTACCGGTTTCGCTCATCATGTTTAGAGTTAACAGGACGCGCTTGGCAGGACGCGCTGCTAGGATCATTCTAGATGATTATTAGTATTCTGTTATTAATAATTAATTTCTAATCGAAGTATAATATATCTATACACAAAAGATTTTTTTCAGATATTTATTTTGTATGGTTTTATATATGTGTGTTCCCCCATTTTTTCATACAAGGGAATTTCTTATTTTTAACTCTGTTTAGGCACATTTTCACTGGGGGGGTGCATATTAATTTGGTGTTATATCATGTTAAGTTTAACCCTTTCGCTGCTGAGGCATTTCACGCCTGTGTGCTGAGCTAATTTTTACTGGTTTCGCTCATCATGTTTAACCGCGTTTTGAAGCCTTATTTTATTATATGACCCAGACATATTATACATATGTATATCGTTCGTTGCCGGCACACTCGGCAGATTCATAATATATCATTATTATATGTATACGTCATGTCCTGTCTGTATATTAGAACAAAAAATGCAATAAAATTAGAATTTTCAATAATTGACAATGTGTAAAGTTTTTTTTTTACATTTTAACATGCAAGCGTTTGCAGTTATATTTTCTATGGGTTGCGCTTGTTAAAGAAATTAGAAATAAAAAATTTTTGGGGGGAAAATTACGTGATTTTTAACAAATGCACCCCATACAAAAATCGTTAGTGCAGCATCATTGTTCACATTATAATTGAAATGGCAACAATATTGCTGCATAAACAAAACTAAAAACCTATTTTTTTAAAAATATTTTTTTATTATTATATTTTTATTTTTCATAATTTTTAATATTGTCATGTTTGGTATCGTTGGAAAGGCCATGCTGTGGTCGATCCAACGATACCAAACATTAACCGATAGCGGATCGGGAGATAGGGGGTTGGAACCCTCTATCTCCACCATTGGTCGCAGTTAGGGGTTAACTCCAGAACTGACGTCATTGCTCTATGCACGATGACAAAGAGGACTATGCGATTTTTCCCCATTATTAATATGCCCACTTAACAGCAGCTTTGAAGAGACGCTTTTTCTCAATGAATTTATAGTCTATGGAATTGGTAAGTTTACAACAGCTCTGCTTAACCCTTTCACTAGCAAGAGATTTTTCAAAAAAACATTGTCAGGAATCAGTGTTTTTTTCAAAAATGATTCTTAATTAATTATACAGTAAGAAATATTTGGGAAACTTCCCAGTTTATTCCTTACTGTAATAACCTATTTAGCAGGGAGATGGTGCCATCTACTGGCCAAATGGAGTTACACTAGTTTCAGCTGTAGCTCGTGGTTCCTTGCATCAGCTGCTGAAAGTCCAATATGTCAGGGCATTCATCAGCTGATTTTTAAACAGTTTTAGCACCTTGTGCATTATGCCCGAAGGGCTAAAACATTGGGGGCACCTTCTGCAGCCCAAAAGCAAACAAAATTTGTTTGCAGCAAAGGAATATCGTTGGCTTTTGTCCTTCAGAGCTGCAGATTGAGATAACTTGATATCAGTACTTGATGGTGCCTTTGAAATCTCGCGTTAAGTTTACACTAACCTTGGAATAGGACCCTTTTTTTATTATTTTTGAATAGACCTTTTTATTATGTATTAAAGGACATTTTTTAATATGTAGACACATTTCTACTACACGTTTATTGGTTTAATCTTCTGTTAAGAGAATGGAGATTAAAATAGTTATTCGAAGGGCACCGAAATGTTGCTGACATTTTGGTGCTCTGTCATTCCCCACACTTCGAGGAATCAAATTTCCCCACCCTGCGGTGAATCCTGCATTCATCACAGCATCCCCGAAGTGGCAAAACCACTGAAACAAAAAAAAGCCGTAAAAAAATTCGAGTTATTAGATCCGATAATTTCAGTGAGTGTGCGTTTTTTTTTTTTAAACGTGTCATCCTATAAACCGCTGCAAACACGCCGGACAGTCGCCGCAAACCCACCGGAGGACCGGCATATGGAGCCGATGAGCCACTGAAACATAGAAACATAGAAAAATGTTGGCAGATAAGAACCTTTCGGCCCATCTAGTCTGCCCAATTACATGGATACACAGAGCTGACCAGCCGCAGAAAAAAGCTGACAAGCTGCTGGACGGGCAAAAAAATAAAATAATAAAACGATTGAAAGTGTCAAAATTGAAAAGTGGTTTGCAAAAAACTGCTGAACGAAAATGTCTGGAATTAACATATAAAGTCCTGTGAATGATAATAAAAAGGTCTGTTACAGAAAAAAAACGCTATTTTAAAAAAGACGGAAAAAAATGTTGCCGAAAAAAATCCAGAAAATACCTAAAAGATCCTTTCAAATAAAAACGGGAACATTTTTATCATTGAAACCTATGGTATTCGTCTGAATAAACCTGCCGAATGAAACCACCAACATCAGGACAGTTCTCTGCTATTTGGTGTTCTGTGAATAGATTAACCATTGCTTCTCTATGGGGACTTTCACTGCCGTTGAACAGGCACCGTATTTGCTGGCAATTCGCCAAAATTTGGCGAACTGTCTGCTTTCTGAATAGCCAGGAAATGGTACCGTATGGGGAAATTCACTGTTCAGCGCCAATTCGGGGCCAGATCGGCACTTTGTGAACAACGCTGTATCTTTTTTTTTTCTGATTTGTTGAATTCACCAAGGTTAATATGGCAGTTATCTGTGCAATTCGGCGATTTTCGCTGACGTCCATTAACTGCTTCAGTGACACCAATTTCGGGGACCATTTGATACATCATGAATGCACTGTATTTTCGCTGAAATGGAATCACCAAAGTGAGCCGAAATGGGCCGAATTGCAAAGCATTGACATTGCGTATAGTTTCGGTGCACTGTGAATAGACCTGTTTTAGGTTTATATCAGGTTTGGAATATAGCTCTCTGTCTTTTTCCATCACAACTTCTTTGTTGTGTATCATTCCATCAGTAATTCCCCATTATACCTCATTCCATCCCTCATGGTGTGACTCATTCTATCTATCGTTTTGCTCCTTGTCTTTTTCCCATAACCCCAACCCACTATATGGAAGTACAACCCTTTATTCTTTTGTATCACTCAATCCTTCCTTCCATGATTTCACTTAATCTCTTTTAACCCAATTCACTTCCAACATGCATATATACTTGATTTCCATTTCATGGGAATTAAAAAAAATCCAACTCTAAAGTAAACCTTCCACATTGTAGTATGTTCTCCATAAGAGCTGTAAGGGGCATATGAATGCACACATGGGCGTCCACAGCATGGGGCAAGGGGGGCACTCGCCCCCCCCTGGATCAACAGGCTTAAATTATTATAATTTATTCACTGTACGCTGTAGTTCCTAGTGGCTCTCCACTAGGCTGCACCAGCGTCACATCCCCACTCCACCTCCAATCCACCACGTGCTCTCACTCACTTTGCATGCTGGGCTGGGCAGGGCTGAGCTGAGCTGCAGGTGCAGCTGCTGCTATGGGCCACAGGATAAAAGGTAATGATTGTCAAATAAATACTTTTTTATTAAGCTTGATGCCAGTGTCTTTATTTATGAGAGTTTACAGAGCTTACAATCTAAGGCCCCTATTACATTCTTCGCGAAAATGCGCTCGCGCAGCGCAATTTTTTTGCGCACCACAAAATGCGTTATCGCGCGAAAATTTACACGGTATTATGATCCGAGCGCATTCTTTCAGCCTTCAAGTTTTGTCGTGCACAAATCCGACGCGCAAAGTCGGGCGCAAATGAACGTTGCGTGCAGGAATCGGTGGGCAGACTGTTTTTTCATGGGATTCAGCCAATCAGAATTAAGAACCATCATTTTCTAGGTTTCGGTTGTTGCGCCTGTCAAAGTCAATCTGCGTATATGTGCTGCAACAAAAATAAAAAATTAAACAATTTATTAATTTTATTGTTTGGATATGTGTAGAATGTAACTGTACTGTACTGTATTGTATTTTTTTTTTTGTGCAGGTTCATTTTGTTTCGGCCAGAACGTTCAGATTGTAAGTTAACACCAGGTTTTCAAAGACGTTACGATACTTCGCGCAAACGTCGTTCGTACGACATTGCGCGAAGTTCATAACACCATCCGCTCGAACGCATTCGCGCTGACAGTGGTAAGTATGGGATGCGCGCACACTTGCGCTCGTGATGGGTTCGCGCAGGGTCAATCACGGTAGGCGCTAACGCGCATCGTTTGCGCGAATGTCGTAATACGCTGCGCGATAATTGTAATAGGGGCCTAAGAGTTTACAATCTAAGAGGAGAGGGAACCCTGCTCCAGAGTTTACAATCTAAGAGGAGAAAGACTGTGGAGCTCTGGCGCAGGGTCCCCTCTCCTCTTAGATTGTAAGCTCTGGAGCAGTGTCCTTTCTCTTAGATTGTAAACTGTGGAGCAGGGTCCACTCTCCTCTTAGATTGTAAGCTCTGGAGCCATGTCCTTTCTCTTAGATGGTTAGCTCTTGAGCAGGGTCCCCTCTCCTCTTAGATAGTAAGCTCTTCAGCAGTGTCCCCTCTCCTCTTAGATTGTAAGCTCTGGAGCAGTGTCCTTTCTCTTAGATTGTAAGCTCTGGAGCAGGGTCCTTTCTCTTAGATTGTAAGCTCTGGAGCAGGGTCCTAAGAGGAGAGGGTGGACCCTGCTCCAGAGTTTATAATCCAAGAGGAGAGGGGACCCTGCTCAAGAGCTTACCATCTAAGAGAAAGGACACTGCTCCAGAGCTTACAATCTAAGAGGAGAGTGGACCCTGCTCCACAGTTTACAATCTAAGAGAAAGGACACTGCTCCAGAGTTTACAATCTAAGAGAAGAGGGGACCCTGCTCAAGAGCTTACAATCAAAGAGGAGAGTGGACCCTGCTCCAGAGCTTACAATCTAAGAGAAAGGACACTGCTCCAGAGCTTACAATATTTATTCTCTTAGATTGTAAGCTTTGGAGCAGGGTCCACTCTCCTCTTTGATTGTAAACTCTGGAGCAGTGTCCTTTCTCTTAGATTGTAAGCTCTTGAGCAGGGTCCCCTCTCCTCTTAGATTGTAAACTCTGGAGCAGGGTCTCCTCTCCTCTTAGGACCCTACTCCAGAGCTTACAATCTAAGAGGAGAGGGGACCCTGCTCCACAGTTTACAATCTAAGAGAAAGGTCACTGCTCCAGAGCTTACAATCTAAGAGGAGAGGGCACCCTGCTCAAGAGCTTACATTCAAAGAGGAGAGGGGACCCTGCTCCAGAGCTTACAATCTAAGAGAAAGGACACTGCTCCAGAGCTTACAATATTTCTTCTCTTAGGTTGTAAACTCTGGAGCAGGGTCTCCTCTCCTCTTAGGACCCTGCTCCAGAGCTTACAATCTAAGAGGAGAGGGGACCCTGCTCAAGCGCATACAATCTAAGAGAGGGTTGAGGAGAGGAGATATGTGTGTGTGTGTGTGTGTGTGTGTGTGTGTGTGTGTGTATGCAGGGAAGGTGAGTGTGTATAAATATATATATATAATGTATGTGTGGGAAAGGGGGCTGATGTGTTTGTATATATATATATATATATATATATACAATGTGTAGAAAAAATAGATCAACCGGATACTCGTTTCCCAGGTGGCTGACTCCTAAGAGACCCACCAAAAAAGTGAATGTATATTGGCCTCAGTGCTTAGCTCCCTGAAGGAGAATATTCAAAAAAGTATAGGTATAGAGAGGCACATGAGGACTTTGGTCAATAAAAGCATAAATTTTATTGAATAATCATAAAAATCAACGTTTCGGCCCCTAGAGGCCATTTGGTGTATATAATGTTGTTTATTACATATTGTTTTTACCTTGAAAAGGGGGCCGAAATGTCGATTTTTATGATTATTTAATAAAATTTATGCTTTTATTGACCCAAGTCCTCAAGTGCCTCCCTATACCTATACTTTTATATATATATATATAATATATATATAATATATATATATAATATATATATATATATATATTTATTTTGAGTGGGGAGCCTGGTGTGTGTGCCAGTATCTGTGTGGGGGGGGGGGTCATGGTTTGTGTATACAGAGCTGGCTCTGTGTATACAGAGATGGCCTTAAAAAAACACTTCCTTTAGTGTCTTGATCCTAGGTGTAAGACTAGCGTGGTGCATTGAATGGCGTTAACAGACTAGAAAATGCAACACTCGGATCAGACACTTAGGCTGGGGTCAGACCAGCGCATTTTTAACGTGCGTTCTGGCGCACTTAATTACGGCCGCACTAGCAGCAAATGACGGGCAATGACAGCCAATATACGAAGTACGGTCGCACGAAAGTCCGGCCGCGCAACGCAAGTGGAAAATGAACGCATTTTTTCGAGAACGCAGAACCTCTAGTACGGACGTACAGAGTGCGCTGCGCCCGCTAGCGGTGTGTGCGTGTGATTTGGAGACGTCAGACCCTGCTCGTGTCCGGCCAACATAACGTCCAGACGCAAAAAGTTTCCTGGTTTGGATTCGTAAAACATCACGCACGAAAATGCGCATCGTATGACCGTTTTCGCATATTCCGTGAAAAAATACATCAATCCGTTCGGACGCACTTTTTTACGTTCGTGTGTAAAAATGCTTTCGTTTGACCCTAGCCTTACACCTTTATTCTTCTATTAGACTTGCATCATGTTTCGCAGCCTTTGTATTACTACATTTTATTTTATGACTGTCCCCCTCATGACATTCTCAAAAGGGCAGAATATGGATGCCATTAAAATCCCCCCCCCCTGGAAAAATTTCTGCGGACACCCATGAATGCACATTCAAAGGCTCAAAGCCCTATATAAAGAAGATGTTTTGTTTTTTTACTCAGGGATCTTTTAAACTTGTTCAATATACCTGCATAACATTGGGTTTTTTGAAAATGTTAAAGTACCGGCTTCTTGTTTCTATTAAAAAATGGTTTCCCACCTACAGTATGTTATAGCATTGATGCTAATTTGCTCTTTTTTCTAACAGTTGTGGAAATATCCAGGTACAAGAGATACTTTAAAATGAGACTATTTGCAAGGAATATGTTCCTTTTTTTCTTTTTCAAACAAATAAATGTTTTAGTATTTATAGATAAAAGGCAAATGCCAATCAAAAGCAACACCAGTTGTAATAATCCTGTAAGAGCAAGAAAATCCATTTATTATACATATATTTTGCAGAGGTAACCGGTAACATATATCCGTTTGTGCAGTTCCAATCATATGTGTATCATACTGTTCAATTTCCTTACATAGGCTGAAATTTGACATGGATCCGTTTATATAAAGATGAGCGTAAGAAAATTTTACGATTTTAGGCCAATGTTAATTCATATTTACATCAACAATCAAAGCACGATTTAGGCATTCATTTTGTTGCCATTTACAATGTTGCTGGACTACTTAGTATATAAACATATGTATCTTCCTACTAAGCCATTGAGACTAAAATCAACTCATATAAGGTTCAACCATATGAAATGCCAAGAGATGCATAGAGATGCATAAGACTGTCTGTCTGTCTGGCCATTTATCCAACTTATGTTTTCTGCAGGTACCTGTGCTTGGAAGTAGAAAAAAAAGTGAATGTGTGGATTACAACGATCTTTATATTACTTTGTAGCTAGATACCAATGCTCAGTTGCTAGATACCAATGCTCAAAAACTGTACATAAGCCATGAAGCAGATGCAAACCACTAAACTGTTTTTGCAGAAAGAGTAGATTCTGGACTTCCCATGCTAACAACGGTGATATATACAATGCATTAAAACTAGTTTAAGGGACATTACCACTTACATAAGCTGTAAGTAGATTACTTATACATTACAAAGAACACCACCTTCTAAAACAAATGCTGCTGTTTTTTGTTTTTTCTTTCTTTGAAGTAATGGCATTTAAAAAGGAAAAAAAAGAAAGGTATTGATCTCGTTTCCATTTTGTGTATATTTTTCTCATGCTTTCCTTGGTGGCTTTTTATATAATCTACATTATTTAACAGTTAATGAGGTACAGAAGAGAATGTTTAACTAAGGCAGCAGGAGGTCTAGTGTTCTCCAGGAAGAAATAAAAGATGGCAGCTGAATGAGATTTGACATGGAGCTTAAATGATTTCTAATCTACTCCCTGGAGATGTGCTTTGAATTCATCCCACACAATACAATGATTTGAGTCAGTGATTAACCAATAGACTCCATTATATGGCCAATGCCACAAAGTGAGGCCCAAGCGAGGTAAAGATTCGGGGGGGGGGAGGCAGTTTACACAAAACACAAAAAGATCACAAAAAGGATGCACCCAGTGACAATTACAGAGTAAAATATTTTCTTAACTAACCATACAAGAGAAAAACAAAGTACATGTAAGATATCAGCAACATAAAATAAACACATTCAGGACATTTGATTTTTTGGTGGTAGTGGTCCCTTTAAAAAAAAAAAAATCAGAACCCCATAGAATTAGTATGGACTATCTTAAATGTGTTACATGAAGGCAAGCATAACTACAATGAATTTCCTGAAGTAAAAATACAACAAATATGGTCATTTATTCAAACGGACCTTTGGTTACCACAGTCTATAGCTGACATTATTGGAGGATGAAGAAGGTTTACAATGTTGAATTACATTATTTTAAAAAAGCACAAGATTTACTCATAAACAGTCTGAGGAGAGTAGTCCGTTGTCTTACTGCTCACACTGGTGCCTCTGTATTTTTTAAATATACCACGTTTTCCAAATAATGTTGCTAGATGTCTGCGAAATTTGGATCCAACAAAAGTATAGAAGAAAGGATTAATGCAACAATGAAAATAAGCTATATTTCGGCAGATGTAGAATACATAGTCAATATCATTGCCACAGTCCTGGTTTGGGTAATTTTCCGACGTGCCTATTACCTTGGAAAAAATTACTACATTGTAAGGGGTCCAGCAGATGATAAATGCAAGCACAATAATGAATATTAGTTTCATTGCTTTATCCTTGTTGTGCATTTTAGTATGTTGCAGCTTGATCAAAATCATTGAATAGCAATATATGATCACAAGAAGTGGTAAAAAGAAAAACACTATAGTCTGCTGGTAATAGCCAATTCTCTTCCATTTCTCTATTTTCTCAAATGTGTATCCAGTTTCTTCACATAGGACTCCACTGATGCCATCTTTTCTTGTTCCATAAAGGACAAATTTAGGAATGGTGGAAAGAATGCTTATGCTCCAAATGACAATACTGGCCAAATAAACATACATGAGTTTCCTTGTCCTGGAAGCAGATACAGCATGGACTACTGCCAAGTACCTGTCAATTGACATCATGGTCAAAAATAAAATGCAACTGAAAAAGCCAGTAAAAAATATTGATGAAAAAATCTTGCACAAACCATTTCCAAATACCCACTCATTACTGTGATAGTAAGCCCAGAATGGGAGTGAGATGGAAAACAATAGGTCAGATATCACCAGATTGAAAATGAACAGATTTGTGACAGTCTTCAGTTTCTCATATTTTAGCAGCAAGAACAAGATTAGGCTGTTGCCTGTTACGCTTACTATGAACACAGTATAGTAAAAGAAGGGTACAATGGCAGCTCCAAACTTCAGGCTGTTTTCTTTTGAGCATAAAGTAACCTCTTCTTCATAGTAATTTGGAGTTGTAAAGCTTGCTTTTGTAGTAGTGACGTTCACGGAGAGTTTGTCGTCCAACACTGACATTTTTAAATCTGTAAAAGATGTGATCCTGATGTATTTCTTAAAAATACAAATATTTTCTCAGATCATTGCTCAATAACAGAAAAAAGTCTGAAGACTTTCATAGACACCACTCCCTGAAGTTGTGCAGTATGTCTAATTCCAAAACTTAAATCACCCGCTTGTCATCTGTGCTCTTTGATGTTGCAACAGCAGAGAGCTTTTTATAGGTGTTTGTGGTTTTACGGTTATGGTTCCTGTGTTGCAGTGCTTAGAAGTTCAAGATATCTATAGGATGGCAAATAAGGACATTTGGCAAAAGATATTCTGATAGTTTTTATGTCAACAGTACAGATAAAATTCCCACTAAACCATTATCAACTGTTCTAAAGCAATGTGTAGTCCCAACATACTGTTGCAAAAAAATGTTTGCGATGCATTATGACTGTATTTATATATACATGTATCTTAAAATCCAGTTTGAGCCCTGTTTATCTAAGTTACAGTAAAACAACAAACATAATCTGTTTTAACAAATAACACACAAAGTATTGTTTTGTCTTGTACATGTTGAATATGTCTTTAAAATATATAAAAAAATGTAATATTGGGGGGCGGAGCTAGCGCCGAAGCAAGATAGCCGGTGAGCTTGCAGCTCCGGTGTACCACGCGCCCAGACCCAAATTTTGATGCACCTCCGAGCCACCTACTACACTTCAGACCACCTCTAAACACTTCCTCACCATGACCGAAACCACCGAAAAAAATCGAAGCCGTTAGACCCATCTGTAGTGCTGCACTTTCCTCCGGCAAGGAAACAGGCTGAGGCCTTCCAAGATGGCGCCCCGGACGGCGCGCATTCCCCGGATGGTTGATCCCCAGCGCCTGATGATCTGGAGATTCTGGCCTCTAAGGTTGACGTTGAGCGCCTTTTCTTTAAAATGTCCCAAATGCAGACATTTTTAGCAGGTGAGGTGGCGAAATTGGGGACGGAGCTGTGGGGAGAATTGGATTCGCTTGGTGCTCGCATGGCTGAGCTGGAGGATCAGGCCGCAGAATTTACACAGGCCCATAATGTATTGGCAGAAGGGACTGGAGATCTGACTACGAGAGTAGCTTTTCTGGAATATAAATTAGAAGACCTCTCTAACCGATCAAGGAGGAATGATATCAGACTGCGCGGTCTCCCCGAATCTGTGCCCCCCAAAGATCTTAATCTGACGGTGCAGGGTATTCTACATCGCATTGTCCCGGACATACAAGAATCCCACCTGCTGCTGGACAGGATCCATAGGGCTCAACAGCCTAATCCTAATCTCCTAATCTCTCGGCATCTATCCCAAGGGACATCATTTTTCATATGCACTATTTCACGGCGAAAAAACTAATTCTTCAAGCAGCACGTAACCTCCAGCTAGATTGTGAGTAGGGATGAGCTGTTCGGGTTCGGACGGTTCAGGGTTCGACCTGAACTTAGCCTGTTCGAGCAGATCGCAATACCAAATATCAGGGAACTTAGGTGATGTGTGTCTTGTCACTGTGCCAGCAATTTTTTTGGGGGTTTACAACTTTGTTGAAAACATTTGTGAATTGAGGTGATCTTCTGTGTCTTGTCACACAGCCAGCAAGTTTTTTTGGGGCTCACTAATTTATTTAAAACATTTGTGAATTGAGGTGATCTTCTGTGTCTTGTCACACAGCCAGCAAGTTTTTTTGGGGCTCACTAATTTATTTAAAACATTTGTGAATTGAGGTGATCTTCTGTGTCTTGTCACACAGCCAGCAAGTCTTTTTGGGGCTCACTAATTTCTTTAAAACATTTGTGAATTGGGGGCTTTTGGGGGCGTGTCGGTGTTTGACCAAGATGGCCGCTTGAACATGGAGTTGAAGGCTTCCCCTAACTATGTGCTCCTCTAGCCTATAGCCTATAGCTTGTAGTGGCACCCATCCTGCAAAATCTTGTCTGCTTATATGACCTGAACACATCGGGACTCGGTGTTTGATTAGCACAGCTACTGGAGTGTGGGGTTGGAACCTTCCCTCAGCTGAAAGCTCCGGCGAACACTCTGCTAAAAAAGGTCTGTCTGTATACCCTGCACACTTTGTTAAGCTTCATCTGATCCTGCAGAGGAATCTGACTAGGTGGGCTGCTGGAGCGTGGAGTTGGAACCCTCCCACGGCTGTGTGCCCCGGTGTTCACCCTGCAAAAGGGGGAAAAAAAACAAAAACAACAAAAAAAAACATTTTTTTTTCTTTTTACACGCTCTGTATGCTCTGTATGCCTCGTTAAGCTTTGGCTGAATTTGCAGATTCGAGGGGGGTTGGAGGAGCCCACAGGCTTGAGAATGCCAGCTAAATCACGCAAGCCGCAGGTGCAAGGTAGTCTTACTCCTTTTTTGATCGACCCGGCATTGCCTTTAATAACAGAAGATTTTCCACCCCTTAAGACTCTCAACGTTTTGCCTGCTGAGACTGCCGGGGCTGACGCGATGGCTTCAGGAGGTTCTAATGAAGCAACTTCAGAAGTTCGGGAGGGAAGTCCAGCGACTAAAGCAGACATAGAGAGCCTGTTAAATTCCTTCTGAGCAGGTATTAAGGATGACATCAGCGAAGGGCTAGCAGCAGTTCGGGCAGAGGTGGCCTTATTGGGAGACCGTATAGATACTTTGGAGCATGGGTATGATTCTGTTGCCCAGGCTCACAATATCTCAGCTCGACATTGGGATGCTTTGTCAGCAGAGGTACGCCAACTACGAAGAGCCCAGGAAGACCAGGATAACCGCTCCAGACGAAATAACGTCAGGATTAGAGGGGTTCCTGAAGAGATTATTGATATCCAGGACTTTATGCGAAGGTATGTGCTGAGCTTACTGCCTGACACCCCTGTAGATCACTGCCTCCTGGACAGAGTCCACAGAGCCATTCGCCCTCGCCCTGCACCAGGAGGTCGCCCCAGAGACATTATAGCCCGTTTTCACTACTATGGAGTTAAAGAGGCTTTAGTTGCAGTGTCCATATCTCCGTCCATTGATAATGTTACATCAAAACTGTTTGTAGACCTGTCTCCAGCTACCCTTCAAAATCGACGTTCATTTAAACCAATTACTGATCAATTGATCGCTCATGACATTCGCTATCGATGGGGCTTTCCCTTTAAACTTACTGTTTTCCATCAAGGAGCGATACACTCAATTGACGACCTTCATGATTCTGAACCTTTCCTCCGAGCTTTGGGTCTTACTAGTTTAACGACTACAACATCATCCCAGCCCGATGAGACTCCATCAATTCCACGATTGGCACAGGAATGGTCTCAAATTCCCCCTAAGGAAAGACGGAAATAATTTTGAAATCATCTTTCTAGGATTCTGAAGAGGGGAATTTATTATGAGGATATGACTATTTGTTCCTATATCGAATTATAATTTGCTGCAAGACACAGGCAAGGTCACTGTCAAGGCCTTAGCCATACTACTATACTACTATAGTTAAACTATAGTGTTTATATCGTATCTACATTGTGACTATATTGTGTTTATACAGGATGTGGTTGTTCTCCCTTTATTTTTTTTTTATTTTTGGAGCACGGGTCGGGGAGGTCCTGGACTCCAGTGTTGGGTGGCCTAGATCTTGGTATTTACCACTGATTCTCCCCAACCAGGCAAGACCCGTCTAACCTCGGACTCCCTTTCGGAGTGCAGATCTTCGAGATGTTTTTGGGAACGAGAAGCATGGCCCGCTTGTCGGGTCCAAATTTTTTTTTGTGTGTTTTTTTTTTTGTGTGTCTTTTTTTTTTTTTTCAAGGTCTCCTAAGGTCTGGTCTTAACTGGTTTAGTATTTCTGAATGTTTTCCGCAAACATGTATATATATTTTTTTTACGCTATAGATTTTGCAGCTTGCCTTACCTCTCCTGAGGGGCTCCCCAGGGTTCTGGGGGGTCCTTAGGCTTTCGTTAGCCACCCCCTATTTTTTTTTTTTTTTTAATAATGCCGTTGCATGTTATTTCACATAACGTTAAGGGGTTTAACAGTCCAGTGAAGCGTTGTAAAGCCATGCGATCTTATGTCTCTCTGAGGGCAGATATCCTTCTCCTCCAAGAGACACACTTTGCTAAAGGTAAATCTCCAAGGTTCTTTGACAAACATTTTCCGTTGCATTATCATGCCTGTGCGGGTACTAAACATAGAGGTGTCTCTGGTTTTTTTCGATCTCATATTGCCTTTGTGTTACGTAAGAAAGTGTCTGATGGTGAAGGCAGGTTCCTTTTCCTACAGGGGACATTAGACAATAGGCCGGTAACGATTCTTAATGTTTATGCCCCTTTTGAACGGGACCCGTCCTTTTATGACCATATATTGTCACTGCTGGAACCTTTTCCTGGGGAGGAGGTGATTATCGGTGGAGACTTTAAATCCATACTTGATATAGCTTTAGATAGATCCACCCCACCTAAACAATCAGACTCTCACCCCAACCGCTCCCTCCTCAAGGACTTTTTGACTCAGGCTCACCTAGATGCATGGCGACTGTTACACCCGACTACTAAAGATTACACTTTCTATTCACACCCTAATAAGACATATACCCGTATCGATTTCATACTTGTCCCCCAACGCGCTGCGAGAGATGTATTATCCGCCCAAATTCATGAGATTACCTGGTCGGATCACGCACCTCTTAGTGTCATACTGGCAGATGGGACTTTGAGCGTCTCTCGCCCCCCTTGGCGCCTGCCTGATTCTCAGTTACTCCGTGAGGACGTAGTGACGGAGATAGATTTGGCGCTCACATTTTATAATAGATAATGACCCCTCACTTTACCAACCGGATCTTCTTTGGGTTACTCATAAAGCTGTCCTCAGAGGCCGTTTGATAGGTCTCCAAGCAGCTCATTATAAACATTTACGTAACCAAATGGCGGATTTAACCACAGCTCTTTCTGACCTTGAACATTCACATAAAGCGTGTCCAGACCTCTCAATCTGGAATAAATTGGTAGCTGTCAGAGGCGAACTAAACTCTTTACAGACAGAGAGGGCACTAGGTGATCTTCGGCGGGTTGGTCAGTTGTTTTTTGAACGTGGGAATAAACCGGATGCCATGTTAGCTCGTAAACTGCGTGCTGTACGCAAGCGAAATTCCATTGCGAAAATTATCCGCCCTGGGAATACTCCCGCGGTGGATCCGGCTTCTATTGCAGATGCTTTTGCGCAATATTATGCCACTCTTTATGATGGGACCACAGCGGCTTCAGATGCGCAGCGCCTAGATAAGATTAGATCTTACCTACATCAACTCCCCCTCCGCTCTTTAACTCCGCAACAGGCCAGCGAATTAGCCTCCCCGGTTACTACAGAGGAAGTTCTCCCGCTCTTAAGGATCTCAAACCATATAAGACCCCGGGCCCTGATGGGTTTAGCCCCCTTTATTATAAAAAATTTAGAGTTCAGTTGGCCCCTTTATTAGTTAACATGTATAATGGATTTCTGAATGGTAAAGCTCCACCTCAAGAACTGTTAGCGACCTCCATTGTTGTAATCCCGAAGGAGGGGAAGGACCCTTCTGCATGCGCTAGTTACCGCCCAATATCCCTACTTAATGTAGACATAAAAATTTATGCGAAGCTACATGCGCTCCGCTTGAGTCGCCACCTACCATTTTTAGTGCACCCGGATCAAGTAGGTTTCATCTCTTCCCGAGGTGCTCCAGATAACATTCGCCGTACGGTTGACTTAATCTCAGTAGCACATACTACTCAACAATCTGCCCTTTTGCTTTCTCTCGACACCGAGAAGGCTTTTGATCGCGTAGACTGGACCTATCTATGGGAAGTTTTGCATCAGTTTGGCCATGGAGCTACTATGATCCAAAGTATTCAGGCACTATACGCGTCTCCTATGGCTTCAGTTACAACCATGGGAGGGAAGTCAAACCCATTTCCTATTCTTAATGGTACGCGGCAAGGCTGTCCTCTGTCTCCACTTTTGTTCGTCCTTTGCCTGGAACCCCTGGCCGAGCAAATACGTCAGCACCCGGACATTACAGGGATCAAGGTGGGCGACACATCATATAAATTGGGCCTCTTTGCAGATGACATTCTTCTCACAATAACCCAACCTCAAATTTCGCTACCAAATTTATATAGTTGTCTTTCTTCTTTTGGTGCTCTCTCTGGCTATAAAATAAATATTTCTAAATCGGAAGCACTTAATGTTTCGCTATCTCAAGATATGACACAACTTCTTAAAAACACATTTGCCTTTAGGTGGTGTTCTCACCGCATTCAGTATTTGGGCGTCTATCTTACTTCCCACCTTAACCAATTGTATGCAGCCAATTATCCCGACATGATTAAACATATTAAATCTTTACTCCGTCAGTGGTCCTTCCATTCTATCTCTTGGATGGGACGCATATATGCTCTTAAGATGACAGCTCTCCCAAAGCTTCTATACCTCTTTCGCACACTACCCGTGCCCCTTTTACCGACCATGTTACCTGACCTCCAATCGGCTTTCTATCGCTATGTTTGGCAGGGGAAAAAACCAAGAGTCTCCAGGACCGTTTTGCGCCGACCAAAACAGCGTGGGGGCCTGGCAGTCCCGGATCTTACACTAAACTATGAGGCGACGCAACTAACTCAGCTCCTTCAATGGTCCTCGAGACAAGGCAGTGTTTGTTGGGTAGATATTGAGACCAGGTCTGTCTTTCCAGCTTGCTTATCACAGCTGCCCTGGAGACAGATCTCCTTGACCGAACGGAAGCGATTATTGCCTACTTCTATTCACTCACTTAATTTGTGGTCCAAGGTTAAATTTTGGGCGTCTCTTACTACACTGGGCTCTGGGATGATCCCTTTGAGGGATAACCCCCTTTTTCTGCCATGGTCTGGGAGAGAGGGACGAGCGTTTCAGTGGTGGCAGAATAAGGGATTCACGACACTGGGCTCAGTGCTCTTCCAAGGGAAATTCCCCTCTTGTGAGTATTATAGAGAATCTCATGATATTCCGTTGAGGGAATTTCACCGTTACATCCAATTACGGCACTTTATTCACAATTGTTTTACTTCAGGTATCCCTATCACCACAACGTTTGAAAGCCTGGCGATGAGGAGTTTGAGTACGGCTGGGGCGATCTCTCTACTTTATGCACTGCTCCTTTCCCCATCACTTGATAAACCATGCTCATATCAACAGCTGTGGGAGAGGGACGTTGGTCGCCCTATTCCTCGGGAGTGGGAGGCGTTGATGGAGTCCTCCATGGGGATAACCACCTGTACCTTGGTGAAAGAGAACTGCTACAAACTTCTTTCCAGATGGTACCTGGACCCTGTTAGACTACAAAGAATCTACCCGGGTTTGTCTGGCCTCTGTACTAGAGGTTGTGGCCATCGTGGAACGTTTTACCATATGTGGTGGGAATGTGGGCATGTTACCGTTTTATGGTCCTCAGTTTTTATGCTACTTTCGCGCGCTATTGGTCTACAGATACTCCCTGAGTCATTGCTGGCTTTACTCAATAGTCCATCCCATCGATACGGGCTGCCTCGTTATTCCCTTAAATTGGTCCATCGAGTTTGCACGGCTTCACGCATCTGCATAGTGCGTTCATGGAAAGTGAACCTTCCCTCCGTAGCGGAGGTGGTGTCGAAAGTGTGGTATATCTATAAGATGGAACTCTTGACAGCGCAACTACATGATACCGTTCCGCAGTGTACTAAGATATGACTTTTGCAAATGTTACTTATTGCTTTATAAGGCACTGCTTTGCTTCGTGGTTAGAATGCTGATTTAGCTTAGTTTGTTTATTGATATTTTGTATTACTTCCCGAAGTACTGGCTTGTTTTCTGGGCTTCATTTGGTGCCTTGTAGCCGTTTCTTGTATTATTTATAAAATCAATAAAATTGTGTTATAAAAAAAAAAACATTTGTGAATTGAGGTGATCTTCTGTGTCTTGTCACACAGCCAGCAAGTTTTTTTGGGGCTCACTAATTTATTTAAAACATTTGTGAATTGAGGTGATCTTCTGTGTCTTGTTACACAGCCAGCAAGTTTTTTTGGGGCTCACTAATTTCTTTAAAACATTTGTGAATTGAGGTGATCTGTGTCTCGTCACACATCCAGTACCACGCTGTATTTTGGGGCTCACTAATTTCTTTAAAACATTTGTAAATTGAGGTGATCTGTGTCTCGTCACACATCCAGTACCACGCTGTATTTTGGGGATCACTAATTTCTTTAAAACATTTGTGAATTGAGGTGATCTGTGTCTCGTCACACATACAGTACCACGCTGTATTTTGGGGCTCACTAATTTCTACAAAACATTTGTGAATTGAGGTGATCAGTGTCTCGTCACACATCCAGTACCACGCTGTATTTTGGGGCTCACTAATTTCTACAAAACATTTGTGAATTGAGGTGATCTGTGTCTCGTCACACATCCAGTACCACGCTGTATTTTGGGGCTCACTAATTTCTACAAAACATTTGTGAATTGAGGTGATCTGTGTCTCGTCACACATCCAGTACCACGCTGTATTTTGGGGCTCACTAATTTCTACAAAACATTTGTGAATTGAGGTGATCAGTGTCTCATCACACATCCAGTACCACGCTGTATTTTGGGGCTCACTAATTTCTACAAAACATTTGTGAATTGAGGTGATCTGTGTCTCGTCACACATCCAGTACCACGCTGTATTTTGGGGCTCACTAATTTCTACAAAACATTTGTGAATTGAGGTGATCTGTGTCTCGTCACACATCCAGTACCACGCTGTATTTTGGGGCTCACTAATTTCTTTAAAACATTTGCGAATTGAGGTGATCTGTG
Organism: Leptobrachium leishanense; assembly: GCA_009667805.1. Lineage (NCBI taxonomy): Eukaryota > Metazoa > Chordata > Amphibia > Anura > Megophryidae > Leptobrachium > Leptobrachium leishanense. The sequence goes on along the minus strand of CM019067.1, from coordinate 214,689,412 downwards.
TCTCGTCACACATCCAGTACCACGCTGTTTTTTGGGGCTCACAAATTTCTACAAAACATTTGTGAATTGAGGTGATCTGTGTCTCGTCACACATCCAGTACCACGCTGTATTTTGGGGGCTCACTAATTTCTTTAAAACATTTGTGAATTGAGGTGACCTGTGTCTCGTCACACATCCAGTACCACGCTGTATTTTGGGGCTCACTAATTTCTTTAAAACATTTGTGAATTGAGGTGACCTGTGTCTCGTCACACATCCAGTACCACGCTGTATTTTGGGGCTCACTAATTTCTACAAAACATTTGTGAATTGAGGTGATCTGTGTCTCGTCACACATCCATTATCACGCTGTATTTTGGGGCTCACTAATTTCTACAAAACATTTGTGAATTGAGGTGATCTGTGTCTCGTCACACATCCAGTACCACGCTGTATTTTGGGGCTCACTAATTTCTACAAAACATTTGTGAATTGAGGTGATCTGTGTCTCGTCATTGACTGCCAGCTATCAGTGTGTCTCACTGAGTTATACCAGAGTTCTTTAAATCTTTATACCAGAGTTGAATCAGAGTTCTGTATATATTAATCTATATATCACTCACCATGTCTGAAAGAACAAAAAGGACAGGCAGACGCTCCCAGCCACAGATAAGAGGGCAAGCAGCCCTGTGTCGGGAGGCTGTGCCTCTGGTCGTGGTGGACGTGGTGCATCCTCTGCAGTAGCTCGCTTGTCCTTTCTAACTGGTGCTGGCCGTCTTAAGCAGCAGCAACATACAGAGGACTTGGTGAATTGGCTAACCAGGCCATCCTCATCCTCGGAGTCCTCTGCCAGCAAGGCTTCTAGTGCTTTACAGTCCACCTCAGCTGCCAAAGCATCTAATGCAGCCTCTATGTCCACAGCTACTCCTGACGTAGCATCGCTATCACACACGGAGGAGTCAGCTGAATTGTTTGACTACAGTGAGAGTGACATGCTGCTTGAGGATAGCAGCAAGTACAGTGCTCTGATTCAAGCTTTGAGGTTGAGCAAGGGAGTATAATCAACCTAGAGGAAGAGGGTGCCAGTGATGACACACAAATAACTGGCACTCATGTTGCCCCAGCAGCTGCAGCATACTGCCAAGTTGGCTCCAGTGACGAGGAGATAGGGGGTGAAGATGACAATGATGATGAGGTCACTGACTCCACCTGGGTGCCAGATCGAACAGAGGAATCAAGTGAGGAGGAGGGGGAGGAGGAGGCACAACATCCTCTGTGACCAACTGTAGCACTAGCCAGTCCAAGGCATCACATGTCAGAGTTGCTCCGGTGCAGAGCGCTGTTGTCTCAAAGAACACATGCAGGAAGTCTGTTGTCTGGGAGTTCTTTAAGAAATGTGCAGTAGAGCGCAGCGTTGCTATTTGTAATCTATGTCAGATGAGGCTTAAGCGTGGGAAAGATACTGGACACTTGGGTACCACGTGCTTGAGGCGACATATGAACAAGTGCCACACATCCTGTTGGCGCAAAACTTTGCGTAGGTCCTCCTCCTCCTCATCTGTCTCTACCCCCACTGTATGTCCTGCCATGTCATTGCCTACAACCTCCACCGACAGGGATAATGCTACAGTAATGGATGTACCAGGTCCTTCCTCACAATGTGACATCATCCCAGTAGCTGAAGATTTACGCAGTCAGATTACGTTGCCGCAGCTGCTGCAGCGAAAGAAAAAATATAGTCCCAACCATCCCCAAGCACAGCGTCTAAATGCCAGCTTAGCAAAATTACTCGCATTGCAGCTGCTGCTGTCATGGGTGAGGTCTGGCATGAGTGCGCAGGAGTATGGGTGTGAGCCCAATGTGCAGTGAATATTGCAGCAGACAGGTTACAGGGCAAAAGGGGTTTATTAAGAACAGAAATAAATACCAAGATAGGCAGTACCAAGAGGTAGTATAAACAAATAAATAACAGAAGGGGAACACTGACAACACAATATCAAAGCGAAGGTACAAATGGATACAGAAAATAGAATGGTCTAAGTCTAGCAAGGGTCTGGCACACGATCTCCAAGCGAAAGTACAAATGGATACAGAAATAGGATTGTCAAGGTCTAGCAAGGGTCTGGTACACGAGTAAGTCCAGCAGAAAAACAGAGGGGTACAGGGGGGACAAGGAGGATACCGTATGAATGATAGATCAAAGCAGAGGAAAATTCAGGAATGACAAATGTTCAGAGGGGATCCAGGCAAAAAGGTCACAGGAGATCAGGAATACAGGTCTGCTCAAGGCAAGGCTGGAAACTTCAATGAGGAAGCGTGGGACCAGGGGCGTAGCTTCCTTATGAGCAGGTCAGATCAGGCTGGATGAGGTGCAGGTGATGGATCAGGTTCAGAATGCAAAACAAATCAAAGTCCAGAACCGTGCATGGGGAAAAAGGGAAAAAAACACAAAAACAAAACAAAGTCCTGGAATCAGTATATATAATGCAAAAAGGAAAACAAAAAAGGTGCATCAGAGGGTCAGGGGGTACAGGCCATGACAGCACCCAGGTGACCATGACAGCTGCCTTTCCAGCTGGTGGACTCTGCTCCCTTCCGTGAATTTGCTGAATGTGCTGTACCACAGTGGCAGGTTCCAAAACGCCATTACTTTTCACGCAAGGCCATTCCAACACTATACCAGCATGTGGAAGACAATGTTATCCAGTCATTGGGAAAGGCAGTCAGCAGCAAGGTGCATGTGACTTTAGACATGTGGTCCAGCAAGCATGGACAGGGTCGTTACATTTCCTTCACGGCACACTGGGTAACTCTGATTGCAGCTGGGAGTGATCCAAGATGGAGCTCTGTGCTGGAGCTTGTTCATCCACCACGCCTCCAGAAATCTGCTTGTATGAGGTCTGGCTGCTCCACCACCACCACCTCTTCCTCCTCCTTCTCTGTCTCTGGCGAAGTGGCAGTTAAACCGACGCCTGACAGGGTCTACGCAATGGCTCAAGCAAAAATATGCCATACTGTGCTTGAGCTGGTTTGTTTAGGGGACAGGAGCCACACCGGGTCAGAAATTTTATCAGCTCGGCAGGGGCAGGTGCAGAGATGGTTAACACCACGCCAGCTTGAGCTGGGAATGATCGTCTGCGATAATGGCAGCAACCTTCTCTCCGCCCTACGCAAGGGTAAATTGACGCATGTACCATGCCTAGCACACGTCCTAAATCTGGTGGTACAGCGTTTCCTAACCAAGTACCCAGGGCTGCCAGAGCTTCTCATCCAGGCCAGAAAAGTCTGCAGCCACTTCAGACGGTCATTCCCAGCAAGCATTCGCCTGGCAGAAATTCAAAGAGAATTCCACCGTCCCACAAACCGTCTGATCTGTGACATGCCCACCAGGTGGAACTCGACATTAGCAATGCTGCAGCGTCTGCACAAGCAGCAGAGGGCCATCAACAAGTACCTGTGTGAGTATGGCACAAGGACAGGTTCAGGTCAACTTGTTTTTTTTCCCGTCCGTTCTAGCAGTATTACGTTCTTGCCTAACCTGCGTCCGTTTGCAGCGTCCGTCAGCCCCCGCACTAATGTGCGGACATACTTCGTGTGTGGGGCTCCATTTAACACAATTGTATGCTATCACGGACGTACTTATGTGCGGGCAACACGGACGTTAACACTGAGTTCGTCTGACCACAGCCTTACTGTATGATGATACTTGCTGGCCTGGCATTAAAGGCACAATATCTGGGTGCACTGACGCCCATTAACAGATAAAAAACTTTTCAATATAGGACCGCAAGGTTCACCCCTGCATTCTTCCACAATACCAAAGAGGGGTTACTGTATGATGATACTTGCTGGCCTGGCAGTCTTGCACCAAAGGCAGAATATCTGGGTGCATTGAAGCCTTAACCAGATGCATATCTTTTTAATATAGGACCACATGGTCCATCCCTGCATTCTTCCACAATACTACAGAGGGGTTACTGTATGATGATACTTGCTAGCCTGGCATTAAAGGCACAATATCTGGGTGCACTGACGCCCATTAACAGATAAAACACTTTTCAATATAGGACCACATGGTCCACCCCTGCACTCTTCCACAATACCACAGAGGGGTTAGGCTAGGGTCAGATGAGCGCATTTTGTACGGAATGTGCGTCCGTGCAGTACCGACGTACTTACTGACTGACAACAAGGTAGTGGCCACACAGTCGGTTTTTTTCACTGACGTATTTTTTGACTGATGTAGCAGGGAAAATAAATTACAATGAAAGAACATTCTGTCCTTCAAAAATGCTGGACGTATAAATGCAGTCCATCTGACCTTGTTGCTTCACTCACACACAAAGCTATGCTGACGTTGTGGACGTGGCGCACTCTGCACATTCGTTCTAGCAGTATTACGTCCTTGCCTAACCTGCGTCCGTTTGCAGCGTCCATCAGCCCCCGCACTTCTGTGCGGACGTACTTCGTGTGTGGGGCTCCATTTAACACAATTGTATGCTATCACGGATGTACTTATGTGCGGGCAACACGGACGTTAACACTGCGTTCATCTGACCACAGCCTTACTGTATGATGATACTTGCTGGCCTGGCATTAAAGGCACAATATCTGGGTGCACTGACGCCCATTAACAGATAAAAAACATTTCAATATAGGACCACATGGTCCACCCCTGCATTCTTCAGCAAAACCACAGAGGGGTTACTGTATGATGATACTTGCTGGCCTGGCACCAAAGGCACAATATCTGGGTGCACTGACGCCTTGACCAGAATCATATCTTTTCAATATAGGACCACATGGTCCACCCCTGCATTCTTCCACAATACTACAGAGGGGTTACTGTATGATGGTACTTGCTGGCCTGGCATTACAGGCACAATAACTGGGTGCACTGACGCCCATTAACAGATAAAAAACTTTTCAATATAGGACCACATGGTCCACCCCTGCACTCTTCCACAATACCACAGAGGGGTTACTGTATGATGATACCTGCTGGCCTGGCATTAAAGGCACTATATCTGGGTGCACTGACGCCCATTACCAGATAAAAAACTTTTCAATATAGGACCACATGGTCCACCCCTGCATTCTTCCACAATACTACAGAGGGGTTACTGTATGATGGTACTTGCTGGCCTGGCACCAAAGGCAGAATATCTGGGTGCACTGCCACTGACGCCTGTATCAGATTCATATCCTCAGAGGGGTTACGGTGTGACGGCACTGTTGCCGACGCTAAAAGCCCAATTTTAAAGCACCTATTGTTACTTTCATCCAAAGCCTGCATAAGTTTCACAATAATTTAGCCCAAAAAATCACTAAACTTTATCTGTGCGTCCTAAAATGTCTTTTCATACAGGCTGCCGCCCCAAGCAGTTGTTTATGGATAGATTAAAGGAAAAGCATTTACCGTCATATGAAACGTCATTTTTTTGCTTTTAAGTTTTTCTATACATCCTAGAAATCCGCCACTTCACAGGCAGGTTATGGGGACCTCCTAGGCACGATATTTGAAGGAATTTTTGGTTTTTATTTTTAGCCCTTATTTCATTGAAAACTCACTGTCCCTTTCAAAACGTTTTTTTTTTAACTTTTTTTCCTTGTTTCCGGTCCCCCAGGGCACTACCCGGACACCCATACACCTTTTATGGCAAATATGTAGCATATATGCCCTCTTGGAGGGCACTCTAAAAAACCGAATTTTCAGCCCCATTGACTTGCATTGGGTTCGAGTTCGGGTTTGGACCCGAATTTATACGAAGTTCGTGTTCGAGCTCGAACCGAACTCGGGGGGTGTTCGGCTCATCCCTAATTATGAGGACAAAGCACTGCAGCTATTCCAAGATCTTGACCCCGTCAACCTTCGTCGCCGCAGGACTTGGCGCCCCATCACGGAGCATTTATCGAGTCATGGAATTGCCTACATGTGGAGTTTTCCCTTTCGCTTTCAGGTGGCAGTGGCAGAGTGCCAGGTGACCCTGACCCTTTCGTCGGATCTTTCTGCCTTCTGGGCGGCAGTGAAATGCCCGCTGCTGGCAGACTTTGTTGTCCCTAAACCCCGCAGTCATCCTACCCTCGTCTGCAACAAGATGGGCGCTGGTTGGATCTGCCACCTCCAAGGACGCCGGATGATTATGAATCTACGGGCTCTCCATATTTCTGTTCCAGTCATGGACCCTTCTCTTTTTTGGCTGTGTGGCGACCTGCAGGCTGCGGTGCCTCACAACGGCTACACTGGTGGTCTGAGTGCTTTTTTATTTGTGTGATCGATAATTTTGCCCTTGGCTCAGGGCAGTTTCTTGAATTCCTATGGTTTTGCAATATTCTGTTTATGGGTTTCAGTTTTTCCCCATGTTTGATAAGCAACAAGTTGTGAGGGCTTGGATGGTGTGGGCAACCCTGGCCGTTGATTCGGCGGGGGGGTCCACCCCACCGGAGTACCTTTTCTCAGAAGTTATACATGTGGGATGGTTGGGTTCGGGTGTGGGGGTATGGGTGACTGGAGCTTGAGGAGTGTACCCTTGCCTCCACCTTCCCCTCCGGTCAGCCTGGCACACATTAAGTCCAGGTGCACTATTTGTCATGTCGTATGTTGTGTTTTGTCTTGTCGTGGCTTTCTGTTCCTTGGCGTGTCACCTGCCTCACTTTTTTTGTTTCTTCTTGCTCTTTCTGTTCCCCCTCCCCTCTCTTTTCCCTTTGGTTTTTTGTTCCCTTCCATCTTCGGCCTTGTTACCCGCTCTATGGCTCTTCTCTGCTGGGTGAGGGGGAGTCGGGGCTCCATCTCTGGTTCGTAATTTCTTCCCGGTTTTTTAGATGATAGATAGAGGCCTTACCATCATGTCCCTTAATGCCAAGGTTCTGAACACCCCTCAAAAACGGTGCATGCTCATGCGTGACCTAAAGAGATCTGCCTGTCACACACATAGCGATGATATAAGAGACACACTTTGCCAGCTCCCACCAATTCTCACTGCGAGATAGGGGCTTCACTTCCACATAGCTAGCATTAGCGCCGCAAAAGAAAAAAGCTCCCTTACCCCGGCTTACCCCCTCCAGAGACAGATTCTACGCAATCCTCCCACCGTGGCTGAAATAATGGATGTTCTTAAATCCTTCAAGCCACACAAGGCCCCGGGACCGAATGTCTTTTCGGCCTTCTATTATAAGACCTTTGTGGAGACTCTGTACCCCTATCTGCAGAAATTTTACTTGTCTCTGTGGGAAGGTGCCCTGGCCCCTAGTGATTTCTTGTGCTCAGAGATAGTTCTGATTCCTAAAGAGGGTATATACACAGCATCTCTATACACAGCCTCACAGCATCTCTATACACAACCCCATCAGCATCTCTATACACAGCCTCACAGCATCTCTATACACAACCTCACAGCATCTCTATACACAACCCCATCAGCATCTCTATACATAACCCCATCAGCATCTCTATACACAGCATCTCTATACACAGCCTCACAGCATCTCTATATACAACCTCACAGCATCCCTATACACAACCCCATCAGCAGCTCTATACACAACCCCATCAGCATCTCTATACACAGCATCTCTATACACAACCTCACAGCATCTCTATACACAACCCCATCAGCATCTCTATACACAACCTCACAGCATCTCTATACACAACCCCATCAGCATCTCTATATACAACATCTCTATACACAGCCTCACAGCATCTCTATATACAACCTCACAGCATCCCTATACACAACCCCATCAGCATCTCTATACACAACCTCACAGCATCTCTATACACAGCCCCATCAGCATCTCTATACACAGCCTCACAGCATCTTTATACACAGCCCCACAGCATCTCTATACACAACCCCATCAGCATCTCTGTGAGCCCTCAAATGAACCCCCTATCTCCACCAGGGAATTCCGGGCAGCTAGGGGTTCCCCGGCTATCTGATGTCATCATGCTATGCGTGAGGATGTCAGGCAGTGAGGGGGGACCCGGGGGTGGAGCCGCAATCCAAGATGGCGGCCCCCACTGGAGCTAGGCCGCACTTTGGCACCGCAAGGTGCCGAAGTGCGACCCGGTGCCTTAGGGGTTAAAGCCAGGCACCGCTTAAAAGGGGAGACTCTCCCCTTTTAAGCGGTGCTTGGCTTTTTTTTGTGGGACCTCCCGATCGGGAGGGAGAGGGATCCGAACGGATCCCCCCCTCCCTTCCAGGTGATCTCCCGTCATTTACGTCGGGAGGAGCTTGACTTCAGCGTCCTCAGACGCTGAAGTCAGAACGCCGTGGGACCTGGACAGAGAGGGGAGTATCTCCACCAGGGGTCCCGCAAAGCTGATGATGTGTGGGACACGTCCTCCTCAGCATACAGCGGGAGTAACTGAGGACGTGTCCCACACGTCGTTAGCAGTGAAGGGGTTAAAAACGTATTTTTTTTAACTTTTTGTCCTTGTTTCCTGTCCCCCAGGGCACTACCAGGACCCCCATACACCTTTTATGGTAAATATCTAGCATATATGCCCTCTTGGAGGGCACTCTAAAAATTGAATTTTGAGTCCCATTGACTTGTATTGAGTTCGAGTTCGAATTCAAACATTTTTGAAAAGTTCGAGTTCGAACTTTTGAAAAGTTCAAGTTCGAATGCAAACCGAACAAGGGGGTGTTCGGCTCATCCCTAGTTAAGTCTACAGTGAGTTTTAAAAGCTTTCAAATATTGTGGGCAGTATTACATACTGCCCGTTAAATGGGGATGCTAAGGAGGCAAACCTGCACCTGCAGTTTTCTCCTTAGCGTCCCCGATTATACGCTCCATATTACAGGTCAGGCGCTGATACAGCTGCATGCCCTGTAACACAGCACTAGGCCTCAGGATGTTCGAGGCATCGTTAAGTGCCGTCCCGAGAATCCTCTCCAAGGAATCCATAGGACTCCATTGACTCTTCAACTTCTGGTCACATGATCTGCAGGATCTCGTCTCTCGTCTTTTGGGGGGATTTTAAGCTTGTGCTGACTGTTTCCGCAGAAGCAGAATCAGTTAACAACAGCACCTAGCCGTTGACAGGTCCTATCTAACTTGACTGTATCTGCACTTACAGAATCAACTAACCCTGGAGCTCCCAAGTAGGGATGAGCTGTTCGGTTCAGACGGTTCGGAATTCGCATCGAACATAGCCTGTTCGCTTGTTCGCGAACTCCGAACATTTCCGGGTGTTCGCCGCGTGTTCGCCCACAATGCACCACAATGGACCACAATGCACTTTCCCACTGGCCTGAAGCTTGTAATTGGCTACAACCTTGCACCTGACCACAGGTCTGGTGCAAGACAGGTTCAACACTATGCCAATCACGGCTCAGAGTCCTGATTGGGCAAATTTTGCCCAATCATGGGCTCACAGAGCTATGTCCCGCAGCACACTATATAAGGATTCCATGCAGCGCTTCTGCACGCATTTGAGAGTAAATTTCAGAGATAGTTGTTGTGTGTTCTTACTGCTGGTCTGCCACGCTACTGGGGGGGTCTCATTTCTACCAAATATCTGAGAATTGAGGTGATCTGTCTCTTGACACTGCCAGCAAGTCTTTTTTGGGTCACAAATTTCTACAAAATATATGGGAATTGAGGTGATCTGTGTCTTGTGACTCACTGCCAGTACAACGCAGTATTTTGGGGGGGTCACTAATTTTTACAAAATATATAGGAATTGAGGTGATCTGTGTCTTGTGACTCACTGCCAGTACAACGCAGTATTTTGGGGGGGTCACTAATTTTTACAAAATATATAGGAATTGAGGTGATCTGTGTCTTGTGACTCACTGCCAGTACACGCAGTATTTTGGGGGTCACAAATTTTTACAAAATATATGGGAATTGAGGTGATCTGTCCCTTGTCACACAGCCAGTGCCACGCAGTGTTTTGGGGGTCACAAATTTCTACAAAATATTTGGGGATTGTTATAATCCGTGTGTTCTCACTGGCTGCCACCCATCAGGGGGTCTCACTGATTTATAGGAGGTTTCTGAGACTTGTAATCTGTGGCTTCTCACTGCCACCCATCAAGGGGTCTCACTGATTTATAGGAGGTTTCTGAGACTTGTAATCTGTGACTTCTCACTGCCACCCATCAAGGGGTCTCACTGATTCATAGGAGGTTTCTGAGACTTGTAATCTGTGGCTTCTCACTGCCACCCATCAGGGGGTCACACATACTTCTAGCATATTTATGCGAATTGTAATTTGTGTCTTCTCACTACCACCCATCAAGGGGTCTCACTGATTTATAGGAGGTTTCTGAGACTTGTAATCTGTGGCTTCTCACTGCCACCCATCAAGGGGTCTCACTGATTTATAGGAGGTTTCTGAGACTTGTAATTTGTGGCTTGTCACTGCAACGCATCAAGGGGTCTCACTGATTTATAGGAGGTTTCTGAGACTTGTAATCTGTGGCTTCTCACTGCCACCCATCAGGAGGTCACACTGATTAATAGGAGGTTTCTGAAATTTGTAATCTGTGGCTTCTCACTGCCACCCATCAGGGGGTCCCACATACTTCTATCAGATTTATGTGAATTGTAATCTGTGGCTTCTCACTGCCACCCATCAGGGGGTCACATTGATTTATAGGAGGGAATTGTAATCTGTGTCTTGTCACTGGCTGCCAGCTATCAGGGTGTCTCACTGAGTTATACCAGAGTTCTGTAAATCTTTGATTCAACTCTGGTATAAAGATTAAAGTTCTGTACATATTTAATCTATATATCACTCACCATGTCTAAAAGAACAAAAAGGAAAGGCAGACGCTCCCAGACACAGATAAGAGGGCAAGCAGCCCCTGTGTCGGGAGGCCGTGCCTCTGGTCGTGGTGGATGTGGTGCATCCTTTGCATGGGCACGCTTGTCCTTTCTAACTGGTGCTGGCCGTCTTCTTAAGCAGTAGCAACATACAGAGGATTTGGTGGATTGGCTAACTAGGCCATCCTCATTCTCGGAGTCCTCTGCCAGCTAGGCTTGTAGTGTTTTACAGTCCACCTCAGCTGCCAAAGCATCTAATGCAGCCTCCATGTCCACAGTTACTCCTGCCGTAGCCTCGCTATCACACACGGAGGAGTCAGCTGAATTGTTTGACTACAATGACAGTGACATGCTGCTTGAGGATGCGCAGCAAGTACAGTGCTCTGATTCAATCTCTGAGGTTGAGGAAGAGAGTATAATCAACCTAGAGGAAAGGGGTGCCAGTGATGACACACAAATAACTGGCACTCATGTTGCCCCAGCAGCTGCAGCATACTACCAAGTTGGCTCTAGTGACAAGGAGATAGGGGGTGAAGATGACATTGATGATGAGGTCACTGACTCCACCTGGGTGCCAGATCGAACAGAGGAATCAAGTGAGGAGGAGGGGCACAACATCCTCTATGACCAACTGTAGCACTAGCAAGTCCAAGGCATCAGATGTCAGAGCTGCTCCGGTGCAGAGCGCTGTTGTCTCAAAGCACACACGCAGGAACTCTGCTGTCTGCTGGGAGTTCTTTAAGAAATGTGCAGCAGACCCAACCGTTGCTATTTGTAATCTATGTCAGATGAGGCTTAAGCGTGGGAAAGACACCGGACACTTGGGTAACACGTGCTTGAGACGACATATGACCTCCTGCCACACATCCCGTTGGCGCAAAACTTTGCGTAGGTCCTCCTCCTCCTCATCTGTCTCTACCCCCACTGTATGTCCTGCCATGTCATTGCCTACAACCTCCACTGACAGGGATGATGCTACAGTAATGGATGTACCAGCTCCTTCCTCACAATGTGACAGCATCCCATCAGCTGAAGATTTACGCAGTCAGATTACGTTGCCGCAGCTGCTGCAGCCAAAGAAAAAATATAGTCACAACAATCCCCAAGCACAGCGTCTAAATGCCAGCTTAGCAAAATTACTCGCATTGCAGCTGCTGCCTTTCCAGCTGGTGGACTCTGCTCCCTTCCGTGAATTTGCTGAATGTGCTGTACCACAGTGGCAGGTTTCAAAATGCCATTACTTTTCATGCAAGGCCATTCCAGCACTATACCAGCACGTGGTAGACAATGTTATCGAGTCATTGGGAAAGGCAGTCAGCAGCAAGGTGCATGTGACTTTAGACACTTGGTCCAGCAAGCATGGACAGGGTCGTTACATTTCCTTCACGGCACACTGGGTAACTCTGATTGCAGCTGGGAGGGATCCAAGACGGGGCTCTGTGCTGGAGTTTGTTCATCCACCACGCCTCCAGAAAGCTGCTTGTATGAGGTCTGTCTGCTCCACCACCACCACCTCTCCCTCTTCCTCCTCCTTCTGTGTCTCTGGCGAAGTGGCAGTTAAACCGATGCCTGACAGGGTCTACGCAATGGTTCAAGCAAAAAGAAGCCATACTGTGCTTGAGCTGGTTTGTTCAGGGGACAGGAGCCACACCGGGCCAGAAATTCTGCCAGCTCTGCAGGGCCAGGTGCAGAGATGGTTAGCACCACGCCAACTTCAGCTGGGAATGATCGTCTGTGATAACGGCAGCAACCTTCTCTCCGCCCTATGCAAGGGTAAATTGACGCAAGTACCATACCAAGCATGCACATACCTCTTTCCGCAGACAGCATTCCAGTGGGTCCTCCTCAGATCAGACAGGAGGAGGAGGAATATTTAAGTAGTGGGGGCATTGAAGGTGGGGATTCCTCAAGGGAGGGTTTTGTGCGCCCAGAAACACAAGGGCTAGTGCGTGGCTGGGAGGAGGAAGTGCACGATACGGTTATCCTCAATGACCAGGAAGATTCAGAAGCTAATGCCACCTCCAACCTACGCTGCATAGGCTCCCTTATAATGCAAAGCCTGCTAAAGGACCCCAGGATTTGTGCTATCAAGGAGAGGGATCATTACTGGTTGGCAACCCTTCTTGATACAAGGGTAAAGTTGCAGAGCTCATCCTGCCCGCACAGAGGGAGCACAGGATGAAAAAAATTGAGGACGCTCTAAAGCGACACTTGTGTAACACCTTTCCAGGCACTGGTAGGTTACCAAGTGATGACACACGTGCTTCTGAGGCTGCGGATGATCAGAGGAATAGTGGTGAAGGCCAGGGCCGCTTGACTGATGCATTTTTTAATTTTTTTAGTCCACGACGCCCAGGGACGTCAAATGTAGGCACCCATTGCCAGCATCTTCACCATATGGTGCAGGACTACCTAGGGGCAAGGGCAGACCTGGATACCTTTCCAGCAGATGATCCACTGGCTTACTGGGTGTTGAGATTGGATCACCGGCCAGAACTTAGCCAATATGCTATGCAGCTACTAGGTTGCCCTTCATCTAGTGTGCTTTCTGAAAGGATGTTCAGTGCCGCTGGAGGTTTTGTCACAGACAAAAGAGTGCTTCTGTCCACCGACTCTGTAGACCGGCTGACATTTATAAAAAAGAATCAGTCCTGGGTCAGCAGTTATCAATCCCCTGATGCTGACGTAACGGAATAGATCGGGATGTCTTCTGCATTCACAAAACCTCCAGCACTGGACTCTTCCACAATACCACAAAAGGGTTACAGTGTGAATGCACTTGGTGCCATGAAAGGCACAATATTTGGCTGCACTGACGCCTGTGCCACATTTATATCATTTTAATTTTTTGAACCACAGGGTCCAACCCTGCACTCTTCCACAATACCACAAAAGGGTTACGGTGTGAAGGCACTTGCTGCCATGAAAAGCACAATATCTGGGTGCACTGGCGCCTTTGCCAGATTCATATCTTTTTAATATAGGACCACAAGGTCCACCCCTGCATTCTTCCACAATACTACAGAGGGGTTACTGTATGATAGTACATGCTGGCCTGGCAGTCTGGCACCAAAAGCACAATATCTGGGTGCACTGACGCCTTTACCAGATGCATATCTTTTTAATATAGGACCGCAAGGTCCACCCCTGCATTCTTCCACAATACTACAGAGGGGTTACTGTATGATAGTACTTGCTGGCCTGGCACCAAAAGCACAATATCTGGGTGCACTAACGCCTTTACCAGATGCATATCTTTTTAATATAGGACCGCAAGGTCCACCCCTGCATTCTTCCACAATACCACAGAGGGGTTACTGTATGAATGCACTTGCTGGCCTGGCACCAAAAGCACAATATCTGGGTGCACTGACATCTTTAACAGACGCATATATTTTTAATATAGGACCGCAAGGTCCACCCCTGCATTCTTACACAATACTGCAGAGGGGTTACTGTATGATAGTACATGCTGGCCTGGTAGTCTGGCACCAAAAGCACAATATCTGGGTGCACTGACGCCTTTAACAGATGCATATCTTTTTAATATAGGACCGCAAGGTCAACCCCTGCATTCTTCCACAATACTACAGAGGGGTTACTGTATGATAGTACTTGCAGGCCTGGCACCAAAAGCACAATATTTGGGTGCACTGCCACTGACGCTTGTATCAGATTCATATCCTCAGAGGGGTTACGGTGTGACGGCACTGTTGCCGACGCTAAAGGGCCGACGCTAAAGGCCCAATTAAAAAACTTTTCAATATAGGACCACATGGTCCATCCCTGCATTCTTCAGCAATACCACAGAGGGGTTACTGTATGATGATACTTGCTGGCCTGGCGTTACAGGCACAATATCTGGGTGCACTGACGCCCATTACCAGATAAAAAACTTTTCAATATAGGACCACATGGTCCACCCCTGCATTCTTCCACAATACTACAGAGGGGTTACTGTATGATGGTACTTGCTGGCCTGGCACCAAAGGCAGAATATCTGGGTGCACTGACGCCTTAACCAGATGCATATCTTTTTAATATAGGACCACATGGTCCACCCCTGCACTCTTCCACAATACCACAGAGGGGTTACTGTATGATGATACCTGCTGGCCTGTCATTAAAGGCACAATATCTGGGTGCACTGATGCCCATTACCAGATAAAAAACTTTTCAATATAGAACCACATGGTACACCCCTGCATTCTTCAGCAAAACCACAGAGGGGTTACTGTATGATGATACTTGCTGGCCTGGCATTAAAGGCACAATATCTGGGTGCACTGACACCCATTACCAGATCAAAAACTTTTCAATATAGGACCACATGGTCCACCCCTGCACTCTTCCACAATACCACAGAGGGGTTACTGTATGATGATACTTGCTGGCCTGGCAGTCTTGCACCAAAGGCAGAATATCTGGGTGCACTGACGCCCATTCCCAGATTCATATCTTTTTAATAGGACTGCATGGTCCACCCCTGCATTCTTCCAAAATACCACAGTGGGGTTACTGTATGATAGTACTTGCAGGCCTGGCACTAAAGGCACAATATCTGGGTGCACTGCCACTGACGCCTGTATCAGATTCATATCCTCAGAGGGGTTACGGTGTGACGGCACTGTTGCCGACTCTAAAAGCCCAATTTTAAAGCACCTATTTTTACTTTCATCCAAAGCCTGCATAAGTTTCACAATAATTTAGCCAAAAAAATCACTAAACTTTTTCTACGTGTCCGAAAATGTCTCCTCTTTTCATACAGACTGCCGCCCCAAGCAGTTGTTTATGGATATATTAAAGGAAAAGCATTTACTGAACTTTTGAAACGTAATTTTTTTGTTTTATAAGTTTTTCTATACATCCTAGAAATCCTCCACTTCATGGGCAGGTTATGGGGACCTCCTAGGCACGATATTTGAAGGAATTTTTGGTTTTTATTTTTAACCCTTATTTCATGGAAAACTCACTGTCCCTTTAAAAACGTTTTTTTTTTTTTACTTTTTGTCCTTGTTTCCTGTCCCCCAGGGCACTACCCGGACCCCCATACACCTCTTATGGCAAATATCTAGCATATATGCCCTCTTGGAGGGCACTCTAAAAATCAAATTTTCAGCCCCATTGACTTGTATTGAGTTCGAGTTCGGGTTCTTGTTTGGATTTGAACATTTGGAAAGTTCGTGTTCGAATTTGAACTGATCTGGGGGGTGTTCGGCTCATCCCTATTCACCACAAGATGTAAAACATTGGTGAGCCTCAAAAACAGGAAAACCAGATTAAAGTTTGCCAAACAACACCTAACACAGCCTTCACAGTTTTGGAACAAGATCCTATGGACAGATGAGACCAAGATCAACTTGTACCAGAGTGATGGGAAGAGAAGAGTATGGAGAAGGAAAGGGACTGTTCATGATCCTAAGCATACCACCTCATCAGTGAAACATGGTGGTGGTAGTGTCATGGCGTGGGCATGTATGGCTGCCAATGGAACTTGTATTTATTGATGATGTGACTGCTGACAAAAGCAGCAGGATGAATTCTGAAGGGTTTTGGGCAATATTATCTGCTCACATTCAGCCAAATGCTGCAGAACTCATTGGACGGCGCCACACAGTGCAGATGGACAATGACCCAAAGCATACTGCAAAAGCAACCAAAGAGATTTTGAAGGGACAGAAGTGGAATGTTATGCAATGGCCAAGTCAATCACATGACCTGAATCCCATTGCGCATGCATTTCACTTGCTGAAGACAAAACTGAAGGGAAAATGCCCCAAGAACAAGCAGGAACTGAAGACAGTTGCAGTAGAGGCCTGGCAAAGCATTGTAACGGTTAGCCCCTGCTTGGGCCATCGTGGTGGCTTGGAACATGAGATGAAGCCCTTAAGGCAGGTGAGTAACTGACTGGACACAAGGACAGACGGATTTCTCCAAAACCAAGGAGCACCAAAAACAGAACAGAATTGCCACTAAGCTCCGAAGGCTTCAAGACCGACAGACAACTTAGGACACTCAGAAACACAAAGATACACTTGCAATCCATGAAGGGAGCAGGCTGCAGGACAGTAAACAAAAACAGACAGACTATACTAAAAGAGGTCCTTATAAGCGGCCTCTGAATATAATACTAAACTAAGACAGACAAGGTACATAAAACATGAAACATACAAGAATCGTCAATCAGGCAGAGGTTGGCAACAGATCAGAAATACACGGTACCAGGGGGGAGTAGAAGGGATAGTCAAAAATAAAGCCGAGGTCAGAACCAGAAAACACTTGAACAGGAATGCTTTGCAGCAACTCAGGAAACACGAACCAGACAGAACCACCATCAAACTCCACAAACAGTCAATGAGGCTCTATGCTGCTGGGAATATATAGGGAGTGGGTCTGTGTGATTGGGCTATGTGACCCCAGACCAGGAGATCACAACAGAACCCCAGATCAGCCCTAAACAGCACAGCCAGACACACCATAGGGGAAAAACAAACATGAAGACCCTTCACCACCAGGGGGCAAAGCTGAGACGTAACAAGCATCAGCAGGGATGAAACTGTCACGCCTTACCCCCGGCCACGTCCGTCCTTGTCCCTTGCCGGCTCTCCCCCTGGTGCTGCCGGGTCGTCGGGGTCCTCTCGCTCCGCGCTGTCAGGGCCTCCGGTCCTCTGAACCCCGCGTCCTGGGTGGCCGAGCCTCCCGGCGACATATGGTCTCCTGCCTGGTGTGGCGACTGGCGGCTGGTGCCGCGGTCCGCTGCCATGCAGGACGCAGCACACAGGGATCTGACCAAGATGGCGCCCGGGGGCTGGATGACCTTTTGATAGGTCTGATGGACGGGAGCAGAGCAGGCCCAAACCCAGCATGGCCCAGGGCGGAGTTACCGACCTCCAACCCAATGGAGGAAGGAGGGGTGGATGCTGAGCTGGAGGCGTGTCCACCTCCTATAAAAGACCAGAGACTGCTCTCTGCTCTCTGGCATTGCTTCAGTATTGTGCTGTTAGTCCATTGAACAAGTGCTTATTTCTATTCTCCCTTATCTGTGTTTTGACCCTTTGCTCTCCACCACGTTTTCGAAGTCTGCTGCAGGCCCCGACCTTTTGCTTTCATTGACCACTGTCTAAGGATTATCCTCTTGTACTGCGATATATATTTACAACTCCTGTGACCACTTGCACACCGGGTTCCAGCCACCCTTTGAATGAGCGTGACAGAAACCCAGCGTCTGGTGATCTCTATGCATTCCAGACTTCAGGCTGTGATTGACTGCAAAGGATTTGCAACCAAGTATTAAGAAGAGAAAGTTTGATTTATGATTATTATTCTGTCCCATTACCTTTGGTCCCTTAACAAGTGGGAGGCACATCTGCAAACTGCTGTAAGTCCTACACCGTTCACCTGAGTTGGATGTACATACCCTTAAATTAAAGCTGACAGTCCGCAGTTAAAGCACATTGTGTTTGTTTAATTCCAACTTCATTGTGGTGGTGTACAGAGCCAAAGATGTTAGAATTGTGTCGATGTCCCAATATTTCTGGACCTGACTGTATAAACGCGAAAGTCCTGACTGATTGACTCATCAACGCCCAGCTGAAACCGTTTAACCTAGGAACGTGAAATTTTGAAGGTGCACTGTTTTTATGATGTAGGCGCCCACTAAGGAAGGATTTTTGGAAAATCCACCCATAAGGGGGTGAAAAAGGGGGTTGAATATTTTAAACAGGATACCAATAGTTCAAAAACAGAAGATGCTACAGATGTGAAAATCGGTATTTAGATTCGTCTTGGAAAAAAAAAACACTATTTTACCATTTTTGAAAAATCCAAGTGGGGGGGAGAAAAAAGGGGGTTGAATATTTTAAATATTTTAAACAGGATACCTGTATCTCCAAAACAGAAGATGTTACAGGCCTGAAAATTGGTATAGATTCGTCTTGAAAAATAAAACAACACGCATTTTACCATGTTCTGAAAATTCCTTTTGGGGGGCAAAAAGGGGGGTTGAATACTTTTATCAGTATATCTATATTTCACAGACCGAAGATGTTATGGGTGTGAAATTTGGTATTTACAATCTTCATGAAAAGAAACCAAACATGTGTTTTGCCATTTTCCACAAATCCAATTGGGGGGGTCGGGGGAAAGGGGTCTGAATATTTTTATCATTATACATATATTTCAAAAACCAAAGATGTTACAGACGTGAAATTTGGTATTTACAATCTTCTTGAAAAATAAAAAAAGGTGTTTCACTATTCTCCAAAAATCCCAAGTGGGGGTGAAAAAAGGTGGGGCTGAATACTTTTAAACAGGATACCTATATCTCAAAAACAGAAGATTTTTCAAACGTGAAAATTGGTATTTAGATTTGTCTTGAACAACAAAAAACAAGTATTTTACCATTTTCCAAAAATCCATTGTGGGGTGGCAAAAATTGGGATTGAACACTTTTATCACCATACCTATATTTCAAAAACCACAGATTTGTTACAGGGGTGAAATTTGGTATTTACAATCTTCGTGCAATAAACCAAACATGCGTTTTACCATTTTCCAAATATCCAGTAAAGCGGGGGGGGGGTCGGGGGAAAGGGGTGTGAATACTTTTATCAGTATATCTATATTTTAAAAACCAAGATGTTACAGGTGTGATGTTTGGTAATTACAATCTTTTCAAAATAAAGAAACACGTTTTTTACCATTTTCCAAAAATTCAAGTGGGGGTAAAAAAAAGGGGGTGAACACTTTTAAACAGGATACCTACATCTCAAAAACAGAAGATGTTACAGATGTGATAATTGGTATTTAGATTCATCTTGAGAAACAAAAAAACACCTATTTTACCATTTTCCAAAAATCCAGTGGGAGGGGGAAAAAAGAGGGGTCTGAATATTGTTATCATTATACCTATATTTCAAAAACCAAAGATGTTACAGACGTGAAATTTGGTATTTACAATATTCTTGAAAAATAAAAACAAGTGTTTTACCATTTTCCAAGAATCCCACGTGGTGGGTGAAAACAGGGGGTGAATACTTTTCAACAGGATACCTATTTCTCAAAAACAGAATATGTTACAGACGTAAAAATTGGTATTTAGATTCGTCTTGAAAATAAAACAACACGTATTTTATCATTTTCCAAAAATCCAGTGGGGGGGGGCAAAAAGGGGGATGAATAGCTTTATCTCTATACCTATATTTCAGAAACCAATGATGTTACAGGTGTGAAATTCGATATTTACAATCTTCGTGCAAAAAAACCCCAAAAACGTGTTTTACCATTTTACAAAAATCCAGCTAACCCCTTAAGGACCTTGGACGTACCATGTACGTCATGGCAGCGGGTCTCTTTTAGACCCGCTGACGTACATGGTACGTCCTGCGGTGTTTTGAGCGCTGGAAGCGATCGGATCGCTTCCAGCAGCTCAAACGCCATTGCAAGATGCCTGGGAGAAAAAATCTAAATAACATTTCTAATTTGTCAGGTCAGGTCAATATTTTGTAAATATTGGCTCTGACCTCTGTGATTCTCCCTCCCTCTCCTCACTTGTGTTTTGGTGAGCGAGAGAGAGAGATCAGATTTGACAGGTTAGAGATTTTTGGTAGATTGAGTGAGATTAGAAAAATTGAGGCAGATTTAGAGAGAATTTAGGGAGATTTAGAAGAATTGAGGCAGGTTTAGAGTGATTTAGAGAGATTTAGGTGTTTATTTGTATTTTCTTGTGAAACCCAACGGTTCTTCTAAGAACCAACAATCCGTTTATAAAATTTTATAATTATTATATATATAATCTATTATATATAATGTCTGAGAAGGTGTACAGCGCCGAGGAGGAATATGCCATCCTGGCGTCAGAATCTGAGGCATCTGCGTCAGACTCAGACCCTGATTTCGACCCCGCCAACTGCTCAGAGACGTCACTAGATACATCATCTACGCTGGCTGATGTATCTAGTGATGTTTGTGATGCAGATCCTGGGTCACCACCTGCCAGCAGGAGACGCACAGCTCCAGCTGAGGAGTGGGTAGTGCCTCATCGCCAGAGGCCAGATATCCCTCCTTTCACGGCAAATCCTGGCATCAATATTGATGTTGCAGGATTTACCGCCACACAGTTTTTGCAGGTGTTTATGGGGGATGATTTGTTGGGCCACATCGTGGCCCAATCAAATCTGTATGCCCATCAGCATTGTGCTGCGAAGCCAGACTCCTACTTGGCAAGGCAGCAATGGACCCCGCTAGATGTGCCAGAATTTCTGAAATTCTGGGCACTTACTATGCTGATGGGCATCATAAAGAAGCCCTCAATTCGCTCCTACTGGAGCAGTAGCCCCATCTGCTCTACCCCATTTACCCCCAATCAATGTCACGTAGAAGGTATGAAAACATTTTGCGTTTCATGCACTTCACTGACAACAGCCTGTGCCCTCCTAGAGAGCATCCCCAGTTTGACAGGCTGTATAAAATCCGCCCCCTGATTACCCACTTCGCCGCCAGGTTTGCAGAGGCTTATACACCTGGAAGGAATATCTGCGTGGATGAATCCCTAATGAAATACAAGGGAAGGCTGGGATTCAAGCAGTATATTCCTTCCAAACGCTCCAAGTATGGAGTGAAGGTGTATAAGCTCTGTGACAGCGAGAGTGGGTATACTCAGGCCTTCCGGGTGTACGAGGGAAAGGATAGTAGCCTTGACCCTCCAGGTTGCCCAGAACACATGGGAACCAGTGGCAAGATTGTGTGGGACCTACTTTTTCCCCTGATGAACAAAGGGTACCACTTGTATCTTGATAATTTTTATACGAGTGTCCCTTTGTTCAAGCTGCTGTATTGTTTTGATACAGCAGCATGCGGTACTGTTCGCAAGAACCGCGTAGGTTTCCCAGCACAGCTTGTCCGCACCCGGCTTAAAAGGGGGGAGACCTCAGCTCTGCGCCAAGGGAGCTGTTGGCGGTCAAGTACAGAGACAAGAAGGATGTATACCTTCTATCCACCATCCACACTGAGAGGTCTGTGGAGGTCTCTGTACGTGGCAGAGCTGAGCGCATCAGGAAGCCAGTGTGCATCAAAGACTATAACCGGCATATGGGTGGGGTTGATCTGGCAGATCAGCTGCTCCAGCCCTACCAGATTATGCGGAAGTCAAGGGCCTGGTACAAAAAGGTTGCAATTTACCTGATGCAAATTGCAACCCACAATGCCTTTTTGCTCTGCAAAAAGGCAAACCCCGGAGTGACGCTGTCCTTTTTACAGTTTCAGCTCCAGGTCATTTCGGGGTTTTTGTACCAGGATGCACATGCTCCCCGGGCGGTGATGGGGGACAGAGTTGGGGCTGCACATTTTATTTATAAAATCCCCCCTACTGAGGGCAAACAGAAACCCCAAAAAAGATGCAGGGTGTGTTTCAAGAGGGGGCAGAGGAGAGACACAATCTTTTACTGCCCAGAATGCCCTGGACAACCCGGTCTGTGTCTTGGGGACTGTTTCAATCTATATCACACTGTGCGTGATCTGTGATTTTTTTTTCCTTTCTATTTTTTCTCACACTCCAGTTAGTTAGTTCAGTTTAGTTTTTTTTTCTTTTACTGCACCAGACTTACATTTTATTCATTTTTATGTTCTACAATTGGTGCTGTATTTTTCCAAAATCTTTGCACACCTATGCATGGGGGGCATGGGTGTACTCAGGAGACCTTGCAGAAAACAACCTGGAGAGTTTTCATGCAGTAACAAACAACAGTGTCTCCTAAATCACAGTCCAAATCTAATGTGGGCGTAAAAATCTGAAAATTGAAAAATTACCGCCACACACCTTCTCAAATGTTTTGGGCTAAAACCGTTGCATCCATGGCATCAAAGCACTCCATATGCAATACCTTGGGGTGTCAACATAACAAATATAAACAATTTTCTGGCAATAATTCAGACTGGGGTATGCGGTAGACCCAAAACCAAAGCTAGGCCTAGCTGAAGAAATAATCTCAATTTCAACTCCAATGACAAAGTCACAAAAATTGTATTTGAACCTTCCCAAAATCCTGGCAAACCTATGCATGGGGGGCATGGGTGTACTCAGGAGACCTTGCAGAAAACAACCTGGAGAGTTTTCATGCAGTAACAAACAACAGTGTCTCCTAAATCACAGTCCAAAACTAATGTGGGCGTAAAAATCTGAAAATTGAAAAATTACCGCCACACACCTTCTCAAATGTTTTGGGCAAAAACCGTTGCATCCATGGCATCAAAGCACTCCATATGCAATACCTTGGGGTGTCAACATGACAAATATAAACAATTTTCTGGCAATAATTCAAACTGGGGTATGCGGTAGACCCAAAACCAAAGCTAGGCCTAGCTGAAGAAATAATCTCAATTTCAACTCCAATGACAAAGTCATAAAAATTGTATTTGAACCTTCCCAAAATCCTGGCAAACCTATGCATGGGGGGCATGGGTGTACTCAGGAGACCTTGCAGAAAACAACCTGGAGAGTTTTCATGCAGTAACAAACAACAGTGTCTCCTAAATCACAGTCCAAATCTAATGTGGGCGTAAAAATCAGAAAATTGAAAAATTAACGCCACACACCTTCTCAAATGTTTTGGGCAAAAACCGTTGCATCCATGGCATCAAAGCACTCCATATGCAATACCTTGGGGTGTCAACATAACAAATATAAACAATTTTCTGGCATTAATTCAAACTGGGGTATGCGGTAGACCCAAAACCAAAGCTAGGCCTAGCTGAAGAAATAATCTCAATTTCAACTCCAATGACAAAGTCATAAAAATTGTATTTGAACCTTCCCAAAATCCTGGCAAACCTATGCATGGGGGGCATGGGTGTACTCAGGAGACCTTGCAGAAAACAACCTGGAGAGTTTTCATGCAGTAACAAACAACAGTGTCTCCTAAATCACAGTCCAAAACTGATGTGGGTGTGAAAATGAAAAATGACCACCAAACAGTATCCAATTTGTTTGGAGCAAATGGTTGCATCCATGGCATAAAAACACTCCATTTACAATACTTTGGGGTGTTAGCTTACCAAATATACACAAACATCGGCTTCCTTGGAGTCTACCCTGGCCAGGAGTCTCCATTCTGTGGACTGAACGCATTCCGGTGGCGGTGACTATAAGGATGTGTTAATTATGCTATTATGCACACTTTTTTTGAACGTGTGCCACGTTGCTTGTGAGTGGCTTCCTTGTGTTTTTATATTATTAAATGTTTTTACAGTATTATGCTATGTTAGTGCATTTATTGTTTTAGCTATTGGAATCCACTCTTCATCTGGCTGTGCCATCTACACCATTGACCAATTTTTAAAGGTTGTATTTATTTTACTGCAGTTCCTTTTGTTTTTTGTTACCAAATATATGCACGTTAATAAAATTGGGGTATGTAAAAAGGCCCCTAAAAAGAAGATAAGCAAAGAAGATACTGTATGTCAAATTAGAAAATTGACAAGCACGTGTCAAAAGATTGGCGTAGCACCCCAAAAACAACAGAACAAATCTATATATGTGTGGTATCAATTTACTCAGAAGATGCTGCTGAACATATTTTGGGGTGTTTTTTGGCAGTAACCCATAATTGGATTTGACAATTCACGCCTAAAGTACAATGTGTGTGAAAAAATAACACAAAAAGTGACTACCTGAAAGTTTGACATAGAGCTAGTGCATGGAAAGTGTTCAAATACAACTCTTTGAAGCACCCTAGGGTGTGCCCTTTCTAAAAATATACGGTTTGATGGGGGTAAATTACTTTGGCCGGCTTCAAAAATGTCCCAAATAGGACATGGGTGCATGATGACGAAATGTGAAAATTCCAAGTTGGAAAACTGAAATGCGCACCCCCCAAATAAGGCCTATTAGCCCCCAAATGACCCGACATACCTATACATGGGTGGTATCAATTTACTCAGAAGATGTTGCTGAACATATTTTGGGGTGTTTTTTGGCAGTAACCCATAACTGGATTTGACACTTCACGCCTAAAGTACAATGTGTGTGAAAAAATAACACAAAAAGTGACTACCTGAAAGTTTGACATAGAGCTAGTGCATGGAAAGTGTTAAAATACAACTCTTTGAAGCACCCTAGGGTGTGCCCTTTCTAAAAATATATGGTTTGATGGGGGTAAATTACTTTGGCCGGCTTCAAAATTGTCCCAAATAGGACATGGGTGCATGATGACGAAATGTGAAAATTCCAAGTTGGAAAACTGAAATGCGCACCCCCCAAATAAGGCCTATTAGCCCCCAAATGACCCGACATACCTATACATGGGTGGTATCAATTTACTCAGAAGATGTTGCTGAACATATTTTGGGGTGTTTTTTGGCAGTAACCCATAACTGGATTTGACACTTCACGCCTAAAGTACAATGTGTGTGAAAAAATAACACAAAAAGTGACTACCTGAAAGTTTGACATAGAGCTAGTGCATGGAAAGTGTTAAAATACAACTCTTTGAAGCACCCTAGGGTGTGCCCTTTCTAAAAATATATGGTTTGATGGGGGTAAATTACTTTGGCCGGCTTCAAAATTGTCCTAAATAGGACATGGGTGCATGATGACCAAATGTGAAAATTCCAAGTTGGAAAACTGAAATGCGCACCCCCCAAATAAGGCCTATTAGCCCCCAAATGACCCGACATACCTATACATGGGTGGTATCAATTTACTCAGAAGATGTTGCTGAACATATTTTGGGGTGTTTTTTGGCAGTAACCCATAACTGGATTTGACACTTCACGCCTAAAGTACAATGTGTGTGAAAAAATAACACAAAAAGTGACTACCTGAAAGTTTGACATAGAGCTAGTGCATGGAAAGTGTTAAAATACAACTCTTTGAAGCACCCTAGGGTGTGCCCTTTCTAAAAATATATGGTTTGATGGGGGTAAATTACTTTGGCCGGCTTCAAAATTGTCCCAAATAGGACATGGGTGCATGATGACGAAATGTGAAAATTCCAAGTTGGAAAACTGAAATGCGCACCCCCCAAATAAGGCCTATTAGCCCCCAAATGACCCGACATACCTATACATGGGTGGTATCAATTTACTCAGAAGATGTTGCTGAACATATTTTGGGGTGTTTTTTGGCAGTAACCCATAACTGGATTTGACACTTCACGCCTAAAGTACAATGTGTGTGAAAAAATAACACAAAAAGTGACTACCTGAAAGTTTGACATAGAGCTAGTGCATGGAAAGTGTTAAAATACAACTCTTTGAAGCACCCTAGGGTGTGCCCTTTCTAAAAATATATGGTTTGATGGGGGTAAATTACTTTGGCCGGCTTCAAAATTGTCCTAAATAGGACATGGGTGCATGATGACCAAATGTGAAAATTCCAAGTTGGAAAACTGAAATGCGCACCCCCCAAATAAGGCCTATTAGCCCCCAAATGACCCGACATACCTATACATGGGTGGTATCAATTTACTCAGAAGATGTTGCTGAACATATTTTGGGGTGTTTTTTGGCAGTAACCCATAACTGGATTTGACACTTCACGCCTAAAGTACAATGTGTGTGAAAAAATAACACAAAAAGTGACTACCTGAAAGTTTGACATAGAGCTAGTGCATGGAAAGTGTTAAAATACAACTCTTTGAAGCACCCTAGGGTGTGCCCTTTCTAAAAATATATGGTTTGATGGGGGTAAATTACTTTGGCCGGCTTCAAAATTGTCCCAAATAGGACATGGGTGCATGATGACGAAATGTGAAAATTCCAAGTTGGAAAACTGAAATGTGCACCCCCCAAATAAGGCCTATTGGCCCCCAAATGACCAGACATACCTATACATGGGTGGTATCAATTTACTCAGAAGATGTTGCTGAACATATTTTGGGGTGTTTTTTGGCGGTAACCCATAACTGGATTTGACAATTCACGCCTAAAGTACAATGTGTATGAAAAAATAACACAAAAAGTGACTACCTTAATGTTTTTTTTTTTTATTTCAATTTTTTTTATTTTGCAGTAAACCAAGGGCCACAGACTGACGGTCTGATGGCCTCACAGGGCCAAATAAGATATTCACAAAGAAAACCACAGAAAACATAAGGGGGTGTTCTCATAGGAAGCAACAGGAAACCGAAAATTTAGGGGAGGGGGGGTACAAACAAGGGGGGTGCAGAAACTCGTCAGAAGGGTAGATCCAGCAAAAACAAAAGAGAGCGATAGTGTTCGCCGAGGGGGCACCAGGGAAGAAGAGGAAAAAAAAGAAAAAGAGGGGGGGAGGAAGTGGTAGTGCGGGACTGCCAAACATATCATGGCATTCCTGGCTCACCCCGGTAACCTAAAGGGAACCGAGGGCCATGGAAGAGACCACGTGGCCGGGAGACCTGGGGCCAAAAGGGCAGACAGAGCCTAGGTAGCCACCCTAGTGGCTCGCCCAGGCTACCTCCCAATGTCCCACACACACAAAAAAAAAAGGGAGGGGGGGATAGGTGAGTCCCAGTGCTCCAACAGACGAGCAACCTGGAGCCCAAAAAGCCAGCAAGTAGTACCATAAGATCTTACCGGAGAACTTAAAAAGGGGGAAAAAAAAAAAAAAAAAAATTAAAAGGGTAGGAACACAGAACAAGCATGCACAAAAATCACATCTAGTCCCGAAAATCAAAACATGTCCTAAGGTTGCAACAAAATACAGCAAAAGACCTCAGAACAACAATGGTATCCCAGAATAGGGGGTGGGGGGGGGGAGATCTCATACATAAGTTTGCAGAAAAAATAGAAAGTCCTCCGCAAAAGAAAAAATAAGTAAAATTAAAATTAGGGGTGGTCTCGGAAAAAACTCTGCTTGTGAGGGGGTGAATGACAGTGGGGGTGAAAAAACACAGCAATGGGGACTGAAAGTGTCTCATCAAATAGCAGAGGGGGTGTCTTCATGGAGGGGATCATTTCTCAGAGAGCAGATGAATAAACCTATCAGGGCACAGAAAGGTGACTGGGCAAGGAGGGTCAGAGGACTCCACCTAAAAGATGAAGTCTCTTCACCCCGAGTCCAGCGCAGCCACAGCTGATGAGCCTCCTCCATTCCCGCCCGGCGGCGAATCAGCAGGCATGAGGGGCAAATGAGTGTTCAGAAAAGTTCGGGCCTCCTCAGGTGTATGTACATGGGACGTACGATCAGCGTGTAATATCACCAGGGAGCCCGATGGCCCCCACCGATAACGGATACCCCGTTCTCTCATGATAGCCGTCTCCGCACGGAAACGTCGCCGTGCCATCAGCGTGAGAAACGGCAGGTCCCGATAAATGGAAATCCGCATATCCTCACATGTCACCAACGGTGCATTCCCAGCCTCCTGAAGGATCCTTGTGTGAGTGGAGACGTCCCGGACCGTGATAATAACATCTCGGGGGGCTGCAGCGGGAGCTGCAGCTGCCTTACGGATCCTAAAGGCAGAAGTAAGTGGAGCCAGACCGTCTTGGGACAGGTGCAGTAACTTCACCACTACTCTGGTTACACAGGTCAGAAGGCTCTCATCTTTAACGGTCTCGGGGATCCCCCGCAGACGGAGATTACGACGTCTGTGCCGGGCTTCCATAGACATCACCGCCGAAGTCAAGGACAGCACCTGTGACTGTAGCTCTTCCATTGTCGTCGAGTGCTCCCGGTGCCCCTCCTCTAAGATGTCCAGGCGTTTTCCCAAGGTTGCCGAACTCGTAGAGATCGCCGAGATATCAGCCCGAACCTGGGCGAGATCGGAGTGCCATAGTGCCCCAAGGTCCACGTACAACTGACGGAGGTCTTCCTTCGTGGAGAGCTGCGCAATCGAGGTCGGAGTGGCTTCCGAGCACATCGGCTGCGGGGTCGGTGAATCCGGGCGCTCCACATTCTGAGCAGCAGGACGGGTTTGGGACGGGATGCCTAGCGACACTCTGATGTCTGGGAGCCCCGGGGTGGCAGGTTGCTCCGTTGTTTTGCCGCGTTTGCCCATGGTAATGTGCAGGGACAGCCACGAGGTAGGCCGCAAAGATGGCCGCCGGCCGGGAAACAAAGTTTCCTCCGAAAGTCGTCTTGGGGGGGTCGGAAACAGCGCTTGGGCAGCAGGAATCTTAGCTGAACAACTCCGGAGCCAGACCAGGTCGCGGGCAGAGAGCCGAGTCTGCAAACTACCAGGTTATCACTACCTGAATGTTTGACATAGAGCTAGTGCATGGAAAGTGTTAAAATACAACTCTTTGAAGCACCCTAGGGTGTGCCCTTTCTAAAAATATATGGTTTGATGGGGGTAAATTACTTTGGCCGGCTTCAAAAATGTCCCAAATAGGACATGGGTGCATGATGACGAAATGTGAAAATTCCAAGTTGGAAAACTGAAATACGCACCCCCCAAATAAGGCCTATTTGCCCCCAAATGACCAGACATACCTATACATGGGTGGTATCAATTTACTCAGAAGATGTTTTTGAACATATTTTGGGGTGTTTTTTGGCAGTAACCCATAACTGGATTTGACACTTCACGCCTAAAGTACAATGTGTGTGAAAAAATAACACAAAAAGTGACTACCTGAAAGTTTGACATAGAGCTAGTGCATGGAAAGTGTTAAAATACAACTCTTTGAAGCACCCTAGGGTGTGCCCTTTCTAAAAATATATGGTTTGATGGGGGTAAATTACTTTGGCCGGCTTCAAAAATGTCCCAAATAGGACATGGGTGCATGATGACGAAATGTGAAAATTCCAAGTTGGAAAACTGAAATACGCACCCCCCAAATAAGGCCTATTTGCCCCCAAATGACCAGACATACCTATACATGGGTGGTATCAATTTACTCAGAAGATGTTTTTGAACATATTTTGGGGTGTTTTTTGGCAGTAACCCATAACTGGATTTGACACTTCACGCCTAAAGTACAATGTGTGTGAAAAAATAACACAAAAAGTGACTACCTGAAAGTTTGACATACAGCTAGTGCATGGAAAGTGTTAAAATACAACTCTTTGAAGCACCCTAGGGTGTGCCCTTTCTAAAAATATATGGTTTGATGGGGGTAAATTACTTTGGCTGGCTTCAAAAATGTCCCAAATAGGACATGGGTGCATGATGACGAAATGTGAAAATTCCAAGTTTGAAAACTGAAATGCGCACCCCCCAAATAAGGCCTATTAGCCCCCAAATGACCCGACATACCTATACATGGGTGGTATCAATTTACTCAGAAGATGTTGCTGAACATATTTTGGGGTGTTTTTTGGCAGTAACCCATAACTGGATTTGACAATTCACGCCTAAAGTACAATGTGTGTGAAAAAATAACACAAAAAGTGACTACCTGAAAGTTTGACATAGAGCTAGTGCATGGAAAGTGTTAAAATACAACTCTTTGAAGCACCCTAGGTGTGCCCTTTCTAAAAATATATGGTTTGATGGGGGTAAATTACTTTGGCCGGCTTCAAAAATGTCCCAAATAGGACATAGGTGCATGATGACGAAATGTGAAAATTCCAAGTTGGAAAACTGAAATGCGCACCCCCCAAATAAGGCCTATTAGCCCCCAAATGACCCGACATACCTATACATGGGTAGTATCAATTTACTCAGAAGATGTTGCTGAACATATTTTGGGGTGTTTTTTGGCAGTAACCCATAACTGGATTTGACACTTCACGCCTAAAGTACAATGTGTGTGAAAAAATAACACAAAAAGTGACTACCTGAAAGTTTGACATACAGCTAGTGCATGGAAAGTGTTAAAATACAACTCTTTGAAGCACCCTAGGGTGTGCCCTTTCTAAAAATATATGGTTTGATGGGGGTAAATTACTTTGGCTGGCTTCAAAAATGTCCCAAATAGGACATGGGTGCATGATGACGAAATGTGAAAATTCCAAGTTTGAAAACTGAAATGCGCACCCCCCAAATAAGGCCTATTAGCCCCCAAATGACCCGACATACCTATACATGGGTGGTATCAATTTACTCAGAAGATGTTGCTGAACATATTTTGGGGTGTTTTTTGGCAGTAACCCATAACTGGATTTGACAATTCACGCCTAAAGTACAATGTGTGTGAAAAAATAACACAAAAAGTGACTACCTGAAAGTTTGACATAGAGCTAGTGCATGGAAAGTGTTAAAATACAACTCTTTGAAGCACCCTAGGTGTGCCCTTTCTAAAAATATATGGTTTGATGGGGGTAAATTACTTTGGCCGGCTTCAAAAATGTCCCAAATAGGACATAGGTGCATGATGACGAAATGTGAAAATTCCAAGTTGGAAAACTGAAATGCGCACCCCCCAAATAAGGCCTATTAGCCCCCAAATGACCCGACATACCTATACATGGGTAGTATCAATTTACTCAGAAGATGTTGCTGAACATATTTTGGGGTGTTTTTTGGCAGTAACCCATAACTGGATTTGACAATTCACGCCTAAAGTACAATGTGTGTGAAAAAATAACACAAAAAGTGACTACCTGAAAGTTTGAAATAGAGCTAGTGCATGGAAAGTGTTAAAATACAACTCTTTGAAGCACCCTAGGGTGTGCCCTTTCTAAAAATATATGGTTTGATGGGGGTAAATTACTTTGGCCGGCTTCAAAAATGTCCCAAATAGGACATGGGTGCATGATGACGAAATGTGAAAATTCCAAGTTGGAAAACTGAAATGCGCACCCCCCAAATAAGGCCTATTAGCCCCCAAATGACCCGACATACCTATACATGGGTGGTATCAATTTACTCAGAAGATGTTGCTGAACATATTTTGGGGTGCTTTTTGGCAGTAAACCTTAAAGTTCACAGTACATGTATTCTTAAATTGCGTTCAAAAAAAAAAATCACCAAAACTTTTTTTTTCTCAAACTTTGGCATAGATTTGTGGTAAAATGGTTTGCATGGAAAGAGTCAAAATACCCCAAGTTTAATACCTTGATTTGTTTACTTTAAAAAAATATGTATATGTGGAGGGTTATTCAGCAATTAGTGACAGATATCAGTGTTACAATGTCACTAGCACTAGTTTTGAAAATAAACTCTTTGGAAATGGCAAAGTGCTACTTGCACTTATTGTTGCATAAAA
The DNA here is from genome assembly GCA_009667805.1 of Leptobrachium leishanense. NCBI lineage: Eukaryota > Metazoa > Chordata > Amphibia > Anura > Megophryidae > Leptobrachium > Leptobrachium leishanense. Next base: position 214,657,587 of record CM019067.1, on the reverse strand, counting down.
TAAGGAAAAAAGCGAGTAATATGTAAACATTGGGTATTGCTAAACTCAGAACTAAATTTAGAAACTACTAAGGAATTAAATTTTTTTGACGGTTGTTGATACATAAGAAATTTTGGGGGTCAAAGTTCGAAAAAGTGGTGTTTTTTCAATTTTTTTGTCATATTTCACAATGTTTTTTATAGTTAATTATATGAAATGATGAAAAAAATGGTATCTTTATAAAGTCCATTTAATGACGAGAAAAACAGTGTAAAATATGTGTAGGTTGCATAAACGAGTAAGAGGAAAATTTGTCCTAAACACTAACAGCGCAGAAACGTAAAAACAGCAGCGGTCACTAAAGGACGGATTTGTGTAAAACCGTCCGGTCACTAAGGGGTTAAGGGGGTGGGGGAAAGGGATGTGAATACTTTTATCAGTATACCTATATTTCAAAAACCAAAGATGTTACAGGTGTGAAATTTGGCACTTACATTCTTCTTGAAAAATAAAAAAACACGTGTTTAACAATTTTCCAAAAATCCCAAGTGGGGGGAAAAGGGGGTTCTACCAAAAAAACCTCATATTTCTTTTATCCCTTTCGCTGTGGAGGACACGCTCAGCGTGTCCACCCGCAGGTAGCGTTGCCTGCGGAGGACGCGCTGAGCGCGTCCTCCCTTTGCGGCCAGCGATCGGTCGGATTCCGGTCGATCGCTGTGCCCCCCGGTGCGGGCTGACATCCTCGATGTCAGCCCAGCACCCGGGACCGCCGCCGGCACCATTAGATCTCATTGCGGTGGTGCGATGACATCTAATTCAGGCGCCCCCCTGCGTGTGCGGAGGAGGCGCCTGAAAGGGAGTGGGGGAGGTCCTTCAGACCTCTCTCCCTCCCGATCGCCGGCTGTCACAGGGTTAAGGCAGGCACGGTTTGGAAGGGCACAGCCTGCCCTTCCAAACCGTGCATGCCTTTAACCCCTGGGTGCCGGATCACGATTCCGCGCCGAAAAGCGCCAAATCGTGATTGTCACGACCCACTACGTGCGCTGGTGCGAAAAGACGCCAGGTTAAGCCGCTCACTATCTGTCTATCCTAGATCCAAATAATCACGCGTGCTTATCTACCCATCCCGGCCACACTACCTCTCACAACAGGCATGTAGAGCGCAATATAATGATCCCAGGATTGCAGCGCAGTACAAATCTTCTCTTGAAGCGGGTAATGACTACGTCTCCCACAATCCCTTAGGCTCACTTTCCTACTCTATTAGTAACGCTGCCACCAGTCCTCATGGACACTACGCGCATCGCAACAGGAGACGCAGGGCTTAAACAACCGCACTATCCTAGACTCGGACAGTGACTACAGATCCCACAATCCCCTGCCATTTCCTGACGACCGCAACTCGGAATTTCTTATATATAACCACGCTTAAAGCAAATAGCAATACTCCCAATCTCTTAGTTAGCATGGGTCTCATCAGCCAGAGTCAAAACTTAAATACTTTTTGTTTATTTATGATATAGAAAAAATCACAGTGCTTTTTTACAGAAAAAATTATAACTAGAATAAATCAATTAATTACACACTACACAGCAAATAAAAGAAAAGGGGTTAATCACAGAGCCTTACTTACGACGGACTAATCAGTAAGCTAGCATCGGTGCCTCCTGGAGCCTGGAGATAGCATGGACAGATCAGTCATCTTTCGAATGTACCCCAAGTGATCAGCCCTGAGCCATGCTTGATTCAGAATATATATAGGGCTGCCTTTTTTCTAAGTCCAGTCTCCTAGCTGGCAGAGCCTTTGCCTACAATCCCCAGAGTTCCCCTCTCTGGAGCATGCTCAGTACGCTTCGTCGTTAATCTTTAATTGCCCATTGGTGTCCCTCTTCCCCCCAGAACCCCTTAGCGATCAAGGATGTGCTTCCTGTCTTTGAAGATAGGGTCTAAATCTTGGTGCCTGGCTGGCTTCCAAGGTGTGATTTAATATGTCAAGGTACAAAAGACATTCCCTTTTACAGTTACCTGTTATATCCTCCCCAAGGGAGAAAGCTAACCATTTTAATTACATTTTAGCAGGTCTTCCTCACCAGCTGTGGACACAGGGATACGCTTCCCAAATGGTCAGACACCAATATGAATATGACGATATATATATATATATACACTTATAGGGGAGATATATATATATACACTTAGACACATAGAAATACAGATCTAGTCTGCCACAGTGATCCTCTCCCGGAGCTGGCCGACATCTTGGATGTCGGCCAAGCTTCCGGGAATGCCCCCTGAGGACTGGCGTCATTGTGCATAGCACAATGATGCCAGTCCTGGAGTTAACCCCTAACTGCCACCAATGGTGGAGATAGGGGGTTCCAATGAACCCCCTATCTCCCGATCCGTGGCAGCTAGGAGTTAATGTTTGGTACTGCTGGATTGGCCAGAGCATGGCCTTTCCAACGATACCAAACATGACCATGAAAAAAGTTTTTTTTAAAAAATAAAAATTAAAACTAAAATAAAAAAAAAAGTAATTTTAAACAAGTTTTTTCTTTTTTTTTGGTTTGTTAATGCAGCAATATTGTTCCCATTTCAATTATAATGTGAACAATGATGCTGTACTAACGATTTTTGTATGCAGTGCGTTTGTTAAAAATCGCGTAATTTTCCCCAAAAAAAAATGTAACGAGATCCCATTTCTAATTTTTTTAACTAGCGCACCCCTTACAAAATACCTTATAGGATTCTAGCAGCTCCCTTTTGTATACATATACCCTATCCTTCTCTTAGCGCCACAGTAGTCCTACGTTGTGTTTACTCTTATCCTATTCTGTCCAAGGACTACAAAGGCAGCTGGAAATGGCACTTAATGATTATAGGTCCAAGATTGGGCTTAATATCGATGAATTATTTGGTGATATTATACCCATTGCACCAAACACTACAGTTCCTGATTTAAAAGAGCTTATCCTTTCTCTGGAAAAGACGCTTATTAAAGAAATTAAATCAAAGTTGGAGGTTGCTACTCTCCAAAAATACTTGAGGGAGAAAATTTCTCCAAGAGGTTTAAGATTTTTTAAAATGCCCACCTCTGATAGGGATAATACCAGCTTTCTAGAGGGATGGATTAATCTGATGGACAGTTTTGCAGATCAGACTATGAATTATATAATAAATTTTCGAACTCTCTCCTTAATTGAGTTAGAAGCCAAAGCTAACTCTCTTTTGGAGAATATACAGTCTATAGTGGAGAACGATGACTTTGCCCTTATTTCAGCGGATTTGGAACACACTCTGGGGAAGGTTTCACAAGATGTGATGGAAATCAAAAAGAATAAATATGGTAGAGACATAGAAGATTATAAAACAGATAGAGTACATGAGAAATACTATTCTTCGAACAATGATAGGTTCCCATATAGGAATTCCAAAAGAAATAAATTTTCTCGGTATGAACACAATAACGATTTTTATCATGCTCCCTCTAATAGCAACCCCAATTTTACCCCAGTTAGAGAGAGACCGACTCTATCGGTCTCGTGTGAAGAACCTCAAGCTCCCATTGTGGTTGCTAAGGTCTCTACTGAGGTTATTGAGATTGCTACTAGTGTTTTGAGTTTACCATTGGAACCTATTCTTGTTGATGGTGAATGTAAAAACACTACTTCACAAAATGAAAATAAAAGTATAAACTTGGGTTTACCTGTTTCTCCAGTGGCATCCACCTCATATGCAGATCCTAAACTCTCATATGCTCCGGTAAGGAGAAGTTTGTACGAAGAGAGAGAAAGGAAACAGGCAACACTCCCCCAATATCAATGGGTCTCTAAATGGAATAAAGCCAGACTCCCTAACGGTGAAACTTCGACTTCCAATAAATTCCAACCCCTTGTAGATGTTTCAGAGCCGTTTTTTCCAGGGGACCCCAACTTGAAACCCCTGGGGCCCGAAAAGATCTTTCTCCCAATGGAAAAAGAGAAAAATACTTCCTTCCCAGAACCACAAACAAATTTGGCCCCAAAGGCTATGAAAAGACCACTAGAAAGAACAAGCGGGGGACCAGGGCAGGGAGAACCAAGAGGGGTGAGAAAAAAGACAAAATAGTTAATCCATCCTCAACTCCTGGTAACCCTGAAAAGAATGGTATTTTCAATTTGAGTGAACATGTTCTCACCAATTCAGAAAAAAAGGTTCTGAATAAAGGCTTGAAATTTGCTCCTAGTGTTAAGGTAAATAAATTCAATATGTATATCGACCTAAAGAAATTTCAACGGAAATTATGTTTGAAGAAATTTTTTGCTAAAAATCCTGTTGAAAATTCTCTCAATATTCCACGATATGTTCACACAGATTTAAAAGAAACCTCTAAATTTTTCCCTAAACATCTAATATCTGATGAAATGAAGATTTTTGAACGCCTTGTACTGAAAGATATTGACAAAATTAGTAAAGAGAAAATTTCTTTCAACCTTACAAGAAAAGAAAGAGATGCCCTTGATAAATTGAATAATGACCCTTCCCTTATAATTAAACCGGCTGATAAGGGTGGAGGGATAGTTCTTTTAAGTATGGAGAAATATAACAATGAAGCGATGCGGCAATTAGACGATCGCGACACTTACTCTCTTTTGTCATGCAATCCTATGGAAAAAAACAAGATTGAATTGACTAACCTCTTAAAGGAAGGGAAAGACAGTGGCATCCTAACAGAAAAAGAGTACCTGTATTTGAATATTCCCTTCCTAGAATTCCTATTCTGTATTTACTTCCAAAGATACATAAAGATTTAATAAATCCCCCTGGAAGACCCATTATATCTGGTGTACATTCACTTACCAGTAGATTGTCGCAATATATCGACATCCTTCTACAGCCTTTAGTCAAAAAGATCCCTTCGTATCTTAAGGATACAATCCATCTATTACAAATTTTAGAGACAGTAGTATGGGATCCATCGTATATCTTAGTCACCTGTGACGTTCGTTCATTATATAGTATTATCCCTCATGATCAGGGTATTGAAGCAGTCCGTTTTTATTTAGAACAAAATTCTGAGTTCGAAGAACCGCAAATTAGATTTATCTTACTAGGTATAGAGTTCATTCTCAATAATAATTTTTTTGCTTTTAACGATCAGTTTTATCTTCAACGGAAAGGTACGGCGATGGGGACCAGGTTTGCGCCTAGTTATGCAAATCTTTTCATGGCTTTCTGGGAACTCAGTTGGATGCCATATTGGGTGCAACACCTGGTCCTCTACCGTAGATATATTGATGATCTATTTTTTATTTGGAAAGGAGGGGATGATGTATTGAAGAACTTTATTGATGGTCTGAATTCAAATAACAGTGGTATTGTTTTAGAGACCCACTCCCATAAAAGTGAAATAAATTTTTTAGACTTAACCATTTTTATTGATGAAAGTTGTGTTAAAACTAAAACATATTTTAAATCGGTGGATGTTAACAATTTTATCAGTTTTTCGAGTTGCCATGCTAAGCCGTGGCTAAAAAGTGTTCCTAACAGTCAACTTGTAAGAATTCGTAGGAATTGTACCGATGTTACCCAGTATGACATTCAATCCCAAACTTTGAAACAGAGTTTTATTGAAAAAGGTTTCGATGGGGCCATTCTAGATGATCTTGTTATACAGACTCGAGAGAAAGATAGAAATGAATTTATTCAATATAAAGTTAAGAACGATGATTTTCAATCTAAGGTCCCCTTCTTATATAATTTTAACAGTCAATCCGCGAATATTAATAAAAGTATCCGCAAACACTGGCACATTTTATTGGAAGATCCGGCATTGGATGATTTTATGCCCGATCGGCCACAAATCATTAATCGAGGGGCCTCGAATATTAAACAAAAAATTGTTCACAATATAAAAACGAAGAATCTGCAGAATCCTTTCAATCTTAAAGTAGGGTTCCATAGATGTGGTTACTGCCTTGCTTGTAGAAACTTGCACCTGAAAAAGCAATATTTTAGTACGTTTGAATTCAAAGAGAGTTTTAAAATCCAACAAGTTATTGACTGCCGGTCCAAGGATGTTATTTATGGACTTATTTGCCCCTGCCATCTATTATACGTTGGCAGAACCACACGCCAGCTGTATGTGCGGATCATGGAACATGTGCGCAATATTCGGAAAGGATACGAAAAACACTCTGTATCGGCACATTTTTTAATGAAACATAATAAAGACCCTACAGGTCTCACTTTTTTTGCTCTTAAAAAAGTTCAAAAGGATTGGCGGGGAGAAGACTTCATAGGTAAAATCGGCCAAGAAGAGATGAAACTCATCTATAGGTTCGATTCCCTGATTCCCAGGGGTCTCAACTCTGATTTTGAACTTTGCCATTTTTTATAACTTACCTCCACCTATACTTTTATAATTTACCTACCTTTTTTTAGGGCTCTCTATTGCCCATTGGTTTTAGCTTCTTTTATTGCCTCAGCATTTCCTATATTAGTAATAATTTTTGCAGACTTTTTTTTCTTTTTAGGGCTCTGTATTGCCCATTGGTTTTAGTCTTCAATATTGCCTCAGGATTTCCTATATTAGTGATCATTTTTGCAGGCACATTTTTTTCTGTTTTGCATTTTTTATTTTGTATTTTTTATTTTAAACTTGTTTTTCTTTTTCTTTTTAGGGCTCTGTATTGCCCATTGGTTTTAGTCTTCAATATTGCCTCAGGATTTCCTATATTAGTGATCATTTTTGCAGGCACATTTTTTTCTGTTTTGCATTTTTTATTTTGTATTTTTTATTTTAAACTTGTTTTTCTTTTTCTTTTTAGGGCTCTCTATTGCCCATTGGTTTTAGCCTTCATTATTGTCTCAGGATTTCCTATATTAGTGATCATTTTTGCAGGCACATTTTTTTCTGTTTTGCATTTTTTATTTTGTATTTTTTATTTTATTTTGTAATTTCTTTTTTTTCTCTCCTCACATTTTCATCATTTTGATGCACTTTTTTCTTTTATAGGACTGATTTTATTATTTTTTTGAATTTTCTTTGCCTTTATGGCGGTAGGATCTTAAGAGGTGATCGAAGAGCAGCGATCTATATATGTAGTGTGTTAATTTTATATATTAACACTGCCAGTTTTGTGTATTTTAAAACTTGAAGAGGGCGGGCCTTTTAGGTTGCCAGCTCATTCAATAAAGATCTGTTTAAATACACCGGATGACCAACGATAAATGGATTAGCCATATCCACTATTTTTTAAAATTTTGTGTTCAGATGGTGTTGAGTTCTGGGGAGAAGCTTTGGATTTGTATATGTACTTTGTTTATTGACTTTTATCAACACATTTATATGTTTAATTGTATGTATTCCAATTTGGAAGTGGGCGGGTTACTTGGGCTGCTGGCTCATTCACTAAATGTCTTTGAGTATATAATGAACCCCTTTTTTGAAATGTACCCTTGTTTGTCTGTTTTACCACTGAAGAAGCGCTGTAAAGCGCGAAACGCGTCTGGTTCCTGTCTTTTTTATCACTGATATTTCATATTATTGGAATAAATGTTTTATTATTTTCACTTGCTGACTACATTGATGACTCTAAACTGAGATGGCTTTTTAAGGGCTGTGCCACTTCTTACAACCCTATGCGAGTTTTCCCCGAGCCAGGCTAGGCTCTGAACAGGGTAAGTTTATTACCATATAAAGGTTTTATACTCTGTCCCTGTAAAAACTGGCTGCACTATTGTTCTTTTGTTTTCTCTGAGGAATTTTCTGAAGAGATTCCTGCAGCAACGCAACGGTTAACCCCACCCAGGGATTCATCAGTGTTCCCTGTGCATCTCTGGAGGAGGTGTGGATCTTGTGCTGAGGCTTCTTTCCACTGTGGATACATACCAGGAGGGCGAATTGAATGTTTGGAGCCCTTTATTGGATGAAAAGACGATCCTAGAAACTGAAAAAGTTCAAGGGAGTGGTCCCATTTATATATTCGTGTGAAGATTTCTTCTCTACCGGTGACTTTTCCTTTGAGGTATTTTTTTTTTTTTTTTTTAAATAAAACTTTTGTAGTAAATAATAGACTGTGCAGTTAAAAAGCAGAAAGATTTTTTGTCGCAATCTCTTTTTGGTTGAAAAGATATAACTTTTCGTGGGAGCGCTGTCCTTATTTTTGTGTTTGTATATTTACCCTTACAAAATATAACCGCAATTGCTCGCATGTTAAAATGTGAAAAAAAAAAAACTTTACATGTTGTAAATTATTGAAAATTCATATTTTATTGTATTATTTTGTTATAATATACAGACAGGACATGACGTATACATATAAAAATGACATATTATGAATCTGCCGAGTCTGACGGAAAGAACGATATATAATATGTCTGGGTCATATACTAAAATAAGCCTTCAAAAAATGTTTAAACAACATGAGCGAAACAGGTAAAAATGAGCTCAGCACAGAGGCGTGAAACGCTTCAGCAGCGAAAGGGTTAAAAAACTATTTTAACAAATCCTAAAATCCACTCGAGCAAAGCCGCGGGCAAAAGCTAGTAAGTATATATATAAATAAGATTCAAACCCCCTGAGTAATGTGATGCAATGATACCTTTTTGTTGTACTAACCGGATACTTAAATTCAATATTTTATTTACCACAATTCGTCAGTTTTCGCTGAATGTCTGATAGCTGCTTCAGCAACTCCACTTTTAGCAAATTACAGCGACAATTCGCTAAATAGGGAATTCACCTTATTTTCAGCTAAATAAATTCCCCAAAATGTGACGAAAAGCAGAGGATCTAAAGATCATTAGACCCTTTAGATTCTAACTTCCATAATAACCCCCAAAATGCCATAAACCCAGGGAAATACAATAAAATAAACAATAAACAATGTGGCATTTAGCCTACCCCTTAACCCCTAATATGCAATTAATCAAGGGAAAACATGAAATGAATACGCTGTGAGGCATGTAGCCAACCCATTAACCCCTAAAATGCCACTAATCAAAGGAAAAAATCAAATGTATACTGTGAGGGAGGAAGCTTACCCATTAACCCTTAATATACAACTAAACCAAGACAAAAACTAACGTAATACACAATGTAATGTATAGTCTGAACATTAACCACTTCACTGCTGAGCCATTTGAACCCAGTGAAAATGTTTACGTTTAAGTGCACGTTTTTTATTTAATTTTTTATGACTTTTGTTTACACTAAATATGGTCATGTTGGGTATCAATGGAAAGGCCAGGATCTGCCCTTTCCAATGACACATAGAACGTCTACATATGATGAACAGGGACGGAGATACTGCGGTCTGAAAAGTGTGGGAAGCTGGATGCGGATTTTTGGTGGGGGGTTGCACATGGGGGGCAAGGAATAAACTAGGGGTGGCAATAACACCCGTACCCACCTGTAGAGATGCGTATGCTACAGCTCCCGCTGTGACAAAGGGGGGAAAATTTAAAAACCAAAACCCAACCCAAACCCCCCCCAAAAAAATAAATAAAGGGAGGGTGGGGATTTCCTTCACGAGTCTACCTCAGGAGAAAAAGGCACGCAGAGCCACAAAGCACGGGCCTAATATATCTTCCTGAAGCCCCACCCCTAAAATTTCCACTCTAACTCCTCACGCGCATGGAGATAAAAGAGGAAACAACACAATAAGACACAAATACTGTACTGTGGAATGATATATATTTATTATCGGTCACAGCTAAAACCCCACCAAATGTAAAATAACATAACAATAAAATAATAATAGACAGTGCTGACAGGGAACTCCACGCTTCCACCATACCTCCCCTAAACCAAGCTAACTAAACTCCGCCCCCATCTCCCATACATCTGATCCACCAAATACCACCTAAAATCAAGGAACCCTACCTCAGCACTGCCTACCAGCTCCCACCACGAGCTCCTCGCATAATCCCCTTATGCGAGCGCTCCCTCACCAATAAAAAACAGGGCTTGCTTGATGCCCTCCTTGAGCACAAGGATAAACATGTCCGTGCCCACATCGGTGAGATGCACCCCATCCTCCATATAATAAAGAAAAGCATCCTCCGCCTCAAAGGGGAGATGCCACACCGCCACACCAGAGATCTGCCGGATAAACCTCGCCATCCACCTGTTAACCTTCACATGGCAAAGCCGCATCGCCTCCGGATCCACCGCCTGCCTCCAAACAAACCGACCACACAAGCACCGTCAAAGGCATCAACTCCCTTAGCTGCCGAAGATCAGCCCTCATGTATTCCAGCAGCCTTCCCTGAGGGACCACTCCCAGATCATTCCCCCCCAAGTGTACCACCAACACATGGGGAACCTCATCGTACTCGAGGGCACCCACCACCAGGGCCGGATCATCATAGGGGCGGATGGAGCGGCCGCTCCAGGCCCCGTTTTGAAAATAGGCCCACAGCCAGCCGCAGGCCGGCCTGCCCCACACTGAAGTCGAGGCCGGACAATGCGGGCAGCAGGGCCGCCGGCCTTTAATTGCTGTTTGGCGGCGGATGATTAATAAACAGGTCGGGAAGAGAATGCAGCTGCCTGCGGAGGAGCGGAAGGAGGACCAGTCATGTGCCCGCCTCATATCACGTGCCCGCCTCACAAACAGCTCTCACATGTGCTGGCCCACGTGATATCGTGAAGGCAAGCACGAGCAGGAAGTGCAGAGTGCAGAGCCTGGGCACCGGGAGAGCAGAGCGGCGGCAGCGGCAGTGACTCAGGTGAGCGGGGTCTCATGCCTTTACCCTGGGCTTATTTCCATGGCCAGGCATTTCATCCTTCACCTGGAGGCGGGCATCCTCTATGACGTCTCATGGAGTTACTGCCGCAACTGTTGCAGAGAGAAGACGTAGCTCTGCAAAGTGTGACGTCAGAGGGCTATAAATCAGTTGGGGACACGTGGTTCTGACATTGTGTGTAATTAAGCTATAATATTATGTACATCTCTATCCCCTTTTATTTCTCTCCTTTTGGCTGGTAGGGGGTTGGGAATGATATTTCCTGCCTGTGATCCCCATCATACAGTCCCCCTCATCTCCGCACAGGACTAGTGACAGGCTACATCACCAAGGGGCCCCTATCTAAGCAGGATCTGGGAGGGGGATAAGCCACTCCTAGGTTTTGAAGATTGTAATTTTTTTGCCTAAAATTTTTATAACTTCATTATTTTTTACTCCCCCCCCCCCCATCCTACTAAAAATTCCAGACTTTCCCTTCTGACCTAAACTGGTCACACCACACAAACTGATTTGGAAAATGCTTGTTTAGTCACGCTGCAATTATTTATAGAAAGTTTTATAAAAATAATTTTTATAATAAAATACATATAACTCATTTTAATTAAAAATAAATCTCCTGAGGGCTTTAGGGCTCGTCGGTGTGGAGCTGCCGGGGTTCTATTATGGAATGTGATACGCAGCGAGAGCAGCATCACTTTATAATGCTAGGATGCCAACGTAATCCATAGCGCAGCATCGCAGATCATTTAAAATGCAGCAGGTGCAGAGGGCCTGGCTCTCAGGGCTTTAAATCTCCCAGGCTGATACTGAGGGGAAAATCAACCCCCCCCCCCCACAAAAATGATCTAATTTAATATATAAAAAGCTTAATTCAGTGCAGTCAATTTTTTTTAAAACTATATTAATCTGGGGAATAAAATAAAGATTTAGGTAAAAGAACCTTACATTGGATGAGTCTACCACAACCTCAATAAATCCCATCTCAGCAGGTCCTCTCCCGCCTAAGCATGCGACTGCTCTTATAAGGTGACCCCACTTACACGGGACATACAGGAGCTATATATAACCCTTGCACTGTAGAGAGCTCCACGAGGATGTGGGTGAATGTCAGCTTCACAATGTTCAATATTATCAGGTAGTGGCAGGCCGAATTAACAGAGGGGCTGATGGAGCAGCAGCTCCAGGCCCATGCCCCATAATATGTCCAGAGGATGGATAACTATCAGGTCTATTCAAAGAAAGGTGAAACTCTAGAGAACTGTTTGAAGTGAAAATTCTAGGTCAAAATAGCCAAACCAGAAAAATTCTCCCATTTATCTCACTTTCCAAATCGGCTATTTGGTCTAGATTTTTCTCTACTCCTGCCAGGTCTCCTGAGGTTCACCTTTCTTTGAATAGACCTGTATGTCTGCATTGATGGACATTTGGACCCCTGTATCTCCGACTCCATAGTAGCTATAGGGTCTTGTGAGAGCATGACCTTTCCAATGATACTAAACATGACCAGGATTTATGTAAATAAATATATATATTAATAAAGCAATATTCACTTTACAATTATGAAGGGAACAATGACACTGCACTAACTCTCAATCTCATTTCACATGTCACCAACAAGTGTGGAGGCGATGGCACAATCCATTATTGCGCATTGTTCCATCAAAAACTTAAACCGCTGCACTGCAGCGACGAGCACTGGTGGGGACTTTAGAACCCTGCGTTTCTCTAGTCTTTACATCGCACAAGGTCAAGCGAAGGGTCGTTGTAAAGGTCATAGTCGGTCATGTTTGGCATCAATGCAAAGGACAATGTAAAACCTAAGGGGGAAGGCTTTTTTAAAAAAATGTATTTACTTTTAGTTCCAAAGCGATGGTATTGTCCATTTGTTATATATAAAGTGAGCAATACCACTGCTATTACACACCTTCACATTTCCCAGGGTGGGAGCAATTTCAGTATTTTATACATGGTCATATTATTTATAAAACACCATCCTCCAAAACTAGGGATGTACCGATAATTTTAGACGCTGTAATTGATTGAAATCTGAAAGGATATTTCCTCACACAGTATCTGCCTGGTTAGATATACCCGTATCTGCACTATTAGATAACCTAAAATATTTTAATTTCACTGAATTCCAAAAAAGCCCACCAAAATCTTCAGCTCCAGGCCCATAGAGATCTTAATCCAGCCCTGCCCACCACCGTCGGCATAAACTCCTCCCACAGGAGCCCATGAATACCGAACCACCGGACTCGTGTCGCCAACCCAGGAAAACCCAGCTGCGCGCCAGTCGTCCGAACCAATGCCCTCCTCCAGGCCCAGAACACCAACGAATCTCTCAGAATCCATACCACCCGAGATGGACCTGGAAAAAGAAAGAAATTAACACCACATCCTCCACACCATCCAACAGAAAAACTCCACACCTCGACCACTCCACACAAAATTAAAACAAGAGTGTCCAAACCTGTAAAGAAAAAACATCCTACCATCCCTATACATTAGCCCCTCACCACATAACTCACAACCTGCTCATATACCCCAACCCAAAACCTCCAAAAAACAACCGAACATCATAAACATAATTCCATATATGTCATACGTTAATTTATATGTTTCTTTTCCTTATTCCCCCTTTTTCTTTTTTTTTAAAATTTATATTGAAGTTTGTTTTTGTTTTTTTATAAGATCAATCACAAACTAAACTCACCATAAAATTCACAAAACAACAATTCAGTAATACATGCAAAACATTTTCCACGCCTACCTATGTGAGCAGGATGTTACTTCGCTGCAGAGGGATTTAGATAGATTTGGGGACTGGGCACTTAAATGGCAGATGAAATTTAATGTAGATAAATGTAAAGTTATGCACTTTGGAGTGAAGAACACACAAGCAACTTATACCCTAAATGGTACGGAGTTAGGGAAATCCAAGCAGGAGAAGGATTTTGGAATAATCATAGACTTCAAACTAAGTAACAATGTGCAATGTCAAACAGCAGCCGCCAAGGCCAGCAAGGTTTTGGCATGCATTAGAAGGGGAGTTCACTCTCGGGATGAAAACATAATTTTGCCTCTGTATAAATCAATGGTAAGACCGCACCTTGAATATGCCGTGCAATTTTGGGCACCTGTCTTAAGAAAGGATATTATAGCACTAGAAAAAGTGCAGAGATGGGCAACTAAATTAATAAGGGGATGGAAGGTTTAAGTTATGAGGAAAGACTAACAAGCTTAAACCTGTTTAGTTTAGAGAAACGGCGCCTTAGAGGGGATCTGATAACCTATATAAATATATCCGGCCCATTATAAACCATTGCCTGGAAACCTATTTATTAACAGGACTATACACAGAATACGAGGTCACCCATTTAGACTGGAGGAAAGGAAATTCAGTCTAAAGCATAGGAAAGGTTATTTTACTGTGAGAACAATAAAGCTGTGGAATTCTCTGCCTGTTGAGGTAGGTGGGGCAGAGACTGTACAGACTTTTAAAAAAAGACTGGATGACTTCCTGCAGATACAGAATATTAAGGGTTATAATATTAAATATGTGGGTAAGCTTCTTGATCTAAGGAGAAATCTGACTGCCATTTTGGGGTCAAGAAGGATTTTTTTCACAGTGTGTTGCATATTGGCGAGCATTTCAGACTGAGTTTTTTACCTTCTTTTGGATTAACAGCAGTAGGTGATGTGGGAGAGGCTGAACCCGATGGACGCATGTCTTTTTTCAGCCTATATAACTATATCACTACCCAACCGAAACCTCAGGACACTAGTCCCGGCGGAATGTAGGTACGAAAAGCCCTTGACCTCCACCTTCCCAACTCCTGAATTTCCTCGTCAGACAAACCAAGCCGCGTAGCCTCGGTTGCCGCTCCAATCTGGAATGAATGAGACCCGAATTCATCCGGATTCCTCCCCAAACATAACAAACCTTTCTTAAAGATGGCCACAAACTGATATCTCGATAAGGCCGAACCGTCTGCGTGACATAAAAAGGCCACACCGGACGACCCCCGCACCTGCAAAAAAAAGACATCACGTTCCTAACCGGGCAGATATCACAATTATCGACCCTGCTCAAAATCACCTTACGACCCTTTCCCATCTGATCGTCTTAGACCTAGAAACCCACACAACCACCGATTCATCAGCCAACCATACGGCATCAGCGCCCAAACCACCACCACCTTTCCTCATGTCACACACCAACTCTCCCAACCTAAGGGCCCCAAAAAACCCTAAACTAAACAACGCCTTCATGAGTGATGTCTCATAAGGAGAAACACAAACCCCCCAAATTCCCACAAACCCTGCAGTAAATGCCCAGAAACTGGACGCCGAGCATCCACACTGCCCATTCCCTTGACATAACCACGTACCGCACACCAGATAACGAAATCCTTAGTGAAATCCCTCTTACCTTGCACCTGAAAAAGAAACACCAAGGCGGCCAAGGACTGCCTCACCATACCCGGTGACGCCCCAGAATCAAACAGACCCATGAGATACACCCTGAGCAAATGATCTTCGTCCCACCTAGGGACCCCAACGTACCTGAAACACTCACCCAAGGCATCCCAGGCACACCATACTCGAGAACACGACTTCCAAGTTGATCCCAACAAAGATCCCCACACCCATCTTCTAAAAATTCTGAGCTGAGCTGCCACAGGCCCTCTGGACAAGGAGTCCCCACCACCTCTGCATTCGGGGCCAAAGAACTAAACCTGTCCCACTGCAAACCAGTCAAAGCATCCACCACTGAATTACGGCGCCCCGGAATGTGCCGCACCCTGCATAAAACATTAAATTTTAAACAAAGAAGCGCAAACCTCTTCAGCAACCGAATTACCGGTACCGATGAGGCCGAAAATGAATTGACAACTGACACCACAGCCATATTATCCGAACGAAACAGAATCCTCCTACCCTCGAGACTGCTCCCCCAAAGTTCCAGGGCCACCACCAGCGGAAAAAATTCCAAAAAAGCCAAATTCCTAACTAACACTGACGACAACCATCGATCCGGCCAACGAGACACACACCAACGCCCCCCAAAGTACACCCCAAAACCAACACCCCCTGAGGCATCCGTAAAAAATTCCATCTCCTTGGTCAAAATTTCCGCAGAGGGAAACATGGCCATCCCAATAAAAGAGACAAGAAGGACCTCCAAATCCTCCCTCATACTGCCTGATATCCGAACGAAATGATGACCTTCCTGAACACCAGACATTGCTAAAGCCAAACCACGCAAGAACTGTTACGGTGGCGGTACCACCAGGCACGCGCCAAGGTGAGGCCCTGGTTCCTGAGAGAAGCCCCTATGTGCAGAGATGCACTGTAAACAGCAAGGACAGGTGAGAGCAACACAGGGTTAACTAAAAGGCCTCTGTACGACAATACCAAAGATGCACTGCACTGAAAAGCTGGTCTTTAGGATAGCCGGATCTAAGCTAAAGGAAAGTATTACCTTGAAGCCGTACACAGTCTTTTGTTGAATGTAGATGACAGGGTTTCCTGGAAACGGTACAGACACGGAATATAGCATAGAATAGTCGCATAGAAGAAAGCCAAAGGTCATAACCAGAGAGAGTATGTCATACAGGATACTGTAATCAGAACCAGAAGGGAAGTCAGCCAAGCCAAAATCGGTAACTGGGGAATCAGAATAGAACATAAACAGCAAACCAAAATACAGCGATTTACAGAACTAAATACACAGAAGGAACTGACATAAACTTGAACAGAATAACAGAGGCATAAACTGAACAAGGAGATACAAACGGAGGATAACAGGAACGCAGCAAGTAGCTCTCAGGACACAACTAGCAAGGAGACCAGGCAAAGTAAAGTGACCCAGCAATGTACCATAGGTACAGGGCCCGGTGGCCCTGTACCATAGGTACATTGCTCTAATATAGGCAGGGGGATCAAGGCAACGATCAACAGGTGAGCAGAGCACAGAACACCAATTAACCCCTGGGTAGCCACCCAGGAATTGACAGCAACAGAAACACAAGGGAAAAAACACAATATACAAATACAGAGGGCAGGGAGACAGGTTGCCAGCATGGAACGAAACAAGAACAACCCGTCAGGCAAAGTTCAAGCGACCAATAAGTGATTGCAAATCCCGCAACCGC
Organism: Leptobrachium leishanense; assembly: GCA_009667805.1. Classification (NCBI taxonomy): domain Eukaryota; kingdom Metazoa; phylum Chordata; class Amphibia; order Anura; family Megophryidae; genus Leptobrachium; species Leptobrachium leishanense. Next base: position 214,640,716 of record CM019067.1, on the reverse strand, counting down.
AACTTCCTAACTGACAAGGCCCCTTCCACCTGCCTCAAAGCTTCCTGAACCTTAGACAAAGGCAATCTGCACTCACCTCTAACCGAATCGATCTCTATCCCCAAGAAAGTAAGGACCGCCACCGGGCCCTCAGTCTTATCAGTCGCGAGTGGAACTCCGAATTGCTGCGCAATCCATTGAAACGACCGAAGAATATGAAGACACTCCCACGTACCTTCCCTACCTACGCAGAAAAAATCATCCAAATAGTGTGTCAAATTCTTGGACCCCACCACCATATGACCTACCCACTCAAGAAACGCGCTAAAACGCTCGAAAAAAACGCAGGTTAAGAAACAACCTATGGGCAAGCAAAGATCCACGTAACACCCACCCTCAAACCAACGCCCTAAAAGGTGATGGCACAAAGGATGAATAGGTAAGAGCCTGAACACCGACTCAATGTCCACCTTAGCCATCAAGGCCCCCTTACCCGCTGACCGAACCATGTCAACTGCCGCATCAAAAGAAACATACGACACTGAAGACCCTGCGGATAAGATAAATGGTGAATAAGACAAAAAGATCCTGCCGTCCTTTTAGGAACCACTCCCAAAGGAGAAAAACGGCAAATCCTCTAAAGGTAGGAACGGAAACAGGCCCGCCAACATACCGGACCCAACCTCTTTGTTAAGTTTCCCCTGCACCACCTCCGGATATTCCCTAGCAAACTTCAGATTCCGCAGCCTACCCCCATCTGGCCTCTCCAAAAAAGGAATCCTAAAACCTCACTCAAAACCCTCCCGTAAAAGCTCTGCATCTCTACATCTTCCGTAAAGCTCTAGCCACGGCAACATTGCGTCTAGCCTCAATGGAGAGGCCCCCTTCCCCAGACCCCCCAAGAGGCAGTGTGACGTTCTGGGTCCCTAGCGCCCCCTCTGGTATCAAGAACATTGCATTGAAGTTCTGGATTTTCATTTCTTTTTGGATTTCTAGCCCTGGACACTCACCTGGACTCACTTGTTCTAATTGACCGGTGTTTAAAAAGGAGGCATCACCCTAGGAAGGGCGCTGCCTCATTCTGATTTCATTCTGCTTTGATCTAAGCCTCATTTTGATCTGATCTCATAGCTCACTCTTGCACTTCATGTCATTCCTGGTTAGGTGCAGTTTTGCTTCTGGATCTCCTGTCTGATTTCAGGTTACTCTGTAGGACTTCTGTGTCAGGTTTAGTCTTAGCAGTACCCCTGCATAGTTCTGTTTTCTCTGTTCATTGTTATCTAGGTTCTTGGTTATTTATATTTTGTGTTTATCTGATTTAGTATATTACTGCTCTTTAGTGCAGGTCTGTCCGCATCTTTGCTTTTTGTATGTACCCTGTATTGGTTTTGCATTGGTTTAGTTTTATGTGTATATTTTGTGTTTTTTGTTCTGGATCCCTGCTATCTGTTTATTTAGTCTGGTTTAAAAATAAATATCTTGTTTGATGTTTCATGTCTGTATTCATGTGTGATCATTGCACATTAGGCTCACACCTTTCTGCACCCAAGCCAGGCCAGGTCCACTGTAACAGGCAGACCCCCTTGTTTCACCTTCTTGAAGCATCTGGACAAGGAATGAGACCTCCCACAATTTGAACATTTGTGCTGAAACTTGCACCCACCTCCAAATTTACACTGCCCCTTGTGGAACTGCCAACACAACCCCTTTTTTAGACTTGCCGGTGAAGAACCTGACCCTCTCCCCACCGGCAACACCTGGAAAGGGCAAAGCACCATCAATTGTAACCATAATGTGATATCCAATTGATCCCAATCCATACCTGTGTGAGCCGCCAAACGCTGCCGAAACTGCTCATTGTACTTCCACCAGGCCCAACCCCATAAATACGATAAGCCTCCCAAATCCCATCCACGTAACAAAAAAGAGCCAAACAATGCTGAGGATTCTTCTCGCCCAAGACACTAGCCCAAATACAAAAAGCCCGTAACCAATTGCCAAAAGACATAGGTATCATGCGATACCTCTTCTTCCGCTCCTCCTCCTCCATAAGCCCCTCCTTGGATGACTCGTCCCTAACTCCTCCCACCTCATCCAAAGGAAGTAAGGAAAAAAGCTCCACATACTCCCCTCACCAAATCCTCTCCTTTAACTCCTGCTTCAAAGGCAGCCCGAGAGGACCTGCAAAAGAAACATAAGCATTCCTCTTTGCAACATCCGACACCCCCGACAACTCCCCAGGAGGACCCAACATCCCCCCAACCCTTCTAAGGGAACCGTATTACTACTATTATCCCTTCCAACACTACCACTAGACCCTCAAAAAACCCACCATGCCTGCACCAAATCCACCCCCTGGCCCCCCATATTCTTTGAACCCGACCAAGACTCAAAGGCCACCTGCAAGAAAGAACCCATCTCACCAACGACCCCATTACCTGTCGTCACACTTGTCCCAGCCGGAACATCCTGAAACTCCTGCTCCATGTTCACCAATCCGGCCTCCACAGTCGAATCACCAACTCCTGCAACTCCATCGGCCCGGAGGCCAGACGCTGCCTGAGGACTCCGGTCCGGCACAGGAGAAACTGTGGACGAATACAATCTAACACGATAAACATCAGCCTGCATGCCCATCTCACTATCCCGTACCTTTGGTGAGCAATTACTCCCAGCTACACCTCCACAAACCCCCACACCCAAACCACTCTCTGCCCTCCGAGAGACATCCTCAACAACAGACCCCCCAACCAACTCCTCACCCGCTACTTCTCTCAAATCTGAGTCCTGAGAACCCGAGTTCCCCAAAACAACATTGCCCCTCACAGATCCAGCCCCTGTCATAGCGCTCCTACCAGCTGACCGCTCCCTTGATCCTGCAGACAAACACCACAATCGTCGAACAACATCCCTCCTGGTAGCGCTCACCACACCACCCCTCCGACCAGAAACCGAAGAATCCGTAGAAACGGAAACAGGCCTCGAGCTCCTACCTGACACCCTCCTTGAGGAGCTGAAGCCCGCGCCAGGCCCAACTGCGTCACCTCCAGCCTCCACACGACTGACCACTCGTCCTCTGCCTCTCACCGACTCAGACCTCGTCCTCCCAGACGTCAGTTCACTGCTAGAATCACCATCTGGACTAAACCTCTCCGGCAGACGAGAGGCCCTGGCTGGCCGAACTCCAACATCTGGCTCCTCCGATAGTGCCTCCATCACTCTCCTCCTCACCCACTCAACACCATGATGCCTTGCTGCTGCTCGAACCTCCAAAATCTGTTGCTCCATATCACAGCCCTCTGCCATCACCTCACAAAAAATGCACGCTGACGCAGTTGCAGATTTCCTTCACGAGTCTACCTCAGGAGAAAAAGGCACGCAGAGCCACAGAGCACGTGCCTAATATATCCTCCTGAAGCCCCGCCCCTAAAATTCCCGCTCCAACTCCTCACGCGCTAAGCCCCTGCTCATTTAAAAATCCTCCTTGCGTCCTGGCATCAGGGGCAACTAAGGGGCCCTACGCCTGAGTTGCTTCAGGCCTTCAAAATCAGGCCTGTTAGTGGGTCCCAAAGACTGGAGTTGAGAAACACTGCTCTACATCACCCAATCAAACGAAATACATGCACAAATACAGTGAAGCGACAATGTAATATATGTTACCTTTAACCAGTGAAAAAATAGACAACAGACTAGAATGGTGTTCCAAATCACATCTACGACTCTGTTGCTGATTGGCCATAATTGGAAGACAGACAGAGTTCCCTCGGTTGAAACCCTTAAAGTTTTCTTAGATAGATATAGAGGGTACGATCATCTAGTGACGGAAATTTTGAATGCTACACCTCCTAAGAGGGATCCGTGGGAATTGTGGGATCTGTATATAGTTAAGCAATGTACATGAAGATTTAAAGCATAGCACTCCTTGTATGAGGGGCTACTGGGTTCTATTGTTTATCATGTAGGTATGGCGATGCTGGGTATGGGCAGATGATGTTCATCGGCCTCTCAGGATGGATCACAGATTTACTGTTGTACTACATGGTATGAAAGCATACACTTTTATTTGATATCTGTCTTTCCCTTCCCTTTAACCACCCCCTTTTTTCTGTACCCCTCCCTAAAACTTAATAAAAATGTATAATTTTTAAAAAATATATTCCTTTTTATACAATATCTAATAAACCATTTCTTATTTTAATCTGCAGTAAAAAAAAGTCTCTTTATTTATAGATTTTTAAGGGTCTTTTAGGCGTTTTTCGGGATTTTTTAGACAAAAATGTTTTTCTGCTTTTTTTTTCATAGTGATTTCTCTTTTTTCTGTAACAGACCTTTTTATTATCATTCATAGGACCTTATATGTTAATTCCAGACATCTTCGTGCAGTAGTTTATTTGCAAACAGTGTTTCAACTTTGACACTTTCAATCGTATTGTTTTTGTTTTGTTTTCTTTTTTACCCATCCGGCAGTTTGTTGGTTTTCTTCTGTGGCTGGTCAGCGCTGTGCTTGGCGGCTTGTCAGCTGCATTTGGCGGCCATCTGGTGGGTTTGTGGCGGATGGCCAGCAGGTTGGTGGCGACGGGTTTGCGGCGGTGGCCGGCGGGTTGGTGGCGGCATTCAACGGCCGATTCCTTGCACTTCGGGTACTCTGCGGTGAATCCTGAATTCACTGCAAGGTGGGTAGATTAGATTTCCCGAAGTCAGGGTAACAACAGAGAAACAAAATGTCGGCAACATTTTGGTGCTCTCTGAATAACCCCCATAGTGTATCTCTGGCACCAGCCAGTGGTCCACTAACAGCAATACTCGTGTGCAAAATTATGGTGCTCCATTCATCAATATATAAAAATCCGTTCCAATCTATTTTTCAAGGGATCTGGCTGTAATAATTTTTATAATACTTACATTACTGTTGGTTAACCCTTTCGCTGCTGAGGCTTTTCCCGCCTCTGTGCTGAGCTCATTTTTACTGGTTTCGCTCATCATGTTTAAACGTGTTTTGAAGGCTTATTTTAGTATATGACCCAGACATATTATATATCGTTCTTTCTGTCAGACTCGGCAGATTCATAATATGTCATTATTATATGTATACATCATGACCTGTCTGTATATTATAACAAAAAATGTAATAAAATATGAATTTTCAATAATTTACAACGTGTAAAGTGTTTTTTTTCACATTTTAACATGCGAGCAATTGCGGTTATATTTTGTATGGGGTGCGCTTGTTAAAAAAATTAGAGATGGGGTCTCGTGACATTTTGTTTTGCGGAAAATTACGCGATTTTTAACAAACGCACCGCACACAAAAATCGTTAGTGCAGAATCATTGTTCACATTATAATTGAAATGGGAACAATATTGCTGCATTAACAAACCAAAAAAAAGAAAAAAAACTTGTTTATTTTTTTTTTATAATTTATTTTTAAATATTTTTTATTTTTAATTTTATTTTTTTTAAAAAACTTTTTTTGCAGTCGTGTTTGGTATCGTTGGAACGGCCATGCTCTGGCCGATCCAACAGTACAAAGCTTTAACCCCTAGCTGCCACGGATCGGGAGATAGGGGGTTCATTGGAACCCCCTATCTCCACCATTGGTGGCAGCTAGGGGTTAACTCCAGGACTGGCGTCATCGTCCTCAGGGGGAGTTCCCGGAGGCTTGGCCGACATCCAAGATGTCGGCAAGCTCCGGGAAAGGATCACGAACCGGTGCTTTTCAGCGCCGATTCGTGATCCGGCCCCCATGGGGTTAATGCCAGGTACCATTTGGAAGGGCAGGCTGTGCCCTTCCAAATGGTGCCTTGGTTAACCCCCTGCACGCCGCCGATCGGGAGGGAGAGAGGTCCGAAGGGCCTCTCCCCCTCCCTTTCAGGTGCCTCCTCCGCACATGCGGGGGGGCGCCTGAATTAGGTGTCATCGCGCCCCCGCGATGACACCTAATTACTCCGGCGGCGGTTCCGGGTGCTGGGCTGATATCGAGGATGTCAGCCCGCACCGGGGGGGCCAGCGATCGGCCGCTGAGCGCGTCCACCGCATGGAACGCTACCTGCGGTTGGACGCGCTGAGCCCGTCCATAGCATTGAAGTGGTTAATATATAAATAGGGATGAGCCGAACACCCCCGTGTTCGGTTCGCATTCGAACTCGAACAATTTCAAAAGTTTGAGTTCGAACGCGAACACGAACCGAACTCAAGTAAATGGGACTTGCAAGTAAATGGGACTTGAAAGTTTGATTTTTAGAGTGCCCTCCAAGAGGGCATATATGCAAGAGATTTGCCATAAAAGGTGTATGGGGGTCCGGGTAGTGCCCTGGGGGACAGGAAACAAGGACAAAAAGTTTTAAAAAAAGTTTTTAAAGGGACAGTGAGTTTTCCATGAGATAAAGGTTAAGAATAAAAAGGAAAATTCCTTCAAATCTCGTGCCTAGGAGGTCCCCATAACCTGCCTGTGAAGTGGCGGATTTGTAGGATGTATAGAAACATTTAAAAACAAAAAAATGACGTTTCAAATGACGGTAAACGTTTTTTCTTTAATCTATTCATAAACAACTGCTTGGGGTGGCAGCCTGTATGAAAAGAAGAGACATTTTAGGACACGCGGAACAAGTTTAGTGATTTTTTGGCTATATTATGGTGAAATGCAGGCTTTGGATGAAAGTAACAATAGGTGCTTTAACCCCCTTAGTGACCGGGTGGTTTTACACAAATCCGTCCTTTAGTGACCGCTGCTGTTTTTACGTTTCTGCGCTGTTTATGTTTACGTCAAATTTTCCTCTTACTCGTTTATGCAACCCACACATATTTTACACTGTTTTTCTCGTCATTAAATGGACTTTATAAAGATACCATTTTTTTCATCATTTCATATAATTTACTATAAACAAAATTGTGAAATAGGACAAAAAAAATTGAAAAAACGCCCTTTTTAGAACTTTGACCCCCAAAATTTCTTAGGTATCAACAACCGTCAAAAATATGTAATTCCTTAGTAGTTTCTAAATTTAGTCCTGAGTTTAGCAATACCCAATGTTTACATATTGTTGCATAGGAAAAAAGCAAGGAATAAGTGCAAGTAGCACTTTGCCATTTCCAAAGGGTTTATTTTCAAAACTAGTGATAGTGACATTGTAACACTGATATCTGTCACTAATTCCTGAATAACCCTCCACATATACATATTATTTTAAAGTACACAAACCAAGGTATTAAACTTGGGGTATTTTGACTCTTTCCATGCAACCATTTTACCACAAATCTATACCAAAGTTAGAGAAAAAAACTTTTTTTGGTGATTTTTTTTAATGCAATTTAAGAATACATGTACTGTGAACTTTAAGGTTTACTGCCAAAAAGCACCCCAAAATATGTTCAGCAACATATTATGAGTAAATTGATACCACCCATGTATAGTTATGTTGCGTCATTTGGGGGCTAATAGGCCTTATTTGGGGGGTGCGCATTTCAGTTTTCCATCTTGGAATTTTCACATTTCATCATCATGCACCCATGTCCTATTTGGGACATTTTTGAAGCCGGCCAAAGTAATTTTCCTTCATCAAACCATATATTTTTAGAAAGGGCACACCCTAGGGTACTTCAAAGAGTTGTATTTTAACACTTTCCATGCACTAGCTCTTTGTCAAACTTTCAGGTAGTCACTTTTTGTGCTATTTTTTCACACACATTGTACTTTAGGCATGAATTGTCAAATCCAGTTATGGGTTACTGCCAAAATACACCCCAAAATATGTTCAGCAACATCTACCACTCACATATAGATTTGTTGGGTTGTTTTTGGGGTGCTATGCCAATCTTCTGACATGTGCTTGAGATTTTTCTAATTTGACTTATCTTCTTTGCTTACCTTTTTTTTAGGGGCCTTTTTACATACCCCAATTTTTTTTATTTTGCCATGAACGTGCATATATTTGGTAAGCTGACACCCCAAAGTATTGTAAATGGAGTGTTTTTATGCCATGGATGCAACCGTTTGCCACAAACAAATTGGATACTATTTGGTGGTCATTTTTCATTTTTACACCCACATTTAGTTTTGGACTGTGATTTAGGAGACACTGTTGTCAGTTACTGCATGAAAACTCTCCAGGTTGTTTTCTGCAAGGTCTTCTGAGTACACCCATGCCCCCATGCATAGGTTTGCCAGGATTTGGGGAAGGTTCAAATACAATTTTTATGACTTTGTCATTGGAGTTGAAATTGAGATTATGTCTTCAGATAGGCCTATCTTTTGTTTTGGGTCTACCGCATACTCCAGTTTGAATTATTGCCAGAAAAGTGTTTATATTTGAAATGTTGACACCCCAAGGTATTGCATATGGAGTGCTTTGATGCCATGGATGCAACGGTTTTAGCCCAAAACATTTGAGAAGGTGTGTGGCGGTAATTGTTCGATTTTCAGATTTTTACGCCCACATTAGATTTGGACTGTGATTTAGGAGACACTGGTGTCGGTTACTGTATGAAAACTCTCCAAGTTGTTTTCTGCAAGGTCTCCTGAGTACACCCATGCCCCCCATGCATAGGTGTGCCAAGATTTTGCCAAAAATTCAGCACCAATTGTAGAACATAAAAATGTAGGAATAAAATGTAAAAGTCTGGTGCAGTAAAAGAAAAAAAAAACTAAACTGAACTAACTAACTAGACTGTAAGAAAAAAAATCACAGATCACGCACAGTGTGATATACCTTGAAACAGTCCCCAAGACACAGAATGGGTTGTCCAGGGCATTCTGGGCAGCAAAAGGTTGTGTCTCTCCTCTGACCCCTCTTGAAACACACCCTGCATCTTCTTTGGGGTCTCTGTTTGCCCTCAGTAGGGGGGATTTTAAAAATAAAATGTGTAGCCCCAACTCTGTCCCCCATCACCACCCGGGGAGCAGGTGCATCCTGGTACAAAAGCCCCGAAATGACCTGGAGCTGAAACTGTAAAAAGGACAGTGTCACTCCGGGGTTTGCCTTTTTGCAGAGCAAAAAGGCATTGTGGGTTGCAATTTGCATCAGGTAAATTGCAACCTTTTTGTACCAGGCCCTTGACTTCCGCATAATCTGGTGGGGCTGGAGCAGCTGATCTGCCAGATCAACCCCACCCATATGCTGGTTATAGGCTTTGATGCACACTGGCTTCCTGATGCGCTCAGCTCTGCCACGTACAGAGACCTCCATAGACCTCTCAGAGTGGATGGTGGATAGAAGGTATACGTCCTTCTTGTCTCTGTAATTGACCACCAACAGCTCCTCTTGGCGCAGAGCTGAGGGCTCCCCCCTTTTTAACCGGGTGCGAGCAAGCTGTGCTGGGAAACCTACGCGGTTCTTGCGAACAGTACCGCATGCTACTGTATCAAAACAACACAGCAGCTTGAACAAAGGGACACTTGTATAAAAATTATCAACATACAAGTGGTACCCTTTGTTCATCAGGGGAAAAAGTAGGTCCCACACAATCTTGCCACTGGTTCCCAGGTGTCCTGGGCAACCTGGAGGGTCAAGGCTACTATCCTATCCCTTGTACACCCGGAAGGCCTGAGTATACCCACTCTCGCTGTCACAGAGCTTATACACAGTGGTGTATTTTGGCCTAGGCCAACAAGGCCTAGGCCTAGGGCGGCACTTTCCAGGGGGCGGTGGCCCGCACTGGTGGCCCAACCCCTAAAAAAAAGAACATTTTTTTTTTACTTTTGCAAAGTATTTTGCCAGGAAGGATACATTGAGATTTCACAAATTTTCAAGTATGTCCTGGGTAGGCAAGGTCTAGGCTTTCACTTTCTAGGGGGCAGCATAAAACCTCACCACTAAGTGGGTTACTCACAGAGCACCAAAATTACGCCAACATTTTGGTGTTCTGTAGTTCCCTGCACTTCGGGGAATAAAATTTCCCCACCCTGCAGTGAATTCACCGTTCACCGCAGGGTCCCCAAAGTGCATGAAGTCGGCCGCTGAATGCTGCCACCGCAAACCCGTAGCCTGCTGTTTTCAAAAGAACTACTGAACGAAAATGTCTGGAATTTACATATAAGATCCTATGATTGATAATAGAAAGTTCTGTTACAGAAAAAAAAAACGCTATTAAATTTTTTTTTGCTGAAAAGTACTGAAAGGTACTAAAAAAAAAATCAATAAAGACTTTTTCTGCAGATTAAAATAATAAATGGTTTATTAGATATTGCATAAAAATGGGAATATTTTTAACATTGAAACCTATGTGGTTCGCCTGAATAAACCTGCTGATTGAAACCACCAAACATCAGGGCATTTCACTGTCATTTCTCTGCTGTTTGGTGTTCTCTGAATAGATTAACCATTACTTCTCTATGGGGATTTGCAATGCCTTCAAACAGCACCATACTTGCTGGCAGTTCACCAAACTTGTGTGTGAGCATATCACAGAGCAGAGGTGTACTTAGGGGAGTGGCGGAGGGTGGGCCGCCCCAGGTACCAGTGATTATTTGGGTGACATTAGGGGGTACTAGGAGGTGCCACTGTCACTGTGTGTCAGCTTTGAGCTGTGTTCTCAAACAACGAGCAGCGGAGCAGGGCATTTGCATACGGAATAAAATCGAATACAATAAAAATCCCCCTCTCCTCCCTCCATAGCTCCTCCCCTGCCCTGCAGCAGCTCTAGGAGAGGGGAGGGGGATGTGATTTGTGTGCAGAGAGAGAAGATGACAGTAAACGGCACTGTAAAGGGGGGGTATCAGCAGAATATGAAGCCCTGTCTGCTTACTGGTGGACCTTTCCTTAACCAGCACTGCAGTGATATAAATTTGTCATTGAGCTGCCTGGCTCCTGGTGAGGCTGCGTCCGTGCAGGTCACGCGGTCCGGCCAGTCAGGTGGTACTGAGTCTCAGTACCACCTGACTGGCTGAACCACGTGACACGCACGCAGCTGGCCCGCCCTTTCGTTAACACGGACTCTCACTCTATTCTGGACTGAACACCCACCGGGAAGGGAATCAAAGCCACGGTGCACCCTCTGGCAGTGGCACCCCACTGCTGACAAGATGGCTCCATGCACAGGCACAGCCGCGATCCTAACGTGGCCTGGAGGGACCTCCTGCTGAGTCCGTACACAGTCCCTGCTGACTCTGCACACAGCCCTACTGCGGACGGAGGCCGGTAAATATAGAATAAATAATTGCTGTGTGCTCATATTCACTCGGTTTGCTGGGAGTCTTATTGCAGTGGATTCTGATACACACCACACATTGCATTGCTGTGAGTTTTATTGCTGTGAATTCTGATACACTGACACACACCGCATTGCTGGGAGTTTTATTGCTGTGGATTCTGATACACTCATACACACTGCACATTGCATTGCTGGAAGTTTTATTGCTGTGGATTCTGTGATACACATTGCATATTACTGTGAGATTTATTGCCCTGGAGCTCTGGTATACGCTCATACACACTGCACATTACTGGGAGTTTTATTGCTGTGCAGTTCTGATATGCTCATACACAGTGCCCATTTCTGTGGGTTTTATTGCTGTACAGCTCTGTGATACACTTATATGCAGTGTACGTTTCTGTGGATTTTATTGTTCAACCAATTAGAGCGGCTGTGATCCAGTATACTTGACATGCGTGGCTGTTCTTTGTAAAAATGCTTGAATTTAAACATTTCATAATTTTATTTATCTTAATACATACATTTGAAAGGGTATACAAAATATACAAGTAGGCACTTGGTATCCACTTTTAATATAAAGAGAGAAAAAGGCAGAGCTCTAAGAGGAAAAGGTGGAGCGTAAAGAGGAAGGGTGGGGTTTAACCAGGAAGAGGTGTGCCCTTGACAGGAAGGGGTGCCTCAAATTTAAATTAGGGGGTGCCCGAGTTTAGTCAGGCCTAGGGCAGCACAAAACCTAAATACACCACTGCTTATACACCTTCACTCCATACCTGGAGCGTTTGGAAGGAATATACTGCTTGAATCCCAGCCTTCCCTTGTATTCCATTAGAGATTCATCCATGAGATATTCCTTCCAGGTGTATAACAGTTGGGTTTCACAAGAAAATAAAAATAAACACCTAAATCTCTCTAAACCTGCCTCAATTGTTCTAATCTCGCTAAATCTCTAACCTGTCAAATCTAATCTCTCTCTCTCGCTCACCAAAACACAAGTGAGGAGAGGGAGGGAGAATCACAGAGGTCAGAGCCAATATTTACAAAATATTGACCTGACCTGACAAATTAGAAGTTTTATTTAGATTTTTTCTAACTTCTGATTGGATGTTGCTAGCCTGCCTTTCTGATGAGGCAGGCTAAGAACATGCCACGCAGCCCCAAGATGACCCTGCCCATAGAAGGGCAGCGCCATCTTGGCTGTCATTTTATTTTATTCATTTATTTTTTATTTTTCTGTTTTTACACTTTTATTTAGTCTGCTGGGTGCTTTGATCTCTCGAGGCACCCAGCAGAGCACCTGATCACTTATGTGATCTTTTTTGTACTGAGTGCCACGATACCTCGTGGCACTCAGTACTTCCTGCCGCTACCGGAAGTGTCAGTGCACCCAAATATTGTGCCTTTGGTGGCAGCAAGTGCCTTCACACCGTAAGTAACCCCTCCGTGGTATTGTGGAAGAGTGCAGGGTTGGACCCTGCGGTCCAATATTAAAATGATATGAATCTGGTAATATAGGCATCTGTGTCAGTGCACCCAAATATTGTGTCTTTGGTGGCAGCAATTGCCTTCACACCGTAAGTAACCCCTCTGTGGTATTGTGGAAGAGTGCAGTGGTCGAAGGTTTTGGGAATGCAGAAGAGATCCCCGATCTATTAAGTTACGTCAGCATCAGGGGATTGATAGCTGCTGATCCAGGACTGATTCATTTGTTTAAATGTCAGCCGGTCTACAGAGTCGGTGGACAGACGCACTCTTTTGTCTGTGACAAAACCTCCAGCGACACTGAACAGCCTTTCAGAAAGCACGCTGGATGAAGGGCAACCTAGTAGCTGCATAGTATATTGTCTAAATTCTGGCCAGTGATCCAATCTCAACACCCAGTAAGCCAGTGGATCATCTGCTGTAAAGGTATCCAGGTCTGTCCTTGCCACTAGGTAGTCCTGTACCATATGGTGAAGATGCTGGCAATGGGTGCCTACATTTGACGTCCCTGGGCGTCGTGGACTAAAACAATTTAAAATGGCATCAGTCAAGTGGCCCCAGCCTTCACCACTCTTCCTCTGATCATCCACAGCCTCAGAAGCACCTGTGTCATCACTTGGTAACCTATCAGTGCCTGGAAAGGTGTTACTCAACTGTCGCTTTAGAGCGTCCTCAAGTTGTTTCATCCTGTGCTCTCTCTGTGCGGGCAGGATGAGCTCTGCAACTTCACCCTTGTATCGTGGATCAAGAAGGCTTGCCAACCAGTAATGATCCCTCTCCTTGATAGCACGAATCCTGGGGTCCTTTAGCAGGCTTTACATTATAAGGGAGCCCATGCAGCGTAGATTGGAGGTGGCATTAGCTTCCGAGTCTTCCTGGTCAATGAGGATGACCCCATCGTGCACTTCCTCCTCCCAGCCACGTACTAGTCCTTGGGTTTCTGGGCACACAAAACCATCCCTTGAGGAAACCCCTCCTTCAATGCCCCCACTACTTAAATATTCCTCCTCCTCCTGTCTGATCTGAGGACCCGCAGGAATGCTGTCTGCGTAAAGACTGGGGCCTTGAGAGCTAGGGAAGGCCTCCTCTTCCTCCTGCTTCTCTGCCTCTAGTGCCACATCTATAATTCCCCACAGAGTGCGCTCCAGCAGGAACACTAAAGGAATTGTGTCACTAATGCATGCACTGTCCCTGCTCACCATCCTCGTTGCCTCCTCAAATGGTGACAGTACAGTGCATGCATCCTTGATCATCATCCACTGCGGGGGGAAAAAAAACAAGTTGACCTGAACCTGTCCTTGTGCCATACTCTCACAGGTACTCATTGATGGCCCTCTGCTGCTTGTGCAGATGCTGCAGCATATCTAATGTCGAGTTCCACCCGGTGGGCATGTCACAGATCAGACAGTTTGTGGGAAGGTGGAATTCTCTTTGAATTTCTGCCAGGCTGAGAATGACCGTCTGAAGTTGCTGCAGACTTTTCTGGCCTGGCTGAGAAGCTCTGCCTGCCCTGGGAACCTGGTTAGGAAACTCTGTACCACCAGATTTAGGACTAGTGCTAGGCATGGTACATGCGTCAACTTACCCTGGCGTAGGGCGGAGAGAAGGTTGCTGCCATTATCACAGATGACCATTCCCAGCTGAAGCTGGCATGGTGTTAACCATCTCTGCACCTGCCCCTGCAGAGCTGACAGAATTTCTGGCCCGGTGTGGCTCCTGTCCCCTAAACAAACCAGCTCAAGCACAGTATGGCATCTTTTTGCTTGAGCCAGTGCGTAGCCCCTGCCACACGTCAGTTTAACTGCCACTTCACCAGAGACAGAGGAGGAGGAGGAGGAAGAGGTGGTGGACCAGACAGACCTCATACAAGCAGCTTTCTTGAGGTGTGGTGGATGAGCAAGCTCCAGCACAGAGCCCCGTCTTCAATCCCTCCCAGCTGCAATCAGAGTTACCCAGTGTGTCGTGAAGGAAATGTAATGGCCCTGTCCATGCTTGCTGGACCACGTATCTAAAGTCATGTGCACCTTGCTGCGGACTGCCTTTCCCAATGACAACATAACATTGTGTTCCACGTGCTGGTATAGTGCTGGAATGGCCTTCCGTGAAAAGAAATGGTGTTTTGGAACCTGCCACTGTGGTATAGCACATTCAGCAAATTCACAGAAGGAAGCAGAGTCCATCAGCTGGAAAGGCAGCAGCTGTAATGCGAGTAATTTTGCTAAGCTAGCATTTAGACTCTGTGCTTGGGGATGGTTGGGACTATATTTTTTCTTACGCTTCAGCAGCTGGGGCAACGTAATCTGACTGCGTAAATCTTCAAATGATGATATGCTGTCACATTGTGAGGAAAGACCTGGTACACCCATTACTGTAGTATCATCCCTGTCAGTGGAGGTTGTAGGCAATGACATGGCAGGACATATAGTGGGGGTAGAGACAGATGAGGAGGAGGAGGACCAGGGCCGGTCCGACAATGGTGCAGAGCGGAGCAGTGGTGCCAGGCGGCAGAAATTCGGGGGCGGCAAATTTCAGCCCCCGGCACCGCTGCTGCGCTCTGCACTTTATTTTATGCGGCGGCGGCAGATTGTGCGGCCACCGCATTCGTTCCTTCAACGAGCGGCAGCCTCATGAGTATCTGCCACTCGCCTGAGATCCATCCGCCAGCCTGCCGCGATCGAGAACACGTGATCTCGCGAGAACGCGGCAGGCTGGAGGATGGATTTCAGGCGAGCGGCAGATACTCACGAGGCTGCCGCTCACTGAAGGAAGGAACGCGGTGGCCGCAGGATCTTCCCATCGGAGGGGCTTGGCAGAGCGAGGTGAGCTTGGGGGCAAATATATCCATGAGTCTGGGGGCAAATATATCCGTGAGTCTGGGGGCAAATATATCCATGAGTGAGTCTGGGGGCAAATATATCCATGAGTGAGTCTGGGGGCAAATATATCCATGAGTGAGCCTGGGGCAAATATATCCATGAGTGAGCCTGGGGCAAATATATCCATGAGTGAGTCTGGGGGAAAATATATCCATATATGAACCTGGGGGCAAATATATCAATGTGTGGGCACTGCTGGGTATGTGACGCTGGGTACTGCTGGGTATGTGACGCTGGGCTCTGCTGGGTATGTGACGCTGGGCTCTGCTGGGTATGTGACGCTGGGCTCTGCTGGGTTTGTGATGCTGGGCACTGCTGGGTATGTGACGCTGAGCTCTGCTGGGTATGTGACGCTGGGCTCTGCTGGGTATGTGACGCTGGGCACTGCTGGGTATGTGACGCTGGGCTCTGCTGGGTATGTGACGCTGGGCTCTGCTGGGTATGTGATGCTGGGCACTGCTGGGTATGTGATGCTGGGCACTGCTAGGTATGTGATGCTGGGCACTGCTGGGTATGTGAAGCTGGGCTCAGTTATACATACCTCACATTACTGTATCACAGAGCTCCACAGCAAGAAAATTCTAATGTACGGTGTGTATGAGTGTTTGAATTTTATTGCTGTGGCACACTGTGATACGCTCAAACACACTGTTTTTTTTGGGGGGGGGGGGCATTTCATCCTTCGCTCCAGGCAGCACGATGTCTTGGGCCGGCCCTGAGGAGGACCTATGCAAAGTGTTGTGCCAACGGGACACGTGGCAGGTGGTAATATGTCTGGTAGAAAGGAAAGATCCACAGAGGGATCAATAGTGATATAGGCGCTATCTGATGTTACACCTCACGTATTATGACAGGCAATTTAAAACAAGGGAACGGAAGGGATGCAGCTCACCGTTGGGTGTATCCCTCACCCATATACACAGATTAACACAAAAAGGCACAGAATGCACAATCGGGAGCGCAATGGTGATAAAAGCTTGTTAGTCCTTGATGATTCAAAGCAGACTCTTTCATAGAGGATTCTTCGTGCTTGAAAGGTGGAGGAGTCCCAACTCGTATACTCCACATGCAATGAGAAAAAGCAAAATACAAATTGGGCGGTACCGTGAATATCAATATATTCTATATTTGAATGCCCATAGAGTAACACTCACAAATCTGGAGCTTAAAAACTCAAGTGGTAACACAGTTGAGCCGCTATGGGGAGCTCCTCCCAACACCCGAAATGTCGTTCTTCCTGGGACTCTTCAATATTGTGGAAGATCCATATGTATATATACCTCAGAAAAAAACATGTCATAGTGTGACTCGATAAAAACAATAAAAAATGAACTCAGAAAGTATTCCACTCACGTGTTGTAGAACCTCCTATGTGGTGGTTCAGTAGATGTGCAGTAGACCGCTTCCCAGGGGGTCTCAACCTCTTGGAATAGATGTTTTATGAAACGTTATCAAGAAGGCCGCTCACTCCCAGGACCCTCAGCCCGGATCTCCTCTCTGGATTCACCAGGTGGATCTGCGGCCTCACAGGACTCAGGACACAAAGGACAAAGGCGATGGAGCTTTTTTTCCAGGTTTGATGCTCAGCTTCTCAAACACACCTTTCCTGCAGCAACACAGGGGGATCAGTCCTGAGGGTCCTGGGAGTGAGCGGCCTTCTTGATAACGGAATTGTGTCACTGGTGCATGCACTGTCCCTGCTCACCATCCTCATTGCCTCCTCAAATGGTGACAGTACAGTGCATGCATCCTTGATCATCAGCCACTGCGGGGAGGGGAAAAAAACAAGTTGACCTGCACCTGTCCTTGTGCCATACTCACACAGGTACTCGTTAATGACCCTCTGTTGCTTGTGCAGACGCTGCAGCATTGCTAATGTGGAGTTCCACCCGGTGGGCATGTCACAGATCAGACGGTTTGTGGGAAGGTGGAATTCTCTTTGAATTTCTGCCAGGCGAACGCTTGCTGGGAATGACTGTCTGAAGTGGCTGCAGACTTTTCTGGCCTGGCTGAGAAGCTTTGCTAGCCCTGGGTACTTGGTTAGGAAACTCTGTACCACTAGATTTAGGACGTGTGCTAGGCATGGTACATGCACCAATTTATCTTTGCATAGGGCGGAGAGAAGGTTGCTGCCATTATCACAGACGATCATTCCCAGCTGAAGCTGGCGTGTTGTTAACCATCTCTGCTCCTGGCCCTGCAGAGCTGACAGAATTTCTGGCCCGGTGTGGCTCCTGTCCCCTAAACAAACCAGCTCAAGCACAGTATTGCTTCTTTTTGCTTGAGCCATTGCGTAGACCCTGTCAGGCATCAGTTTAACTGCCACTTCGCCAGAGACACAGAAGGAGGAGGAGGAAGAGGGAGAGGTGGTGGTGGAGCAGACAGACCTCATACAAGCAGCTTTCTGGAGGCGTGGAGGATGAACAAGCTCCAGCACAGAGCCCCGTCTTGGATCCCTCCCAGCTGCAATCAGAGTTACCCAGTGTGCCGTGAAGGAAATGTAATGACCTTGTCCATGCTTGCTGGACCACGTGTCTAAAGTCACATGCACCTTGCTGCTGACTGCCTTTCCCAATGACTCGATAACATTGTCTTCCACGTGCTGGTATAGTGCTGGAATGGCCGTGAAAAGTAATGGCGTTTTGGAACCTGCCACTGTGGTACAGCACATTCACCAAATTCACGGAAGGAAGCAGAGTCCACCAGCTGGAAAGGCAGCAGCTACAATGCAAGTAATTTTGCTAAACTGGCATTTAGACGCTGTGCTTGGGGATGGTTGGGACTATATTTTTTCTTATGCTGCAGCAACTGGGGCAACGTAATCTGACTGCGTAAAACTTCAGTTGATGGGATGCTGTCACATTGTGAGGAAGGAGCTGGTACATCCATTACTGTAGCATCATCCCTGTCAGTGGAGGTTGTAGCAGGCAATGACATGGCAGGACATACAGTGGGGGTAGAGACAGATGAGGAGGAGGAGGACCTACGCAAAGTTTTGCGCCAACAGGATGTGTGGCAGGAGGTCATATGTCGCCTCAAGCACGTGGTACCCAAGTGTCCAGTATCTTTCCCACGCTTAAGCCTCATCTGACATAGATTACAAATAGCAACGCTGCGCTCTACTGCACATTTCTTAAAGAACTCCCAGACAACAGACTTCCTGCATGTGTTCTTTGAGACAACAGCGCTCTGCACCGGAGCAACTCTGACATGTGATGCCTTGGACTGGCTAGTGCTACAGTTGGTCACAGAGGATGTTGTGCCTCCTCCTCCCCCTCCTCCTCACTTGATTCCTCTGTTCGATCTGGCACCCAGGTGGAGTCAGTGACCTCATCATCATTGTCATCTTCACCCCCTATCTCCTCGTCACTGGAGCCAACTTGGCAGTATGCTGCAGCTGCTGGGGCAACATGAGTGCCAGTTATTTGTGTGTCATCACTGGCACCCTCTTCCTCTAGGTTGATTATACTCCCTTGCTCAACCTCAAAGCTTGAATCAGAGCACTGTACTTGCTGCTATCCTCAAGCAGCATGTCACTCTCACTGTAGTCAAACAATTCAGCTGACTCCTCCGTGTGTGATAGCGATGCTACGTCAGGAGTAGCTGTGGACATGGAGGCTGCATTAGATGCTTTGGCAGCTGAGGTGGACTGTAAAGCACTACAAGCCTGGCTGGCAGAGGACTCGGAGGATGAGGATGGCCTGGTTAGCCAATCCACCAAATCCTCTGTATGTTGCTGCTGCTTAAGAAGACGGCCAACACCAGTTAGAAAGGACAAGCGTGCCCATGCAAAGGATGCACCACATCCACCACGACCAGAGGCACAGCCTCCCGACACAGGGGCTGCTTGCCCTCTTATCTGTGTCTGGGAGCGTCTGCCTGTCCTTTTTGTTCTTTTAGACATGGTGAGTGATATATAGATTAAATATATACAGAACTCTGATTCAACTCTGGTATAAAGATTAAAGATTTACAGAACTCTGGTATAACTCAGTGAGACACCCTGATAGCTGGCAGCCAGTGACAAAACACAGATTACAATTTCCAGAAACTTCCTATAAATCAGTGAGACCCTGGGTGGCAGTGAGAAGACACAAATTACAAGTCTCAGAAACCTCCTTTAAATCAGTGTGACCCCCTGATAGCTGGCAGTGAGGAGACACAGATTACAAGTCTCAGAAACCTCCTTTAAATCAGTGAGACCCCCTGATGGGTGGCAGTGATAAAACACAGATTACAAATTTCAGAAACCTCCTATAAATCAGTGTGACCCCCTGATGGGTGGCAGCCAGTGAGAACACACGGATTATAACAATTCCCAAATAATTTGTAGAAATTAGTGACCCCCAAAATACTTGCTGGGAGTGAGTCACAAGACACAGATCACCTCAATTCCCAAATGTTTTGTAGAAATTACTGATGCCCAAAATACTGCGTGGCACTGGCTGTGTGACAAGACACAGATCACCTCAATTCCCAAATATTGTGTAGAAATTTGTGACCCCCAAAATACTTGCTGGCAGTGACAAGACACAGATCACCTCAATTCCCAAATTTGAAATTAGTGACCTCAAAATACTGTGTGGCACTGGCTGTGTGACAAGACACAGATCACCTCAATTCCCAAATGTTTTGTAGAAATTAGTGACCCCCAAAATATTGCGTGGCACTGGCTGTGTGTACGTCAGCGGCGCCAAATCCCCCTCCCGCCCGATACTCACCTCCCTCGTCGGATCCCACGGCGATCTGGCAGGGAGGAAGCCTGCCCATGTGATTTACATGGGCAGGCGAGGCTGATGACGTCGCCACGCTGCGTGGTGACGTCATCAGAAGGTGCCCCCATGTGTTTCAATGGAGGGGAGGGGGGGGCTCCTTCGGAGCCCTCTATCTCCCCAACCATTGACGCTAGGGAGATGCCATTTGCACCGCTGGAGAGGGGAGAGCCTCCCCTTTCCAGCGGTGTATGGCATTAATAGTTTCGCCGCCGGATCGCTTTTCGGCGCCAATTGCGCCAAAACGCGATTCAAACCTGGAGGGGGGCTGACATCTTGGATGTCAGCCAAGCCTCCAGGTCCCCCCCCACCCACTGACAACCTCACCATATGTGTGAGGATGTCAGTGGGCCAGTTAACCCTCTAGCTGCCATGTAGAGATAAGGGGATCCTAAGGATCCCTTTATCTCCCGATCCATGGCAGCTGGATGGTCATATTTGCCATCATTTAAAAGGCCTGATTATGGCCTTTCAAATGATACCAAACATGACCAGGTTTGGTTTTAAAAAAATTAAAAAATAAAAAATTAAATAAAAAAATAATAATAAAAAAATTTAATAAAATAAAAAAATGTTGTTTTTTTTAAAAGTTTTTTTTGTCTGGGGGGAGTTTAATTAAATAGGACCTAGGCTGTCATCTAAAAATAATTAGCACAAAATGGTCAGAATGAGCGCAGCGCACATAGGTGAACTGTCTCAGCAGTGAAGGGGTTAAAAAGCAAACGCATGTTAAAATTGGGTATTTCTAGTCTCGGGACAAAATTTTGAACCTATTTAGCCAGGGTCTTTTTGGGTGGTTGTAGATTTTGGGGATTAAATTACGAAAAAGTGTGTTTTTACCATTTTTTCCTCATATTTCATATTTTTTTTTATAGTAAATTATTCGATATGATGGAAATAATGGTATTTCTAGAAAGTCCATTTAATGGCGGGAAAAAGGGTGTATAATATGTGTGGGTCGAATAAACGAGTAAGAGGAAAAATTGTCCTAAACACTAACAGCGCAGAAACGTAAAAACAGCAGCGGTCACTAAAAGACGGATTTGTGTAAAACCGCCCGGTCACTAAGGGGTTAAGAGTAAGGCAAAAAAGGCTGCAAACAAATGTGAATAAACAATTATGTAGCTGGGTAATAAGAAAGGAAAACACTGTATAAATAATAATCAGCAATAAGATTTAACTAAAAGGCAAGATGAGAGAAAGGTAGACCAAAAGTAGCAAAACTAAACTACACTAAACTACTTACTTACATATAAAGAAAAAGAGTAGATAGAAATTAGAGCAGGGTTAAACCAGATATGGAGAGCAAAATAGGAAATAGAAAGAGTCCTTGAGGCAGAAGGTCCTGGGTCTGCAGGGGGTCCTGGGTCTGCAGAGGGTCCGGGGTCTGCAGGGGGTCCGGGGTCTGTAGGGGGTCCGAGGTCTGTAGGGGGTCCGGGGTCTCCAGAGGGTCCGGGGTCTGCAGAGGGTCTGGGGTCTGCAGATGGTCCTGATCTACAGAGGGTCCTGGGCCTGTAGAGCAACAGATTCTGCGGGATGCAGGGTAGCAGGCTCTGAGGATTAGGATGTAGGGCAGCAGGATCAGAGGATACTTGCAGGATGTAGGGCAGCAGGCTGAGGATTCTGCAGGATGCAGGGCAGCAGGATCAGAGGATACTTGCAAGATGTAAGGCAGCAGGCTCTGAGGATTAGCAGAAGGGGATCTGTAGCAGAGGAGGTCTTGTCACAGAAGGATCCTTGTAGCAGGAACTATAAACCGTATGGTGGGAACCAAGACAAAACAGGTTAGAGGAAGCAGAGATTGAAAGCAGCTCCTTACTAGTGAGAGGTTCACTAGAACAATGCAGAAGCATTTTGGGATAGGTGTGGTCCTCTTATGTAGGGAAGAAATCAGCAGGCATTAGCAAGCACCTGGTTACTGGCTCAGGAAGACTTTTCAGGAGATTCAGTTAGACTTATCACTACGAGGCAACTTGCCTTTAGTTCTCTTATGGCACCGGCGGCTAGGGACATGACAGCCTGGGACATGTGAAAAGATGCTGGGCCCAGGCTCACTGTCTTTCTACATGATCTCTCGGGCTTCAGGCCCCCTGTGAGTCACTGACATCTGGGGCGGGGCCACAGCCTGCTTCCTGCTAGCGGCGCCGAGTCTAGTGATGTGGCAGCTCCACAGTTTCTCCTCCATGTGCTGCTGCGGTCTTACAAAAAAAACACAGAAACGCCCAATACTATAAATCATACCAAGTGGCCCCAATATGAAGCAGCCTACCGGGATTTCCCCCGCTATCCCGGTAGGCCAGTCCGGCCCTGAACTCCACGTAATCCCAAAGGGTTCACATACATTTTCTTGCAACTGTATATGTAAATGACTCATGTGTGACCGTATAAATATGTGGGCCTGTTCCCAATTAAAGAGAGTTCCATTCTGACCCTACATGCAGTTACGACTCATGGTGTGTGTAGCTCCAGATCTACAGCTACAGCTTATTTTTGGGGGATACTAGCAAGACTCTCTAAGGACTGGAGGAAGGCACGAGAGTCACAAGGAGAACATGGGGGTCCAAGAACCGGCATTGGCAGATGTGAACCTGTTGGGGTACTGTCACAATCCTCTTAGACTCTGATTTCTCCTTCACTCCTCACATTCAGTCACTAACCAAAGCCTGCTACTACCACCTAAAAAACATTGCAAGCATCCGTTCGTTTCTTAATCAGGACTCTGGTTAAACACTCAGTTTCAGTGTCAGTTTCATCCACTGCACCTCCCACAGCACTAACACCTCGCCCCTCTGTCAATCTCTACGCTGACTCTCTGTTTCCCTTAGAATCCAATTCAAAATATTGGGACGCACGTACGAAGCTCTCCATAACCACACCTCTGCCTACACCTTTACCCGTATTAACAGGTATATCCCATCCCGACCACTACGCTCTGCCAATGATCTGATGTTATCATCGCCCTGTACCCGCGCCCCTAACTCTCCGTTTCAGGACTACCCCCCAGTGCCCCCTTTCTATGGAAGTCTGTCCCACGCAACATTAGACTCTCCCCATCTCTCCATTCTTTCAAGAAGTCTCTGAAAACACATTACTTTAGAGAAGCCTATCGGCTCACTCCATAATCCCCCACTGTTCATTTCCTACGCCATCTTCCCACTCAGCCCACATGCACCCCACTACATGTTTTTGATTTACCCTCACCTAGTGTGTTACCCCTATCCACTTAGATTGTAAGCTCTCAAGCAGGGTCCTCTCTCCTACTGTTCTGTTTGTTTAACCCTTTCGCTGCTGAGGCTTTTCCCGCCCCTGTGCTGAGGTCATTTTTACCTGTTTTGCGCATCATGTTTAAACGTGTTTTGAAGGCTTATTTTAGTATATGACCCAGACATATTATATATCGTTCTTTCCGTCAGACTCGGTAGATTCATAATATGTCATTATTATATGTATACGTTATGTCATGTCTGTATATTATAACAAAAAATGCAATAAAATATGTATTTTCAATAATTTACAATGTGTAAAGTGTTTTTTTCCACATTTTAACATGCGAGCAATTGCGGTTATATTTTGTATGGGGTGCGCTTGTTAAAAAAATTAGAGATGGGGTCTCGTTACATTTTTTTTGGGGAAAATGACACTATTTTTAACAAACGCACCGCATACAAAAATCGTTAGTGCAGCATCATTGTTCACATTATAATTGAAATGGGAACAATATTGCTGCATTAACAAACCAAAAAAAATAAAAAAAAGTGTTTATTTATTTTTTTTTAATTTTTTTTTTAATTTTTTTTAATTTTTATTTTTCATTTTTTTTTTTTTTACAAAATTTTTAACTTTCATGTTTGGTATCGTTGGAACGGCCATGCTCTGGCCGATCCAACCATATCAAAATTTAACCCCTAGCTGCCACGGATCGGGAGATAGGGAGTTCCAATGAACTCCCTATCTCCACAGTTGGTGGCAGTTAGGGGTTAACTGTAGAAGGACCATACGGCGCATAAAATAGTGTATAAAATAGTGAACAGCTGATTAATAGACAACTGGTTAATATTGGATAAAATGTAAAATATAAGTGAATAAAATTGCCCTTTAAAATACCAAATAGAAATATTAAAGATGCATAGGAAAAAGAGTAAAATGTGCAAAAAGTATATATGGAGATAAGTCAATTAGTGCAAATGAGTGCTCAAAAAGTGCAGCAGTTCAATACTCAAAGGAGTGTTGTTGATTGAAGACAAGTGTATCAATCTTCTCTGTGGTGTGAGTATCAGATCTTCTCTTTAAAGATATCCCTCAGAGAGAAATAAAACATAAAGGCAATAATAGTGCAGATGGTCGTACTGGAATGGAGCAATTCAATAAAGTCAATGTATGTACCACTCACATTTATAGGAGCCTAAGGGAAATCCAGGCTCAAGGAAAATAGCTTGCGGCCAGATATAGGGTGGCACGTCCCTCCTTTCGTCTATGGTGGTTGCTAGGTAAAGCAGAGAGAGTCGGGAGACGACACTCCCATAGCGTAACTCTGTGCGTATATGTGGAAAATTAAATTAAAATTGATCACACTCACCAATTATAGAGCCTCTCAATACCAGGCTCAAGGGATACCGCCTTGGGCTCTCTTAAGGTGGAGGCCCGAACCCCTGCCGCCTGGATCCTCCTTTCAGCACTGAGCTCTCTGCTATGAACAAAGGCTTCTCTCCCAGGGAACTTCCCTGGGAGAGAAGCCTTTGTTCATAGCAGAGAGCTCAGTGCTGAAAGGAGGATCCAGGCGGCAGGGGTTCGGGCCTCCACCTTAAGAGAGCCCAAGGCGGTATCCTTGAGCCTGGTATTGAGAGGCTCTATAATTGGTGAGTGTGATCAATTTTAATTTAATTTTTCCACATATACGCACAGAGTTACGCTATGGGAGTGTCATCTCCCGACTCTCTCTGCTTTACCTAGCAACCACCATAGACGAAAGGAGGGACGTGCCACCCTATATCTGGCCGCAAGCTATTTTCCTTGAGCCTGGATTTCCCTTAGGCTCCTATAAATGTGAGTGGTACATACATTGACTTTATTGAATTGCTCCATTCCAGTACGACCATCTGCACTATTATTGCCTTTATGTTTTATTTCTCTCTGAGGGATATCTTTAAAGAGAAGATCTGATACTCACACCACAGAGAAGATTGATACACTTGTCTTCAATCAACAACACTCCTTTGAGTATTGAACTGCTGCACTTTTTGAGCACTCATTTGCACTAATTGACTTATCTCCATATATACTTTTTGCACATTTTACTCTTTTTCCTATGCATCTTTAATATTTCTATTTGGTATTTTAAAGGGCAATTTTATTCACTTATATTTTACATTTTATCCAATATTAACCAGTTGTCTATTAATCAGCTGTTCACTATTTTATACACTATTTTATGCGCCGTATGGTCCTTTTTCATCTGTTTGTCTTAGTCTTGACACATATTTTGGTTGTTTTTTATGTGTTTTTTACCATACTATAGGCTGCATTTGACTATTTACTAGTAATCCACATAGCACTTTAATCAATTCATCAAATAAACAAGCGCCCACACTGTATAGTGTATATCCGTATACACATTCCCTAATCAAGGGGTTAACTGTAGGACTGGCGTCATCGTGCTACGCACGATGACGCCAGTCCTCTGGGGGAGTTCCCAGAGGCTTGGCTGACATCCAAGATGTCGGCCAGCTCCGGGAAAGGATCGCGAACCGGCGCTTTTCAGCGCCGATTCGCGATCCAGCTCCCCAGGGGTTAATGCCAGGCATCATTTGGAAGGGCAGGCTGTGCCTTCCAATGATGCCTGGGTTAAGCCCCGCAGAGACGCCGATCGGGGATTTCCCCCCCCTCCCTTTCAGGCGCCTCCTCCGCACATGCGGGGGGGGGCGCCTGAATTAGGTGTCATCGCGCCCCCGCGATGACACCTAATTCTGGCGGCTGCTGGTCCGGATGCCGGGCTGACATCCAGGATGTCAGCCCGCACCGGAGGGGCCAGCGATCGGCCGGAACCCGGCCGAACGCTGACCCCAATGGGAGGACGCGCTCAGCGCGTCCTCCGCATACCAGCGGGACTGCTGAGGACGCGCTGAGCGCGTCCTCAGCAGCGAAGTGGTTAACTTGTATGTATATTTACTATTCTGTCTCACCCATTGTACAACGCTACGGTACTTTTTAGCACTTTATAAAAACCATAACTGTACATTGGGCAGGCTTAAAATTGAGTTAGTTTGCTTATTTGTTTTACTACGATGTAGCACAACGATAACTTTTAAAAAAATACAATATTTAGTTAGAGAATCCAGCCCCATGAGAAGATGCAATTCTCTTCAAACAGGTGCCATCAGAGCAAACAGTTATCACCCTTCTTAACCACTTGGCTGCTAAGGATGCGCTCAGCACGTGGTTCTCCAGTACCATGGATGCGCGTCCTAGCACAGGAGGCAGCAATCAGCCGCGATGACTGCTCCCCCCGGTGCCCCCCTGGTGCGGGCTGACATCTTGATGCCAGCCCAGCACTCCGGGACCCCGGCGGGGACAATAGATGTAATCGCGCTAGCACGATGACATTAGGGATGAGCTGTTCGGATCGATCAGTTCGGAGTTCGATTCGAACATCGCATGTTAGCGAACTACGAACATTTCCGCATGTTCGCCCACAATGCACCACAAAGGACCACAATGCACTTTTCCACTGGCCCGAAGCTTGTAATTGGCTACAGCCTTGCACCTGATCACAGGTCAGGTGCAAGACAGGTTCAAGACTATGTCAATCACGGCTCAGAGTCCTGATTGTGCAAATTTTGCTAAATCCCACAGCACACTATATAAGGCTTCACACAGCGCTTCAGCACGTGTTTTAGATTGTTGTTGTGTAAGTGTGTGATCTCGCTGCCAGTCTGCCACCAGCTACTGTGGGGGGTCTCATTTCTACAATATTTCTGGGAATTGTTCTAATCTGTGTGTTCTCACTGCCACCAAGTATTTTGGGGGTCATTCATTTCTACAAAATATCTGGGAATTGTGGTAATCTGTGTGTTCTCACTGCCACCCATCAGGGGGTCTCACTGATTTATAGGAGGTTTCTGGGAATTGTAATCTGTGTCTTCTCACTGCCAGCTATCTGGTGGTCCCACATACTTCTAGCAGATTTTTGTGAATTGTAATCAGTGTCTTGTCACTGTTGCCAGCTATCAGGGGGTCTCACTGACTTGTAGGTGGTTTCTGGGAATTATAATTTGTGTCTTGTCACTGCCACCCATCAGGGGTCTCACTGGTTTATAGGAGGTTTCTGGGAATTGTAATCTGTGTCTTGTCACTGGCTACCAGCTATCAGGGTGTCTCACTGAGTTGTACCAGAGTTCTGGAAATCTTTAATCTTTATACCAGAGTTGAATCAGAGTTCTGCAGCATATCTCCAATTTTTATAACAGAGTTGAATCAGAGTTCTGTATATCTTTAATCTATATATCACTCACCATGTCAGAAAGACTAAAAAGGACAGGCAGACGCTCCCAGGCACAGATAAGAGGCAAGCAGCCCCTGTGTCGGGAGGCCGTGCCTCAGGTCATCGTGGACGTGGTGCATCCTCTGCAGGGGCATGCTTGTCCTTTCTAACTGGTGCTGGTCGTCTTCTTAAGCAGCAGCAACATACAGAGGATTTGGTGGATTGGCTAACCAGGCCACCCGAGTCCTCCGAGTCCTCTGCCAGCCAGGCGTCTAGTGGTTTACAGTCCACCTCAGCTGCCAAAGCATCTAATGCAGCCTTCATGTCCACAGCTACTCCTGCCATAGCCTCACTATCACACACGGAGGAGTCAGCTGAATTGTTTGACTACAATGACAGTGACATGCTGTTTGAGGATGCGCAGCAACTACAGAACTCTGATTCAATCTCTGATGTTGAGGAAGGGAGTATAATCAACCTAGAGGAAGGGGGTGCAAGTGATGACACACAAATAACTGGCACTCATGTTGCCCCAGCAGCTGCAGCATACTGCCAAGTTGGCTCCAGTGGTGAGGACATAGGGGGTGATGACAATGATGATGAGGTCACTGACTCCACCTGGGTGCCTGATCGAACAGAGGAGTCAAATGAGGATGAGGCACAACAAACACGAGGCACAACATCCTCTATGACCAACCGTAGCACTAGCCAGTCCAAGGCATCAGATGTCAGAGCTGCTCAGGTGCAGAGCTCTGTTGTCTCAAAGCACATATCCAGGAACTCTGCTGTCTGGGAGTTCTTTAAGAAATGTACAGCAGAACTCACCTTTGCTATTTGTAATCTATGTCAGATGAGGCTCCAGCGTGGGAAAGACACCG
The DNA here is from genome assembly GCA_009667805.1 of Leptobrachium leishanense. Classification (NCBI taxonomy): domain Eukaryota; kingdom Metazoa; phylum Chordata; class Amphibia; order Anura; family Megophryidae; genus Leptobrachium; species Leptobrachium leishanense. The sequence goes on along the minus strand of CM019067.1, from coordinate 214,612,106 downwards.
GACGCTTGGGTACCACGTGCTTGAGGCGACATTTGACCACCTACCACGCATCCCGTTGGCACAAAACTTTGCGTAGGTCCTCCTCACCTGTCTCTACCCCCACTATATGTTCTGCCATTTTATTGACTCTAACCTCCACTGACAGGGATGATGCTACAGTAATGGATGTACCAGCTCCTTCCTCACAATGTGACAGCATCCCGTCAGCTGAAGATTTACGCAGTCAGATTACATTGCCCCAGCTGCTGCAGCATAAGAAAAAATATAGTCCCAACCATCCCCAAGCACAGCGTCTAAATGCCAGCTTAGAAAAATTACTCGCATTGCAGCTGCTGCCTTTCCAGCTGGTGGACTCTGCTCCCTTTCGTGAATTTGCTGAATGTGCTGCACAAGCAGCAGAGGGCCATCAACGAGTACCTGTGTGAGTATGGCACAAGGACAGGTTCAGGTCAACTTGTTTTTTTCCCGCCCCGCAGTGGCTGTTGATCAAGGATGAATGCACTGTACTGTCAACATTTGAGGAGGCAACGAGGATGGTGAGCAGGGACAGTGCATGCATCAGTGACACAATTCCTTTAGTGTTCCTGCTGGAGCACACTCTGCAGGGAATTATAGATGTGGCTCTAGAGGCAGAGCAGCGGGAGGAAGAGGAGGCCTTCCCTAGCTCTCAAGGCCCCAGTCTTTGCACAGACAGCATTCCAGCGGGTCCTCCTCAGATCAGACAGGAGGAGGATGAGGAGGAATATTTAAGTAGTGGGGGCATTGAAGGTGGGGATTCCTCAAGGGAGGGTTTTGTGTCCCCAGAAACCCAAGGACTAGTACGTGGCTGGGAGGAGGAAGTGGGAGGAGGAAGTGCACGATGGGTTCATCCTCCTCATTGACAAGGAAGACTTGGAAGCTAATTACACCTCCAACCTACGCTGCATGGACTCCCTTCTCTTGCAAAGCCTGGTAAAGGACCACAGGATTCGTGCTATCAAGGAGAGGGATCATTACTGGTTGGCAAGCCTTCTTGATCCATGATACAAGGGTAAAGTTGCAGAGCTCATCCTGCCCACACAGAGGGAGCACAGGATGAAAAAACTTGAGGACGCTCTAAAGCGACACTTGTGTAACACCTTTCCAGGCACTGGTAGGTTACCAAGTGATGGCACAGGTGCTTCTGAGGCTGCGGGTGATCAGCGGAATAGAGGTGAAGGCCGGGGCCGCTTGACTAATGCCTTTTTAAAATTTTGCCAGCGTCTTCACCGTATGGTGCAGGACTACCTAGGAGCAAGGGCAGACCTGGATACCTTTCCAGCAGATGATCCACTGGCTTACTGGATGTTGAGATTGGATCACTGGCCAGAATTTAGCCAATATGCTATGCAGCTTCTAGGTTGCCCTTCATCCAGCGTGCTTTCTGAAAGGACGTTCAGTGCCGCTGGAGGTTTTGTCACAGACAAAAGAGTGCGTCTGTCCACCTACTCTGTATGCCGACTGACATTTATAAAAATGAATCAGTCCTGGATCAGCTATAAATCCCCTGACGCTGACGTAACCGAATAGATCGGGGACCTCTTCTGCATTCACAAAACCTCCACTACTGAACTCTTCCACAATACCACAAAAGGGTTACGGTGTGAAGGCACTTGCTGCCATGAAAGGCACATTGGGTGCACTGACGCCTGTACCAGATTTATATCATTTTAATTTTTTGAACCGCAGGGTCCAGCCCTGCACTCTTCCACAATACCACAGAGGGGTTACGGTGTGACGGCACTGTTGCCGACACTAAAGGCCCAATTTTAAAGCACCTATTGTTACTTTCATCCAAAGCCTGCATGTTTCACAATAATTTAGCCAAAAAAATCACTAAACTTGTTCTGCGTGTCCTAAAAGGTCTCCTCTTTTAATACAGACTGCCGCCCTAAGCAGTTGTTTATGAATAGATTAACCCTTTCGCTGCTGAGCCTTTTCACACCTCTGCGCTGAGCTCATTTTTTACCGGTTTCGCTCATCATGTTTAAATGCGATTTTAAGTCACATTTTATTATACAACCCAAACATATTATATATCGTTCTTTCCGGGAGACTCGGCAGATTCATAATATATCATTATTATATGTATACGTTATATCCTTCTGACAATCCTCCACAAAACTGCCAAAATGATCCAAGAAAAGCCGACGACCTGCCTAACAGAGTCATTTGTCAACATGTCTCCGGAAGAAGCCGACTCGCTGCCGAACAGGGGTATAAAAACACACTGCAACTTTTAAAAATGTGTTTGGAAAAAAAACCTACTACACAAAAATGCCTGGAAATAATATATAAGGTCCTATGAATAATAATAAAATGGTCTGTTACAGAAAAAAAAAAACACTTTAAAAAAATCAGGAAAAAAAAATTCTCCAAAAAATGGCTAAAAAAATAAATAAATAAATAGACTAAATGATGCAAATGAACAGAATAAATGGTTGAATAAATAGTTAATAAGAACTGTGATTTTTTTTTTTTTTTTTTACATTTAATCCTGCGGGATTCACTTTTAAAGCTGTCAAATGAAACCAATGAAAATCAGGACATTTCACTGACATTTTGGTGCTGTTCGTGTTCTCTGAATAGATTAACCAGTACTTCTCTATGGGGAGTTTACTGCCGAAGATTACTGTATTTCGCTGGCAATTTGCCAATATTTGGCAAACTGCCAGCTTTTTGAATAGCCAAATGGTCCTTAAATTGCACCTTACAGGGAAATTTACCGTTTGGTGCAATTTCGTTGCCAGTTCTGCTGTCTTTGAATAACCCTGATAATGTTTGCATTTTGTTGTATTTTTGTTTAATTGACATAGAAACATAGACACATAGAAAAATGTCGGCAGATAAGAACCTTTCGGCCCATCTAGTCTGCCCAATTACATGGATACTTTACCTGGATTTATCTTTTGTTTAGGATAGCCTTATGCCTATCCCATGCCTGCTTAAATTCAATTACTGTTTTGGCCTCTACCACTTCAACTGGAAGACTGTTCCATGTATCCACCACCCTCTCAGTAAAATAATGCTTTCTGATGTTACTTTTAAACCTTTGCCCCTCTAATCTAAGACTATGTCCTCTTGTTTTGCTACTTTGTTTCCTTTTAAATATACTCCCTTCCTCTACCTTGTGGATTCCCTTTACGTATTTAAATGTTTCTATCATATCTCCTCTGTCTCGTCTTTTTTCCAAGCTGTACATGTTAAGATCATTACCCTTTCCTGGTAACTTTTCTCCTTCAAGCCGTACACCATTTTAGTAGCCCTTCTCTGAACTCTCTCTAAGATGTCTATATCCTTCTGGAGATACGGTCTCCAGTACTGCACACAGTACTCCAAGTGAGGTTCTCACCAGTGCTCTGTACAGTGGCATGAGCACTTCCTTTTCCTACTGCTAATACCTCTCCTACACAACCAAGCATTCTGCTAGCATTTCCTGCTGCTCTATTACATTGACTACTTACCTTTAGATCCTCTGCAATAATAACCCCTAAATTCCTTTCCTCAGATGTTGAGGCTAGGACTGATCAAATATTCTATATTCAGCCCTTGGGTTTTTACGTCCCAGGTGCATTATCTTGCACTTATCCACGTTAAAACTCAATTGCCACAGTTCCGACCATTTTTTTAGTTTACCTAAAACTATTTGTCATTTGGCCGATCCCTCCAGTAACGTCAACCCTGTTGCAAATCTTTGTGTCATCAGCAAAAAGACATACTTTTCCATTAATACCTTCTGCAATATCACTAATAAAAATATTAAATAGAATGGGTCCAAGTACTGACCCCTGAGGTACCCCACTGGTAAAACAAGACCTTGCGCCCGAATAAACTCCATTTACCACAACCCTCTGTTGCCTGTCACTCAGCCACTGCCTAATCCATTCAACAATATTGGAATCCAAGCTCAAAGATTGCAATTTATTGATAAGCCTTCTATGCGTAACAGTATCAAAAGCCTTACTGAAATCTAAATAAGCAATGTCTACTGCACCACCTGTGTCTATTATTTTTGTTACCCAATCAAAAAAATCAATAAGATTAGTTTGGCATGATCTCCCTGAGGTAAACCCATGTTGTTTCTGATCCTGTAATCTATGTGTTTTTAGATGGTCAACAATCCTTTCCTTTAACATGGTTTCCATTAATTTCCCCACTACTGACGTAAGACTAACTGGCCTATAGTTCACAGATTCCTCCTACTACCCTTCTTGTGAATGGGCACAACATTTGCTAATTTCCAGTCTTCTGGGACGACTCCCGTTAGCAAGGATTGGTTAAATAAATCTGTTAACGGTTTTGCTATTACATCACTGAGCTCTTTTAATAATTTAGGGTGGATCCCATCAGGCCCCATTGACTTATTTGTCTTTATTTAGACAGCTGCTGTAGGACCTCCTCCTCTGTAAACTGATATGTAATTGTCTCGTTAGTGTTTCCTCCTAACTGAGGTCCCTTTCCTTCCTTTTCTTCTGCAAAGACTGAACAAAAATATTCATTGAGGCAGTCAGCGAGACTTTTATCCACTTCTACATACCTTCCTTCCTTTGTTTTTAATCTAACTAATCCTTGTTTTACTTTTCTTTTCTCGTTTATGTATCTAAAAAATGTTTTGTCCCCCTTTTTTTACTGACTGAGCTATTTTCTCTTCTGCGTGTACTTTGTAAGCTCTTATAAATTGCTTTGCCTCTTTCTGCCTAATCTTATAGGTTTGCCTATCTTCTTCACTCTGAGTTGTTTTATAATTATTGAATGTTTTATAATTATTGACATGATGAAGATAGTTGACACTGAACTGTACATACTGGTATGGTATCAATAAACATTTTGTTATGTTTTGTCTATTACTTATTGTATTTTTGCTTGTGCCATCCACGTCAATTGTTTTTTGAAACATTTAAAACTCTTCCATTTCAGCTACAATAAATCTTTAAATCTAGGTTTAAATTCTCTAGCTAGCTTCTGCAGGTTTTTGCTATTCTCATAAATGTCTCCTGCATGCATGGGCAGTCTGCCATTTTCAAATTAGAGAAGTGTATCCACTAAAGTTGACACATTTGTTGCAAGAATTGTGTACTGAAAATTGCTGTTGTCCACTTCTTCTATTGCAGAATAATGGTGGATCTTCAGATTATTTTTGCTTTAGCAAAATCAAATTTTTTTTTAACTATTCTTACCCCTGATCCCACGGTGCAGAGGGTAGCACAATCGTCAACTACTCTTGCCACACGCAATAGAAAACTGGGAATATACAGTATTAGTTCCTAGTGTCAGGGGATATTTGGAGGATGGTGTTTTATGAATAATATGACTATGTATAAAACACTGACCTTGCTCCCAGGATGGGATATGAGAAGGGGAGTAATGGCAGTGGTACTGCTCATTTTATACATGACAAATGGACAATGCCATCACTTTGGAACTAAAAATAAGTAAATTTGTTTTCTTTTCTTTTAGATTTTACATGTCACATTTGGTATCAATGCAAAGTCCAGACTCTGACCTGTCCAATGACACCTCCCTTGACCTTGTGAGGTGTAAAGATTAGGGTTCCAAAGTTCCACCCAGTGCACTTTGCTGCAGTGTGGCGGTTTAGGTTTTTGATGTAACAATTCGTAATAACAATTTGTTCCATCACCTCCACACTTGAGATGGTGCATTAGTTCTGTATCATTGTTCCCTTTATAATTGAAAAGTAAAAAATATTGCTGTGTTCTAAAAAAAATAAAGAAATATTTATTATTTTATTTTTATAGTTACATAAAACTAGGTCATGTTTGGTATCATTGGAAAGGCCATGCTCTGACTTTTCCAATGATACCTCTTATAATCCTGTAGATGCTATGGGGTTGGAGTTATAGGGGTCCAAATGCCCATAAATGCAGACATAAAGGGTTATTCAGAGAAAGGTGAAACTCTGGAGAACGTTTGGAGAAGTGAAAATTCTAGGTTAAAATAGAAGATTTGGATGGGGGCGGGGCCGGCTCTGCATGGGAGCAGACACATCTCTGTGGAGCTCTGTGGGATTCTCTTATTGCGGGGCATTTAATGTGACTTTTTTTGTGGATTTACCCACTATTGGAGATCCTGTGCAGCTGGCAATTATGGGGTTTGATTTGGGGCCCATTTTAGCCCCCCTCTCCCAAAGCACAGCCAAGTTTCTTTTTGAGGAGACCCTCCAGCAGCACCAAATGTCCGTCGGCCATTTTGAGGCCTATTTTTTGTTCCCTGGACACCTCGCCCCTCCTGAGCCCTCTGGAGGAGATGGTGCATCCCGCACCCACTAGCAGAATGGAGGCTTTGTGCACGGTCCTCGAGACCTGATTAGAACAGTCGCCGGGAGACGAGGAGAGTCTGATCGTCCCTACCTCATGGCGGTGGCTGATGGTGATGCTGGGAGTTGGTCGAGCAACTGAGGACCTACCGGAGGAGGTAATGGAGGACACCTGGCCTCGAGGCCGTTTGGTTCGCGACGCGGATCCACGGAGTGGTGGGCCGGGAGACCCGGATTGCGAGCTGCGCCTGCCCTCGGCATCTATTAACGGGAGCGAGGCTGAGATGCTCACATGCGACGCAGGAGCAGCCCCGACGAATGCGGAGATGTCTTCCGAGGACCCTTCAACGGGAGATGCACTGGGTGGGCCAGCCGGGACTGTTGGGCCTTGTGCTGCGGAGTGGCGGCGTCGACCCTGGTCTGGCAGTGCGGCTGGGGTGGCCGCAGCGGGAGCCCGGGGACTGGTCGCCCATCTTGTTTGCCACATGGGCCTGTGTGCTGTGTGGATCTCGCTCCTCATCCCCGATTGTACCCAGGCTGACCGGCCTGGCCTCCATACCGATGCTCTACCTGGGTTTCGGCGGAGGCCATTCAGAGACTCTGGCTGAGATTTTTACTCCTGATGTAGTTTTGCCTCATTGATAAACGACCCTTCTTTTCTGCTAAACCTTTGTGAGGACTTACTATTTTGTTATTTTTATTTTCTTACTCTTTTTGTGATATAAATGTCCCCGGCTGGGGACCTCCTAGCAGTTACTTTTCACTTTCTCTTTATCCTGCGGAACTTTTATTTCTTATTATTACCCCCTCATTTTTTGACCGTTTTCCGCTTTTTTGTGAAAATCCCCCTCCCCCCTTATGTTTTCTGTGTTATCATGCCTCTGATACTTAGCCCCGCGAGGCCAACCCTGCTGGTCAGTCTGTGACCCTTTGAATTCAAAATAAAAATCTTAAATACAAAAAAAAAAATAGCAGATTTGGAAAGTGAGATAAATGGGAGAATATTTTTGGTTTGGCTATTTTGATCTAAAATTTTCACTTCTCCAAAAGTTTTCATTTTTCTCTGAATAACCCTGATTGTTATCCTTTCTCTGAGCCTATTCTGGGGCATGGGACTGGAGTTGCTGCTCCATAAACCCTTATGTTAATCCGGCCCTGCATCTGGTTTTAACCTTTCTCTGAATAACCATGCTTGAAACAGCAACAGTACACAGCCTCCACTGTCCTTATAAAATAAGAGGTTCATGTAAACCATACCATGGATCATTTTTTAGAGATTTTGTATACAGTTCAATAAGCTTATCCTCGTCATGAGAATGTCTGATCAGTATATTGTGAAATGGAAGGATTATAAACAATAAAAGCGATAAAGCTTATAATATATTTCAGCTCTAGTATTACTTGTAACTGTTAGGAACATAGTCAAATGGAGTGATAATAACTTTGTGGAAATTTAAAAGAAAGAGGAAACATACATTTAGGGCAGAAATGAAAGTACTAAAGCAGCATATTTTGTTTATTTCTTAGAATGCTCTCCAGTAGCAGATCAAAGAGCTCCGAAGCCCAGTACAAAGAAATGTTCTCATTCAATTCAACATACTTTGGAGAATAAATCCAGACGTATTAGAGAAAATAACATTTTCAGTTTGTGACATTTATGGTGACTAGAAAATTTCCTGTTTAGTTGTTTGGAGAGGCCTATTAAAGAACTATTCCTTTGGTGGCATTTCAAGGGCTGTAATACATTGTCACATCCTGGCAAAGAGGTAAGACATTAAACATTTCAATCATTTTAAAGCTTTGTGAAATTGCATAACAGAATGGAAGAAAAGCCACCATTTCAGCAACACTAAGGGGGTTATTCAGAGAGAGGTGAAAACCAGGAGAATTGCCAGGAGAATGAACAATCTAGACCAAATAGCCGATCTGGAATGTGAGATAAATGGGAGAAATTTTCTGGTTTAGCTATTTTGACCTAGATTTTTCACTTCTCCAGTCCTTCTCCTGGTTTTCACATCTCTCTGAATAACCCTGTTAATGTTGTTTGAAAACTACAGCAGAAGAATTTCAAATTTTGATCATGTATAAATGTTGGTTTATTCATAAGGCAATTTAATACATGCAGGTCTATTCATAGAAAGGTGAAACTCAGGAGAATGACTGGAGAAGTGAAAATTCTAGGTTAAAATAGCCAAACCAGAAAATTTCTCCCATTTATCTCACTTTCCAAATTGGCTGCTTGGTCTACATTGTTCTTTTCTCCTGCCAATTCTCCTGATTTTCACCTTTCTTTGAATAGACCTGATAGTTTTGAGTTCTAAGAATCATTGATATTCGGTGTACCAATTCATTCCTAAGAGATCATACTCTTAACCCCTTCACTACCAAGCGATTTCTGTTGAATTATCTTTTATCACAACATTTATTTGAAACATGGGATGTGAACTTAACAATTAAATATAGGGTGAAGTGGAAGTTCCGTACAGAAATTATTATTCTGAGATCATAATTTGCTCATTTTAAATTTTTTATGTATTCATTTATCCTTTACTGAAATGTTGTTGAAATTTAAGATTCTGACCTCTAGATGGTATCCTTTATTTTACACAATTTGAAACAGGGTCTGCATTATCAGCATAAAGGCAGAAAAGACCTTTGTGTTAGATACGGTAAGGCCCCATTCACACTGTGTGATTTTGAAAATCGAGCGTTTTTCCTCGCGATTTTCATATTCGCGACATCGCGCAATAACGTCGCGATTTTGAACAACACCACCAATGGAAATCGCAAATTGCGAAGAAAGGGTACTGTACCAGCGACAGGCTACCACGACGCGCGACATAGCTCCATTGAAATGCATTGCATAGCGCGACATCGCGTGGATTTTGCCGCGATTTCGTGGCAAATCCACGCGATAAATCGCACAATGTGAACAGGGCCTAACTGTGATAAGAATAAATAATAAAAACGTGAGGACTTGGGTTGGGATTCTAATCTTTCTAAAGGTGAACAAAGGCCCTTTAGGCTGGGGTCAAAGACAGCGCACTTTTAACGTGCGTTCTGGCGACATAATTACGCCGCACTAGCAGCAGATACGGGCCAATGAACGCCAATATACGATGTAACGGCCGCACAAAAGTCCGGCCGTGTAGCAAGTGGAATTTGAATGCATTTTTCTGAGAACGCTGACCGCTAGTACTTGACGTACTGAGTGCGCAAGCTGGGCATATGATAGGAAGCAGGGCTTGGTATTGAATGGGAGATACCTGAGACCAGGCCTGGTACACTGCATTTAAAAGAACCCCAGGGAAACTGTTTGTTTTTGGAGCAACCTAGCTCCCAGGAAAGTGTGTTATGGGTCCCTGGGGTTGGGATAGTGGAGTGAAGGGCGGGCCACTATCCCAACAACCTGGATCACTTCCAGACCAGGTATTAGCAGGGTCAGCTAGGACTGTAGGTGTGGTCCACCAGTAAGGGTTTAAAAAAGAAACAAAAGGAAGCTGATACCGCAGGGAGAGAGAATGAAAAGGGTGGGCGAGCACCCACCAGAGTGAACTGCCGTATCGCTGTATCTGCTGAATTGCTAACTCACAGAATCGCTGTGTTGCTGTGAATTGCTGTGTTGCTGAGCTGCCACTGTTTGCTGTGCACCTTTCTGAAGGTAAAAAGGAATAAACTTCACTGTTTACAAAAGACCTGCTGTCTCGCTACAATTACTGCCTAGAAGACGTGGTTGACGGAGGACCCTTGCCACACATGGTGCCCTGTGTGAGGACCAACCGCACTAGTCTGAGGGCAGTATAAACCACAAACAGCATGGAGGACGTTGTGAAAGCTCTGGTCCAATCTACCGCTGCTCAGCAGGAAGCGAATAGGAGGACTACCGAGACCCGGGAAACCCTGCAGCAGCTGATATTAGCCCAGGCAGAGAATGCTATGGCTATGGCCAAAGCTCAGAAAGAAACTACAGAGACTCTGGTACAGCAAATCTTGATGGCTCAAATGGAGGCCATTGGCAAGGTCCGTGAGGAACAGTTGTCTGCCACGCATGCTCTGCACAAAGAGATTCGGGCCGTGTCAGACAAGCTGGAGTCTGATCCGACAGGCGGCCACCAAGGCCCTAAGGTAATCCGGGCCAGCCATTATCTACAAAAAATGTCTACAGCGGATGATGTGGAGGCGTACCTGTTGGCCTTTGAGCGTACTGCATCGAGAGAAGGGTGGCCGGCGGCTGAGTGGGCGAGTATACTTGCCCCTTTTCTGAGTGGAGAACCTCAAAAGGCCTACTATGACTTAGAGCCAGCACAGGCCAGTGACTATGTGGAGCTTAAAGCTGAGATCATGGCGCGTCTGGGGGTGACCACAGCAGTACGGGCACAAAGATTTCATTCCTGGGCGTACTCTCCTAACCAAGCTGCACGGTCCCAGATGTTTGACCTAATACATCTTGCCAGGAAGTGGCTACAACCGGAGGTCAACTCTGCTACGAAGATAGTAGAAAACCTGGTCATGGATCGCTTTCAGCGTGGATTGCCAACCCCTCTGCGACGCTGGGTAAACCAAGGTGACCCCCAAACCGCCGACCAGTTGATTGCGTTGGTGGAAAGGTTTATAGCTTCTGGAGAAGTTCTGCATCCGCCGTCAGCGACCCAAGCCCGCAACCCTAAAACCCAGAATGCCACACGCACTGGTAAGACTGTACCGAGGGTGCGAGGTGTAGAGGAACCTGGATACGCAGAAAACAGCAGAGACATTTCTCCCAGGGTGCAGAGAGCACCTCAGTATAACCAGATGAATAGGTGCTTTAAATGCAATAGGGTGGGCCATATAGCCAGAGACTGCGTGAACGATGAGCCTATGGACTGTAATGATGCACATTCATTGTTGTCTGGCTATGACCACGCTGGTAATGACTATGATCCCCACTTTTGTACTGTAAAGGTTAATGGCAGATTGCGTAGAGCCTTGCTAGACTCCGGTAGTATGGTCACCCTGGTGACTAAATCCATAGTACCTGGGGTTGTGTTCAATCATATGGAGAAATTGGGGATTGTCTGTGTGCATGGTGATAAACGGGAGTACCCCACAGCTGAAGTGGATATTGAAACCCAGTGTGGGAATGTGAAGTATCGTGTGGGGGTGGTACCTAACCTGGCCCATGAAGTTGTCATAGGGAGAGACTTTCCTTATTTCCTGGAACTATGGAAAGCCCCTGAACTGAGGCCAGTAGAGGAGGTTTATGTTTTTCCTTTTTCTGATGCTGATCTGGAAGATGGAGTCACTGGAAAGCACATGACATGTGGTCCTATCCCGGTATTAGTAGGCAATCAAACATCTCAAAGTAATGAGCCAGGAATCAATGTTGGTCAGGCGGAAGAGTTATTAGAACTGGCGGGTGGCCCTGGTAACTTTAAAAGAGCCCAATGGGAGGACCCAACCCTGTTGGAAGCCAGGAATAACGTTCAAGTTATGGATGGGATTATGACCCAGGCCGGGAAGATATTGCCTTATCCCCATTTTGAAGTGGCTAGCAAACTGCTCTATCGCGTAGAAAAGAGAGGTACTGACTTTATTAAGCAATTATTGGTACCACAGAATTTTAGGAACACTGTCTTAAGCCTTGCACATAACCATGTACTGGGGGGACACTTGGGAGTGGATAAAACAAAGGAGAGGGTCCTCAGGAGATTCTATTGGCCGGGAGTACTTGCTGCCATAAAGAATTTTTGTACCTCCTGCCCTAAATGCCAACTTACTGCTCCGACTCCAGGTTTCCGGGGTCCATTGGTACCCTTGCCTATCCTTGACATCCCGTTTGAGCGAATTGCTATGGACTTGGTAGGTCCCCTGGTTAAATCTGCTAGGGGGCACCAGTATATACTGGTCGTTCTTGATTACGCGACACGATACCCGGAAGCGATGCCCCTGCGTAATAGCTCTGCCAAGTCAATAGCCAAAGAGCTCGTGCTGATGTTTAGCAGGGTGGGGATACCAAAAGAGATACTAACAGACCAGGGGACCCCATTTATGTCCAGAGTTATGAGGGAATTATGTAAGTTAATGGGCATTAAACAACTAAGGACCTCGGTATATCACCCGCAAACTGATGGGTTAGTGGAGCGGTTTAACAAGACCCTTAAGAGTATGCTGAGAAAGGTCATTGATAGAGATGGCAGGAATTGGGACCTTTTACTACCCTATTTAATGTTCTCTATCCGCGAGGTTCCCCAGGCCTCTACGGGCTTCTCCCCGTTCGAGTTATTATATGGCCGACATCCCAGAGGTCTGCTGGATGTTGTTAAAGAGACCTGGGAACAGGAGACGACACCCTACCGCAGTGTCATTGAACATATATCTCAGATGCAGGAGCGCATGGAAGCGGTCATACCCCTGGTTAGAGAACATATGAGAAAGGCCCAAGAAGCCCAAAGGTACAGTTACAATAAGAATGCCCGGCTCAGAGTATTTCAACCTGGTGATAGGGTATTGGTCCTGGTCCCCACTGTAGAAAATAAATTTTTGGCTACCTGGCAGGGCCCCTATGAAATAATTGACAAAGTGGGTGATGTTACTTATAAAGTGAGCCAACCTGGAAGGAGAAAGCCTGAGCAGATTTATCATTTAAACCTGTTAAAACCGTGGAAGGATAGAGAGGTCTTAGTGGCCATGAGGCCTTCAGACCTCCCTCTCACTAAGCCTGAGGTAAACCTTTCTGACACCCTCTCGGTGCATCAGAAGGCAGAAGTTAACGAGTTTCTCAGAAGGAACCGGGAGGTGTTCTCGGCGATACCAGGGAGGACCAAAATAATGACACACGATATTATAACCGAGCCAGGGAAGAAAGCCTGTCTGAAACCCTATAGGGTTCCGGAGGCCCGTAGACAAGCTATAGAGAGAGAGGTGGAAAAAATGCTAAAACTAGGGGTGATAGAGGAGTCTCATAGTGAGTGGAACAGTCCCATTGTGCTTGTCCCCAAACCGGATGGGTCAATAAGGTTTTGTAATGATTTCCGTAAGTTAAACAGTATTTCTAAATTTGACACCTATCCGATGCCTAGGGTTGATGAGCTGATTGAGAGGCTGGGGAAAGCGCGTTATCTCACAACCATTGACTTGACGAAGGGATATTGGCAGGTGCCACTCACTGAGCAAGCAAAGGAAAAAAACGCCTTTTCAACCCCCCAGGGCTTGTTTCAATATACGGTGTTGCCATTCGGTTTGCACGGGGCCCCAGCCACGTTTCAGAGGCTGATGGATAAGATTCTGAGACCCCATGCCCGCTACGCTGCTGCATACTTAGATGATGTGGTAGTTTTTAGTACGGATTGGGAAACCCACCTTCCGAAAGTTCAGAGGGTACTTGATGCTGTGCGGGCTGCTGGCCTGGTGGCCAACCCTGCAAAAAGTACCATTGGTCTGGAGGAAGCGAAGTACTTGGGCTATACCATCGGTAAGGGATTGGTCAAGCCTCAAACCACTAAGGTTGAGGCCATACAAAACTGGCCGCAGCCATTGACGAAAAAACAGGTGAGGGCATTTCTTGGGTTGACCGGCTACTACAGGAGGTTCATACCGAACTTTGCTGCGATAGCCGCGCCCCTGACAGATCTCACGAAAGCGAGAGCCCCCGTAATGGTGAAATGGTCTCCTGAGACGGAAATTGCTTTTGCTGGTTTGAAGGAGGCCCTATGTGCCTATCCCGTCTTGGTGTCCCCTGATTTTACTAAGGATTTCGTGGTGCAGACTGATGCCTCCGAGGCTGGATTGGGGGCGGTCCTCTCCCAGGAATATCAGGGTGAGGAGCACCCTGTTCTTTTCCTCAGCAGAAAGCTGTTGCCGAGGGAAAAGAACTATTCTGTCGTGGAGAAGGAGTGCCTTGCCATTAAGTGGGCTTTGGAGACCCTGAAGTACTACCTGTTGGGGAGGAGGTTCAGGCTGGTCACTGACCATGCTCCCCTCACATGGATGAGTCAGAACAGGGAGACGAATGCGAGAGTCACTAGGTGGTTCCTCAGCCTGCAGCCTTTCAGCTTTACTGTGGAGCACAGGGCTGGCCTGCTACAGGGTAACGTTGATGGGCTGTCTCGAGTACATGCGTTGCTGTCTGTGGTCGCTCCTCCCGATGGTTCTGAGCTGAGGGGGAGGGTGTGTGATAGGAAGCAGGGCTTGGTATTGAATGGGAGATACCTGAGACCAGGCCTGGTACACTGCATTTAAAAGAACCCCAGGGAAACTGTTTGTTTTTGGAGCAACCTAGCTCCCAGGAAAGTGTGTTATGGGTCCCTGGGGTTGGGATAGTGGAGTGAAGGGCGGGCCACTATCCCAAACAACTGGATCACTTCCAGACCAGGTATTAGCAGGGTCAGCTAGGACTGTAGGTGTGGTCCACCAGTAAGGGTTTAAAAAAGAAACAAAAGGAAGCTGATACCGCAGGGAGAGAGAATGAAAAGGGTGGGCGAGCACCCACCAGAGTGAACTGCCGTATCGCTGTATCTGCTGAATTGCTAACTCACAGAATCGCTGTGTTGCTGTGAATTGCTGTGTTGCTGAGCTGCCACTGTTTGCTGTGCACCTTTCTGAAGGTAAAAAGGAATAAACTTCACTGTTTACAAAAGACCTGCTGTCTCGCTACAATTACTGCCCTAGAAGACGTGGTTGACGGAGGACCCTTGCCACACATAGCAGCGTGTTTGCTTGATTAGGAGATGTCAGACACTGCTAATGTCCAGCCTACATAACGTCCAGACGCAAAAAAGTTTTTATTGACGATCCGTACAAAATCACGCCCGAAAATGCGTGTCGTCTGACCGTTTTTGCGCATTCCGTGAAAAAATACGTCAATGCGTTCGGACGCACTTTTTCACGTTCGCGGGGAAAAATGCTTTCGTCTGACCCTAGCCTTAAAGATCTATGCAGCTCTAGACAAATAATTATAAAATCTTCTGTTAAAGGTGGTAATTTAGTAATTCTGTATAGTGAATATTACATATCCATGTGCATGGAATTTATCAAAGATCAGACAGGATACCAGAAACTAAATGGTGATCCCACTTTAAGTGTCACGAACGAAATAGAGGTAATATTGAGTTCAGCAGCTACAGCTGATTTACTGACAGAAGGGAACATAAAGTATATATCTCCTAAACATCCTACTGTTCCAGTACTATATATTGTCTACCTAAAGTGCATAAGTCCTTAACAGAACCTTTGGTAGCCCCATCATGGGCTATATTACATTCTTCACGCAAAAAGCCTTGCGCAAAGTGAAAATGTTTGCGCCAAGCGTTAAACTTTTGCGTGTGCAAATCACCGCTGGAATTGCAATCCTCGCGGCTTTTTTCTTCTGCTGATCAATTGCGCACGCAAACAGGACGCTCGTAAATGCAGGCGCAGTACCGCCTCGCGCAAAAACCTTTGCGCGCGCAGTTTTTTGCATCCATTCAGCCAATCAAAATGAAGAAACACACCTATCACTCACAACTGAATTGCGTCTGACAGAGGCATCAGAGACGGGTTCTGCATCTATGATGCAAAATGAGCACATATGCTACAGTATTAATACACACACACAAATGCCAGGAGTTGCTAAAATTAGGCGCGCAAAGGCTATGCGGTAATTACCGCAAATCGATTGTAAAACCATCCTCATACCAGCGCAGATTAGCATTTGTGCTCACAATGTTAAGTATAGGACGCGCAAAGTACAGTAAGCTCACGCAGCAGGGCTCGAGTCGAGCGGGAACGTGCGGGAACGGCGTTCCCGCACTTCTCCCACAGCGGGAACGCTGTGGGAACGCAGTGTTCCCGCTGTGGCCCGAGCCCGAACGCCGCCGCTGCTGCCGCACATTGCCGGCGGCCGCGTGCATCCTTTTAGAACGGCCCGCTGACCGGAAGTGGAGCCGCTCGGCTTCACTTCCTGTCAGCGGCGTTGAAGCAGGAAGCACGCGGCCACCTGCAATGTGCGGCGGCAGTGGCAGCGGCAGCAGCCACAGAAGAAGCAGAGGTGAGCTGGGGACAATATCCATGACACGGGGACAATATCCATGACACGGGGGGGGCAATAGCCATGAGACCTGGGGGCATATCCATGAGACCTGGGGGCACAATCCATGAGACCTGGGGGCAATTTCCATGAGACCTGGGGGCAATATGCATGAGAGCTGGGGGCAATAGCCATGAGACCTGGGGGGGCAATATCCATGAGACCTGGGGGGGCAATTTCCATGAGACCTGGGGGCATTATCCATGAGACCTGGGGGTGGGCAATATCCATGAGACCTGGGGGTGGGCAATATCCATGAGACCTGGGGGGCAATATCCATGAGACCTGGGGGGGCAATATCCATGAGAGCGGGGGGGGCATTATCCATGAGACCTGGGGGCATTATCCATGAGAGCTGGGGGGCATTATCCATGATAGCGGGGGGGCATTATCCATGAGACCTGGGGGCATTATCCATGAGAGCTGGGGGGCATTATCCATACGAGCTGGGGGCAATATATACCCATATGAGCTGGGGGCAATTATATCCATGTGAACTGGGGAAAATATATCCATATAACCAGTGCTGTGCATATTACTCTGGGGATTCAGCGCTGTGTATATTATTCTGGGGGCTCAGTGCTGTGCATATTCTCCCGGGGGCTCAGTGCTGTGTATGTTACTCTGGGGATTCAGCGCTGTGTATATAATTCTGGGGGGGGGTCTGTGCCTGGAGATATATATATATATATATAAAATGCGTTAGTCCAGTTGCCACAATCACGAGTATACCTGTACGTAGTGATACCTTTCACTGATCAGTATAGTTTCCAGTTTACACTCTTGAAAGCTTGTCTTTTAAATGTAAAGTTAACCCAATAAAAATGGTATCACCACGTACTGCTATACTCGTAATATATATATATTTTCTTCAGGTAATAGGGGTTGTGGAATTCGTGGGTGAGTTCCCTCACTTTTTTCCCAGGACTTGACCCCTGTCGCGCAGGGTTCGTGCAGGTTCACCCACGGTAGATGATTGCGCGTGGTTGTTGCGCTGACTATGTAATATGGCATTCGGCGCAAATGGTTTTACCCCTCGTGTTAATGTTTTTTTGGGCTGGCACAAACGTTTGCGTGAAGATTGTAATTTAGCCCATCATGTTTAAATGCCAGCTTAGGTCTATTTAATTAAACCCCCTCAGACAAAACATTTTTTTTAAAAACCTCAAATTTATTTTTTATATTTTTTTATTTTTATAATATATAAATAATTTTTTTAAGTTTGCTTTACAACAAACCTAGTCATGTTGTTTGATATCTTTGGAAAGGCAATGAGTATGTCTTTCCAATTATATAAAACAGGACCCTCTAGCCAAGATGTCAGCCACTTCCGGGTTTGAATCGTAATTCGGCTTTGATTGGTGCCAAATTACAATCCAGCAGCTAAATGGTGAATGCAAGACACCACTGAAAAGGGGAGACTCTCCGCTTTCCAGCAGTATCATTTGTTTTATTCTTTCATAAACCATTGAGGAGATAGAGGGCTCCAAAGAAGCCCCCTCCTCATTTTTTACTGCAGGTGCCGGGGGAGCCTAGTGATGATGTCATCATGCACCGTGATGACATCATCACACCTGCCGGACCCCCTGAAAAGGCTTCCAGCCTGCCAGTCCGCCACGGGAGCCCAGCGAGGGAGGTGAGTATCGGGAGGGAGGTTAGGAGACCGTGACGAACTATGTACGTCTCCGGGTCTATAGGAGACTTCCCAATCGGACGTACATAGTACGTCAGCGGTTGGGAAGGGGTTAAAGATGGTAGCATTCTCTAGAGATAATAATAGTGCAAAGTTGAATATCCAGCACCCTTATTGATATTAAAATTACAAATCATTTTATCAATGATTTGCAACAAGTTGTTTCCAAAAATATCAATACTGCCTAAAAGAATACAATGAAATTAAAAATTCCCTAGAAAAGCTGCTTACTGCAATCATTTTTACAGATTTTTTTTATGAGGAGAAGAACACAATCTGCTAGTATTTACATACGGAACAATGTAGGGCCCTATTCCGTAGCTGACGGGAAAGCGGATTAGCGTTAGGCTATAAGCATTAGCTTCTGCCCATTATCGATCGTATTGCAAAGCTTGCGCAGGTGTAAGCAGTCGAGCAGTTAATAAAACATAATAAGAGAAAAGGTTGTAATTTGCGCGTATCCCTGTAGCTCCATGTTAAACAAAAACAGAGGCTTTTAGTTTACTGGAATGGCCATTAAAGTGTTAAGCCTACCTGCCACGTCACGGCAACTTCTTTCAAGGCGGGTCCTAACTAGGGATGGGCTGCCGGTTCGAATCGGTTCGATGTTCGCATCGAACATCGGCTGTTCGAAAGTTCGCGAACTTCGAACTTTTCAAGCCGTTCGCAAAAAGTTCGAAAAAAAAATGCTTAAAAAATCCTAAAAAAATCTAAAAATAAAGAGACTCTTTACTGCAGAATATGATAAGCAACGGTTTATTAGATATTGAATTAAAATGGAAATATTTTTAACATTGAAGCCTATGGGATAAAACAATCTTGTTGCTAAAACATCAGGCAGACGAGGCCCTCTAATCAGGCACAGTAGAGGGCAGCCCGCCGGGGCCTCCCAAGGATCCCTTGAGGAGCATGCGACCGCCGAATGACAGAGCTCCGACATGACAGAGCTGCAACTGTGCGGGCAGGCCGGCCAGGTGCATGTGGCAGAGAGGTGGCGCAGGGAGGGAACCACTGCACCTGCAGCCACGGCAGACCCCTCCCCCCACAAACAGGATCCAGGGAGCCTTCACTGACTGACCACCAGGCTAAGGTAAGGCGACACATTTCTAAAAAAAAAAAAAAAATCCGCGGACATTTTTAAATGTCCCAAGGAACATAAAATAAAACTTTTCTTTTTTCTTTCTATTACTCACCTGATTCCTGGATCCACCAACAAGCGCAGCCTCCCATCTCCCACGCTGTTAGATGCTGCATACACCAGCGCGGAGCGATGCAAAATGCGCAGACGGCTTCCTCGCTACTCTAATAGCGTATCTTCTCAGCTGCACACAGCGCGCCAGTTAAAGCTAGTGTCAGACTGTAGAGGTGCTGCGCGGCAGTGTGAGGATTCATATGCTGCATTAATTCTTCTTCTTACAAATTTGGTTACTTAACCCGTTTGCATTTGGATTGTAATATTGTAACATCAAGGGCCCCGGGTGGCGATCGGGGGCCCCCGGACGCATGGTGCCGCCAGCTGGGCGAATGCCAGGAGCTCCGTTGGCACCCATCGCAGCTGTGAGTGATCAGGAGGCAGGGCGCGACGTGATGTCGCGGAGCCGCCGGGACCTTTAACTTAGGAGCAGGCGCTTACACCTTGCCTTGCCGTGGAGTTTCATTCCCGCATCGCTAGCTTACTGAATCACTTTGTATACTTGTTACTTACCCTGCTTGTTCTGAGGACCCGATCTGTTGCCGGCTTTGCCTGCCATTTGACTATTCTCTCTGTGTACTCCTTGCCTGTTCTGTTTGCCTCCTGTTGCTACTGGTGCGCGCTGATTCTCACCACATACAGTAGTGCAGCACAAGTGCCTAAACGTTGCTGACCCGGTTTTGTTATAACAACTACTCTCGCTCTGTGCCCGTGTCTGGTATATTCCACTGCTTGTTACTGCTGGTGCGCTTCCATCCTGCCATATACTATAGCGGTCCCGAGTCCCGACCATCCTAAGGATCGGAGGGTTAGCGGTCTGTTACCAGGGATCCTACCACGTCTGTCCTGGGGAAACGTTACAAATATGCAGTGAACGCCGCAGCAATTGTTAATGCTCACGCAAGTGAGCGTTAACGTTTGCGTTAAGATCGTAATTTTTCCCACTCGTTGTTGCTCAAACATTTCCCATGGCTTCAAATCGCATTTAAACATGCGCAAAAGTGGTAAAAATTAGCTCAGCGCACAGCGGTGAAATGGCTCAAAAAATTTTTTGGGTTAAAAACGCTTTTTTTAAAAAAATTGTTTCTTATTGTTTCCTGTCCCCCAGGGCAGTACCCGGACCCCATACACCTTTTATGACCAATATCTTGCATATATGCCCTCTTGGAGGGCACCTTAATTTTCAAACGTTCGAGCCCAATTGACTTGCATTGCGTATGAATCATGTTTGCGTTCGAATTCGAACTTTTTCAAATGTTCGAGTTCGTATGCGAACCAAACACGGGGGTGTTCGGTCCATCCCTAGTCCTAACCTAAAGCAACCAAACATTTCTTACTAGCACCTGCATGTCCACATGCTGCCTCTCAGCTAAGAGATAAAATGGAGGGTTTATATTTACACCGTCACCAGAATATTTCCACTTTGGGATTGAAAAAGAAAACATGGAAAGGGTCAGCAGCAAAAAAATAACCTGGCTGGGAATACAACAAAATATACAAATATATATAACACTCAAGCGGTTAATATCTCAACGCGATGCGTTATCATTTCATATCCAGGCACAATCAAGGATGCGTGTAGCTTTTGCCTTGTTTTTATTTTAATATCCGCATCCAAATGGTAGACTCTCTGATTCAACATCTTGTCCTCGGGTGCCCTTTATCATCCAGGCACTATAAATACCTGTGTGTGCAACTCCCTGACTGTCATAGCGTTTCTCAGAGTTAGACATGGGGCCCATGCATTTGAGGTATTTGTGAGTACACGAGGGTGTGGAGTGTAAGTTTTTTTGTTATTGTTAATTCTACCCCTTGTTAACCTTTCATTGCAATTTAGATTAACC
This sequence comes from Leptobrachium leishanense, assembly GCA_009667805.1. Taxonomy (NCBI): domain Eukaryota; kingdom Metazoa; phylum Chordata; class Amphibia; order Anura; family Megophryidae; genus Leptobrachium; species Leptobrachium leishanense. The sequence goes on along the minus strand of CM019067.1, from coordinate 214,591,043 downwards.
CCTCATTTCACAGGAGAGGGGATGGAGTGAGGAAGAGGAGTGTGAGAAGGGGTGAGATGGAGTTGAAGGGTGAGGGTGAGAGGAGGGGTAATGTGGAGAGCGGTGGTGTGGAATGGAGGGGTGGGAGGAGGCCTGGGTGGTGGCCTCAGGGCAAGAGTAGTGGTGACAGGGAGTAGAGGCCTGAGGGTGAGAGGATGCCTCAGTGGAGGCCTGAGGGTGAGAAGAGTGGTGACAGGGAGCTGAGAAGAGAGGGTGAGAGGAGATGTAGGAGTGAGGGCGATCGTGGGCATAGAGGTGTGAGGGGGGTAGCAGAGTCAGGCCAGGCATATAGAGTGTAGGGACAGCTGCTGAGGGATAGAGCAGGAAGACAGGGAGCAATCACACTCTGGGACATGGGTGTCCGAGGGTTCCTATAGAGTAAGGATTCCAGAGGAGAGGCACACTATGGAGGAGAAGAAGGTGCTGATTGAGGTGTACATGAAGAGGGCATACTGGATGGATGAACCTGTCTCCATATGGGCATCTGTGACTATGCCTGTGGACCACGTAGTATGTGAGCTTGGAAGTGACTGTAGACTTCAGTCCATCAACCATCGCTACCATGACTGCAAGGAGTTGAAGATGGCAAGGGGGCAGCAGGGTCAAGGAGGACCGGTGGTGCCCCCCCCCCCCCAGGGTGTACGTCTACACCAGCTATGAGGAGATGCTGAAATGGTGCAGTGTTATGGAAATCGAGGGTGAAGTAGACCCTGGAGCAAGGTCTGCAACACCCCAGCGTGAGTAATGCATTCAATGCTTATGTTCAATGTGATACATTGCTGTATTATGATCAGTGCTCTGCAACCTTGGACCTTCAGATGTTTTGGGACTACATCCCCCATGATGCTTAACCACTCATTTGCTCAATAGTGCATCATGGGAGATGATGTCCAAAACATCTGAACACCCAAGGTTGCACAAGACTGTTATCTAGATCTAATATAAACTAAAAATGAACTCTGCTAGCTTATTTCAATGTTGTTTTGGCATGTGAGCATTTTATTAGTTTACACCATATCCAGAATAGATTGAAGTGTGTCTTGAGCATTGTATTTAATATATCATGTCATGTTTTCCCAGGTACATCATCACCACCACCACTTCCTATGCCACTTGTGCACCCCCCAGAAGGAGGACTACAGCTACGACAGAGCACAATCCTTCCTAAGCCTCCTGGAGGACAAAGAATATCTGTCTTTTACAGGTCCGGTGGCAAAAGCCGTGCCTGATGTGTCCCCACCAAACTCCCCACACCTGCTTCTGTCTGTGGCTGCCTCAAACGTAACGCGGATGTTCACGTTCACGCCCCTCCCATTGCTCCAGCCTTTACCTCAGCTCCCTCATATGACCATCACTACCACTGCTCTACGTAACACCATATCACATATCACAAACGTCCATGTACAACACCACAAGTTCCACCTGACCAGGTACTGCCATAGCCTGCTCCACAGTCTGCATAGCAGCCCGCTCCACAGGTTTGTCCTCTGCCCCACCGTCTATTGCTGCACTCGCCTTATCAGCTGCCTCCGCAACCTTCTCCAGAGCTGTACCTTTCCTGGACCTAAGAGGCAAAGAAGCATGTGATTTTTTTCTTCTCCCCCTTTCAGTTGATCATTTAGTTAATATTCCCGAGTTATTTAATTATGTTTTTATACATACACATTTTGTTATAGTTCATAATATTGTATTTATTAGGGATGAGCCGAACACCCCCGAGTTCGGTTCGCATTCGAACTCGAACTTTTCAAACGTTGGAATTCGAACTCGAACATGAACTCAATACAAGTCAATGGGACTCAAAATTAGATTTTTAGAGTGCCCTCCAAGGGGGCATATGTGCTCGATATTGCCCTAAAAGGTGTATGGGGGTCCGGGTAGTGCCCTGGGGGACAGGAAACAAGGACAAAAAGTAAAAAAAAAAAAACGTTTTTAAAGGGACTGTGAGTTTTCCATGAAATAAGGGTTAAAAATAAAAACGGAAAATTCCTTCAAATATCGTGCCTATGAGGTCCACCATATCCTGCTCGTGAAGTGGCGGATTTCTAGGATGTATAGAAACATTTAAAAACAAAAAAATGACATTTCAAATGACGGTAAATGGTTTTCCTTTAATCTATCCATAAACAACTACTTGGGGCGGCAGTCTGTATGAAAAGAGAAATTTTCGGACACGCAGAATAAGTTTAGTGATTTTTTGGCTAAATTATTGTGAAACATGCAGGCTTTGGATGAAAGTAACAATAGGTGCTTTAAAATTGGGCCTTTAGCGTCGGCAACAGTGCCGTCACACAGTAACCCCTCTGAGGATATGAATCTGATACAGGCGTCAGTGGCATTGCACGTAAATATTGTGCCTTTGGTGCCAGGCCAGCAAGTGTCATCATACAGTAACCCCTCTGTGGTATTGTGGAAGAGTGCAGGGGTGGTCCATGCGGTCAGGGTCGGTGCTAGACTATTTTGCGCCCTAGGCAAGACCAGCTACTTGCACCCCATCATGCGTATATATATATATTGCCCATATACATCATGCTCACAGACAGTCACAGATGCGCCATCATGCGTATATATATTGCCCAGGCCAGCTCACATCATGCGTATATATATTGCCCAAGACCATGCGAGCTCACATCATGCGTATATATATTGCCCAGGCCAATCCCCTGGTGGAGATAGGGGGTTCATTTGAACCCCGATATCTAGGGGGGTCATGGAGGGTGTCAATCAAAAGGCCTGAGCATGGCCTTTCGAATGATACCCAACATGACCAGGTATAAAGTAAAAAAAAAACATGTATTTTTTTTGTGTGTTATTTTTATTAATGCAGCAATATTGTTCACATTTCAATTATAATGTGAACGATGATGCACTAATGATTTTTTTCAATGGGATGCGCTTGCTATAAATCACGTAATTCCCCCCAACAAAATGTAACAAGTCCCCATTTTGAATTTTTGTACAAGCGCACCCTATAGAAAACATAACCGCAAACGCTCATGTGCTAAAATGTGAAAAAAAAACACTTTACACACTGCAGATGATTAAAAATTAAATTTTTATTAAATGTTTTGTCATAATATACAGGCAGGACATGATGTATACATATAAAAATGAAATATTATGAATCTGCGGAGTGTGTGTGCCGGAAAGAACGATATCTAATATGTTTGGGTTATTTAATAAAATGTGGCTTCAAATCGCGTTTAAACATGATGAGCGAAAGCGGTAAAAATGAGCTGAGCACACAGCAGTGAAATGCAGCATATTAGAGGATGATTTAGGAGAGAAATTAACACTTCTCAGAAGCAGACACCACACCCTCAGTATAGTCTACATACATACAATGTATCAAATTCATTAGACCAGACTAAAAACACCTGTTGTTTAGCGTTTTTGAAAACACAGGTCTTTTAGAGGTGAGAATCTTTGCACGTACACGTTAGTTTTTAATTCAATATCTAATAAACCGTTGCTTATAATATTCTGCAGTAAAGAGTCTCTTAATTTCTAGATTTGTTAGTATTTTTAAGCATTTCTTATACTTTTTTGCAAAATTATTTTTTTTTGGCGAACTCGAACTGAACACGCCAAAAAGTTCGAAGTTCGCGAACGGCCAAAGTTCTAATCGAACTCAGAACTGATCGAACCGAACAGCTCATCCCTACCTTCAATGCCCCCACTACTTAAATATTCCTCCTCCTCCTCCTCCTGTCTGATCTGAGGAGGACCCGCTGGAATGCTGTCTGTGGAAAGACAGCTTGGCACTGCTTGGCACTGGCAGTGACAAGACACAGATCACCTCAATTCACAAATATTTTGTAGAAATTACTGACCCCCAAAATACTGCGTGGCACTGGCAGTGACAAGACACAGATAACCTCAATTCACAAATATTTTGTAGAAATTACTGACCCCCAAAATACTGCGTGGCAGTGACAAGGTACAGATCACCTCAATTCACAAATATTTTGTAGAAATTACTGACCCCCAAAATATGGCGTGGCACTGACAGTGACAAGACACACATTACCTCAATTCCCAAATATTTTATAGCAATTACTGACCCCCAAAATACTGGGTGACTGTGAGAACACACAGATTAGAACAATTCCCAGATATTTTTGTAGAAATTAGACCCCCTCAGTAGCTGGTGGCAGACTGGCAGTGAGAACACACACTAACACAACAACAATCTCCTCTCAAATGCGTGCTGAAGCGCTGTGTGAAACATTATATAGTGTGCTGCGGGACTTAGCTCTGTGAGCCCATGATTGGGCAAAAGTTGCCCAATCAGGACTCCGAGCCGTGATTGGCATAGTCTTGAACCTGTCTTGCACCTGACCTGTGGTCAGGTGCAAGGCTGTAGCCAATTACAAGCTTCAGGCCAGTGGAAAAGTGCAATGTGGTCCATTGTGGGCGAACACGTGGCGAACAAGCGGAAATGTTCGTAGTTTGCGAACATGCGAACAGGCTATGTTCGATGCGAACTCCGAACCGATCGAACCGAACAGCTCATCCCTAGTATTTATTCAGTGCGTTTCTCAACACATATATATCAATGTAGAATAGATTTTTTTTTTACATGTTCCAATGCCTCTTATTTTTTTCTTACTCCATTTTTGAGATAGCCCTCTTCAGGTTTGTCTTAACCAATTTTTTACATGGTACAACTGTGTCCCTATTCGTCATTCCTAATATTTATTTAAGACCGCTATCTAACATGTTGCAAAACCAATGAGACAATTGGATAATATTATCATTACATATCCAATACTACCAGACTTTAAGTCAAATTCATATATACGATATGTCCTATTATGACATGACCATTGCAACATGCATGTTATATAGTGCATATGTAGCTTACATTACATGTCTGGCATATTTTCAATACAGTTAACATGGGATTATCCGCATGACTGAATGTAATGCATTTATATGGCAGTGCCATTATACATTCCTGTGGATTACAGCTTGATACCGAAATCACGGTATGACTATTAGATTCATTCAACTAAGAGTGGGCATCCACAACATCTGTGTCTAATGTTACCTCTCAATAAATCCTAATAAAAATCTATAGGGTCTACACTCATTGAAATGCATATTATTATACTTGAATGTATTCCATCAACTACAAAGACAGGTATGAGTTGTGTGCAGAACATTTTGTTATTTAAAAGAAAACATTTTACTTTTCAAAACTGTCATGTTATTTGCTTCACATGTACAGTAATAATGTGCCAAAAAAAATTAAGTGGGTTTCAATAGCCCTTGAAGTGACGGAGAGATCATATTCTGTGTTCCTCTCTGCAAAATTAAAGAGCACTCAGTGATATGGATGTCATGAGTAGGGATGGGCCGAACTCGCTCAAGTTCGGTTCGACGTCGAACCCGAACAATACCCAAAGTTTGCGTTCGCGTGCGAACATAGTTCGAATCCAATGCAAGTCAATGGGACTTGAACGTTCGTTTTTTAGAGTGCCCTCCAAGAGGGCATATATGCAAGATATTTGCCATAAAAGGTGTATGGGGGTCCGGGTAGTGCCCTGGGGGACAGGAAACAAGGAAAAAAAGTTAAAAAAAAAAGTTTTTAAAGGAACAGTGAGTTTTCCATGAAATAAGGGTTAAAAATAAAAACGAAAAATTCCTTCAAATATTATGCCTAGGAGGTCCCCATAACCTGCCCGTGAAGTGGCGGATTTTTTGGATGTATAGAAATATGTAAAAACCAAAAAATGACATTTCAAATGACAGTAAATGGTTTTCCTTTAATCTATCCATAAACAACTGCTTGGGGCGGCAGTCTGGATGAAAAGAGGAGACATTTTAGGATACACAGAACAAGTTTAGTGATTTTTTGACTAAATTATTGTGAAACTTATGCAGGCTTTGGATGAAAGTAACAATAGGTGCTTTAAAATTGGGCCTTTAGAGTCGGCAACAGTGCCGTCACACAGTAACCCCTCTGAGGATATGAATCTGGTACAGGCGTCAGTGGCAGTGCACCCAAATATTGTGCCTTAGGTGGCAGGCCAGCAAGTGCCATTATACAGTAATCCCTCTGTGGTATTGTGGAAGATTGCAAGGGTGGACCATGCGGTCCAATATTAAAAAGATATGAATCTGGTAAAGGCGTCAGTGCACCCAAATATTGTGCCTTTGATGGCAGAAAGTGCCATCATACAGTAACCCCTCTGTGGTATTGTGGAAGAGTGCAGGGGTGGACCATGCGGTCCTATATTAAAAAGATATGAATCTAGTAAAGGCGTCAGTGCACCCAAATATTGTGCCTTTGGTGCCAGGCCAGCAAGTGCCATTATACAGTAACCCCTCTGTGGTATTGTGGAAGAGTGCAGTGGTGGAGGTTTTGGGAATGTAGAAGAGATCCCCGATCTATTCAGTTACATCAGCATTCAGCATCAGGGGAGTGATAGCTGCTGATCCAGGACTGATTCATTTTTATAAATGTCAGCCGGTCTACAGAGTCGGTGGACAGACACACTCTTTTGTCTGTGACAAAACCTCCAGCGGCACTGAATGTCCTTTCAGAAAGCACGCTGGATGAAGGGCAACCTAGTAGCTGCATAGCATATTGGCTAAATTCTGGCCAGTGATCCAATCTCAACACCCAGTAAGCCAGTGGATCATCTACTGTAAAGGTATCCAGGTCTGCCCTTGTCCCTAGGTACTCCTGCACCATACGGTGAAGACGCTGGCAATGGGTGCCTACATTTGATGTCCCTGGGCATCGTGGACTAATTTTTTTTTAAAAGGCATCAGTCAAGCGGCCCCAGCCTTCACCGCTCTTCCTCTGGTCATCTGCAGCCTCAGAAGCACCTGTGTCATCACTTGGTAACTTACCAGTGCCTGGAAAGGTGTTACACAAGTGTCGCTTTAGAGCGTACTCAAGTGCGGGCAGGATGAGCTCTGCAACTTTACCCTTGTATCGTGGATCAAGAAGACTTGCCAACCAGTAATGATCCCTCTCCTTGATAGCACGTATCCTGGGGTCCTTTATTAGGCTTTGCAGGATAAGGGAGTCCATTCAGCATAGGTTGGAGGTGGCATTAGCTTCTGAGTCTTCCTGGTCAATTAGGATGACCCCATCGTGCACTTCCTCCTCCCAGCCACGTACTAGTCCTTGGGTTTCTGGGCACACAAAACCCTCCCTTGAGGAAACACCACCTTCAATGCCCCACTACTTAAATATTCCTCTTCCTCCTCATCCTCCTCCTGTCTGATCTGAGGACCCGCAGGAATGCTGCCTGCGTAAAGACTGGGGCCTTGAGAGCTAGGGAAATCCTCCTCTTCCTCCCACTGCTCTGCCTCTATTGCCACATCTATAATTCCCCGCAGAGTGCACTCCAGAAGGAACACTAAAGGAATTGTGTCACTGATGCATGCACTGTCCCTGCTCACCATCCTCATTGCCTCCTCAAATGGTGACAGTACAGTGCATGCATCCTTGATCATCAGCCACTACGGGGGGGAACAAGTTGACCTGAACCTGTCCTTGTGCCATACTCACACAGGTACTCATTGATGGCCCTCTGCTGCTTGTGCAGATGCTGCAGCATTGCCAATGTCGAGTTCCACCTGGTGGGCATGTCACAGATCAGACGGTTTGTGGGAAGGTGGAATTCTCTTTGAATTTCTGCCAGGCAAACACTTGCTGGGAATGACCGTCTGAAGTGGCTGCAGACTTTTCTGCCTGGCTGGGAAGCTCTGCCAGCCCTGGGTACCTGGTTAGGAAACGCTGTACCACCAGATTTAGGACATGTGTTAGGCATGGTACATTCGTCAACTTACCCAGGCGTAGGGCGGAGAGAAGGTTGCTGCCATTATCACAGACGACCATTCCCAGCTGAAGCTGGCATGGTCTTAACCATCTCTGCACCTGCCCCTGCATCTGCACCTGCCCCTCTAGAGCTGACAGAATTTCTGGCCCGGTGTGGCTCCTGTCTTCTAAACAAACTAGCTCAAGCACAGTATGGCATCTTTTTGCTTGAGCCATTGCGTAGCCCCTGCCACGCGTCGGTTTAACTGCCACTTCGCCAGAGACAGAGAAGGAGGAGGAGGAGGAAGAGGTGGTGGATGGAGCAGACAGACCTCATACAAGCAGCTTTCTGGAGGCGTGGTGGATGAGCAAGCTCCAGCACAGAGCCCCATCCTGGATCCCTCCCAGCTGCAATCAGTTACCCAGTGTGCCGTGAAGGAAATGTAACGGCCTTTCCATGCTTGCTGGACCACGTGTCTAAAGTGATATGCACCTTGCTGCTGACTGCCTGTCCCAATGACTCCATAACATTGTCTTCAACGTGCTGGTATAGTGCTGGAATGGTCTTCCGTGAAAAGTACTGGTGTTTTGGAATGTGCCACTGTGGTACAGCACATTCTGCAAATTCACGGAAGGAGGCAGAGTCCACCAGCTGGAAAGGCAGCAGCTGTAATGTGAGTAATTTTGCTAAGCTGGCATTTAGATGCTGTGCATGGAGATGGTTGGGACTATATTTTTTCTTACGCCGCAGCAGCTGGGGCAATGAAATATGAGTGTAAATCTGCAGCTGGTGATGGGATGCTGTCACATTCTGAGAGAGGACCTGGTACACCCATTACTGTAGCATCATCCCTGTCAGTGGAGGTTGGAGTCAATGACATGGCAGGACATATAGTGGGGGGTAGAGACAGGTGAGGAGGACCTACGCAAAGTATTGCGCCAATGGGATGCGTGCCAGGTGGTCATATGTCACCTCAAGCACGTGGTACCCAAGCGTCCGGTGTCTTTCCCACGCTTGACCCTCTTCTCACATAGCTTAGAAATAGCAACGCTGTGGTTTGCTGGACATTTCGTGAAGAACTCCCAGACAGGAGAGTACCCGGATGTGCGCTGCGAGACAACAGCGCTCTGCACCTGAGCAGCTCTGACATCTGATGCCTTGGACTGGCTACGGTTGGTCATAGAGGTCGTTGTGCCTCGTTTTTGTTGTGCTTCCTCCTCACTTGACTCCTCTGTTCGATCAGGCACCCAGGTGGAGTCAGGGCGTGATGACGATGATGAGGTCACTATCTCCTCGTCACTGGAGCCAACCTGGCAGTATGCTGCAGCTGCTGGGGCAACATGAGTGCCAGTTGTTTGTGTGTGGCACTGCTTGCACCCCCTCCCTCTAGGCTAATTTTACTTCCTTCCTCAACCTCAGCGTTTGAATCAGAGCACTGGAGTTGCTGCGCATCCTCATGCAGCATGTCACTGTCATTGTAGTCAAACAACTCAGCTGACTCCTTCGTGTATGGTGGTGAGGCTACGGCAGGAGTAGCTGTGGACATGGAGGCTGCATTAGATGCTTTGGCAGCTGAGGTGGACTGTGAACCACTACAAGCCTGGCTGGCAGAGGACTCGGAGGATGAGGATGGCCTCGTTAGCCAATCCACCAAATCCTCTGTATGTTGCTGCTGCATAATACGGCCAGCACCAGTTAGAAAGGACAAGCGTGCCCCTGCAGAGGATGCACCATGTCCACGACGACCAGGGGCACTGCCTTCCGACACAGAGGCTGCTTGCCCTCTTATCTGTGTCTGGGAGCGTCTGCCTGTCCATTTTGGTCTTTCTGACATGGTGAGTGATATATAGATTAAAGATATACAGAACTCTGATTCAACTCTGGTATAAAGATTGGAGATATGCAGAACTCTGATTCAACTCTGGTATAAAGATTGGAGATATGCCGAACTCTGCTATAACTCAGCGAGACACCCTGATAGCTGGCAGCAGTGACAAGACACAGATTACAACAATTCCCAGATATCTGCTAGAAGTGAGACCCCAATAGTTGGCACTGAGAAGACACAGATTACATTTCCCAGAAATTTTATGGAAGTATGTGACACCCTCTGATATCTGACTGTCAGTGACTGAGAAGACACACTTTCCACCACCAATTCACAGATATCTGCAACAAGTGAGCCCCCAAATTGCTGCTGTCACTGACTGAGAAGACACACTTTCCACCACCAATTCACAGATATCTGCAACAAGTGAGCCCCAAAATTGCTGCTGTCAGTGAATGAGAAGACACACTTTCCACCAATTCCCAGATATCTGCCACAAGTGAGTCCCCCAAATGGCTGCTGTCACTGACTGAGAAGACACACTTTCCATCAATTCACAGATATCTGCAACAAGTGAGCACCCCAAATTGCTGCTGTCACTGACTGAGAAGACACACATTCCACCAATTCCCAGATCTGCAACAAGTGAGCCCCCAAATTGCTGCTGTCACTGACTGAGAAGACACACTTTCCACCACCAATTCCCATAAATCTGCAACAAGTGAGCCCCCCAAATTGCTGCTGTCACTGACTGAGAAGACACACTTTCCACCACCAATTCCCAGATATCTGCAACAAGTAAGCCCCCAAATTGCTGCTGTCACTGACTGAGAAGACACACTTTCCATCAATTCCCAGATATCTGCAACAAGTGAGCCCCCCCAAATTGCTGCTGTCACTGACTGTGAAGACACGCCTTCCACCAATTCCCAGATATCTGCAACAAGTGAGACCCCCCAATAGCTGTCACTGGCAGTGAGAAGACACACTGACAGAACAATCTCCTCTCACTCCTGCAGAAAAACACGAGCTGGATGGGCTGGGTTGAAAGCCTTATATAGTGTGCTGCGGGACTTAGCTCTGTGAGCCCATGATTGGGCAACATTTGCCCAATCAGGACTCTGAGCCGTGATTGGCATAGTCTTGCACCTGTCTTGTGGTCAGGTCCGAGGCTCTAGCCAATTTCAAGCTTCAGGGAAGTGGAAAACTGCATTGTGGTCCAAAGTGGTACATTGTGGGCGAACTCAAGACGAACACGCGGAAATGTTCGCAGTTCGCGAACTATCGAACATGCGATGTTCGATGCGAACAACTCTCGAACGCATCGAACCGAACACCCATCGCAAGTCATGAGTATTTTCAATACATACTGTCACAAGTATCATGTGTGCAATTTACTAGATTCTGCGTATCTGTTACGTATTTCCATTTCTTGGCATCATACCTGATTGCATGTAAATATATTTGTATATCACATCGTCATGTGTAACCTAATACTTTTCCTACCTACTACGTTGACATCATTAAAGTATAAAATATTGATCTAAATCTTCAATAAAATTGCGTTGTATCAATAACATGTGTCTTTATTGTGTCCTTGTCATGTTATAGGTACGGTTTGCCAGTGCCAGACATCGTGATGGTGATCATTTGGGCAGCATTTATAAGTAAAGTAATGCAGTTTAGTACTTTCAGAGTGGTGGGTAGATGTGTTGTACTGTCCCATTATACTCCGTCACTCAGGGTCAAGATCTACAGTGGTAAATACACACATTTTTAGTAACACATCCATGACTGCACTTGTAAATTAATCACAATAAAGGCTTGATCTATTTCTAGGTATGAATGGGAAAAATTATGTCAGTGTGAATAGCTAATTGCTGCTTTTGACACTGTCAATCACCCCTCCTTCTATAGACTCTCAGCTCTCTCAGTCTCTGTGACACTGCGCTCTCTTGGATTGACTCTTATATGTCTAACCGGTCTTTCTCTGTGTCATTTGCTGGTAGCTTCTCCTCTTCAATGCCTTTATCAGTTGTCATACCTCAAGGCTTTGTCCTAGGTCCCTTGCTCTTCTCTATCTACACAATCCTCCCTGGGCAAAATCATTAACAGCTTTGGCATTAATTACCACCTCTTTGCTGATGATACTCAGATCTACCTCTCCACCCCTGATCTCTCTCCTCCTGTTCTCTCCAAAGTCAGCGACTATTTATCTGGCATTTCCTCCTGGATGGCCTTTCACCGCCTAAGATTAATATGTCGAAGACTGCGCTCCTACCAATTTCTCCCTCTAATGCCTCCACACCTCCTGACTTCTCTATCATGGTCAATGGTATCACTATCTCCCCATCAAACCAGTTTCACTGAGTTAAACTACTCTTTTTTTTTTTTTGCATTTAAAAGTTTTATTTTGAAATGAAGGCATCATATAAACAGAAAATGAGGGCCTCGCAGGGCTACAGATAATGTTATCAACATAAGCACTTCGGTAGAGAATAACAAGAAGGGGGGGGTCATATGAAAAATCGGCCGGATTTCAGAAAACAGGGGGGGGAGTAGTAACGATAGCCATCAAAAGGGCTTCAGAAGAATACAAAAATAGAAGTAAGAAAAAAAAAATCAGAAGTCTCAAATTTATCCCCATCCAGGGAATGTCAGCAGGGAAAAAGAAAAGAAAAAGAAAAAATAATATCTGCAGTGTCTCTGAGCAGCATAAAACAAGGGGGAAAGTGGATAAGATACACAGACTCAAAGGGGGGGGGATCGTGCCGCCAAAAAGAAAAATCAAAGTCTCAACATGGGGGGTGAGGGAATAAAATAAAGGAGGGGGAAGGGGTCCAAAAGTGGGATGGCAGAGCCGTAATCACCGAGAAAAATAGCCGAGAGCGGGGGTATATTAATATCAATATAGGCAACACAATTAACGGTACAATATAATCAAATATTCCAGGAGAAGAAGGAAAAAGCTCAGGTTCCCGAGATTAACCCTTGTCCATCAAATCACTGGAGGAGACCCGTGAGTCAGGTTCAGTGGCCTTCGAGGCAGAGGAAAGGCCCATAGAATTCAACAGACGCCAGGCATCATCTTGGGAGGACACCAAGTGAGATAAGTTGTCGTGGCAAACGTACAATGTACCCGCCACCCCCCAGCGATAACGCACCCCAGCGCCCCTCAAAGAAGCAGTTATCTCACGAAATTGCCGTCGGGCAAGCAGTGTCATAAAAGGCAGATCGTTAAATAGCACCAAAGAGAAGCCCTCAAAAGATATCGAAGCCCGGGCAGCCGGGGACAACATTAGACGACGCTTGTCCGCTTCTTCTGAGGCAATGGCGAGAACGTCACGTGGGGAGTCCGCAGGGGCAGTTGCCGCTTTCCGCAGGCGGATGGCATGTCTGAAGAGAAGAGTCCCGGTTGGTGACCTCAGTACATGTGAAGCAAGACCATTGACGAAGGACAGCAAGGCGTCAGCGGTGACTGTTTCCGGGATCCCCCGAATTCGCACATTTTTCCGTCGTTGACGGGTCTCCGCTGCTTCCTCCGCCCCAGTCAGTAGTGATACCTGTGCTTTGAGAGATTCCAGTTGCGGTTCTAGGTGGGCATGCGACACCTCAGTCTCTTCCACTCGCGTTTCCACTGCCGTCAGTCGACTCTTGATAGTTACTATTTCCGATGACAGGGACGCGAAGTCCGTTTGCCAAATCGTTCTCATCTCCTCTAGCGTTTCTCCCAACAGGCGTCGGATGGCACCCTCCGTGAGGGGCATAAGGCCGGCGCCCTCCGGTACTCTATGTGCTGCCGGTGGTACTATCGTCGCGTCACCAGAGGGCCCAGGCGTCTCCGCGAGCTTGCGTGTCACTGTCAGCTTTGGAGCATGGGGGGCATCTATCACCCGTTTCGCCATCTCCCCTTTCCGGGGTGTCCCCCTAGCTGCCACTGAGGCCTCCGACCAGTAAGGGTCCTCACCTTCTGAAGAACTGGCCGTTGGAGATATATAAGTCTGCGGGGAATCCTGCCGTCTCCGTCGGGGGTCCCCCAGTGAATCCCGGATGTCTCTCTGCCGGGGGCCATTCGGCGATTGGGGTTTTTTGCCCGACTTCCTACCCATGTGTATGGGGGATATTCAGAGTACGCCGCCAAATAAGATACCGCGTGGTACTGGAGCAGCGCTTCAGATATGGCCGCCAAATATAGGCCGCAGATCACAAATTTCTCCCAAATTTCCACCAAACGGTCCTTAATCTTCCGTCCGGGAAGAGGGTGCCGGATCAGCAGGGCTCTGTGCGCCTGAGATGTAAGTTATCCGAGGGTCAGTCGCAGATAATCACGAATTTTGAAGATATAATCAGAGAGCTCCGCAGAATGCGACTGTGCCCGCCGGAAGTCAGCTCCGCCCCCTCGAGTTAAACTACTCTGCTCTTTTCTTCATCCCCCCACATTCAGTCTCTTTCCTCTTCCTGCCGCTACCAATTATGTAATATTTCCAGAATTCAGCCATTTCTTGCTGACACCACAAAACAATTCATCCATGCCCTTGTAATCTCCTGACTTGATTATTGTAATAATCTTCTAGCTGGCCTCCCTCTCTCCCACTTCGCCCCCCTACAATCCATTTTGAATGCCTCTGCCAGCTCATCCACCTCCCCTGCCGCTCTGTCTCTGCCTCTCCTCTTTGCGAGTCCCTTCATTGGCTCCCCATCCACTGTAGAATTAAATTCAAAATCCCTACCCTGACTTACAAAACTGTCACTAACTCAGCTCCCCACTACCGGTCCTCACTAATCACCAAAGACCTGCGCCTAGCTTCTCCCTGCATCACCTCTTCCCATGATAGCATGCAGGATTTCTCACGCACAGTCCCCATCCTCTGGAATGCTCTCCTACCCTCGTACTGTCAGATTTTCCCCTAGTTAGTTAATTAGTACACCCCCACTGCCCCAGCATGTCCATTACTCTCACCTTGCAAGTCCTCTCCTCTTGTTTCCACCCCAACCCTTCTAGACTGTAAGTTCCCACGGGAATAGGGCCCTCGTTTCCTCCTGTAATGGTTTATCAAAATGTTTTTCAGTCTCAATGTATTGTAACCCTGTCTATATTGTGCCCATTTTTCAGCACTGCGGAATATATTGGTGCTGTATAAATAAGGTATAATAATAATAATAATAATACCTGCAAAACACTGCTGTATGATCCTGTCCCGGAACACTGTGCCAACATCCTCACATTCTTCAAGGTATATTATGACATAGTTACATAGTTACATAGCCTGAAAAAAGACATGCGTCCATCGGGTTCAGCCTCTCACACAACACCTACTGCTGTTGATCCAAAAGAAGCCAAAAAACCCAGTCTGAAATGCTCGCCAATATGCAACAAACTGGGGAAAAATTCCTTCTTGACCTCAGAATGGCAGTCAGATTTCTCCTTGGATCAAGAATCTTACCCACATATTAAATATTATAACCCTTAATATTCAGTGTCTGCAGGAAGTCATCCAGTCATTTTTAATAGTCTGTACAGTCTCTGACAAAACCACCTCAACAGGCAAAGAATTCCACAGCTTTATTGATCTCACCGTAACATAACTCTTCCTATGCTTTAGGCTGAATTTCCTTTCGTCCAGTCTAAATGGGTGACCTCATGTCCTGTGTATAGTCCTGTTAATGAATAGGTTTCCAGACAATGGTTTATAAATGGCCCCGTATATATTTATATAAGGTTATCAGATCCCCTCTAAGGCGCCGTTTCTCTAAACTAAACAGGTTTAAGCTCATTAGTCTTTTCTCATAACTTAAACCTTCCATTCCCCTTATTAATTTAGTCGCCCATCTCTGCACTTTTTCTAGCGCTATAATATCCTTTTTTAAGACAGGTGCCCAACATTGCACAGCATATTCAAGGTGCGGCCTGACCATTGATTTATACAGAGGCAAAATTATCAGGGTTATCCAAAGAGATCCGAATTGCTTGAGAAAGGTAACCGAACGCTGAAAATCAGCGTTCGGTTGCCTTTCCTGACCATTCGGCTATCCAGAGAGCAGGCAATCCGCCAAATCATGGCGAATTGCCTGAACATACGGTGCCTGTTCGGTCCCTGTTCAAGGGCAGTGAAATCCCCATGAAAAAGCACTGCTTCGGTTATTCAGAGAACACAAACCAGCAGTGAAAGGTTCCCCTAATGCCCTGCCATTCGGTGGTTTAATTCGGCAAATTTATTCAGGAGAATCCCATAGGCTTCAATGTTAAAAATATTCCCGTTTTAATTCAATATCTAATAAACCGTTCATTATAAAATTCTGCAGCAAAAAGTCTCTTTATTTATAGATTTTTTAGGATACTTTAAGCATTTTTCAGATTTTTTTTTTTTTTTTTAACCACTTCGCTGCTGAGGACGCGCTCAGCGCGTCCTCAGCAGTCCCGCTGGTATGCGGAGGACGCGCTGAGCGCGTCCTCCCATTGGGGTCAGCGTTCGGCCGGGTTCCGGCCGATCGCTGGCCCCTCCGGTGCGGGCTGACATCCTGGATGTCAGCCCGGCATCCGGACCAGCAGCCGCCAGAATTTGGTGTCATCGCGGGGGCGCGATGACACCTAATTCAGGCGCCCCCCCGCATGTGCGGAGGAGGCGCCTGAAAGGGAGGGGGGGAGGTCCTTCAGACCTCTCTCCCTCCCGATCGGCGTCTCTGCGGGGCTTAACCCAGGCATCATTTGGAAGGGCACAGCCTGCCCTTCCAAATGATGCCTGGCATTAACCCCTGGGGAGCTGGATCGCGAATCGGTGCTGAAAAGCGCCGTTTCGCGATCCTTTCCCGGAGCTGGCCGACATCTTGGATGTCGGCCAAGCCTCCGGGAACTCCCCCAGAGGACTGGCGTCATCGTGCGTAGCACGATGACGCCAGTCCTGGACTTAACCCCTAACTGACACCAAGTGTGGAGATAGGGAGTTCCAATGAACTCCCTATCTCCCGATCCGTGGCAGTTAGGGGTTAATGTTTTGTATGGTTGGATCGGCCAGAGCATGGCCGTTCCAACGATACCAAACATGAAAGTGAAAAATTTTGTAAAAAAAAAAAAAAAAAGGAAAAATAAAAATAAAAAAAAATTAAAAAAAAATAAATAAACACTTTTTTTTTTTTTTTTTGGTTTGTTAATGCAGCAATATTGTTCCCATTTCAATTATAATGTGAACAATGATGCTGCACTAACGATTTTTGTATGCGGTGCGTTTGTTAAAAATAGTGTCATTTTCCCCCAAAAAAAATGTAACGAGACCCCATCTCTAATTTTTTTAACAAGCGCACCCCATACAAAATATAACCGCAATTGCTCGCATGTGAAAATGTGAAAAAAACACTTTACACGTTGTAAATTATTGAAAATACATATTTTATTGCATTTTTTGTTATAATATACAGACATGACATAACGTATACATATAATAATGACATATTATGAATCTACCGAGTCTGACGGAAAGAACGATATATAATATGTCTGGGTCATATACTAAAATAAGCCTTAAAAACACGTTTAAACATGATGCGCAAAACAGGTAAAAATGACCTCAGCACAGGGGAGGGAAAAGCCTCAGCAGCGAAAGGGTTAAAAGTCCGATTTTTTATTTTTATTTTTTTTCAGTTTACTTATTTTTTTGTAACAGCCCTCTTTATTAACATTCCCTGGACCTCCTGTGAAAATTTCAGACATTTTCGCTCAGTAGTTTCTTTGCAAACAGCGTTTCTTTTTCCCAGATTCATACAAATGGTTTTGCTAATTTATTCACTGCCTCCTCTACGTCACAGCTGCTTCGGCTCTGTGTGATTCGGCTCCTGTTCGCTTTTTCGAAGGTTAATCCAGATGTTTTTGCTTGTTTTCAGCGTGCATTCGGTTAGTTTTCGTCAGGTTTGCGGCAGCTTTTCCCTGCAATTCGGGGACCCTGTGCTGCTTGCTGAATACACCGCAGGGTCACCGAAATGCAATCGGCAAAAGGAACCGAATTGAAGAGAACGAAAAGTCACCGAACGTGCGGTGACTTTTCGAATCTCTTTGGATAACCCTGTATGTTTTCATCCAAAGAGTGAACTCCTGTTACGTTCTCCCAGCCAGGTCCCCTGGTGCTGTGAGCTCTTCTCAGCCTTCATGGTTTATAGGGTTAATCTGTTGGCTCTCCGCCCCTGGAGTCTCATCATCTGACCAGACCTGGGGTCACATGACCTGCACTACCCTATTTAACTGCCTATCAGTGCAATGGTTCCCTGATCCAGTATAGATCTCCTTTGCTGAGTTCCTGAATTTGTATTTTTGACTTACTGTTTTTTGACTTCAAGCTCTGTATTCTGACGATTCTTGTGATTACCCCTGGTACTGTGTTTTTTTATATATATATTGGTTCTAGACTCCTGGCTATGCATTCTGACAAATCTCTTGCTTATGTCCATTTTGTGTTGTCTGAGCAGTTTTTGTTTTCATGTTTATGATTTCTTGATTTTCATGTTTTCTTTCATGCTCAGGTTCTCTCATTCTGGTGTGAAACCTAGGTATCCTGTTGGTTTTGCTGGTCGCAGCATAACCTCGAGTTCTATTTGAGTCCTGCCCTGCTTCCTGCTGAATTCAATTCTGTCCAGTCTGTTTTTCTGGTTTATGTTTGTTTATCTAGTGCAGCAGCTCATTGTTCTGTTTATAGTGACCACCTCAAGGATCTCTTTCTTGTTTCATTGTTGATAGATATTCCTTGTCGAGTCTGGTTTAACCCTGTTATTTCTTTGTGTACGTTTTCTCGTGTTCACCCCCACCCTGGACTCTGTATAATTAGAAGGCCATCCTAAGGACCTCTTCCCAGTGAAGGGCTTTCCTCGTGTGTCTTGTCTGGTTCTGTTTAATCCTGTGTCCAGGGTTCTGCAGTATGAAGAGAGACACATACCTGTCTAAGGCTGGGGTCAGACGAACGCAGTGTGAACGCGCGTGCAGCCGCACTTTATCACAGCCGTAGTAGCAAATGACGGGCAATATACGAACTACAGCCGCACGAAAGTTCGGCTGGGCAACTCAAGTGGCAAACAAACGCATTTTTCGAGAACGTGAAACTACTAGTACTGACGTACAGAGTGCGCTGCGACCGCTAGCGGCGTGTGTGCGTGATTAGGAGACGTCAGACGCTGCTAATATCCGGCCAACATAACGTCCAGACGCAAAAAGTGTTTTATTGATAATCCGTACAGAAATTATGGACGAAAATGCGCATCGTATGACCGCTATCGTGTATTCCGTGAAAAAATACATCCATTCGTTCAAACGCACTTTTTCCCGGACAATGAGAAAAATCCGTTCGTCTGACCCAATACACTCAGCAGCGAGGACCCCCTTTGGCTCCTGAGGGGGGCCACCCGTAACAACTCCCCTTTTAATGCATGCCAATACCTTGCTGGCCTTGGCGGCTTCTGTTTGACATTGCACATTGTTACTTAGTTTGAAGTCTATGATTATTCCCAAATACTTCTCCTGCTTGGATTTCCCTAACTCCGTACCATTTAGGGTTTAAGTTGCTTGTGTGTTTTTCACTCCAAAGTGCATAATTTTGCATTTATCTACATTAAATTTCATCTGCCATTTAAGTGCCCAGTACCCCAATCTATAAATCCCTCTGCAGCGAAGTAACATCCTGCTCACATTGTATTACTTTTTCTAGTTTTGTGTCATCTGCAAACACTGATACATGACTTTCAATGCCTATCTCTAGGTCATTTATAAATAAATTTAATAGAATTGGTCCTATAACAGACCCCTGAGGGACACCACTTACCACTGATGTCCATCTGGAAACTGGCTGGGTGGAGTAGAGGTAACATCACTGCTCTGCATGGAGAGAGCCTGTGGAGTCATGGGTTCGATCCCAGCGAGCAACCTCTCCAGTAAGTGTCCTTGGACAAGACACCTAACGGTACATACTCGCCACCCAGGACATACTTGAAAATGAGAGAAATCTCAATGTATCCTTCCTGGTACAATCCTTTCTCCAAAAAAAAAAAAAAAGGGTACAGAGAGTGGTCATAAATGGTCCCCATCTTTTAGCCAGTTTCCTATCCAAGAACAAGTATTTTCATCTAGACCAATTTTTTTTAATTTAAATAGTAACCTTTTGTGTGTAACTGTGTCGAAAGCTCTGGCAAACTCCAAGTAAATCACATCCACTGCGTCACCCTGATCTATACTTCTACTTACTTCCTCATAGAACGTAATTAGGTTAGTCCGACATGATCTGTGCTTCATAAAACCATACTGATTTTTGACAACTACATTATACCTCCCAATAAATTCCTGAATATTATCCCTTAGTAACCCCTCAAATACTTTCCCAGCCACAGATGTTAAGCTCACAGGTCTATAATTCCCAGGCACAAATTTTAAACCTTTCTTAAACATAGGGACCACGTCAGCTTTTCTCCAATCCTCTGGTACTATTCCTGAAAGAAAAGAATCTTGAAAGATTAAGAGCAGAGGTTTACATATTTCAACACATAGCTCTCTCAGTACTCGCGGGTGAATTCCATCTGGCCCTGGGGCTTTATTCACATTCACATTGTTCAATTTCTGCAAAACCTTGTCCTGAGTCAACCAGTCACTTTGTATTAGTAAGTTTTTATTAATGAATTTCATGTCTCCTGTTATAGGTTTCTCTTTGATAAATACTGAAGAAAAATAATCATTTAAAATTTCTGCCTTATCCTGATCTTCAGTTAACAATAACCCTGACTCAGATTTTAGTGAACCTACATTTTCACTCTTGGGTTTTTTAGAATTTATGTACCTAAAGAATCTTTTAGGGTTGGTCTTGCTCTCTTTGGCTATTTCTTTTTCATTTTCTAGTTTAGCCCATCAACAAAGACAACAGCATCCTCCTTCTCCTCCAACAGATTGCCCTCATTTATAACCATGTTATATAACATAGCACATGCTATGATCATGAGGACCACTTTGCAGGCTGGTATTGCAGAGATCTGCTGGACCTGTCCAGGCAACGTGCATTTTCAGGATGCTAAATGTTCTCTTGATGACACTGCTGGCCTTTTGGTGGGCATTGTTGCACACCTCGTGTGCAGGTCCCTCAATTCTGTGGAAAGACGTCATGAGCCATGGTTTCAGTGAGTATCCTGAATCACTTAATAAATGGTACTTTACACACATAAATATTTTTGAAATTCTCACAGTAATTTCCATGTATGATGTATTTGTGAATCAAATATAACATGCCCATCTAGTGACCATCCATCGGGAATCTTCTGTCCTGGAAATCACGCAACACCAATGAATTAACAGGATATATGAATTACAGGCACTCCCCAGAAACGCCGCAAGTGCAGTCATGGCGTTCAATTTAAAATAAAGCAGTATAGTCACACAGGAAAACATTGCATGAAAACAGGTCACAGATAGAGGCACATCAACATGGAAAAAACAGCAAGATATAAAAAGGGAGGGGGAAACAAACCAGGCACAATGACACAAAAGCTGGCAAAGGACACATAGGGACACACGCTTCAACGTATGCATCCCTTTGTCTGGTGCTCCACAAGGATGGAGTACCTGGGACTGTAGCTTACGAAATCTCCGCAGGACATCTTTAAGGAAAATTTTCTACCACTGTGGACGGAGCCTTGCCGTGACATGACGGAGTGGAAATCGCTGAGCGTATCCTGGTTTAGAAAGTTAAGTACATTGAAGATGAATGTCTTGCTGAGACCACTTTATCCAGTCCTTACCTCTTCATGTCCCCCCTTCCTTCTTTATCACAGCCCGGTCTTATTGCTTTCGCTTTATGTCTTACACGTCACGTGCACAGCTCAATTTCTGGATGGTTTCACGTCCTAAGTCGAACGGCTCTATTACCAGGCCTCGCATCTGGTGAGGCTGGTGGAGTGGCCCACTGGAGGCAGAAGCATCCTATGGGAAAACCTGGAATGAGATGTCACCCCCAACCCTAATGTAGTGCTTCCTTAGATAGCCCCGAGTCATCGTTCCCCCCTGTCCTTGAAACACCCGCAGGTGGGAGCCACCCTATGAGTCTGGCAATCGGTTGCACGCTGGTGCTCCTTTTCCTCGTACCCCTCCCCGTTGCTTCCGCTCACCAATAACATTGATTTTTCCAGTCAGCCTGCACCCTCACCTACGCCGGCGGCTGAATCCGTTGGACGCACCTAGGGTCATGCACTTTGTCTCAGAGTCGGGTTGTCTCCCCTCCGTGGGACAGACCTACACAGAACCCTGACCCCACTCCCTTGAAGTGATTTAACTTCACCCAGCTCTTGCACTACCAGCTTTCCCTCCCTGCCTGCCACAGATTGCTTCGCTCACTTACACCTTTTGAGGTGCTAGCCATGGCCAGATACCCGATGCGCCATGGCATTTCCGCTATCTACAAGCTCTTACAGTCATCCTTGGAACTCACGCCTCTGGCTTTTGAGCACACCTGGAAAGGCTACTCGATGCACCCATCTCGGAGCAACAGTGGCGTGATACGTATGAACTTGTTGTCATGTCTTGCCATCCTGGGGGTCTCGAGCCACCCTGGGGGATGCCCGGCACCTGGCGGCACCTTCCACGCTGGTGGCTGGCTGGGTGCCAAGCGATGTGCCGGCTGGAGGAAGACACGCAGCTAATCAGGGAGCGGGACGTGGTGTTGTGATGCGGAGCCACCGAGTTTAAATCCGGAAGAGGTGAACCGGTTCCTTGCCCTCTCGTGGAGTTACCTCCCTGAGTGCTGGTGATTCGTTCTTGCGATTCACTGACTCGTTGCTTCTCTCACTATCTGTTACTGTGTATGACCCGGGTTGTATGAGAACCACCCTTCGTGTACCAGATCCTGACTGTATTGACTACTCTGATTTTCTGTACATTCTGGCTTCTATGAGATACACCCTTTGTGTACCAGTTTGTTGGCTATTCCTGACAACTCTGAGTTCTATATGATTTGGCTTGGTATCTATTGTGGTTGTGATTAACCCTGCTCAATGATCGTCGGGGGTTGCTGCATCTCTTGTGCAGGGATGACGTACTTGGCAATCAGTACTGGCCACCCTTACTTGGTGAGAGCAGACTGATTTGCATATGGAGCATTCGACCCTTTAATGCAGTGTTTCCCAAACCTGTCCTCAGGACCCTCCGCCTTGCCAGGTTTGCAGGATATCTGAAGCACATCACAGGTGATATGATTTGCTGTTCAGTAATTGCAGGATTCAGTCTGCATTTCCCCAAGGTGATCTGCAAAATCTGGCCTGGTTGAGGGTCCCAAGGAGAGGTTTGGGAAACACTGCTGTAATGGTACAATCAAGCAAAAACCCTGTGAGACCTTAGCGGGCCCCACCGTAGAGCAGGCCACTAGTGGCGTTGCTCTTCCTCAGGACCCTCACAAACCTCTCTTTAACCCTGCTCTATGTACAGTTGTGTTCAAAATTATTCAACCCCCACTGAAATTGAGTGTTTGGGCCAGTTTGACATTGATTTTGATCATTCAGTCATCTTGCTTACAATTAAATCAAAGAGGCACGTGTAGGTCAGACAAATATAACATAACATTTATAATGAAATAACCACAAATGTCTTTTCTGTGCTCACATCATTATCAGTTTTATTCAACCCCCAAGTGACATTCAATCTTAGTACTTAGTACAACATCCTTTTACAGTTATAACAGCTTTTAAACATGAAGCATAGCTTGACACAAGTGTCTTGCAGCGATCTACGGGTATCTTCGCTCATTCGTCATGGGCAAAAGCCTCCAGTTCAGTCACATTCTTAGGCTTGCGCACTGCAACTGCTTTCTTTAAGTCCCACCAGAGGTTCTCAATCGGATTTAAGTCAGGTGACTGCGATGGCCACTCCAAAATGTTCCAGCCTTTAATCTGCAACCATGCTCTAGTGGACTTGGAGGTATGCTTGGGATCATTGTCCTGTTGAAAGGTCCAACGTCTCCCAAGCCTCAGGTTTGTGACGGACTGCATCACATTGTCATCCAATATCTCCTGGTACTGAAGAGAATTCATGGTACCTTGCACATGCTGAAGCTTCCCTGTACCTGCAGAAGCAAAACAGCCCCAAAGCATGATTGACCCCCCGCCATGCTTCACAGTAGGCAAGGTGTTCTTTTCTTCATAGGCCTTGTTCTTCCTCCTCCAAACATAGCGTTGATCCATGGGCCCAAACAGTTCTAATTTTGTTTCATCAGTCCACAGAACACTATCCCAAAACTTCTGTGGTTTGTCCACATGACTTTTGGCATACTGCAGTCGACTCTTCTTATTCTTTGGAGACAGCAAGGGGGTGCGCCTGGGAGTTCTGGCATGGAGGCCTTCATTACGCAGTGTGCGCCGTATTGTGTGAGCTGAAACTTCAGTACCCACATCTGACAAATCTTTTCTCAGTTCTTCAGCAGTCACACGGGGACTTTTCTCCACTCTACGCTTCAGGTAGCGCACAGCAGTCGAAGTCAGCATCTTCTTTCTGCCACGACCAGGTAGCGTTTCAACAGTGCCATTTGCCTTGAATTTGCGAATGATGCTTCCTATGGTCTCTCTTGGTATGTTTAACATCTTTGCAATTTTCTTATAGCCATTGCCCTTCCTGTGAAGAGTAATCACCTCTTCTCTTGTCGTCCTGGACCATTCTCTTGACTTCACCATGTTTGTAACCACACCAGTAAATGTCTAGAAGGAGCTGAGTATCACAGTCATTTTAAAGCTGCCTAATTGGTGCTTATTATGCTTTATTGCTGCTCCGTGACATCCACAGGTGTTTTCAATACCTGATTGAAAACACTTGAATGAACCTCTGTTCTTCAGAGTGGTAGTCTTTAAGGGGTTGAATAATTGTGTCAATGAAGAATTCACAAAACAAACATTTACTACTGTATTACAAAACCAATTGATGTCATTTTAGTTGCATATGGTTCTTTAAAAAGTCCTTTTAGGATTTCATTCTGAATACAATTACAAATGTACACTAAATTCCCTAAAACCCTTTACAGCATTGGGGGTTGAATAATTTTGAACACAACTGTATATCATATAATTCGATATATATATATATATATATATAATGTTTGTGTCCCTAGTTATAGCCTGATTTCCGACCACCTAAGGATGGGGGGATAGGGACTGTCTTAAGGGACCCACGTCAATATAGCAGGAGGCATTCGTGACGCTTGTTCATCACTAGTGATGGGCCGAACACCCCCGTGTTCGGTTCGCATTCGAACTCCAACACCCGAAAAAGTTTGACCGCGAACTCGAACACAATGTGAAACACCATGCAAGTCAATGGGGCTCGAACATTTCGAAAATTAAGGTCCCCTCTAGACATGTGCACAGCACAAAATTTCGTTTTCAACTAATGGATTAGTCCGAAAATGCAATTTATTTAGTTGCTAAAGAAATTCGTTTTCAGTTCTTTAGTATGAAAACTAATTTCATTCGTCCGAAAACCAGTGGATATAATTACTATTGTAATGGCTCCTCAGAGGGCTGAGATCACTGCTTGTTACAGTATCACTCACTCTCAGCACAGTGTGCCAGGCAAAGCTGTTACAGTAACTGACTGCTGCTCACCACAGTTCTCAGAGTTTCAGTAAAACTAGTAAATGAATATTTTTATATATAACTGGTTAGAACAATATTATTTCCTTGTTTTACTGAAACTCTGAGCGCTGTTACAGTCAGTTACTGTAACAGCTGAGCCTGATACATTGTACTGAGAGATAATATAACAAGCAGCCGATCTCAGTGCTCACAGCCACTGGATTTAAAGGGCTAAAAAAAAGGCTCCTCTCTGTATAATGTATAGAACATCCTCCTGCATTAATTAATACTCCTCTCTGTATAATGTATACAACATACACCTGCATTAATTAATGCCACTCCCTGTATAGAACATCCTACTGCATTGGCATGTGGAGGGTGCAGAACTTTGGAATGCAATGCTTATCCAGCACAGGAGAGGGAACTTTTACTTAAACTTTGTATCTCTGTGTGGGAGACACAGGAATATAGAAGCAGGGGAGGGAAAATATTAACGTAAATCTGTCTGAAAGCTCAGAGAAGAGATGACTGGTGCAAATTGATTTTTATAATAAAATCACTTTAAATCTAGGGAAAACATTCAAATAAATCACACTGAAGGCTCATAATGACAGAGTAACTGTGAGAGCTGGATACTAAATGTATCAGACGTAAAAAATCCTTTATAACAAGCAGCACTGGGAGAGGAGAGGGACTTTATATAAAACGTGTATTATAGATGAGGAAAGGGGGATAGTGCTCCTGGATAATATAAAATGTATCAGACCAAAGCCCCTATTATGCAGAGCGGGAGGGGAGATAACACACGTTTTATAAAGTCCATCTCTTCTCCCAGCGCTGCTTGTAATAGAGGGGGTTTTTACTATCCAGCCCTCCTCTGTATTTAGCTTCCAGTGTGATTTATTTGAATGTTTTCCTTCTCCAGCTGCTTTTATCATCTTGTCTGCCTCATAGACATGCAAGGGTTAAGTAAAGGTTTCCTCTCCTGTGCTGGCTGTCTGTGCTGCAAGTGAGTACTCTGGAGCTCTATCACCGTCAGATTTTCGGGTAGGTTTAGGGAAGGATTACGCATACAAACCTTTTCTGTAGCTTTGCGATGTTGCACTCTTCATTGCTAGTCTCCTTCACTCAATGTAATATCACAAAAAGGACTGAAACTAAAATGTAATGCATTTTATTTTAGTTTCTTTCATTTTTTTGTACTGAGCAGTTTCGATTCTCTTGAGTCATACTAAAACTAAATTATCCCAAAATTCGGACTAAATCGTTTTAGTACTAAAACGAATGCACATGTCTAGTCCCCTCCATGAGGGCATATATGCAAGATATAGGCCATAAAAGGAGTATGGGGGTCCGGGAACTGCCCTGGGGGACAGGAAACAATAAAATTTAAAATCATTTTTACCGCTTTTGCTCATGTTTAAACACGATTTGAAGCCATGGGAATTTTCTTTATCACCAACGAGTGGGAAATGTTTGACCAACAAGGAGTGGGAAATGTTTGCCCAACAAGGAGTGGGAAATGTTTGACCAACACACAGAACAGGGTATACCTGAAATAGGCCAGACGGTATACAAGGACGCATTCTAACACAAGCCCAAATCGATCAGTGTTAGAGTGGTCAGAGATAGCCAAACCGGTACACAAGGGGTATCTATCATAGAAGCCAAAAATCAGAGTTAGAGTGGCCAAGGAATAGCCAAGGACTGGTACACGGGGTGGTTCTCATACAAGCCAGGTAACAACGGAGACTGAAAAATCAACCAAGTAGTGAATCGCCAGGAGACACTCAGCACTGATGGAAGCAAACTCCACAACAGGGCGATGAGCCGGATCGCGCTGTCTGTATTTAAACCCGGTGGGTGCGTGTCATCATGCCGCGCCCTGCCTCCTGACCAGCCCTGCGAGCTCCGGAAGCCGGCACAACTCCTGGCACCCAGTTTGTCCATGGTGCCGCTGGGTGGCGGGGCCCCCTCTGAGCCCCAGACGTGACAGATACGCTCATACACACCACACATTACTGTGAGTTTTATTGCTATGGAACTGTGTTATGTCTTTTTTTTGTTTTGGAAGGGGGAGAAAAGCTGTTACGGGATGAGGAAGTTTACGGGGGGCCCCATCGTGAGGTTCAGTAAGGGACCCCATCATTTCTGATGGCTGCCCTGTATGCATCCGGTACACGGGTCAGTGCACCCAAATATTGGGCCTTTGGTGCCAGCTAGTGCCTTCACACCGTAAGTAGGGATGAGCTGTTCGGTTCGATCAATTCGGAGTTCAAATCAAACATTGGCAGTTCGAAAGTTTGCGAACTTCAAACTTTTTGCCGTGTTCGGTTCGAGTTCGAAAAAAAAAAACATTTTGAAAAAAGTATAAAAAATGCTTAAAAAAATACTAAAAAAATCTAGAAATAAACAGACTCTTTACTGCAGAATATTATAAGCAACGGTTTATTAGATGTTGAATAAAAAAATTACCCAGGGCAAGAAGGCACGCATGTGGGCGATGATTACGGACGCAGTCAACGCGGTGGGAGGCAATGGACGGACGGTGTACGTCATCAAGAAGCCGTATGTATAATAGCATAAACATGTTACATACACATAACACACATTACATACATCTACCAACATATGTCAACACATGCTGCAGCGTAATGTATTATCTGTTTGTAAGACAAATGTGACTGTCATAAAATTATTCTGGCTTTATTTAAAATATTTGCACACGTGTACATTTTTCTGAAACTTTCACACCTCAAAATTACATGTGCTTAGAGTGCATGAGGCTTGCATAGGATTTTTTGCGCCGCCTGTGTGTTTCATCTTTAAAATGCTGCAATGGGTGATGTGGATTTTCTAGCTTACAAGGAAAGCATGCTTTACAGTCTGCCTAATGTCTAGGTGCAAAGATTCTCACCCCTAAATTACATGTGCTCGCAGCAGGGCTCTCAAACTCTGGTGCCCCTGATGTTTTTGAACTACAACTCCCAGGATTCCCTCACCATGTATTGCATTGAAATCATCCTGGGACTTGTAGTCCAAATCATGTTGGGGGGCCGTGAGTTTGAGACCCATGGCATACTGTGCATGAGGCTTGCATAGGATTTTTTGGGCCACCTGTGTGTTTCATCTTTAAAATGCTGCAATGGGTGATGTGCATTTTCTAGCTTACAAGGAAAGAATTCTTTTCAGTCTGCCTAATGTCTAGGTGCAAAGATTCTTACCTCTAAATGACATGTGCTTACAGCAGGGCTCTCAAACGGCGTAAACAACAGGTGTTAGTGTTTGGAAATAACATGTGCTTCTAATTAGTCTGGTCTCATGAATTTGATACATTGCCTGCCTCATCTAACAGGATAGTAGCCAGTCCCTGTGCATTTTTACCCCTTAAGGGTGGCTAGGTGACGTGTGTGGGTCTCTGTCTGATGGCAATGTTTCTATACATCCTACAAATCTGCCACTTCATGGGCAGATTATGGGGACCTCCTAGGCACGATATTTGAAGGAATTTTTCGTTTTTATTTTTAACCCTTATTGTATGGAAAACTCACTGTTCCTTTAAAAACGTATTTTTTTAAACTTTTTGTCCTGGTTTCCTGTGCCCCAGGGCACTACCGGGACCCCCATACACCTTTTATGGCAAATATCCTGCATATATGCCCTCTTGGAGGGCACTCTAAAAAAATCAAACTTTCGAGTCCCATTGACTTGCATTGAGTTTGGTTCGAGTTCGAACTCGAACTTTTGAAATTGTTCGAGCTCGAATGCGAACGGAACTCGGGGGTGTTCGGCTCATCCTTAACCGTAACCCCTCTGAGGTATTATGGAAGAGTGCAGGGTTTGAGCCCTGCAGTCAAATATTAAAACGATATGCACCTGTCACATTCAAGTGCAGAAAAATTGTGTCAATGTTGGCGAATTGCCTGCACATACGGTGCCTGGTCGGTGCCTGTTCGAGGGCAGTGAAATCCCCATAGAGAAGCAATGCCTTGTCTATTCAGAGAACAAAAACCAGCAGTGAAAAGTTTCCGAAATTCCCTGCTGTTCGGTGGTTTCATTCGGCAGGTTTATTCAGGAGAATCCCATAGGCTTCAATGTTAAAAATATTCCCGTTTTAATTCAATATCTAAAACAGTTTATTATTACAGTCAGGTCCAGAAATATTGGGACATTGACACAATTCTAACATCTTTGGCTCTATACACCACCACAATGGAGTTGGAATGAAACAAACACAATGTGCTTTAACTGCAGACTGTCAGCTTTAATTTGAGGGTATTGTGGGGTCAAGCTCAAATGGGGGGGTACCCTTCCCAGGATAAAGGTAGTCCCAGTCGCAGGATTTCTTTACAATGTACAGCCCTCTGTACTTTTATGCAAGAGCTGCATACAGGTCAAGAAACAAAACAAAACAAAACAATACCCTTGCCTGTCCGGCACTAACTAAACAGTTAAGGTTTTCCCTCACTACCGTTTCAGACAACAAAGTGTATTCCAACCTTTCCTTTTTGCAGCCTGATCTCTGGTTCAGCTTTGCTCCCTCAGTAGCTGGTCTGAGTCCCAGGGTGGAGACCTGAATGAACCTCACTTCCTGCTTTTATTTCCCTCTAGCAGCACCCATCAATCAATTAAGCCTCCCCAGGGAAAACTGCAAAACCCGGAGATTTGTGTGCCCCGAGCTGAACCCAAACTCCGGCCTGGAGTGCTAGTCCCAACAATATGACAAAACTCGAGGGGACACATACCATCCCTCAAACACCACTCCTCTCGTCACAGTATGTACATCCAACTCAGGTGAACGGTGTAGGACTTACAGCAGTTTTCAGATGTGCCTCCCACTTGTTAAGGGACCAAAGGTAATGAGACAGAATAATAATCATAAATCAAACTTTCCCTTCTTAATACTTGGTTGCAAATCCTTTGCAGTCAATCACAGCCTGAAGTCTGGAACGCATAGACATCACCAGATGCTGGGTTTCATCCCTGGTGATGCTCTGCCAGGCCTCTACTGCCACCGTCTTCAGTTCCTGCTTGTTCTTGGGGCATTTTCCCTTCAGTTTTGTCTTCAACAAGTGAAATGCATGCTCAATGGGATTCAGGTCAGGTGATTGACTTGGCCATTGCATAACATTCCACTTCTGTCCCTCCAAAAACTCTTTGGTTGCTTTTGCAGTATGCTTTGAGTCATTGTCCATCTGCACTGTGAAGCGCCGTCCAATGAGTTCTGCAGCATTTGGCTGAATGTGAGCAGATAATATTGCCATAAACACTTCAGAATTCACCCTGCTGCATTTGTCAGCAGTCACATCATCAATAAATACAAGAGAACCAGTTCCATTGGCAGCCATACATGCCCACGCCATGACACTACCACCACCATGCTTCACTGATGAGGTGGTATGCTTAGGATCATGAGCAGTTCCTTTCCTTCTCCATACTCTTCTCTTCCCATCACTCTGGTACACGTTAATCTTGGTCTCATCTGTCCATAGGATCTTGTTCCAGAACTGTGAAGGCTTTGTTAGGTGTTTGGCAAACTCTAATCTGGCCTTCCTGTTTTTGAGGCTCACCAATGGTTTACATCTTGTGGTGAACCCTCTTTATTCGCTCTGGTGAAGTCTTCTCTTGATTGTTGAGTTTGACACACATACACCTACCTCCTGGAGAGTGTTCTTGATCTGGCCAACTGTTGTGAAAGGTGTTTTCTTCACCAGGGAAAGAATTCTTCGGTCATCCACCACAGTTGTTTTCCGTGGTCTCCCGGGGCTTTTGGTGTTGCTGAGCTCACTGGTGTGTTCCTTCTTTTTGAGAATGTTCCAAACAGTTGTTTTGGCCACACCTAATGTTCTTGCTATCTCTCTGATGGGTTTGTTTTGTTTCTTCAGCCTAATGATGGCTTGCTTCACTGATAGTGGCAGCTCTTTGGATCTCATCTTGAGAGTTGACAGCAACAGATTCCAAATGCAAATAACACACTTGAAATGAACTCTGGGCCTTTTATCTGCACATTGTAATTGGGGTAATGAGAGAATATCACACATCTGGCCATGGAACAGCTGAGAAGCCAATTGTCCCATTACTTTTGGTCCCTTAACAAGAGGGAGTCATATCTGCAAACTGCTGTAAATCCTACACTGTTCACCTGAGTTGGATGTACATACCCTCAAATTAAAGCTGACAGTCTGCAGTTAAAGCACATTGTGTTTGTTTCATTCCAACTCCATTGTGGTGGTGTATAGAGCCAAAGATGTTAGAATTGTGTCGATGTCCCATTATTTCTGGACCTGACTGTATATTCTGCAGTAAAGAGTCTCTTTATCTTTCGATTTTTTAGGATCTTTTAAGCATTTTTTTGAAAAACAAATTTTCTCGAACTTTCTGCAAACGTCCCGAAAAGTTCAAAGTTCGCAAACTTTCAAACAGCCAATGTTCGAATCAAACTTCGAACCGATTCGAACAGGCAGCCTGCAATCCACCGCTTACAAAGTCATCTCGTCTGGTATTGCACTCCCTCTCTCGGATTGGTCTCCACAACACGCCAGACTGCTGGAGATGTGGTGACGTCACTGGTACCTATTTACACATTTGGTGGGACTGTGCGTTCATATCTCTCTTTTGGCGCCTGGTGAGAGACACTTTAGCCGAGGTCATGGGCCTGGATCTGCCATTTTACCCAGGAACATTTCTCCTCACACACATCTCCCACCCGATGAGCTCACTTAAAAAAAAATCAGTGGCCCTACCCATGCTCCAGACGGCGAGATTGCTCTATGACCATTGAGCCGTTAGTGTTAATAAGTGAGTACTTTACAACTAGAATCTTCATTCAAGCATAGTGTTCCACATTAAAAAGAAAAAAAGATTATCATATCAATTAATTACTTCTGGTGTCATGTTGCAGAGGATAATATGACCGGTCTTCTCCTCTGGTTCTCTGCCCTCAGGCAGATTGAGACTGTCAACAAAAAATTTCCAGTGTCCTTCCACTGACCAGAAATGACCCCACTTGCCCAAGCTCATAAAGGACTAGCGCTTGTCTCCATGGAGATGTAGTAACTCCATAAAGTTCCACATAAAAAACAAAAATCAGATTAACAAATCAGTTCCTTACTACTGGCTCACATTGCAGAGGAAGACATGGAGATGATACCAGTATCGGTGTGTCGTTCCTACTGCTGGTATATTTTATCAACTACATTTTATTGCAAATCGAGTCAGCACCATAGTGGTTCGCTTGCAATAGAGATCCAGTAAGAGCTAATGAAGTCACCACCATTTTGAAGCTTGCTATTAACCAATTGAGTCCGCAATAGGGCCCCTGGTCTTTATGGCAGACTGGCCAGACAGAAGCCTCTTTACTGCATGAGACATGAAAGTGCATTTGGAGTTTGAAATAAAAGAACCCGCCTTGAACTGTAAAGAGAATAAAGATTCTCTGGTCTGATGAAATGAAAATGGAACTGTTTATTCTCAACTCAATGCATCATGTATTGAGGAAGCCAGGCACTACTCATCACCTGAGCAAAACCATCCCAATGCTGAAGCATAGAGATGGCAATATCATGCTTCGAGGGCTTTTTTCCAGTGGGATAGACTAGGAGACCAATCAGGGTTGTTGGAAATCTGGACGCACGAAAATACAGAGTTATCCTAAATGTAAACCTTGTCCAGAGTGCTTTGGACTTAGGACTCTGCGTAGAAGGTTGACCTTATAATGGGATAATGACTTGAAGCATACAGTCAAGAGTCTTGGGGATAACTCTGTGATAGTTTTTGAATGGTCCATCCAACCCCATCAAACATCCCTGGAGTAGGGATGTGCGTTTCGACTCGGACAGATTCGTATTTTTCACGAATCGGTCCGATTCGTGGCTTCAGATTCGGACGTTTTTCCGAATCGGATCGGATCCGAAAACATCAGATCCGAAAAGATTTTCGATCCATAACGAAAAGATTTTCATGTTTTCGTATGGACGTGAAATGTGTAATATCGCAAGTCATTTTCGTTCCATTCGTGATTTTGGTTCCATTTCGGTCATTTCATATTTTTCAGTTCCATTGCTGATTCCGTATTATTTCCAATGATTCGATATTTCTGTCAATACGATAATTCTGCCGATTCTATCTTTTTTTATTAAATAAGATCCTTTTTTTCTTATGAATATGTATTGCACAACTTTATTTAATCATATTAAAATGGTATGAAAGGAACAAAACTATTTAAAAAAACGTAAAAATAAAATACTAACCCAAGTGGTCTGACTTTAAAGAAAATAACAGAACAAAAAGTTTTAAGATGGAAAAAAATCCGAACAAAATTCCACTGCGAGGAACAAGCGCCTCTCTGCACGGTATAATTAATGCAGCATATGAATCCACACACTGCGGGGAAGCGCCTCTCTGCGGTATAATTAATTTATACGTCTGTGTTATATGTATATGTATCCTGTCTGTATATTATAACAGGAAATGCAATAAAATTTTAATTTTCAATAATTTACAAAGGTGTAAAGTGTTTGTTTTTTTCACATTTTAACATGCGAGCGTTTACGGTTATATTTTGTATGAGTTGCGCTTGTTAAAAAAAATTAGAGATGCTACTTGCTACATACATTTTTTTGGGGGGAAAATTACCAGATTTTTAACAAACGCAACCCATACAAAAATCGTTAGTGCAGCATCATTGTTCAAATTATAATTGAAATGGGAACAATATTGCTGCATTAGCAAAACAAAACAAACCCAATTTTTTGAAAAAAAAAATTTAATATTTTTTTTTTTTTTTTTTTTTTTTATTTTTTCTTAACTTTTAACATGGTCATGCTTGGTATGGTCATGCTCTGGCCGATCCACCGATACCAAACATTAACCCCTAGCTGCCACGGATAGGGGGTTCCACAGTGTGCTTAAGTTTTTAACAGACGGACTTACTCTATTCAAAGTCACGATGTGAAACATCGGGACTTTAGATAGATTTTGACTATCCGAAGTGAAAAAAAAAAAAAGTCGAAAAATATCCAAAGTCCCGATGTAAAACATCGGGACGTCGGATAGAGTTAGTTCTGGAGTTAACCCCTAGTTGCCACCAATGGTGGAGATAGGGGATTTATTGGAACCCCCTATCTCCCGATCTGTGGCAGCTAGGGGTTAATGTCTGGTATTGTTGGATCGGCCAGAGCATGGCCATTCCAACCATACCAAACATGACCATGTTAAAGTTAAGAAAAAATAACAATTTAAATAAAAAAATATTAAAAAATAAATAAATGTAAAAAAAAAAGTTTTTTTTTTATTTTGTTTTGCTAATGCAGCAATATTGTTCCCATTTCAATTATAATGTGAACAATGATGCTGCGCTAATGATTTTTGTATGGGTTGCATTTGGTAAAAAGCGGTAATTTTCAACCCCAAAAAATATATGTAACAAGTCCCCCATCTCTAATTTTTTTAACAAGTGCAACTCATACAAAATATAACCATAAATGCTCGTATGTTAAAATGTGAAAAAAAACACTTTACACCTTGTAAATTATTGAAAATTCATTTTAAGTTATAATATACAGACAGGATACATATAACACAGACGTATACATTAATTATACCGCAGAAAGGTGCTTCCCCGCCGTATGTGGATTCATATGCTGCATTAATTATACTGCGCAGAGAGGCACTTGTTCCCCGCAGTGTGCGTATTCATGTGCTGCATTAATTATACCGCGCAGAGAGGTGCTTGTTCCCCGCAGTGTGCGTATTCATGTGCTGCATTAATTATACCGCGCAGAGAGGTGCTTGTTCCCCGCAGTGTGCGTATTCAAAAGCTCCATTAATTATACCGCGCATAGAGGCACTTGTTCCCCCGCAGTGTGCGTATTCATATGCTGCCTTAATTATACCGTAGAGAGGCGCTTCCCAGCAGTGTGCGGATTCATATGCTGCATTAATTTTTTTTCGTTTTAAATCATTTTATTTTTTCTGTTTTTTTTTTTTTGATTCTGATAATTTTGTTCAGCTTTTTTTCTGTTTTAAATAGACATGTGCACAGCACAAAATTTCGTTTTGAACTAACGGATTAGTCCTAAAATGCAATTTATTTAGTTGCTAAAGAAATTCGTTTTCAGTTCTTTAGTATGAAAACTAAATTCATTCATCCGAAAACCAGCAGATACAATTACTATTGTAGTGGTGGCTCCTCAGAGGGCCGAGATCACTGCTCATTACAGTACCTCTCACTCTCAGCACAATGTGGGTCATATTACATAGTTGGTGCTAACTTAAAGGGACACTCTAGGCAACATGACCACCTAAGCTATTTTAGGTGGTCATGATGCCCAGAGTATGCTGCCCAGAGTATGCTGTAAATGCTGAAAACAGCTGAGAGGCGGAGGACTTTACTCCGACCTCCCAGCTGTCAGCAGAGCGGGAATCATATTTCCCGCTTCTGCCGCTTTCAGCGCGATGACGTCTCCAACTCACCGCAGAAGCTGGCGGCTCCCTCTGAGGGTTAGTGTTGCGCGCATCCTCTTGCGCGCAACACTAATCCTCAGAGGGAGCCGGGAGGAAGCCTGCCGACTGGCTGGCTTACGTGAGAGGCGCGCATGCACGCTTCTCCCGTAAACCAGAAGGCAAGAAGACTCAAGAAGGATGGGAGCGGAAGAGGAGGGAGGGGAGTATGAAAAAAAAAAAAAAGACGCCGCTGGAAACAAGAGGATTTTAGGGTATGTATTACAATTACAAACCCCCCCTTTTTTTTAACCTTAGAGTATCCCTTTAACCAGAGCTGTTGTACAGTGGCAAGAAAAAGTATGTGAACCCTTTGGGATTACGTGGAGTTTTGCATGAATTGGTCATAAAATGTGCTCTGATCTTCATCTAAGTCACAACAATTTGAAAAACACAGTCTGCTTAAAATAATACAACA
The DNA here is from genome assembly GCA_009667805.1 of Leptobrachium leishanense. NCBI lineage: Eukaryota > Metazoa > Chordata > Amphibia > Anura > Megophryidae > Leptobrachium > Leptobrachium leishanense. The sequence goes on along the minus strand of CM019067.1, from coordinate 214,554,913 downwards.
CAAACATTATATGTTTTCATGTTTTTATTGAACAGAACATGTAAACATTCACAGTGCAGGGTGAAAGAGTATGTGAACCCCTAGCCTAATGACTTCTAAGAGCTAATTGGAGCAGGAGTGAGCCAACCTTGAGTCCAATCAATGTGATATTATTGGATGTGTTGCTGAAAGCTGTCCTGCCCTTTAAAAACACACACCAGTTTTGGGTTTACTGGTTTCAAGAAGCACTGCCTGATGTGAACCATGCCTCGCAGAAAAGAGCTCTCAGAAGACCTACGATCAAGAATTGTTGACTTGCATGAAGCTGGAAAGGGTTACAAAAGTATCTCCAAAAGCCTTGATGTTCATGTGTCCATGGTAAGACAGATGGGCTACAAATGGAGAAAGTTCAGCACTGTTGCTACTCTCCCTAGGCGTGGTCGTCCTGTAAAGATGAATGCAAAAGCACAGCGCAGAATGCTTAATGAGGTAAAGAAGAATCCTAGAATGTCAGCTAAAGACTTACAGAAATCTCTGGCACATGCTAACATTTTTGTTGACACATCTACAATAAGGAAAACATTAAAACAAGAATGGAGTACATATGGGAGGACACCACGGAGGAAGCCATTGCTGTCCAAAAAGAATATTGCAGCACGTTTGAAGTTTGTAAAAGATCACCTGAATGTTCCACAGCACTACTGGCAAAATAGTCTGTGGACAGATTAAACCAAAATTGAGTTTGGAAAAAACACACAACACTGTAGAGAAAAAAAAGGCACAGCACACCAATATCAAAACCTCATCCCCCACTGTAAAACACGGTGGTGTCAGGTGGCGTGTGCGGTTCGGGTGTGAGCCCAGCAGGCGGCGACACAGAGGGGAGGCCAGACAGGATGTCAAGCAAATATTATAGATTTAATGAATAACACAAATGGGACTTTGGCAGTAGGCACTGGAATGAACAGAATAAGCCAATTCTGTATAACACAGGCAAAGTCTATTGACAAGAGAGGATAGTGGGTATTGTAGTCCAGACTGCACACAGGATCCACCAAGTAAGAATTAGGACGGCTGGCACTGTTACCTTAATGGAAGGTCAGGGAAGGTGGTGAAAACTGTATAGGCCACAGGTAGCATCCAGACTGAGGATAGTGGGCTATGTAGTTGAAAGCCCACTTGTACAGCAACCAGGAGGTCTTGACCAAGGATCTTGGATACAGAGCAGGTGGAGATTGCAGGAAGTTCCAGGCAATGAAGGAGGGTGTACGGTGATATATCCAGGAACAGCAGGGCAGAGTAATGGCAGGAATCAGGATAAAGACTGGAACTGAGATGATGGATACACTTGCAGGTACAGGATACACAAGGCCCAGTGACATCAGTCAGGAACCACAATGCAGAACCAACCTTGCTGGGTCTCTCTGCTATTTATGGAGGCTTGATAGCAGATGGGTTTCAGCTGTAACTCCCAGGCTGGACAGGAAAACCCAGGCTGGATCTCCAGGAACCTGGACAAGGTGCTGAGCCTGGGCAAAACCTGGAATGGAATCCAAAAAAGAGATCCAGGGCAAAGTTCTTAGAGCCAGGCTGTGCATTACAGGTACATCAGCATACTTCCAAAGGTGGGGCATGACAGGCGGAGGGAGCATCATGGTTTGGGGCTGCTTTGCTGCCTCAGGGCCTGGACGGATTGTTGTCATTTATGGAAAAATGAATTTCAGAGTTTATCAAGACATTTTGCAGGAAAACGTAAGACCATCTGTCTGCCAACTGAAGCTCCGCAGAGGATAGGTGATGCAACAGGACAATGACCCAAAGCATACAAGTAATTCAACAAAAGAATGGCTTCAACAAAACAAAATACGCCTTCTGGAGTGGCCCAGTCAGAGTCCTGACCTCAACCCGATTGAAATGCTGTGGCATGACCTTAAGAGAGCGATTTACACCAGACATCCCAAGAATATTGCTACACTGAAACAGTTTTGTGAAGAGGAGTGGTCCAAAATTACTCCAGATCGTTGGGCAGGTCTGATCTGCAACTACAGGAAACGTTTGGTTGAGGTTATTGCTGCCAAAGAAGGGTCAACCAGTTATTAAGTCCAAAGGTTCACATACTTTTCCACCCTGCACTGTGAATGTTTACATGTTCTGTTCAATAAACACATGAAAACATAATGTTTGTGTTGTACTATTTAAGCAGACGTTTTTCAAATTGTTGTGACTTCGATGAAGATCAGAGCACATTTCATGACCAATTTATGCAAAACTCCACGTAATCCCAAAGGGTTCACATACTTTCTCTTGCCACTGTAAACTTCTCAGAGCCATTATAGCCTATGGAGGTTTTCAGTTTACAACCGCTCTGGTTAAGTTAGCACCAACATTGTAATACTGCCCGTGTCAGGCAAAGCTGTTACAGTAACTGACTGCTGCTCATCCCAGCGCTCAGAGTTTTCAGTAAAACTAGTAAATAATATTTTTATATATAATAGGTTATAACAATATTATTTCCTTGTTTTACTGAAACTGAGCGCTGTTACAGTCAGTTACTGTAACAGCTGAGACTGATATATTATTTCTCAGTACAATGTAACAAGCAGCCGATCTCAGCGCTCACAGCCACTGGATTTAAAGGGCTAAAAATAATTTTTAAAAAAGCTCCTCTCTGTATAATGTTTAGAAACATCCTCCTGCATTAATTAATAGCCCTCTCTGTATAGAACATCCTCCTCAATTTATACCTCTGTATAATGTATTGCAGGACTCAAAATTTCAAGTCCCAAGCTACTAGCCAGGCCTTAGAAGCTACTCGCCCCACCTAACCCCCATCCTGCCCTGCCTCTGCATTCCACTCGCCCCATGTAATTTCCACTCGCCAAATGCGAGCAGGCGAGTGGAAATTTTGAGCCTGATGTATTGGCATGTGGAGGGTGCAGAACTTCAGATGTTGCACTCTTCATTGCTGGTCTCCTTCACTCAATGTAATATCACAAAAAGGACAAACTAAAATGTAGTGCACTTTATTTTAGTTTTTCGTTTTTTGTACTGAGCAGTTTCGTATCTCTTGGGTCATACGAAAACTAAATTATCCCAAAATTCGGACTAAATCATTTTAGTACTAAAACGAATGCACATGTCTAGTTTTAAAACCTTTTATTCTGGTTTTTATTTTTAAAGTTAGACCATTTGGGTCAGTTTTGGGTTTTTTAAATCGTTTTGTTCATTTTTGTTCCTTTCATACCATTTTAATATGATTAAATAAAGTTGTGCAATGCATATTCATAAGATAAAAAGGATCTTTATTTAATAAAAAAAACAATAGAATCGGCAGAATTACCGTATCGACAGAAATATCGGATCTGAAAAACCATTAGTTTCAGTCAAAAGGAATAGACACTTTGAAACGAGGATTGAATATGTTAAAAAAAAAAGAAACGAGGAGAACAGACGTTCCGAAAAAAACACGAAAATTTCATATATCACGAAAAAAAGTCGATCCGAAAAACGAGCTGATAACATGAAAATGGACGAAATCACAGGAAAAAAGTTGATACGAAAACGAGCCGAAACGAGCCGAAAAGAAAATCGTCCAAAACGATCTTGTCATGGGAACCATGCAAGGATTGTAGGTGTGAGCCTGATGTGCAGTGAGCCATGAAGTATGCAGGTTAAGGGGTTTAAACAAGGTCTTTATTGTAAACAAAACAGCCGAAAATACTAAACTGAAATAATAAAGTCCAGAGCAAGGTATCAGATATAGGGTGAGCCAGTCTCGTAGTCAGGAATCAAGCAGTAATCGTGGGGTCCAGAGAACAGAATATCCAAAGTCCTTAGCCAGAGGTCATACACGAGAAATCAATATAGGAACTGAGTGGCAAAACAAATGGGTTACCGGTAGAGTAGGGGTAGTCCAAAAGGATCATAAATCAGGTACAGATGAAGGTCCAGAGGGTAACAGATAGGGGGTACAGCGGATCCAGGAACCAGGAGCTTATCCAAAACCAGGTCAGCGTGGTGCAAGGTTCAGACTTCAATGGGGAAGTACAGATGAAGGGGAGTGACCTCCTATTATACAGGGAAACTGGGCAGGATGATCTGCAGGTGATGGCTATTTGAATGCCAGTAATCAAAGTCCTGAACAGAACGTGGGAGAAAAAAAAAAAAAAGTAGAGTAGGGGTAGTCCAAAAGGATCATAAATCAGGTACAGATGAAGGTCCAGAGGGTAACAGATAGGGGGTACAGCGGATCCAGGAACCAGGAGCTTATCCAAAACCAGGTCAGCGTGGTGCAAGGTTCAGACTTCAATGGGGAAGTACAGATGAAGGGGAGTGACCTCCTATTATACAGGGAAACTGGGCAGGATGATCTGCAGGTGATGGCTATTTGAATGCCAGTAATAAAAGTCCTGAACAGAACGTGGGAGAAAAAAAAAAAAAAAAAACAAAGTCCCGGCATCTGCATAGTCAATGCAGGACACGGCAAAAAGAGGCATCAGAGGATCAGGGGGGGGGGGGGCCAGGCCGCGACAGTGCCCAGGTGGGCCATGACAGATCTGAAACGAAAAGTTACAAAATCCGAACGAACCGAACTGAAAAAAAAAAAAAATTGGTGCACATCTCTACCCTGGAGAGACCAGAACATGGTAGTCCACGTCCCTTATCCAGCCTTACAGAGCTTCCATCCTATCCAAATAATCTGAATCAGGTGTTCCAATCACTTCCATGGCCACAGGTGTATAAAATCAAGTACCTAGGCATGCAGACTGTTTTTACAAACCTTTGTGAAAGAATGGGTCACTCTCAGGAGCTCAGTGAATTCCAGCGTGGAACTGTGATAGGATGCCACCTGTGCAACAAATCCAGTCGTGAAATTTCCTCGCTCCTAATTATTCCACAGTCAACGGTCAGCTATATTATAAGAAGAAAGGGATGTGGGTATAAAGCTATATACCCTAAAGCGTGGGCGCCTATAAAGTTATATATTGTTTTTACCAATAAATGCAGTTATGATGATAAGTTATAACCAGTAAGTGATATGATGCCGCCCTGGGATAAAAAACACTAGACATGTGCACAACACCAAATTGCGTTTTAAACTAATGGATTAGTCCTAAAACGCAATTTATTTAGTTGCTAAAGAAATTCGTTTTCAGTTCTTTAGTATGAAAACTAATTTCATTCATCCGAAAACCAGTGGATACAATTACAATTGCAGTGGCTCCTCAGAGGGCTGAGATCGCTGCTTGTTACAGTATCTCTCACTCTCAGCACAATGTGTCAGGCAAAGCTGTTACAGTAACTGACTGCTGCTCATCATAGCGCTCAGAGTTTCAGTAAAACTAGTAAATAATAGTTTTATATATAAGAGGTCATAACAATATTATTTCCTTGTTTTACTGAAACTCTGAGCGCTGTGATGAGCAGCAGTCAGTTACTGTAACAGCTGAGCCTGATACATTGTACTGAGAGATAATATAACAAGCAGCCTGATCTCAGTGCTCACAGCCACTGGATTTAAAGGGCTCAAAAAAAATGCTCCTCTCAGTATAATGTATATACTGCTCCTCCTGCATTAATTAATAACCCTCTTTGTATAATGTATAGAACATCCTCCTGAATTAATTAATGTCCCTTTCTGTAAAGAACATCCTCCACAATTTATACCTTTCTCTGTATAATGTATATAACATCCTCCTGCATTAATACCCCTCTCTGTATAATGTATAGAACATCCTCCTGCATTAATTAATGCCCCTCTCTGTATAGAAGAGAACATCCTACTGCATTGGCATGTGGAGGGTGCTTATAAAAGCAAGGGAGAGGGAAAATATTAACGTAAATCGGTCAGAAAGCTCAGAGAAGAGATGACTGGCGCAAATTTATTTTTATAATAAAATAAAGCACTTTAAATCCAGGGAAAACATTCAAATAAATCACACTGAAGGCTCATAATGACAGAGTAACCTCCATTATTGCCTATGGAGGTTTTAAGTTTACAGCAGCTCTGGTTAAGTTAGCACCAACATTGTAATACATTGCCCTAAATGTATCAGACCTAAAAACCCATTTATAACAAGCAGCACTGGGAGAGGAGAGGGACTTTATATAAAACGTGTATTCTAGATGAGAATAGGGGGATAGTGCTCCTGGATAATATAAAATGTATCAGACCTAAGCCCCTATTATGCTGAGCAGGAGGGGAGATAACACACGTTTTATAAAGTCCCTCTTTTCTCCCAGTGCTGCTTGTTATAAAGGGGTTTTTACTATCCAGCCCTCCTCTGTCATTAGCTTTCAGTGTGATTTATTTGAATGTTTTCCTTCTCCAGCTGCTTTTATCATCTTGTCTGTCTCATAGGCATGCAAGGGTTAAGTAAAGGTTTCCTCTCCTGTGCTGGCTGTCTGTACTGCGAGTAAGTATTCTGGAGCTCTATCATTGCCTGATTTTCGGGTAGGGGGTCGGGAAAGATTACACATACAAACTTTTTCTGTAGCTTTGCGATGTTGCGCTCTTCATTGCTGGTCTCCTTCACTCATCAATGTAATATTACAAAAAGGACTGAAACTAAAATGTAATGCATTTTCCTTTAGTTTCTTTCGGTTTTTGGACTGATCACTTTCGTATCTCTTGAGTCAAACGAAAACTAAATTATCCCAAAATTCGTACTAAATCGTTTTAGTACTAAAACGAATGCACATGTCTAAAAAACACAGAAAAACAACCAAAATCTGTGCTAAACAAAGATGAGGGAGGTGTGGCAGGTATCCCTGACAGCGCATCAATAGTGCAAAACACTGGAATGCAATTGGATCATTTGCATATGCATATATAAATAATGAAATAAAGTGCATCAATAGTAGGCACAATAGTGAAATAAAGTACAACAAAACAGTAAAGTGCAGCGGTGACTTAAAAGAATAAAACCAGAAGGGTTAAGTGCAATAGTGCATATAGGAGGATACGTAAAGAAGGGAAGTGCCACTATCTACATGGCCATAGGCGATTAAACCTAGAGTCGGGAAACCTTTAGGCTCATTTAAATGACGTGACGAACTTTCCACCGGAATAAGAAGGAGCAGCACAAACATTGGGACTTCTGAGTATTTTATCCTCCATTTTCATGGACTGCTATACGCACTATTGCACTCAATTGAAATATTGGACACTTTTTGCGCATGTCCATCGGATTAGCATTGGACATTTAATTTGTGCACTTTATTGATTATTATCTACAGGTTATCTACATATCCTCTTATATGTACTATTGCACTTAGCCCTGCTGGTTTTATTCTTTTAAGACACCGTTGCACTTTACTGTTTTATCGCACTTTATTTCACTATTGTGCCTACTATTGATGCACTTTATTTCATTATTTATATATGCAAATGTTCCAATTGCATTCCAGTGTTTTGCACTATTGATTCGCTGTCCGGGATACCTGCCACACCTCCCTCATCTGTATTATAAGAACGTGGAAGTGTTTGGGAACAACAGCAACTCAGCCACGAAGTGGTAGGCCACGTAAACTGATGGAGCGGGGTCAGCGTATGCTGATGCACATAGTGCGAAGAGGTCGCCAACTTTCTTCAGAGTCAATCGCTTCAGACCTCCAAAATTCATGTGGCCTTCAGATTAGCTCAAGAACAGTGTGCAGAGAGCTTCATGGAATGGGTTTCCATGGCCGAGCAGCTGCATCCAAGCCATACATCACCAAGTGCAATGCAAAGCATCGGATGCAATGGTGTAAAGCACGCCGCCACTGGACTCTAGAGCAGTGGAGACTCGTTCTCTGGAGTGACGAATCTCACTTCTCCATCGAGCAATCTGATGGACGAGTCTGGGTTTAGCGGTTGCCAGGAGAACTGTACTTGTCTGACTGCATTGTGCCAAGTGTAAAGTTTGGTGGAGGGGTGAAGAGTTGAAGCTGTTACAGCTGCAAAGGGTGGACCAACGTTGGGTGGACCAAAGGGTGGACCAACATTGAACCCTATGGATTAGGAATGGGATGTCACTTAAGTTCATATGCAAGTCAAGGCAGGTGAGCGAATACTTTTGGCAATATAGTGTATCTCTAGGGGGGCAGGTGGGCAATTGCCCCCCATAGGTTATTCCTTGCCTCCCCATGTGCCCCCCACTTGGGATCAGTATCCAACTTCCCCCACATCTTTTTACTGCTTTGACCCCCTGTGTTGTATGAGGTGTCATTGGAAATGGCAGAGTTTGGCCTTTCCAATGATACCCAACATGACCATATTTAGTGTAAACACAAAATCATAAATAATAAAATAAAACCGTAACAATTTTTTTCCACAGGGGGGAAACAGCTCAGCAGTGACAGGGTTAATGGTCAGACTATATATTACATTGTGTGTATTACTTTCATTTTTGCCTTAGTTTAGTTGTATATCAAGGGTTAATGGGCAGGCTTTATCCCTCAGAGTTTTATTTGCCCCCCGATATATAATGTTCCTAGAGTCACCACTGAATGTTGCACAATGCTTCTGGGTGTTCAGAGTTAATTCCATACACCAAGAAGCTAGGGAGAGGGATTCCTAATGAAGCGCAGTAATATGCCAGGGAGGGATTTCACATTGGCCTCTAGACCCCGCCTGGCACAGTATATATTTAGCTCATTATAAAGGCTCAGTTCTGTCTGACTGTTATAACCCCACGATCTGCGTGCTGCCTCATTTCTGGAGAATGCTATCATCGTGCTTTCAGTGTACCCATCCGTAAGCTTCAACTACGTGCTGGAGAAAGGCACGAAAGACTGCTGGTGGGACATCGGGGGTCCGGCAATTGAGAGGCATTAACAGATGTGACCCAGTCGGGGTATGGAGATCTGTTACACTAAACAAATCAAGATGTGCAAAGCTTGTCACATCATGCCTCAAAAGACTTGTTCTCGATCTGCGCTTGATGTTATTCATAATAGATTTATACATTTTAAAGCCTGATTTTAAGTTACTGCATATCTGCACAATCACCTAACAGCAGACCCACCTAAAAATTCATACTCACTTTCTCCACGGTCAGATGAATAGTGGGAACAAATAGTTCCCAGTATTCCTCCACGTATCCTTTTGCTGTGCCGGCCAGATCTCACGCGCACGTATTCACATCTGTCTCCATGTAGTTCTACGAATTCCTGTAGCTAATAACACCAGCTTCACTTGGCAAAGCTGGTTGTCAGGACCAGTGTCTGGAGCCCCCCAGTACCCCACGTAAAGCACGCCGCAGACGTAAGAAAGACAAACTTAGTGCTGCGTTATCCTGAATGCAGGGCAGCACTTCTACAAAACTGCGTATCCTATGTCCCACCTTGCTCTCAGCACTGCAGGCCTAACAGGTGCCTCTAATCCACGCAGAGACTGTTTCCCTATTTAAGGGTGGAGCACACAGAAGGCAATGCTTCAACATTATGGTTCCTGAGCCAGCAAGCGAAGAACACTGAGACCCAGAACTATCCTGTGCTTACCCTTGCATCCAGAGACTATCCTGTCAAACCCCTGTGACATCCAGAGGTTTCATCCGAGACCCCTGCGTCCTGGTTTCCCGCTGTTTCGTCTGCCTCCTGAAATACCAGCATTCAAGAAACCATCCAGCCCTTTTCCTGTCCTGTCTCGTATCCCCAGTAAGTCTCCTACGTGTGTCTGCCCTCTGTCTCCTTGTATTGTTTCCTGCATCCCTTTGTGTCCACCAAGATTGCATATTTCCTTTGGTCCCTCTCCTTAAGTTCTGCCCTTCATCCTGCATAACCTGGACTTCTTATTTGAACCTACAATAAACCCCTGTTTTTCCCTAACCTGGTCTCCGTGTGTCACTGCATCCTGGGTTCGGAATCTTGCCTGCCACGCTGGTGAATACACTGGTGTTATCATTTAACACCTCTAAAATATTACAACTTGAGCTGCTGACAAAGTGGCTCTATTGGAATATGGGTGTTAAAAGTCAGACGCTAATCAAAAATGGCTGATGCTCAGGTTTAGCGCCTGACATGTAACAATAACCTGGGAAAAGGGATCCTTAAGTTTGCTTTGTCATTGTGGGATATTGAGTGCAGATTTGTGGAGGGTTAATTTAAACAATTTTAGCATAAGCCTGCAACATAGAAAAATGGTTGAATAGACTTCAGTGATTTCTAAGATGGCAATCTTCACAGATCTCTCATACAAACTAATGTGAAAATGCTGGTAAACGTCAAATGAACCAGAGGTTTAAACTATGGCAAGATCTATAATAAACAGAACCTACAGTGCAAACACTAGTGGAAATCAAAAACGGACCTACGCTAGATAACTGGTTGAAAGAACAGTGAAAAGCACTAACTACAGTGACCGTTCCCTTACTGGATCCAACGTAGTTTCTCGAAGTTTGACCAAATATTGCAATCCCTCAAATTCCCAAAAGCTCCACCCTAACAATGTCAATATGAGCCCTTATTACAAGTCACGCAGTTATCTCTACATACTCTCTAAAGTAATCCCACACTACAGCTGGGAAGAGGGGGAAGAGGGGAAGTGCCAGAGCATGTATGCTGTGCATTTTGTAGTAAAATCATATTTTTGTTTTGCAACAAAAACGTTGCAAATATATAACTCTAGAGTAAGTCTGATTTGGATGTTTATAACAAAACAATTAAATCTGTATCTTGCAGATTTATAAATGTGTTTATTGTTATTGCTGAAGAGGCTAATAAACATGTATTTCTCTTCAGTAGAATTAAGTTGTACTTAATTTTTTTTTCTTTGTACCCCCAGGGATTTCTGTGAACTCTGCAGGTGCTCATCAAAAAACATTATCACCATTTATATCACACCCACCTACCGATTTCTGGCTGGACTCTGTTGAAGTTGGATGTAAGCGGGTATAACGTATCTTTTAAACCAAGTATTTACCGCTTTCATACTATAGCCTACACTCAGGGCCAGATTAACATAGGTGCTGATGGAGCAGCAGCTCCAGGCCCATGCCCCAGAATAGGTCCAGAGAAAGGATAACTATCAGCAGGGCCGGATTTACCATTAGGCCGGTGCCTTGCTCTGTGTGAAAAAAATAATTATATATATATATATATATATATTTTACAATTTGCATTAAGACCACTATATCTCTGGAACCCTAAGGGCTAGAGGGACATATGAGGTATCAATGGAAAGGTCAGCTTATAGCCTTTCCATTCACTCATATCAAATATAACCAGTTTGGATTTAAGTAAAAATAAAATATATAATATTTTTCGCATTCTTTTCCTAGCACAGCACCCTTATTCAGTTTACAATTATAAAGTGCAGTGATGCTGCACTAACTTCCCTCATTTCACACACTTGCTGGAAGTGTGTATCTAGTGAAGCAAAGCATGGTTTCATTCACAACCTAGACCGTGGTGCTGCAGTGGGGGACTTTTGAACCTTCATCTCTGAATTGTACACTGCACCTGGTTAAGTGAGGTGTCATTGGAAAGGTCAGAGTCTGGTCTTTACAATGATACCAAACATGACCATGTAATGCATAGAAATAAAAAAATTAGAATTTTTTTTTTTTCTGTTCTACAGCCGAGGCAATATATGCATTTACATATAAAACAAACAATGCAGCTGCATTCACTGCCCTCCTCCTCCTTTAATCATTCTACCCCACTGACTTTCGCACTCCCTCCCTTCTACTATGTCTTCCTTTTCTCTGGTCTCGGAACATCTCATATTCTTCTGTCCGACCACCTGTCCACTTGATCCCATCCCCTCACACCTTACTCGGCCTGTCCTACCAGTTATTGTCCCTGCTTTGACTCATATTTTTAATCTCTCCCTCTCCTCTGGAATCTTCCCAAACATGCTTTGATCACCCCCCATTCTAAAGTCATCTCTCTGCTTCCCTTTGCATCCAAAATCCTAGGTCTGGTCTACAACCAGCTCACCAGTGTTCTTGCTGCTCTCTACTCGATCTGCACCAGTCTAGCTTTCGCTCCCAACAATCTATTGAGACTGCTCTGACCAAGGTGACAAATGATTTAGCTGCCGCTAAAAGCAAAGGTCACTTCTCCCTTATTCTTCTTGACCTTTCCGCTGCATTTGATGCTGTTAATCACCCTCTCCTGCTCCTCACGCTGCGTCAATTTGGCTTCAGTGACATCGCTCTCTCCAGGTTCTCTTCCTATCTCTCTTCACTCCTTCAGTGTCTCCTTCGCTGGTGTCTCCTCACCGCCAGTTCCTCTTTCAGTTGGGGTACCTCCAAGGCTCTGTTCTGGGTCCCCAACTCTTCTCAATCTATACTGCCTCTTTGGGCAACCTCATCTCTTCCTATGGATTCCAATATCACCTCTATGCTGATGACGCCCAAATCTACCTTTCCTCTCTCGCTCTCTCTCCTCCGTTGGACTGTGTTACAGCCTGCCAGTCAACTGTCTCCGACTCGATGACTTCCTGTTTCCCAAGGCTGGGGTCAGATGAGCGTAGTGTTAACGTCCGTGATTGCGCCTAAAAGTACGTCCGTGATAGCATGAAAGAAAGTCCATTGGAGCCTGACACATGAAGTACGGCCGCATGATGGACGCTGCAAACGGACGCAGGTTAGGCAAGAACGTAATACTGCTAGAACGGACGTGCGGAGTGCGCCACGTCCACAACATCTGCATAGCTTTGTGTGTGAGTGATGGAGCATGGTCAGACGGACTGCATTTATACGTCCAGCATTTTTGACGGACAGAATGTTTTTTCATTGTAATTTATTTTTCCCTCCTACATCCGTCAAAAAATAACTTCAGTGAAAAAACGGACTGTGTGACCACTACTGCGTCTTCCGTACTACATGGACGTACAGTCCGTAGAAATCACGCTCGTCTGACCCTAGCCTTAATCTCAACCTCTCAAACTAAACTGCTCTTCTACCCTTCCTCTAAATCCTCCATTCCTGCTCCCATTTCCCTTCAGGTGAATGGTGCCACCATTACTTCTACCTCTCAGGCTCCTCTTGGACTCCAATCTATCCTTTACACCTCACATTCAGTCACTCTCCAAATCTTGCTACTTCCACCTAAATAACATTGCACGCATCCGTCCCTTTTTCTTAATCAAGACTCTGATAATAAGAGCTTGGATGAGCATTTTATCTCCCACCTTGACTGCTGTAACCTCTTTCTCACTGGACTTAAGGGATCCCAGATTTTCCCTCTGTAATGAACGCCTGTGCCAGACTCACACACCTACCTCTCTTCCTGTACTTCTCACACCTCACCTCTCTGTCAATCTCTATACTGGCTCCCTGTTTCCTTTTTAGAATCCAATTCATTATACTGGGGCTCACTTACAAAGCTCTCCATAACCACGCCCCTGACTGTATCTCCTCCCTTACTAGTAGGTACATCCCGTCCTGACCACTTCGCTCTGCCAATGATCTGCTCAGTTCCTCGTACCCGCACCCCTAACTTTCGCCTTCAGGACTTCTCCCGAGCTGCCCCCTTTCTATGGAACTCCCCCGTAATATCAGACTCTCCCATCAGCTCACTCCATGATCTCCCACTGCACATTTCTTGCTCCATCTTCCCATTAAGCCCTCATGCACTGCACTACTTCAAATACCCAATTCGTCCTAATGTGTCACCCCTCTCCCCTTAGATTGTGCGCTCTAGAGCAGGGTCCTCACTCCATCTGTTCTGGTTGTGTAACAACATGTATGTATATTTGTTATTCTGTTTCTCCCATTGTACAGCATTAAGGAATTTGTTGGCGTATTATAAATACTTGTAACTGCAACAGATTCTGCCTCCTTTTGATTTGAGTGCAGAAAAAAAACTGTTCAGATTTTTAAAAAGTGTTTTGTTTTGAGGCAAAAAAAAAAGCGTTTAAATAGTAATTTTGGCATGTTTCCTTTTTTTTGGGGAGGTGGTAGGGGCGCTCCACGTTTCTGTGCCTACAGGCTCCTGAGGTGCAAATCCAGCCCTGACTATCAGGGTTAATCAAAGTCACCACACGTTCGGTGACTTTTCGTTCTCTTCAATTTGGTGCGTCTTGGCGATCCTATTTCGGCAACCCTGCAGTGTATTCAGCAAGCACCACAGGGCTGTCGTAGTGCAGGGAAAAGATGCTGCAAACCTGACGAACACTCACCACAAAACCTGGCGAATGCACACCGAAACCCACAAAAACATCTGGATTAACAGCATCGAACAAGCAGGTGAAACCCAAGCAGCCGCCGATCAGTGTGGAGCAGCCGCCGGAAAAACCCGACACAGCAGACGAAGGGGGAAAAAAAGTTTGAATGTTTGAAAAGTGAAAATCTCTTTGCAAAGAAACTACAGAATGAAAATGCCTGAAATTTACATATAAGATCCAATGAATGATGATAATAAAAAGGGCTGTTACAGAAAAAAGAAAACTATTTTCACAAAACAACCCTGAAAATGCCTAAAAAATCTATACATAAAGTGACTTTTTACTGCAGAATATTATAATCAACGGTTTATTAGATATTGAATTAAAACGGGAATATTTTTAACTTGAAGCCTAAGGGAATCGACTGAATAAACCTGTCGAAGGAAACCACCGAACTGCAGGGTATTTCAGCAACTTTTCAGTGCTGGTTTTTGTTCTCTGAATATATGAAGCATTGCTTCTCTATGGGGAATTCTCTGCCCTCGAACAGGCACCGTATGTGCAGGCAATTCACCAACAGTTGGCGAACTGCCTGCTCTCTGGATAGCCGAATGGCCAGGAAAGGCCATTCGGCTGAATTTCAGCTTTCGGTTACCTTTCGGCCACAATTCGGAGCTCTTTGAATAACCCTGTATGTCAGCATTGATGGGCAGTTGGACCCCTGTGTCTCCAACTCCATAGGAGCTACAGAGTCATTTGAGGTATCACTGGAAAGGCATCCAATGATACCAAACATGACCAGTTTTTATGTAACAAGAATTATATTTTTTTATTTAACGCAGCAACATTTTTCACTTTTCAATTATAAAGTGAACAATGATGCTGCACTGGAGAGGTATAATACCTAAAAGGTGTTAGAAGGGAATAGAAGGTGTAACCATAACTATGTGTGTACACTCTGAGGCTAGGGTCAGATGAGCGCATTTTGTACGGACTGTGCGTCCGTGCAGTACGGACGTACTTTCTGACTGACGACAAGGTAGTGGCCACACAGTCCGTTTTTTTCACTGACGGATTTTTTGACTGATGTAGCAGGGAAAATAAATTACAATGAAAAAACATTCTGTCCGTCAAAAATGCTGGACGTATAAATGCAGTCCATCTGACCACGCTCCATCACTCACACACAAAGCTATGCGGACGTTGTGGACGTGGCGCACTCCGCACGTCCGTTCTAGCAGTATTACGTTCTTGCCTAACCTGCGTCCGTTTGCAGCGTCCGTCATGCCTCCGCACTTCTGTGCGGACGTACTTCGTGTGTGGGGCTTCATTTAACACAATTGTATGCTATCACGGACGTACTTATGTGTGGCAACACGGACGTTAACACTGCGCTCGTCTGACCCTAGCCTTACCGGGGCTGAACCGTGATTGAAATACTATTCACAAAACCTTCAACAAGAAGGTAAGACAAAGAGTGTCAAAAATAAGTTTAAAACATAACATTTATTAATATATCATAAAACAGATAATAATTGATGAACAATTATAAGACAGACAACATGTTGCCAGTGCACTGGTTATACAAAATTTTAAAAGTGGAGTAATGGCTATATGTTTCAGGATAGTATCAATGCAATTAAGTATGCAAAAAAGGCTCAACAGCCAGTAATTTGTTATTGCTGATATCCCAAAAAACAAAAAGCTATAACATGGTGGCTAAGGAGCGTGTATATTTTTAGTTCATAAGGGTATCCATGATTATCAAAAAGATAAAGTCTAGGGGGGTAAAACTCTGAGTGATCAGATTCAATGATAACTGGTAGATGAAATCAGGCATGCATAATGTGATTTGGTTAATGAGCACCCATGACTCATTGACCTAGGATTGTGCTGCAATGGAAATAATTACTATTTTGTACCCATTGTTACAGTTCCCAACTCTAGATTGAAGTGACTTTGTAGTTGTAAAGTAAAGATACCTGGAGTAATTTGCCTTAATTATAAACAATATAGAAATGAACCAGCAGGTATAGAGCAATCAGCACTAGTATTTCCTAACAAATGATTGCCACAATATAACTTCCTGCCTTCAATCAGGCAAAAATCACAGCCACAGCAGTGTGTTCTATCTGATAATTAATTACCATTTCAAAAGTGCGAATAGAGTCAAAGGACAAATTAGCACGAACTCCGCTCTGAACATAGTATTTTTTAATGAGTGATTGCCACAGTGTGAATCCCTGACTCCTCTCAGGCTAAAATCACAGCCACAGACACCATGTAAAGTAGATTGGCTCACAGCCAAACTTAAGTGGTATTCCCCATCTGATAAGCACCATTTCCAAATAGAATACTCATGGAGTCAAAGGACCCAAAGACAGATAAGCTCACACTCCCTGCCACTATTCAGGTTAAAATCACAGTCATATATTCCTGAACCCACAACCAGCCGGCCAACAAATGCCAGACAACAAACTCCTGAAACTGTAATAATAATAATGGATTCAAATGGGAAGTACTTAAACACAAGAAGGCTCTTCCCAGGAAAGAAAGTCACCAAAATCCATTGTGCTACCATTGAACAGACAATGGAAGTCCTCACAAATCCATACTTCACGAACCCCAAACAAATCATCATACACACAGGTACGAACAACATTCAGACACAACAGAAAGGCATTGCAGACAAACTGTCACAACTAACAGACACTGTACAGCAAAAGTTCCCCCACTCCAAAATAATCCTATCCTGCCTACTTCCAAGGAAGGACATATCAAACCACATCAACACAGAACTGGCGGCTAAAACTAGCTCAAAGCCCAACATTCATCTGGCCCAACACCCTTCCATAACCCCTGAACACCTCTATAATAACAAACACGTCAACAAACAAGGGGTGAGTCACCTGGCAAGAGAATTTAAAGACATTGTACTGAACAGAACCCATATCCCCGAACCTGGCACAAACCAAACTAACACAACAACAACAACCACCACAAGACGTCCTCAAACCGCACCAAGACAAGAACACCACATTAAAACCAAGAACAGGACAAAACAGATGGAAGGAATGGCAGAAACCACCCGCCCCAAGATGGACATCAAGACCTCCACAGAACAGAGACTTGGAGGAGATACAGACCCTCCTCGGCACACTATACAACAAATTAATGTGAATTGATCTCATAATGAACTACAATGACAACCATCCACAACCTGGCTGTCCCATGTAATTTTGCTCATTACAAGGTATAACAACATAAAATGACATCACTAACAAATCAGTAGCTGGAACATTCAGGGTCTGAATGCTTCAGCCTTTGGATCCAAAGTAAACGATCCAGACTTCAAACATAGACTGCACAACGTGGACATACAAATCCTGCTGGAAACATGGAGCCGGGCACAGGATGACCCACAAACACCTGTTGGCTACAGAGAATTTTCTGTGCCCGCCCAGAAGGATAAAAGCATCAAACAGGGTCGCCATTCAGGAGGAATATTAATCTGGTATAAGGAGGAGTTACACGAGAACATCAAAGCAATCAAGAAAGGAGAGAGCCACATCTGGATAAAAATAAGTAGCTCCATCCTCACCTCTCAGTCAGACATCTTCCTATGTGCAGCTTACATTGCACCACCAGAGTCTCCATACTCTAAAACAGACACCTATGAGGTTGTACAGAGTGAGGCCACCTATTTCCAGTCCCTAGGACACGTGCTTCTCTATGGAGACCTCAACGCCAGGACAGGAAGAGAAAAGGACTATGTGACCTCAGATGGATTGGGAACATATACATTTTGGGAGCCGCAAGCTACTATCAGGAGTCAATACAGGCGCAAAGAAACAGCTATGACAATACAACCAACAGGAGTGGAATAAAAAAATGGCTGAATTTGTGTCGGGAGTCTCAGGCTCTACATCCTTAATGGCCGCACCCAGGGAGACTCTCTGGGAAGGTATACATTAAGCTCCCATGTAGGAAACAGTGTGGTAGACTATGCAATCACAGATATGAACTCCACTCACATCAACGCCTTCACCGTCACCCCACAAACACACCTGTCAGACCACAGTCAACTACTGCTTTATATTAAATCCTCAAACAAACCATCCTCAAAACCCCATCAGAGCGAACTGTACAACCTCCCACAATCATTCAAATGGACCAGACACTCTACCATAGCCTACAGAGAGGTCATCAACAGACCCGACATCAAAGATCAGCTAACAGACTTTCAAAACCATACCTATGTACTAAGTCCCCAGGGGGTGAACCGAGCAGCAAAGGACCTCCACAGCATACTACACACCATCGCAGAGACCTCCAACATTAAAAAGTCAACTTCAAGAAATCATCCAATAAACAACCCAATAAATGGTTTGACAAAGAATGCAGAACACTTAGGCTAGGGACAGATGAGCGCATTTTCTGCGGCCACCGTCAAAATGTACGTCGATGCGTGCGCACGCATTTTTTCACGGAATACGCTTAAGTGGTCAGACGATGCGCAATTCTGGACGTATTTCATGACGATGGGGTGAAAAGTTTGAACGTTATGTTGGCCGCACACTAGCAGCGTCTGACGTCTCCTAATCACGCACACACGCTGCTATGCGGCCGCAGCGCACTCTGTACGTCAGTACCAGCGGTTTAACGTTCTCGAAAAAATGCGTTCATTTGCCACTTGCGTTGTGCAGCCGGACTTTTGTGCGACCGTACTTCGTATATTGGCTGTCATTGCCCGTCATCTGCTGCTAGTGCGGCCGTGATTATGTGCGCCAGAACGCGCGTTCGCACTGCCTCAGTCTGACCCTAGCCTAAGGAACAACGTACGAACAGTCTCAAATAAAAAACACAGAGACCCCGACAACATCGACCTGAGGATCACTCATGGTGTCCTGCAGAAAAACTATAAACAAATCCTCAAAAAGAAAAAACAAAACTTCATCTCCCAAAACCTTCAACAACTGGAAGAGGTTCTTCAGGAAAACTCTTTCTGGGAAACCTGGAGTCAAATTGGCTCAGGATCCAAGAAAAATCACCTCCACATCCAAAATGGCAACATCTGGCTCAACCACTTCAAGAGCCTGTACAAAGACATTCCCAAAGAGGAACTAACTGGGGAACAGGAACACATCATCAGAAGACTACATGAACTGGAGGAAAAAATCAAGGATTTCCAAAACCCGTTAGATACAACCATTACACCCCAAGAAGTAGCAGAAAAAATTAAAGATCTGCGAAGTAAAAAAGCCAGCAGGATAGATGGAATTCTTCCAGAGATGATTAAACACGGCTCTCCAGAAGTACACGCCGCAATATGTAAAGTTTTCAACCTGGTCCTGAGCGTTGGATTCTACCCTCAAGTATGGAACCAAGGCCTCATAACACCCATCCATAAGAGTGGAGACCAATATGATCCAGCCAACTACAGAGGGATATGTGTCAGCAGCACACTGGGAAAACTGTTCAAAAGCATCCAGAACAAAGGAATCCTCACCTTCCTGACACAGCATAACGTCCTCAACAGAAGCCAAGCGGGGTTCATGTCAAACCATCGCACTACAGACCACATCTACACCCTGCACAGTCTTATCAAGGACCATGTCCACAATACAAAACATGGGAATATATTTGCCTGCTTTGTGGACTTTAAGAAGGCCTTTGACTCAGTGTGGCACCCAGGCCTGTTCCTCAAACTACTGGAGAGTGGAATAGGAGGGAAAACATATGACGTCATCATGAGCTCATATAATGAGAACTTCTGCAGCATAAAGGTGAATGGGAAGAGAACAGAGTACTTCCGGCAGGCTCGTGAAGTCAGACAAGGCTGCAGCCTAAGTCCAACCCTCTTTAACATCTACATCAATGGACTGGCTGAAGCTCTGGAATCCTCCTCAGCACCAGGACTAACTCTACATGACACCAAGGTGAAGTTTCTGTTGTATGCAGATGAACTCCTACTACTGTCACCAACAGAAAGCAGTCTACAAGACAGCCTGGAAGTGCTGGAAAAATACAGTGCGGCATGGGCACTACCCATCAACCAAAAGAAAACAAAGGTCATGGTTTTCCAAAGGAAGAAAGCAAAAACCAAGAGTTCCTGTTTCACACTTAATGACTGCACTCTTGATGAAGCCAACAGCTACACATACCTCGGCTTAGAAACAAAACGATCGGGAAATTTCAAACTTTCATAGAGGCCCTAAGAGACAAGGCGTGTAGAACCTTCTATGCCATCAGGAGAAACCTCTACAAACTAAAACCGCCTGTAAGAGTCTGGCTTAAAATCTTTGATAGCGTCATCACTCCAATCCTCCTTTATGGCAGTGAAGTTTGGGGCCCCATCACCTACCCTGACCAACCCAAATGGGACACCAGCCAAACAGAAATATTCCAAGTCCATCGGAGCACCTCTAACAATGCTTGTCGGGCCGAGCTGGGCAGACTCCCCTTACTTCTAGCAGTACAGAAGAGGGCGCTATCATACGGGGACCACCTAAACATCAGCAGCCTCCACTCATACCACCATAAAGCTCTACTGGCCAACAAGGACCACCCCAAACCATGTGGGCTGCAACAACTCCTATCAACCCTGATCATCCAAAGCCCCCATGAATGCAACCTGACAAAATATCAAATAAAGGCCCTAAGTAACGATTCTAGGGAAAACTATATCAGAGAATGGAGACATGATATAGCAAACTCCCAGAAAATTACCATTTACCAATCCTTACAGAGGGAATACAAACTGGCCCCATACCTGGAGCTACTACAAGACCCCAAGGACAAACAGATCTTGAGCCGGTACAGATTGAGCGCCCACAGCCTGGAAATCGAATCAGGGTGGCATAGACAGACCTACAAGCCCAGGGAGAATAGACTGTGCCAGCATTGTGACCAGGGGGCCCTGGAAGATGAGGTCCACTTCCTCCTACAGTGCCCCAAGTACTCAGCACTGAGGGAAATTCACTTTGAGACTCTCCGCTCTCATCCCGGACTTCACCTCTATAGAAGAGACGAGGAAACTCCACATCATACTGGGAGAAGAGGAGCCGGCGGTGAAAATATCTGCCCAATACGTCATAGAATGTCCCAGACTGAGAGGAACATGAGAGATCCTGGACTTACTGTATAAATCCCCAACACGGACTCGCCCCCATCCCCCTTCACATTATCCCTTACACCTGATAATGTCCATGGACTTGCCCATTCCCCCCATATGTGTCCCACTACCTCCACCCCATATGACCTCCCCTTATGCTTTGGCAATGCTAAAATGTATTTGGTCCTGCCAATAAAGCTTATTTTGATTTGATTCCATGCAGAGTAAATTGGCTCACAGCCAGACAGTATTGGTATTTCTAATCTGATAAAATCAACATATCATTGTTAAATACTCATGGAGTGAAAGGACAAAGGAGACAAATTCGCACACACTCGACGCGCGTTTCACCGCTACTTCGGCTAATCAGGAGTGCCCCTGATGAGCCGGAGTAGCGGTGAAACGCACGTCGAGTGCGTGCTAATTTGTCTCTTTGACTCTATGCGCATTATTGAAATCTGAATTAATTATCAGATAGAACACACCGCTGTGAATGATGCTGCACTAATGCACCATCATATTTCTCATGTCACCAACAAGTGTGGAGTTGATGGCACAATCAGTTGTTACGAATTGTTACAGCAAAAAACTACACCTGAACCGCTGCGCTGCAGTGAAGGCAATGGGGGGGGGGACTTGGTACCCCTGCGTCATTAACCACTTCAATGCTGAGGACGCGCTCAACGCGTCCTCAGCATTACTGCTGGTATGCGGAGGACGCGCTGAGCGCGTCCTCCCATTGGGGTCAGCGTTCGGCCGGGTTCCGGCCGATCGCTGGCCCCCCCGGTGCGGGCTGACATCCTTGATGTCAGCCCGGCATCCGGGACTGCAGCCACCGGAATTAGGTGTCATTGCGGCAGAGCGATGACACCTAATTCAGGCGCGCCCCCCGCATGTGCGGAGGAGGCGCCTGAAAGGGAGGGGGGCAGGTCCTTCGGACCTCTCTCCCTCCCGATCGGCGGCTCTGCGGGGGTTAACCCAGGCATCATTTGGAAGGGCACAGCCTGCCCTTCCAAATGGTGCCTGGCATTAACCCCTGGGGAGCTGGATCGCGAATCGGCGCTGAAAAGCGCCGGTTCGCGATCCTTTCCGGAGCTGGCCGACATCTTGGATGTCGGCCAAGCCTCCGGGAACTCCCCCTGAGGACTGGCGTCATCGTGCGTAGCACGATGACGCCAGTCCTGGACTTAACCCCTAACTGCCACCAACTGTGGAGATAGGGAGTTCCAATGAACTCCCTATCTCCTGATCCGTGGCAGTTAGGGGTTAATGTTTGGTATGGTTGGATCGGCCAGAGCATGGCCGTTCCAACGATACCAAACATGAAAGTGAAAAAGTTTGTAAAAAAAAAAAAAATGAAAAAAAAAAAAAAAAAAAAAAAAATTATATAAAAAAAATAAACACTTTTTTTTGGTTTGTTAATGCAGCAATATTGTTCCCATTTCAATTATAATGTGAACAATGATGCTGCACTAACGATTTTTGTATGCAGTGCGTTTGTTAAAAATCGTGTAATTTTCCCCAAAAAAAAATGTAACGAGACCCCATCTCTAATTTTTTTAACAAGCGCACCCCATACAAAATATAACCGCAATTGCTCGCATGTTAAAATGTGAAAAAAAACACTCTACACATTGTAAATTATTGAAAATACATATTTTATTGCATTTTTTGTTATAATATACAGACATGACATAACGTATACATATAATAATGACATATTATGAATCTACCGAGTCTGACGGAAAGAACGATATATAATATATCTGGGTCATATACTAAAATAAGCCTTCAAAACACATTTAAACATGATGAGCAAAATCGGTAAAAATGACCTCAGCACAGGGGCGTGAAACGCCTCAGCAGCGAAAGGGTTAATATTTACACCTCACAAGGTCAATTGAGGTGTCATTGGGCAGGTCAGAGTCTGGCCTTTGCATTGATACCAAACGTGACCATGTAAAATCTAAATGGAAAAAAAAATCTTTTTAGTTGCAAAGCGATGGCATTGTCCATTTGTCACGTATAAAATGAGCAACACCACTGCCATTACTCACCTTTTAATTTCCCACGCTGGGAGCAAGGTCAGTGGTTTATACATAGTCATATTGTTCATAAAACACCATCCTCCAAAACACAAGGTAAATATTTCATTTTTTAACTCAAATTGTATATTTTTTTCAGAAAAATGCAGTAACAGCTTCCCATTTCACTTTTTTTTTTATAATATATATATATATATATATATATATATATAATAATTCCCTATAGAATATATAACCACAAAGGTTTGGATGATAAAATGGGAAAAAATTATTTTACATGCTTTAAATGATTGAACTCGGAATGAATAATTAATCACACAGTATCTTCCTGGTTAGATATAGCCATATCTGCACTAATAAATAACCAAACATATGTTTTCATTTCACTAAATTCCAAAAAAGCCACTACAATATTCAGCTCCAGGCAAACAGAGATCTTAATCCGGCCCTGCTTACACTGCAATAACCTGGACCCAGTGGTGCCCTTGGGGGGTGGGAGGGCGGCACGCACTGGGTGACACCACCCCCTAGGGTGACACCTTAAAAAAAACATTTTTTACTTTTACAAAATATTTTACCAGGAAGCATTGAGATTTCACTAATTTTCAAGTATGTCCTAGGCAAGGCACTTTCCAGAGGGCGGCAAAAAAAAAACAGCACTAAAGGGGTTACTCACAGAGCACCAAAATGACGGCAACATTTTGGTGTTCTGTTGTTCGCTGCACTTCAGGGAATCAAATTTCCCCATCCTGCAGTGAATTCACCATTCACCGCAGGGTCCCCGAAGTGCAGGGAGTCGGCCGCTGAATGCCGCCGCCGCAAACCCGTGGCCTGCTGTTTTCAAAAAAACTACTGAACAAAAATGTCTGGAATTTACATATAAGGTCCTATGATTGATAATAAAAAGATCTGTTACAGAAAAAAGTAAAACCGCTATTTAAAAAAAAGGAAAAAAATAATCGCCAAAAAAATTCTGAAAAATGACTAAAGGATACTAAAAAAAATCTATAAACAAAGTGACTTTTTACTGCAGATTAAAATAATAAACGGTTTATTAGCTATTGCATAAAAATGGGAATATTTTTAACATTGTAACTTATGGGGTTCGCCTGAATAAACCAGCTGAATGAAACCACCGAACATCAGGGCATTTCACTGACATTTCTCTGCTGTTCAGTGTTCTGGCGCACTTAGGGGAGGGGCAACCCAGGTACCAGTGATTATTGGGGTGTCATTAGGGGGTACTAGGAGATGCCACTGTCATTGTGTGTCAGTTTTGAGCTGTGTTCTCAAGCAACGAGTAGTGATGAGCCGAACACCCCCGTGTTCGGTTCGCATTCGAACTCGAACAATTTCAAAAGTTTGAGTTCGAACTCGAACACGAACCGAACTCAATGCAAGTCAATGGGACTCGAAAGTTCTCGAAAGAATTTGCCATAAAAGGTGTATGGGGGTACGGGTAGTGCCCTGGGGGAAAGGAAACATGGACAAAAAGTAACAAAAAAACATTTTTAAAGGAACAGTGAGTTTTCCATGAAATAAAGGTTAAGAATAAAAACAAAAAATTCCTTCAAATATCGTGCCTAGGAGGTCCCCATAACCTGCCCGTGAAGTGGCGGATTTGTAGGATGTATAGAAACATTTAAAAACAAAACAATGACATTTCAAATAACGTAAATGGTTTTCCTTTAATCTATTCATAAACAACTGCTTGGGGCGGCAGCCTGTATGAAAAGAGGATTTTTTGTTGTATGAAAAGAGGCTAAATTATGGTGAAACTTATGCAGGCTTTGGATGAAAGTAACAATAGGTGCTTTAAAATTGGGCCACCAACAGTGCCGTCACACTGTAACTCCTCTGTGGTATTGTGGAAGAGTGCAGGGTTGTACCCTGCGGTCAAATATTAAAATTCTATGAATCTGGTACAGGCGTCAGTGCACCCAAATATTGTGCCTTTGGTGGCAGCAAGTGCCTTCACACCGTAACCCCTCTGTGGTATTGTGGAAGAGTGCAGCGGTGGACCCTGCGGCCCAATATTAAAATGATATGAATCTGGTATAGGCGTCAGTGGCAGAGCACCCAAATATTGTGCCTTTGGTGGCAGCAAGTGCCTTCACACCGTAACCCCTCTGAGGTATTGTGGATGAGTGCAGTGGTCCCCAATCTATTCAGTTACATCAGCAGCTCAGCTATAACAAAACCGGGTCAGCAATGTATAGGCACTTGTACTGCGCTACTGTATATGGTGAGAATTGGCGCACACCAGTAGCAACAGGAAGCAAACAGAACAGGCAAGGAATACACAGAGAGAATAGTCAAATGGCAGGCAAAGTCGGCAACAGATCGGGTCCTCAGAACAAGCAGGGTCAGTAACAAGTATACAAACTGATTCGTAGCTAGCGATGCGGGAATAAAGGCTGAGACACACTGAGCGTGTAGCGATGCACAGCGTAGCGAAGAGAAGCAAACATTTTGCAGAACTCCAGAAATCCACAGAAATCCACTAACTAAATTAAAATGTACACACAAAACCGTTTTATTTTCACAAAGCACAGGTTATAAAGGCAAAAAATAGTTTCTACAGAATAAAATACATCAAAAATTACTGTTAATTTAATAGAAATAGTATAAAAATATAAAAAAAGGTAACCCCTGATCATATATATTATAGGGACACAGAGCGCTGTGTATAGAGTAGGGATGCATTGATACCACACACAGACATAAACGTACTGTATATATCAACATGCAGACCTATATATACGTATATATCAACACGCAGATATATATATACACCCACCCACAGACCTCAGACCATATATACACATATGCACATGGGGGGTGGCATGTGGACAATCTCAACTAAATGCGCCCCCCCCCATTTGGCTGATCCCTCCAGAAGAAATGTTGAACCTGACAGAGCAGAGAATACATATATTATTCTCTGCTCTATCGGGTTCAATATTTCTTCTGGAGGGATCAGCCAAAATGTGTGTGTAATACAAGTCTGGATATATATATTTATAAGAATATAGATATATATCTTATCTATATATCTATATATATATATATATATATATATCATACCTGCCCTTACCTTCCGCTATAAATTTGCTAAAAATATACACACAAAAATACAAATCACTGCCTTAGACCCTGGGCAGCCCACATGCCACCCCTCTACCTGGCTGAATCTATCTAATATATATAATTAAATACATTCAGCAAGATAGAGAGAGAAAAAAAAGGTTTTATTTTATGTTCCCGGGGACATTTAAAAAAGTCCTCGGATTTTATTTCTTTTAGAAATGTGTCACCCTACCTTAGCCTGGTGGTCAGTGGGGGCTCCATGGATCCTGGTTGTGGGGGGGTCTGCCGTGGCCGCAGGTTCAGTGGCTCCCTCCCTGCACTGCCTGTCTCTGTGCTCCTCAAGGGGATCCTTGGGAGGCCCCAGCAGGCTGCCCTCTACAGTTCCTGATTAGAGGGCCGTGTCTGCCTGATGTTTTAGTAACAAGAATTTTTTATCCCATATGCTTCAATGTTAAAAATATTCCCATTTTATTTCAATATCTAATAAACCGTTGCTTATAATATTCTGCAGTAAAGAGTCTCTTTATTTCTAGATTTTTTAGTATTTTGTAAGCATATTTTATACATTTTTCAAATTTTTTTTTAGAACTTTTTGGCGAACATCTAAAAAAGTTCGAAGTTCGCGAACTTTCGAACAGCCATTGTTCGAATCTAACTCCGAACCGATCGAACCAAACAGCTCATCCCTAACAACGAGCAGCGGAGCAGGGTGTTTGCATTAGGAGAATAAAAATCCCCCTTTTCTCCCTCCATAGCTCCTCCCCTGCCCTACAGCAGCTCTAGAAGAGGGGAGGGGGATGTGATTTGTGTGCAGAGACGATGACAATAAACAGCAGGTAAAGGGGGGTTATCAGCAGAATATGAAGCCCTGTCTGCTTACTGCCTTTCCTTAACCAGCACTGCAGTGATCAGAAATGTGTCACTGAGCTGCCTGGCTCCTGGTGAGGTTCTGCATGCATAGAGGGGGCCAGGCTGCATTCACTGCATCACCAGGGTAAACAGAGACAGTGAAGAGGGAGTCTTAAAAAACTGGAAAAGTAAAGAAAAAAGACCATAGCAGCATCTCATACCTGCAAAACACACACCCATTCTCTGCTCAGCAACTCCAATCCACAAAACCAGCCAACCAGCACACACACAACTCCAATCCACAAAACCAGCCACCCAGCACACACACAACTCCAATCCACAAAACCAGTCACCCACACACACAACTCCCATTACACAAAACCAGCCACCCAGTGCCCACACACAACTCCCATCATACAAAACGAGCCACCCACACAACTTCCATCACACAAAACCAGCCACCCACACACATACACAACTCCCATCACACAAAACCAGCCACCCACACACAACTCCCATCACATAAAACCAGCAACCAACACACAACCCCATCACAAAACCAGCCACCCACCCACACAACTCCCATCACACAAAACCAGCCACCCACTCACACAAAACCAGCCACCCACTCACACAAAACCAGCCACCCATACAACTCATCACACAAAACCAACCAACACACAACCCCATCACACAAAAGCAGCCACCCCAAAACACACACACACAACTCCCATCAACAAAACCAGGCACATGTGTACTTTGCATCAGGATGGATATTAGTGATGGGCCGAATACCCCCATGTTCGGTTCGCAGTCGAACTTGAACATCGGAAAAAGTTTGAACACGAACACAACACAATTCGAACACAATGCAAATCAATGGGGCTCAAAAGTTCAAAAATTAAGGTCCCCTCCAGAGAGCATATATGCAAGATATTGGTCACAAAAGATGTATGGGGATCCGGGTACTGCCCTGGGGAACAGGAAACAATGAAAAACAAATTTTAATATTTTTTTAACCATTTCACTGCTGAGTGCTGAGCCATTTCACCTCTTTGTGCTGAGCTCATTTTTACTGCTTTTGTTCATGTTTAAACAGGATTTGAAGCCATGGGAAATGTTTGAGCAACATCGAGTGGGAAAAATTACGATCTTAAAGCAAACATTAACGCTCACTTGCATGAGCATTAACGTTTGCTGCATTGTTCACCGCATATTACAATCCAAACGCAAGCAGGTTAAGTAACCAAATTTGTAAGAAGAATAATTAATGCAGCATATGAATCCTCACACTGCCGGCAGCACCTTTACAGTATAATTAATGCAGCATATGAATCCTCATGCTGCTGGGCAGCACCTTTACAGTATAATTAATGCAGCATATGATTCCTCACACTACCGGGCAGCACCTCTACAGTCTGACGCTAGCTTTAAACGGCGCACTGTGTGCAGCTTCTGAGAAGATACGCTATTATTGTAGCAGGGAAGCCGACAGCGCATTTTGCATCGCTCCCTCTACACTAATAGCGTATCTTCTCAGAAGCTGCACACAGAAGCTGCCTACACCGGTGCGCTATTAGTGTAGAGGGAGCAATGCAAAATGCGCTGCCGGCTTCCCCGCTACACTAATAGCGTATCTTCTCAGAAGCTGCACACAGCGTGCCGGTGTATGCAGCTTCTAACAGCGTGGGAGGCGGGAGGCTGCGCTTGTTGGTGGATCCAGGAATCAGGTGAGTATTAGAAAGAAAGAAAAAGGTTTTATTTTATGTTCCCGGGGACATTTAAAAATGTCTTCGGATTTATTTATTTTTAAAAATGTGTCACCTTACCTTAGCCTGGTGGTCAGTGGAGGCACCCTGGATCCTGGTTGTGGGGGGTCTGCCGTGGCCGCAGGTGCAGTGGCTCCCTCCCTGCGCCGCCTCTTTGTCACATGCACCCGGCAGGCAAGCCCGCACATTTGCAGCTCTGTCATCCGGCAGCCGCTCACTACTCAAGGAGGTCCTTGAGAGGCCCCAGCGGGCAGCTCTCTACAGTGCCGGATTAGAGGGCCGCGTCTGCCTGATCTTTTAGCAACAAGGGGCCCTATTACATTCTTAATGTAAACGCGTGATTTTTTGCGTGAAGCTTTAAACGTCAACGCGTAAAACAACGCTGGTATTACAATCCTCACGTATTTTTGTATCCGTCAAAAAATAACGCGCAAAAACGCGCGAGCAGCAACGTTGCACGCAGAAATCAGTGTGCGGATTGTTTTTTTCACGTGATTCAGCCAATCAGAATGAAGAACCACAATTGTCTCACGTTAAGTTTTTACATCTGTCAAAGTCAATCTGCGCATACTGTATATGCTGCATCAATAAAAAAAACATGCACAACTTCTCAAATTTATTGGTTTGGTATGTTTAGAATGTGTAACTATACTTTGCGGTGTTTTTTTTTTGGGCTGGTCTATTTGGTTTTGGCCAGGTTGATAGAAATTGCCATTAACACCAGCTTTTAGGAGTTGCTAAAATTATGCACGCAAAGACTGTGCGTTAAAAAATGCGCATAGATTGTAATGCCATCCGCATACCAGCGCACAAACGCATTTGCGCTCACAATGTTAAGTATAGGACGCACGAAGTACAGTAAGCTCATGCAGCGTTCGCGCAGGTTCACCCGCGGTAGACGTATTCGCGCGTTTGTTGGGCTGAGATTGTAATACGACGTTCTGAGCAAAGGGTTTTGCCCCTGGCGTTAATGAATTTTTGCTCGGGCGCAAACATATGCGCGAAGAATGTAATAGGGCCCAAGGTGTGGGAAATGTTGATTCCCATAGGCTTCAATGTTAAAAATATTCCCGTTTTAAATCAATATCTAATAAACTGTTGCTTATAATATTCTGCAGTAAAGAGTCTCTTCATTTTTCAATTTTTTTTTAGGATTTTCGAAGCACTTTTTAAAAAAATGTAAAAAAAATTTTTAGAACTTTTTGCGAACGTCCCGAAAAGTTTGCAGTTCGCGAACTTTTGAACAGCCGATGTTCGAATCGAACATCGAACCGATTCGAACCGGCAGCCCATCCCTAATGGATATGTTGTGAGTTTGCAAAATCACTTAAAAATAACAGTTATTCAAAAAGAATTTACACTCTCCTCTTATTGCACAGAGGACGCATGATCCACCATTGGCAGATTCATAATATATTATTATTATAAGTATACGTCATGTCCTGCCAGAATGCTATAACTAACAGGGTTATTCAAAGAGATCCGAATGGCTTGAGAAAGGTAACCGAACGCTGAAAATCAGCATTCGGTTACCTTTCTTGGCCATTCGGCTATCCAGAGAGCAGGCAATTTGCCAAATCCTGGCGAATTGCCTGCACATTCGGTGCCTGTTCGGTGCCTGTTCGAGGGCAGTGAAATCCCCATAAAAAAGCACTGCTTCGGCTATTCAGAGAACACAAACCAGCAGTGACAGGTTCCCAAAATGCCCTCCCATTCGGTGGTTTAATTCGGCAAGTTTATTCAGGAGAATCCCATAGGTTTCAATGTTAAAAAATATTCCTGTTTTAATTCAATATCTAATAAACCGTTCATTATAAAATTCTGCAGTAAAGAGTCTCTTTATTTATAGATTTTTTAGGATATTTTAAGCATTTTTCTGGATTTTTTTTTTTTTTTTACTTTACTTATTTTTTCTGTAACAGCCCTTTTTATTATCATTCCCTGGACCTCATATGTAAATTTCAGACATTTTCGCTCAGTAGTCTCTTTGCAAACAGTGTTTCACTTTTCAAACATTCATGCAAACTGTTTTGCTAATTTATTCACTGCCTTCGTCTGCGGTATCAGCTTTTTCCAGGTTAATCCAGATCAGGTTAATCCAGTTGTTTTTGAGGGTTTTTGGGGTGCATTCACCGGGTTTTGCGGTTAGTTTTCATCGGGTTTGCGGTAGCTTTTCCCTGCAATTTGGGGACCCTGTGGTGCTTGCTGGGTCATCGAAATAGGATCGGCAAAAGGAACCGAATTGAAGAGAACGAAAAGTCACCGAACGTGCGGTGACTTTTCGAATCTCTTTGTGTGATTTTTTTTTTTTACATTTTAAAGTGGGGGTGGGGATCCGCCCCAAATGTGCCAAATGTTCTAGGTACGCCCCTGCCTGGACCACATATTTAAGAGAAGCTGGTAACCGGAATTCCAAATGGCAGAGTAGCAAACTAAATTTCTGCTTCTCATCTCTAACAGCAGGAAAAGTATTTTGACCAGTGGATCTAGAATCCTCTACTGGGAGACTTTAGCAGGAAAAACAAAGTGAAGCTCTTGGCCCTATTGCATAGTTACTGGTAAAAAAGGGAGCCAGTAAGGGGAAAAACAAATCATCGTGATCTGAATTCCCTTTATGGCTCCCTTTTACCTATTCTGACCCAGCCACTTTATTAGATGCCTAACGCGACCCTGCCTTGTAAGAACACTGGGATCTATTTGTATGTAATCTTCCACTGCTAATGCACAAAGGAAGCAACAGATCGTATCTACTTTTTCAGCACAGGATCAGAGGTAATTATTGCATTTTCTGGTGCATTTATTTTACTGTTGTAGCGCTGGTTTAAAACACTGTTGCTGTAGTACTTATTTTTGGACACCAGAGGGAGACAAGCGCAATGTAAGAGACACTGGACAATGGGACTACATTTTCCAGCATGCTTTGCGCGGGGAACAGGAAGTGGGTGGGGAGAAAAAGACTTACATCCGCAGCCTCATGCAGAGGAAACTCAGAGCGCGCCGACGAGTGAAGAGAGCTAGACGCACGTGAGACAGACAACGATCGTGTCCAGGCCGGAGCGCAGGTGCGGCCTTGCGGAGCTGGAGATCAGTTCACATTACTTGCCAGAGACCTAGCGATCCACCACTGATAAGTTTACACAGATACAGAGTTGCTGAAGGACCCCGAGTTAGGAGACTGCAGATGACCTAATGGGAGTGCAGGCGGTGAGCTGAGCATCTTGTGGCAGAAACGGACAAGCAACACAAGTGGATCCGGTGGCACAGAGTCCCAGTCAAGTTGAGCGGAGAGACGTCCTGGGTCGAGCAGAGCGCAGAGTATCTGGCGGATGGGTGAGAGGCCTTCTCGGCCACAGTAAAATAATAAAGCACGCTGCAAGTTTGTCTAAACCTACAGGGCCCCAACGTGACTAGTCGAAGACACATTTAAATCATTCACAGGCCAGTTGAATCTTGTACCCGGGTACCAACACACGCATACACGTACACCTTTTTGGGACGCAACCTGTACAGGACTCACATTCCAACAACGATGGGGTTAATATTATTATTATTATTATTCTTCTTTATTTATAAAGCGCCAGCATATTCCGCAGCGCTGTACAATAAGCACAGTATAGACAGGGTTACAATATATTGAACAACATTTGACAAACAGTACAGGAGGAGATGAGGGCCCTATTCCCGTAGGAACTCACAATCTGGGAGGGTTGGGGTTGGAAACAGGAGGAGAGGACTGTAAGGTGAGAGTGATTGATGGTTGCGTCAGTGAGTTGGGTGGTAGGCTTCCCTAAATTGGAACGTTTTAAGGGAGCGTTTGAAGGAAGAGAAGTTAGGGGAAAGTCTGACAGTACGAGGGAGAGCGTTCCAGAGAGTGGGGGCTGCGCGTGAGAAATCCTGCAGTCTATCATGGGAAGAGGTGATGCGGGGAGAAGCTAGGCGCAGGTCACTGTTTGACCTTAGGGAGCGGGCTGGGGTGTATTTGGTGATTAGTGAGGACAGGTAGTGGGGCGCTGAGTTAGTGAGGGTTTTGTAGGTAAGGATAAGGATTTTGAACTTAATTCTGCAGTGGATGGGGAGCCAGTGAAGGGACTCGCAGAGGGAAGCGGCAGAGACAGAGCGGCGGGTGAGGTGAATTAGCCTGGCGGAGGCGTTCAGGATGGATTGTAGGGGGGAGAGGTGGGACAGAGGGAGGCCAGATAAGAGATTATTGCAATAGTCGAGTCGGGAGATTACCAGGGCGTGTATGAGTTCTTTTGTGGCGACAGTGGTAAGAAATGGCCGAATTCTGTAAATATTACGCAGTTGGTATCGGCAGGAGGAGGAAAGAGACTTGATGTGGGGGATGAAGGAAAGAGCAGAGTCCAGTGTAACTCCAAGACAGCGAACTTGGTTTGATGGGGAGATGGTGATACCCTCCACCGTGATAGAGAAGTCAGGAGGTGGGGCGGCATTAGAGGGAGGAATAAGTAGGAGCTCAGTCTTTGACATGTTGATCTTTAGGTGGTGGGAGGCCATCCAGGAGGAGATGCCAGATAAACAGTCACTGACTTTTGAAAGGACAGGGGGAGAGAGATCAGGGGTAGAGAGGTAGATCTGAGTGTCATCAGCGTAGAGGTGGTAATTAAAGCCAAAGCTGTTGATGATTTTGCCCAGGGAGGAGGTGTAGATGGAAAAGACCAGCGGACCAAGGACAGAGCCTTGAGGTACACCAACAGATAGAGGCAATGAAGAGGAGGAGTTACCAGCAAAGGACACACAGAAGGACCTGTTGGATAAATAGGAGTCAACTCAAGCAAGTGCAGTGTCCCCGAGACCCAGGGAGTTGAGGGTCTGTAGAAGGAGGGGGTGGTCAACAGTGTCAAATGCAGCCGAGAGGTCAAGCAGGATGAGAATAGAATAGTGGCCATGGTTTTTAGCAGTTAGGAGGTCGTTGGTGACTTTGGTGAGGGCAGTTTCAGTTGAGTGTAGGGGACGGAAGCCAGATTGCAGGGGGTCAAGTAGGGAATTGGAGGACAGGAAGATGGAGAGGCGGTTGAAGACTAGTTTTTCTAAGAGCTTAGAGGTAAAGGGAAGCAGGGATACAGGACGGTAGTTGGATGGAGAGTTGGGATCTAGGGATGGTTTCTTTAGTAAAGGGGTAACTAGCGCGTGTTTGAAGGTGGATGGAAAGGAGCCAGTGGAGAGAGATAGGTTGAAGATGTGTGTGAGAGCAGGGGTGAGGGAGGAGGAGAGGGGAGGAATTAGATGTGAGGGAATGGGGTCGAGCGGGCACGTGGTGAGATGTGAGGAGGACAATAAGGAATTGACTTCCTCCTCAGTGGCTGGGAGGAAGCGGCAGAGGGTGGCAGATGGGAAAAGATAATTTTTCTTTTCCGCTGCACGTTTCTCGCATTACGAACTTCTGTAAATATATATGTATACCGTGCTGCTCTATATATGCCAGTTTATTTGAGATCAGTAAACTATATAACTTATAAAATCCACAATAGTGCTGGTGTATATTTATTCCCTAGTGCGGGGAGACTGACCCGAGGTTCAAATTCAGCGGCTCTTCCGGGAGTGAGCGCTACATGTGGGGGCTCGTTTCCGGGATCCAGTCTCTGGAAAAAACGCATTTAAAGGGTTAAATATGGATCCAGACACTGCTGCCAAATGGTGTGAGGAGCACAGTAGTCAGATAGAATTATGTATAGTCATGGATATTCCTGCAGACACTTGGGCCGAAGATCAGATTCGCCAGGCTGTGGCCGCGCTGACACCAGATCATCGGGGGTTAATCCTGTACATTAAAGAGAACCCAGATACCTCTCACACGTATGTTCTTTTTGAGTGGAGAAAGGGTGTTCCAGTGTGTTTTCAGGGCATGAGCGTGAAGCTGACCAATGAGGTGCAAATTCAACTAATTCAGCCAAGTGCGCCACGTGGCGATCCCGCGAGTGTTTCCGCCCCCAGTCCGCTGGCCATGATCGGGCCTGAATTTATAGTGGCTATTGGAGATTTGCTGGCTAAATGTCAAAGAACAAGCCCTCCGCACACTAACTTTGGTTATCAACGGTTGAGAAATTTTACAGGAAACGTACCAACTCTGGCGGGAGAAGAAACCTTCGAAGAATGGGTAGAACAGGCGATGCAGGCTCTGGATGAGTGGGTAAGCAAGACTGCACTGCTATAGATTATCTAAATATTTTACAGGAAGTCTTAGGGCGAACAGAAAAGGCTGCGGAGCTCGTGTACCAGTATGAACACACCTACCAGCGAAAAGGTGAGAAAATGACTGAATATATGAGGCGCCTAGATAAGATTCTGCACCAGATACTTCTCAAGAAAGGGGCCGAACCGGCCGAAATAGATAAAATCCGAATGCAGCCGATCCTGAGGGGCGCTCAACCTCTAGATCCGGTGATGCTACAGCTGAGAAGCAGGGAAGGTAACCGAGAATTGAAATACCTGGAACTGATCCGAGCTGTCAGAGAGAAAGAGGCTCTACTTGAAGAAAAATCCTTTAGGAGAGGAGAAAGAGCTTACGCACAACCCGTGAGGCACAACGAATGTCTGCAACCTGAAGATGATTCGTTAGACACCTATGGATCCGAAGTGGATGAACAAGAGTGTTTGGTCGTTCATAAATCCACAGAGAGTGCTGCAAAGGAACTAACCCTTTCTGCACATAGTGAGTTGCACAAGACCATTAAGAAGGTACAAGAAACTCAAGCGGAATTGCAACAGGCGCATGCGGACCTGTGCCGAGCACTTTTGAAGGTGGCAGAGACACAGACCGATATGCAGAAGTTCCTTGCTGATATGCGGACAACTGGAGTTGCTGTGGCGTCTGGCCAGGGTCCTTCAACCGAATCACCGCAAGTAAGTGCGTCTCCGTCTTCAAAGAAGAGATGTTTCAGTTGTGGGGAAATGGGTCATTTCCGCGCACAATGCAAAAGCCAAAAGCCTGAAAGAAATATGGTAGAAGAGCTCCTAAAAGCCTTGGAGGGGCTACCATCTACCTCACCAGCGGGAAACGCCAGAGGGCACAAGTGAAGGAGCAAACTAGGTGCCCAATGGTCAAAACCCGCTCCAAAAATCAAGCCAGGACTGCGAGGCCGAGAGGGCCCAGAGTCTGGCCAACTGCTGAGCCTGCCAGGACTGAAAGAGTCACTCCCTTAGCATCCGGTCCTATGTCATGGGGAAGCAATGCACACCCAAAACCTACACGGGCCAAGAAGAAGGCCAGGGTACAACAAACTGGGTCTAAACTTCCCGTTACTACAACAAAGTTTCCTGACCAGCTGATAGGTCCTTCTCCCATTGTGCCAATGCAAGTAGAGGGAGTCAACACTAAAGCTCTGTTGGACTCAGGGGCTCAAGTGACATTGATCTACCGAGACTTCTACGAGAAGCACTTGAAGCACATACCTCTACAGAAATTGAAGGACCTGGAAATCTGGGGTATCGGAACTGAGAAACTTCCCTATGACGGATATCTACAGGTGAAGTTAGAGATCGGATCCGAAGTCATTGGACAGTCTGGAGGTTGTGATGCATTGGCCATTGTGTGTCCTCGGCCTTCAGGGGCAAACAGAAGTTCTATGATAGTGGGGACGAATACTGATCTGGTGCGACGTCTCCTGACTCCTATGGTACTGGAAGAAGGTTCTACCAAGGGAGTACACCCGATGTTACGTCCAGTCTATCAGAGAATGGTCGAAGAATAGAAGGCACCTGCTGAAGTGGGGCACCTATGGAGATTGGAAGGAACAGAGAAGGTCCTGCAATCAGGAGAAGTAGCGAGCTTCTGGGCTTCAGTCAAGTTGAACGGATCGCAACCAGTCCCTATGTGGTACTGGAAACCGATTTTAATCATGGGAGTGAAGCCGGAGTAGAAGTAATCCCTGAAATAATCTCCACAAGAGCTTTGAAACGAACACGAGGAAGAGTCTCAGTCAGTGTGTGTAATGTGTCTGATTCTCCAGTGGTCCTGAAAGCACAAATGCCTATCGGGCAAGTAGCGTCCGCTACACCTCTCTCTCCTACCGATTTAGGAGGGGGAGTGGATAAAGAGATTCCAGATGAAAGGTTCTACCCCAAGGACGCTCCCATCTCACCTGAATGGAAGAGACGTCTTCAGTCCCAGGTCCAAAAGTGGAGGGACTTGTTCTCCAAGGATGAGTTCGACGTGGGCCTAGCTAAGAGTAGTGAGCATCGCATTCAACTACAGGAAGACAAGCCGTTTCGAGAAAGGTCAAGACGAGTTCCGTTGGGAGACTTGGATGATCTACGAGAACAGCTGAATGAACTGCAAAGAACCAAGGTGATTCAAGAATCCAGGAGCCCGTATGCATCTCCAATAGTAATGGTCCGGAAGAAGAATGGTTCTGTCCGTCTATGTATAGACTATCGCACGCTAAATCGGAGAACCATCCCAGATCAATATGCTACTCTCGGATAGAAGATGCCTTACAGTGTCTGTCTGGAGCAAAATGGTTATCACCAGATACCAATGCATCCTGAAGACAAAGAGAAGACTGCGTTCATCTGCCCACTGGGGTTCTTTGAGTTCAACAGAATGCCTCAAGGCCTTACGGGAGCTCCAGCCACGTTCCAACGGTTAATGGAGAAGACCGTCGGGGACATGAACCTGATCAAAGTATTAGTGTATCTGGATGATATTATTGTGTTTGGGAAGACTCTATAAGAACATGAACAACGGTTGGAGAAGGTCTTGAAGAGGCTCCATGAAGAGGGGTTGAAATTGTCTCTGGAAAAATGTCAATTCTGCTTACCTTCCGTTACATATCTGGGACATGTGGTTTCAGCAGAAGGCGTTTCGACAGATCCTCAGAAGTTGGAAGCCATAGCTTCCTGGCCTAGACCCCGAAATGTTACTGAA
Organism: Leptobrachium leishanense; assembly: GCA_009667805.1. Classification (NCBI taxonomy): domain Eukaryota; kingdom Metazoa; phylum Chordata; class Amphibia; order Anura; family Megophryidae; genus Leptobrachium; species Leptobrachium leishanense. The sequence goes on along the minus strand of CM019067.1, from coordinate 214,517,088 downwards.
CTTAGATCTTTCTTGGGGTTCTGCTCCTATTATCGAAGATTTGTAGGAGGATTTGCCAAGATAGCTCAACCACTGAACAAGCTCCTACAGAAAGAAGACGCAGAGGAAGGCCACCAGGCCTCTGACTGAAATTCGTCGGCTCCAGGGCCAAGGAAGGCTCGAGAATCTATCCAGGGAGAATGGACTAGTCAATGTGAAGGTGCTTTCGTGAAGCTGAAAGAGTGTCTAACTCGAGCTCCTGTCTTGGCTAACGCGGATCCTCACAAGCCGTACGAACTGCATGTGGATGCCAGTAGAGAAAGTCTAGGGGGAGTCCTGTACCAAGAGTATGGTGGATTGCTGAGGCCTGTAGCGTATGTGAGCCGGAGCCTTACGCCCTCAGAAAAGAACTATCCTACCCCCAAGTTGGAGTTTCTAGCCTTGAAGTGGGCGATGGTAGATAAGCTAAAAGACTATCTGTATGGAGCCGAATTTGTGATAAAGATGTGATAACAATCCTCTTACCTACAGACAGGTCCAGAAATATTGGGACATTGACACAATTCTAACATCTTTGGCTCTATACACCACAACAATGGAGTTGGAATGAAACAAACACAATGTGCTTTAACTGCAGACTGTCAGCTTTAATTTGAGGGTATGTACATCCAACTCAGGTGAACGGTGTAGGACTTACAGCAGTTTGCAGATGTGCCTCCCACTTGTTAAGGGACCAAAAGTAATGGGACAATTGGCTTCTCAGCTGTTCCATGGCCAGGTGTGTGATATTCCCTCATTACCCCAATTACAATGTGCAGATAAAAGGCCCAGAGTTCATTTCAAGTGTGCTATTTGCATTTGGAATCTGTTGCTGTCAACTCTCAAGATGAGATCCAAAGAGCTGCCACTATCAGTGGAGCAAGCCATCATTAGGCTGAAGAAACAAAACAAACCCATCAGAGAGATAGCAAGAACATTAGGCGTGGCCAAAACAACTGTTTGGAACATTCTCAAAAAGAAGGAACACACCAGTGAGCTCAGCAACACCAAAAGCCCCGGGAGACCACGGAAAACAACTGTGGTGGGTGAATGAAGAATTCTTTCCCTGGTGAAGAAAACACCCTTCACAACAGTTGGCCAGATCAAGAACACTCTCCAGGAGGTAGGTGTATGTGTGTCAAAGTCAACAATCAAGAGAAGACTTCACCAGAGTAAATACAGAGGGTTCACCACAAGATGTAAACCATTGGTGAGCCTCAAAAACAGGAAGGCCAGATTAGAGTTTGCCAAACAACACCTAACAAAGCCTTCACAGTTCTGGAACAAGATCCTATGGACAGATGAGACCAAGATCAACTTGTACCAGAGTGATGGGAAGAGAAAAGTATGGAGAAGGAAAGGAACTGCTCATGATCCGAAGCATACCACCTCATCAGTGAAGCATGGTGGTGGTAGTGTCATGCGTGGGCATGTATGGATGCCAATGGAACTGGTTCTCTTGTATTTATTGATGATGTGACTGCTGACAAAAGCAGCAGGATGAATTCTGAAGTGTTTCGGGCAAGATTATCTGCTCACATTCAGCCAAATGCTGCAGAACTCATTGGACGGCGCTTCACAGTGCAGATGGACAATGACCCAAAACATACTGCAAAAGCAACCAAAGAGTTTTTGAATGGGACAGAAGTGGAATGTTATGCAATGGCCAAGTCAATCACCTGACCTAAATCCCATTGAGCATGCATTTCACTTGCTGAAGACAAAACTGAAGGGAAAATGCCCCAAGAACAAGCAGGAACTGAAGACAGTTGCAGTAGAGGCCTGGCAGAGCATCACCGGGGATGAAACCCAGCATCTTTTGATGTCTATGCGTTCCAGACTTCAGGCTCTGATTGACTGCAAAGGATTTGCAACCAAGTATTAAGAAGGGAAAGTTTGATGTATGATTATTATTCTGTCCCATTACTTTTGGTCCCTTAACATGTGGGAGGCACATCTGCAAACTGCTGTAAGTCCTACACCGTTCACCTGAGTTGGATGTACATACCCTCAAATTAAAGCTGACAGTCTGCAGTTAAAGCACATTGTGTTTGTTTCATTCCAACTCCATTGTTGTGTTGTATAGAGCCAAAGATGTTAGAATTGTGTCGATGTCCCAATATTTCTGGACCTGACTGTACGTCCTTACTACTGCGAAGCTGGACGCCACGGGACATCGGTGGTTGGCGGCTCTGTCAGGGTTTCGGTTCAGCCTGAAGTATCGCCCTGGGGTGAATAATCGAGATGCCGATGCTTTGTCGAGAAGACCCTACACTACAGAATGGACTCAGTTAACTCCAGATGGGGTGCAAGCTTTATGTCAAGGAGCAGAGCGCCGGGTCAAGGGAGGGATTGAAGCGGAAGCCATAGTAGTTATGGCTGCGGCTGTTCCAGAGTTCTATTGTAATCCTACGCAGCTGAGGGATGAAAGTTTGCCTACTTTTTCAAAACAGGACCTGAGAGCTGATCAGGCTGAAGACCCTTTGATTGCATTAACCGTGAAGGCCCTGAACGTGAACCAACGGGAGATTCTTCTGACAAATTCCCCAGAAGGGGCCAGATTATTATATAAAGAGGGGGAACGATTGAAGATGTTGGGTGGGGTGGTCTCCCGAAGGGGCCCCTCAAACAATGCTGGAGAGACTCAACAGCTGTTCCTTCCCACTAAGCACAGAGAGGATGTGCTGCGGTCGTTACACGATGAACATGGACATTTAGGTGCAGAGATAACTTTTAAGCTGGTGCGAGACAGATTCTATTGGCCCTGCATGAGAGCTGAAGTGGAAAGTTACTGCCATTCATGTCTGAGGTGTATCCAAAGGAAGACCCTACCGACCCGAACCGCTCCAATGAGCCACCTACAAAGTCAAGGACCCATGGATTTGGTGTGCATTGATTTCCTGTGCTTAGAGCCGGATGCTAGTGGGCAGGGAAATATTCTAGTAGTGACTGAGCATTTCACACGTTATGCCCAAGCTTTTTCCATGAAAGACCAACGTGCTCCTACGGTGGCGAAGGTTCTAATGGAAAAGTTCTTCATTCACTATGGCCTACCAAGGAGAATACACTCTGATCAGGGTAGAGACTTTGATGGCCGGCTTGTTGGGCAATTACTGGAACTGTTGGGAATTCAGAAGACTCGAACTACACCATATCACCCTCAAGGTGATGCTCAACCCAAAAGGTTCAATCGCACGCTGCTAAACATGTTGGGGACACTGTCAAACAGAGAGAAACAGAGCTGGAGTCGTCACATAACTACGCTAGTACATGCATACAACAGTACGGAGAGTGACTCTACTGGATACTCACCGTACCGTCTTATGTTCGGAAGAGAAGCTCGACTGCCGGTTGATTTGGCGTTTGGGCTATCTCTGGACCAGACGTCGGTAGCTTCTCACAGAAACTATGTGGATAGACTTCGGAAGAACTTGGCCCCTGCGTTTGAACAGGCCCGTTTGACCTCAGGAAACAGGGAACAGAGGAATAAGTGGAACTATGATTTGAAAGTTCGGATACAGGATCTACAACCCGGTGATAGGGTTTTGTTGAAGAACTTGGGTGCTGCTGCAAGGCATAAGTTGGCGGATAGATGGAGTTCTCAGGTCTACATTGTCTGCAAGCAACTGCCGGGTCTGCCAGTTTACCAAATCCGACTGGATGGAAAGGCTGGGCCTCTTAAAAACTGGCACCGGAATCATCTGCTACCTTTGAGAGAGGCTGTAAGGATACCAGTTGGTGACGAACTTTCTCTGCCGAACCCGCCTGCTCCACGCTTAACTCCCGTTACTCGGTCTCAGCAGACACGGGTTGTTGAAGAGAGTGAAGGGGACAATGAGGAAGAAAGCTTTTGTCTGGACTGGGTGCGCTCACCAGAGCCTGAAGGGGTCAGTCCAGTTCCTGAACGGTGGGAAAGTAACCCGAGGCCTGAGGCTCCTGAATTCCAATTGGAAGTTCCCGAGACTTCTGAAATCCCTGTAGTTCCTGAAGCCGCATCTTATGATTACAGGTCTATGCCTTCACTGGAAGGATGATACTCCGAAGAGATGTCTGTTCCAGTTGTGGATGAAAGAACTGAACCCGCACCTGTAGTACTTCCACCTGAAGAGGAACTGATTGAGCCAGAGCCAAAACGTTCTGTCCGACCCCCTCAAAGACTCACCTACGACTCACCAGGACATAGCACTGAAGAAGCTGTTACCACGGTGCGAAGGTTGCCCGAAGTGTCTGCTATGTTAGCTGAGGTAGTCAGAAGCATGAGTCAACTTGAGGAAGTGTATCTGACCCATTGTATGCTTGCTGCTGAGCCTGTATATGTTGCCTAATGTTATGTTGAAATGTAATGCAACTGTTATACCTCCTTGGAGAGACCCAAGAGTTCTAGGAGGGGGAGAGTGTAGCGCTGGTTTAAAACACTGTTGCTGTAGTACTTACTGTATTTTTGGCCACCAGAGGGAGACAAGCGCAATGTAAGAGACACTGGGACTACATTTTCCAGCATGCTTTGCGCGGGGAACAGGAAGTGGGTGGGGAGAAAAAAGACTTACCCAGAGCGCGCCGAGGAGTGAAGAGAGCAAGACACACGTGAGACAGACAATGATCGTGACCAGGCCGGAGCGCAGGTGCGGCCTTGCGGAGCTGGAGATCGGTTCACATTACTTACCAGAGACCTAGCGATCCACCGCTGATAAGTTTACACAGATACAGAGTTGCTGAAGGACCACAAGTTAGGAGACCGCAGATGACCTAATGGGAGTGCAGGCGGTGAGCTGAGCATCTTGTGGCAGAAACTGACAAGCAAGACAAGCGGATCCAGTGGCACAGAGTCCCAGTCAAGTTGAGCGGAGAGACGTCCTGGGTCGAGCAGAGTGCAGAGTATCTGGCGGATGGGTGAGAGGCCTTCCCGGCCACAGTAAAATAATAAAGCACGCTGCAAGTTTGTCTAAAGCTACAGGGCCCCAACGTGACTAGTCGAAGACACATTCAAATCATTCACTGGCCAGTTGAATCTTGTACCCGGGTACCAACACACACATACACGTACACCTTTTTGGGACACAACCTGTACGGGACTCACATTCCAACAACGAAGGGGTTAATATTCATTTTTCTTTTCCGCTGCGCGTTTCTCGCATTACGAACTTATGTAAATATATATGTATACCGTGCTGCTCTATATATGCCAGTTGGTTTGAGATCAGTAAACTATATAATTTATAAAATCCACAACAGTGGTGGTGTATATTTATTCCCTAGTGCGGGGAGACTGACCCGAGGTTTAAATTCAGCGGCTCCTCGGGGAGTGAGCGCTACACAGTGTTAAGAGTTAAGAGTTAAGAGTTAAGTGACTTTGCAAAACCACTTAACAACAGATGTGAAGAACAAGCTATCTTTGATTAGCCTGTTCTCCATTTAGGCACAAATTAGCAGCTCCTTTACACAGTATAGGGGTAGTTAATCTACAGTAAAACCAGAACTGGTTGGACTAGCTACTGTAGAGCCCTAATTCATAGGGACGGTAAATTGGAAAAATAAGCAAGAAAATCTGTGCCTGCAGATTTTCCTTAGGCTAGGGTCAAACGAACGCATTATTCGCAGCGACTGTCATAACGTGCGTCCAAACGCATTGACGTATTTTTTCACAGAATGCGCAAAAATGGTCACACAACGCGCATTTTCGTGCGTGATTTTTTTACGGATCGTCAATAAAACACTTCTTGCGTCTGGACGTTATGTAGGCTGGACATGAGCAGCGTCTGACATCTCCTAATCACGCACACACGCCGCTATGCCGCCACAGAGCACTCTGTATGTCAGTACTAGCGGTTCTGCATTCTCGAAATAATGCGTTTTTTTTCCACTTGCGTTGTGCGGCCATACTTCGTATATTGTCCGTCATTTGCTGCTACTGCACCGTGATTAAGTGCACCTAAACGCACGTTAAAAATGCGTTAGTCTGACCCCAGCCTTACTGTCTCCATTTTACCGTCTATATTGCAGAGTAGACACTACCAGATACTGACAGAGGCACAGTGCACCGCCCTGAGTATCAGCACCGGGAGTCCATAGGACGCCATGGAACCTTGTGCGTCTTGGCCACGAGCTCTGCGCAAGTTTGCTCTCTTGATATTGAGCAGCACTGTTGATGAATCACGGAGGGTGACTAGGAACCATGGGTGAGAGGCGAGTATGGGATTTAATGGGGGGTTTTTCAGAGTGTGTTACGGGACTTTGCAAATACAAAATCACTTAACTGCCATGAGGAGTCGTTATTTCATAGTGAAATTATGTCTGCCGGATGGAAGCGCAAGCTACATTGGAATAGCCTGTGCTTCCACACGGAGGTGTAAATTAACTTCTGCTATAATAAGTGTAGGGGACATTAAGGTACAGTAACCTCGCCCAGGGAAACACTAAATTCGAGCTGCAAGCTCAGTTTGTGGCAAAAATGGAATAGCGATTCCCTTGATAAAATAACTACAGGAGATGTCATGTGACCGGCAGCGTCAGCCTCAATGGAGTCCTATGGACTCCATGGATGGGATGCTCATGGCGGCTTTTAGCACTGCCGCGCGCATCCCGGGGCTTAGAGACGGATTACGATGCAGGCAGATTTTCTAGTGCCTGCATCATAATATCAGGCTAAAACGGGGATGCTAAGGAGAAACCTGCGCAGGTTTTTCTCCCTAGCGTCCCCGTTTTTAGCGTGACAATCGTAATAGTGCCAGCCCTGTAGAAATAGAGGGATTCTTCCCCAATTTCCCTGTTACACAAACTTGTGTTGACAGAAGTTCAAAATTAACCACTTCCATGCGGAGGACGCGCTCAGCGCGTCCTCCACATGGCTCCTGGTGTGCTGAGGATGCGCTGAGCGCGTCCTCACTTTGGGGCCAGCATTCGGCCGGGTTCCAGCCGATCGCTGGCCCCCCCGGTGCGGGCTGACATCCTCGATGTCAGCCCAGCATCCGGAACCGCAGCAGCGCGATGACACCTAATTCAGGCGCCCCCCTCCCGCATGTGCGGAGGAGCGCCTGAAAGGGAGGGGGGAGGTCCTTCGACCTCTCTCCCTCCCGATCGGCGGTGTTGCGGGGGTTAACCAGGCACATTTGGAAGGGCACAGCCTGCCCTTCCAAATGGTACCTGGCATTAACCCCTGGGGAGCCGGATCACGAATCGGCGCTGAAAAGCGCCGGTTCGTGATCCTTTCTCGGAGCTGGCCGACATCTTGGATGTCGGCCAAGCTTCGGGAACTCCCCCTGAGGACTGGCGTCATCGTGCATAGCACAATGACGCCAGTCCTAGAGTTAACCCCTAACTGCCACCAACGGTGGAGATAGGGAGTTCATTGGAACCCCCATCTCCCGATCCGTGGCAGCTAGGGGTTAATGTTTGGTATGGTTGGATCGGCCAGAGCATGGCCGTTCCAACGATACCAAACACTACTGTGAAAAAAGTTTTTTTAAAAAAATAAAAATTAAAAAAAAAAATATATATATATATATATATATATATATATATATATATTAAAAAAAATTATAAAAAAAATAACATTTTTTTTTCTTTTTTTTGGTTCGTTAATGCAGCTATATTGTTCCCATTTCAATTATAATGTGAACAATGATGCTGCACTAACGATTTTTGTATGCGGTGCGTTTGTTAAAAATCATGTAATTTTCCCAAAAAAAAAAATGTAACGAGATCCCATCTCTAATTTTTTAAACAAGCGCACCCCATACAAAATATAACCGCAATTGCTCGCATGTTAAAATGTGAAAAAAAAAAGACTTTACACATTGTAAATTATTGAAAATACATATTTTATTGCATTTTTTGTTATAATATACAGACAGGTCATGACGTATACATATAATAATGACATATTATGAATCTACCGAGTCTGACGGAAAGAACGATATATAATATGTCTGGGTCATATACTAAAATAAGCCTTCAAAACACGATTAAACATGATGAGCAAAACCGGTAAAAATGACCTCAGCACAGAGGTGTGAAAAGCCTCAGCAGCGAAAGGGTTAAGTTTGATTTGGAGGCATCAAGAACAAATGGGAGGTGATAAGCATACCATTAATTGCCCATAGCATTTATTTTACATGCCAACTTATCCTTAATAATCACTAACAAAGTAACATGAAAGATAAAACAAATTTAAAAATAAAGACGTGAATGTTATATTGATATTACATTATTAGTATTAATGATAAAACAGATGAAAATAATAATAAATATGTATGTGGTTTTTAAATTGGTAATCAGGAGACATTGTCTCCAAGTGCACAAGGACAACTTACTGACTGAATATTTATAAAGTTAGCAAATATTGAAATAAATAGAAATGTATTATTTGCTGATGCTATTTGGAAAAGTTAAAATATTAAAAGGTGTAAGCATGTAGCAGCTCAACCTGATTGTCATCTTCTCCCTCTCCTTAGAATGAAGAATACTTCAGAAGATTATTACTCTGACTATTCAGCTTACACAGATAGCTATGACAATGACACATTTTATCGGCCTGTAACCATATGTATTAACGAAAACCTTGATCTTTTTGTATCATCTTACATCCCGCCTGTTTATTTCATCCTTTTCTTTTTAAGTTTGTTTGGAAATACTGTAATTCTTGTAATTCTGGCAAAATTTGAAAAACTTAACTCAGTCACAAACATCTTCATCCTAAATCTAGTTATTTCTGATTTAATATTTACAATTACATTCCCATTCACAGCAGTCAGTCATTTATCCGATTGGGTATTTGGAAATGTCATGTGCAAATTGACAGTTGCTTGTTTTTTCACTGGTTTCCAAAGTTTTGTCATATTTATCACTTTAATGACGATAGATCAGTACTTGACAATTGTTCACTCATGGTCAGCTACATCAAGATTAATGGTCAGATATGCCAAATGTATTAGTATATTTGCTTGGAGTGCCAGCATTATGTTTTCCATACCTGATATTGTTATCTACACAACAACAAGCAACAACTCAGAAGATACTGAGTGTTCAGTTTCTAGTGAAGGACATACCAGATGGTGGTTAATATTAGGACATTATAAGTATTTTGTTGTGTTTTTTCTTTTACCTCTCCTAATTGTTATTTTCTGTTATGCTGGTATAGTGTTAAAAATTACTACATGCAATATTAGAAGCAGAGACAGAGTTTTAAAACTAATATTTTTTATTGTTTTATTTTATTTCATTTGTTGGTCACCATATAACATTCTTATGTTTTTGATGTTCCTTGAAAAAACTGAATCATTCAAAGATTGTAATAGTATACTACATTATGTATTTTATGTATGTCAAACCATTATTTATTTTCATTGCAGCATCAATCCATTATTGTATGCAGTTTTAGGAACAAAATTCAGAAGGCATTTAAGTTGTTCATGGGTACATTGCAATCAAAGACGAATAAACCAACAACAGGATTTTAGTCTTCGGACAAGCCTGGAACATGGATTATAACATACATCATGCACTTAGAAGTAGAATTGGCATCAAAACAAAAAGATCTAGACTGGTTGAATGTTGTTAATAACTTAATTAAATTCTTTATTCTGTATATGCTTTGCTATTTGATTTAACATTATATAAATGTTTGAATTAGGAAAAATAATTAAAATGTTAGGCATCAGACAGTGTTGTAAAAATCGCGTACAATGTTAAGTATAAAATGTATTTTGTATCTCAATTACGGCCTTCTGTAGCACAATGAACAAAGTCTGATATGCAAATACTCAGGTGGACTCTTTGTCTCAAGTAATTGCTTGTAAAAAGGAAAAATAAAGTTAGGTTTGTATCTCCTGCCTCCATTTTGTGGATTTTCCCCATGATGCAACATGTACCAAAATCTGTGCAAAAGTTTGAAATTACTGCTGTGGTTTAGCTTCTACAGTATTTAACAGCCAATGTAGTGAATGTTTAGAGAAGGCTATTGTGTTATCTAAGCTACTTGAGATATGAGATGGCAGCTGAATTATATATGACAGGGAGCTAAAAAGACCAATCTACACCGTGGTAATGTCCTTTGAATACATCCCACACAATACAATGATGTGAGTTGGCTGCCTGATCCATAGACTTCATTATATGCTCAGTGCCACACAGTGAGGAACAAGTACAGTAAAGATACTGTGGGGTGGGGCAGTTTACAACCCAAAATATCACAAATGGATGCACCTAGTGCCACATATAGAGTAAAATATTTTCAAGTGTGGTAAAGATCAGCTCTTCAGACAGTGGTTTAGCTTGGTCTATTGTATGTTTTCCGACCTTAACTGGTTAATGCTGATGGTGAACAAGGGAGTCTAGCGGAATCCCTATCTAGTGCTGTCATGTACACTGTTTATCACTCTATAATCAGTCCTGTCTAGTTCAATACCCAGTTCAATCATACAACACTCTTACCTAGCTGTCATGGAGCTGATGCAACGCTCCACGCTTCAAACCCCAAGAGACTTTATGTTCAATTGTATCGTGTGATTTTAAATATATTTTACATCGGTTTTAGTTTAAATTAGTTTAGTGTAAAATGGCGTAACTTTAGTTTTAAATATACTTATATTCCTGTAGGTAAATGTGTTTTTGTATAGCCAGTAAACAAGCTTTACTGCTGTGTAAGGCTAGGGACAGATGAGCGCATTTTCTGCGGCCACGTCAAAATGTACGTCGATGCGTGCGCACGCATTTTTACAGAATACGCTTAAGGTCAGACGATGCGCAATTCTGGACGTTTCATGACGATGGGAAAAAGAAGTCTAGGGAAATCCGGCTGTTTGAACGTTATGTTGGCCGCACACTAGCAGCGTCTGACATCTCCTAATCACGCACACACGCTGCTATGCGGCCGCAGCGCACTCTGTACGTCAGTACCAGCGGTTTAACGTTCTCGAAAAAATGCGTTCATTTTCCACTTGCGTTGCGCGGCCGGACTTTTGTGCGACCGTACTTCGTATATTGGCTGTCATTGCCCGGCATCTGCTGCTAGTGCGGCCGTGATTATGTGCGCCAGAACGCGCGTTCGCACTGCCTCAGTCTGACCCTAGCCTAAATTATGCAACAGGGCTTCCCCTTATCTGGCTGCATATTTGATTCAAGAAGTCTGTGATAGTGTTGGTCTTTAATCTGATGTGTTAGAACAATAGATTATGCAAATGTTGTGTGAGCTAAAGGCTAAAGAATGTAAAGAATGTTTATTGTAAATACCTATCTGACATAATGTAATTAGCATTGGTAGGACGATGTGCGTCATTTATGCAAATTATGACTGTTGGATTTCAGCATAAATGGTGGCGTTTTTGTTCATTAAAAGTCAGAACTCTCAGAGACTGAGACAGAGAGAGAATCCTGTTTTAAAGCATACAGCCGCGCCTGGTGTTTTATTTCAGCGACGCTACACTATATACTCAACATCAGAAGGCACCGAGCGACTGTCTGGAAACGGCTCCAGGGCAGAGAATCAGAAGCAGACGGGTCAAGCTGCTCGAGGCGCTGAGGACAGCGCTCCCAGTAGCCAGGCTGACCGCAACGAAGGGGTGTCTGGAGAGTCAGGACAGGCAGAAGAGAACGGTTCCGTCACACTAGCGACCTCATAATTAATATAAACTCCCAAAGAGGAATGCAATGTATTTAAAAATTCACTATCTACAGGACATTTCTCTTGTAGGAACACATGCTCCATAGTATGCAGAGACTCAAGACTGTCGGATCTGATTATATTAGTCATTTATTCATGAGTAGGGATGAGCTGTTCGGTTCGATCAGTTCGGAGTTTGACTCGAACATTGGCAGTTCGAAAGTTCGCAAACTTCAAACTTCTTGGCGTGTTTGGTTCGAGTTCGAAAAAAGTATAAAAAATGCTTAACAAAATACTAAAAAATCTAGAAATAAAGATACTCTTTACTGCAGAATATTATAAGCAACGGTTTATTAGATATTGAATTAAAAAACGACCTAATGTCTAGGTGCAAAGATTCTTACCTCTAAATGACCTGTGCTCTCAAACGGCATAAACAACAGGTGTTTAATTAGTGTTTGGAAATAACTTGTGCTTCTAATTAGCAATTAGAATTTGATACATTGCTTGCAGACTGGGTGGGGGCTCCTGCACATGTATGAACAAACACTGTGCTTGTTTTGAATTCTAAGAAGTGTTCATTTCTACTATATGATCCTCTCTGATATGCTGTTTAACCCCTTAAGGACCAGGGCTCTGTAAAGCCAATCATTAATGATGTAGATGTTACGTCATTTGTCATCAAGGGCTTAATAAAATCTTTATCACACTCCTTAGATTTAAACGTAATATTCCAGTATTTGTATGTCATGTACTTCTCCCGAAGGGCCTATGTGAGCATACAATTATTATTGTGTTAGAAATGTCTATCATAAAGCGTACAAGCTGAGTCCCTAGAGTCTCTGACTATCCATTGTCATATATACCTTGCTTTATACATATAATACATTCCCTCATCTAACAGGATAGTAGCCAGTCCCTGTGCATTTTAACCCCTTAAGGGTGGCTAGGTGTCGTGTGTGGGTCTCTGTTGGCAATGTTTCTATACATCCTACAAATCCACCACTTCACGGGCAGGTTATGGTTACCTCCTAGGCACGATATTTGAAGGAATTTTTCGTTTTTATTTTTAACCCTTATTTTATGGAATACGCACTGTTCCTTTAAAAACGTATTTTTTTAAACTTTTTGTCCTTGTTTCCTGTCCCCCAGGGCACTACCAGGATCCCATACACCTTTTATGGCAAATATCTTGCATATATGCCCTCTTGGAGGGCACTCTAAAAATCGAACTTTTGAGTCCCATTGACTTGCATTGAGTTCGGTTTGAGTTAGAGTTCGAGCTCGAACTTTTGAAATTGTTTGAGTTCGAATGCGAACCGAACACGGGGGTGTTCAGCTCATCCCTATTCATGAGTACAAGGATATGGATTGTCCATATCCATGTACTCATGAACAAATGGTTAATATAATAATTATTATGTTTTTTCTTCATCAATTGTTCATAATTAACAGCTAGAATTAGTACTTGAGTTTCCAATATTGACAGCTCTTTTGTTATTGGTTTTTTTTAAATTCTTTATTTAAGGCATCGCATATCCAATAGCAGTTTGAAATACAGTAGAGGAAGTAGCAGAGTAACGTCAGGATATGGCAAGGCCCGTTTTTTAAATATTTATATACACAGAAACAATCCCAAGAAACGTGGGAAAAACAACAAATCAAGAAACATACAATAAAAACTAAAATAAACTAAAAAAGGAGGAGAAAAGAAATAAGGGGGTAGGGAGTCTAACCATCATCAAAGGGTGTATCAGGAACTGGAGTTAATAGGGCTCGAGACCAGAGAGGGTAAGTAAGGGCAAAACAACGAGTTCACTGTTCAGGGGTAGCGATGTACTCGTCCCAAAGGGACCATGTCTTATTAAAAGAGCGGAAAGTGTCTCTGACCTTAGCCGTCAGCTCGTCCATAAGACAGGTGTCTATAATCTTCTCTGTTACCACACTCCAAGACGGGAGAATGCACTGACGCCATGACGCCGCTAAGGCCCTCCTGGTTGCGAGAGCTAACCTATTAAATAAAAGCTGCTCGGGATGAGATAAAACAGATAGGGGGCGGGAGAGGAGGCATGCCCATGGATCAAGAGGTAGTTGTCGTTGAAATATTTTCTGAAACTCTATGTGTATTATTGACCAAAAATGTTGGACCACAGGGCAGTCCCACCACATGTGAATATATGTGCCCTTACCCCCACAATCACGCCAACAGAAGTCACTAGAAGTGACCCCCATTCGATATAGGGACACTGGGGTAACATACCAGCGTAATAAAATTTTATAAGATTGTTCCTGATGGGTAACACAAATGGAAGACCTAGCTGTCTGTTCCCAAATATCCTCCCATTCATCGCCTGGTAAGGGATCACATAAGTCCATCTCCCATTTATCACAGTATGTAAGGGGCCCCCACTGTCCTGGGCTAGAGCTTAGGAGGAGGTATAATTGGGATATGAGCCCTTTCTGAGGGAGGGCCATCCGCCATACATACACGCTCAAAAGTCGTAAGGGGAACAGTCGAGACCGTCTCCAATCTGTAAAGACCTAAAAAAGTGAAACGGAGTCAAATGACACCGTTCCTGCAGTTCGGAGAAAGTGATGAAACGTCCCCTCTGACACAGGTCGAGATATCGTAAGAGCCCCGCACCCACCAGTTTTTTTGTTATTGTTAAGTCTGGTGTCCTCATTAAATCTATTAAAAATAGTTGTGTTTGTATGTATATATATATATATATATATAATAATTTTTTTGAAAGAGTGTCAGCGATATAACAGATAATAGGAAATAGCGGCTGCGCAGGACCAGCTGGAACACAAACATACACATGTTCAGTGAGTGAGCAAGGAAGAAAAATAACAACCAATAAAAGTCAGCAATAAGAAAAACAGGGAAGGGAGTAAAAATAGGTTTAAAAAGAAAATATCTGTTCCAAAATAAAGGCAAGACTGCGTTTCAATTTCTCTTCATGGGAAATCTTTTATTTCCTTCTCCCTGTGAATGACTCTACATTCTCTACCAAATCCTGTATCGCACACAGTTTATATACAGTGTGACCCAGCACACCACAGGGGCTCTGTAGCACGCTCCTCTAGGGCAATTATGGCACACACACACACACACAGTCTCTCGTGTAGCTTAGAGTTATTTTTGGCACTCCAACAATCAAACAAAATATAAAAGAAAAACAAAACCTAACTCATCTGAGTACTTACTAAACAATAAAGCATCCCTCAATAACTTTTCAGAACTAAAGATACAAAAACCTTTGCCAACTTTATTGCAGGTACCACAAGCCTCAGAGCTACACCGTGTTTGCTGCTGCTTGCTCTCTCTCTTTCTCTCACTGCTTCCTTCAATCAGGAAACATTTAATGACCTGACAATTAACAGTTGGGAAAAACTGTGTGGCAAGCACTTAAAAAGTACATTTTGCTCTCCTGGTCTTAAACAAGCAAATCCTCTCCTACAAACATAGGGGGAATATACACACCATTATAAACCATTCCTCTCACCTTGTCACAACAGGCATTTATTATATTTGTATAAAAAGAGAGGCATTATATATAAATAAATGCATATATATTAAATGATGTGTATATACACTATATTGCCAAAAGTATTCGCTCACCCATCCAAATTATCAGAATCAGGTGTTCCAATCACTTCCAGGGCCACAGGTGTATAAAATCAAGCACCAAGGCATGCAGACTGTTCTTACAAACATTTGTGAAAGAATGGGTCGCTCTCAGGAGCTCAGTGAATTCCAGCGTGATAGGATGCCACCTGTGCAACAAATCCAGTCGTGAAATTTCCTCGCTCCTAAATGTTCCACAGTCAACTGTCAGCTGTATTATAAGAACGTGGAAGTGTTTTGGAACGACAGCAACTCAGCCACGAAGTGGTAGGTCACGTAAACTGACGGAGCAGAGTCAGCGGATGCTGAGGAGCATAGTGCTCAGAGGTCGCCAACTTTCTGCAGAGTCAATCACTACAGACCTCTAAACGTCATGTGGCCTTCAGATTAGCTCAAGAACAGTGCGCAGAGAGTTTCATGGAATGGGTTTCCATGGCCGAGCAGCTGCATCCAAGCCATACATCAGCAAGCGTCGGATGTAGTGGTGTAAAGTACGCCACACTGGACTCTAGAGCATTGGAGCCGTGTTGTCTGGAGTGACGAATCGCGCTTCTCCATCTGGCAATCTGATGGACGAGTCTGGGTTTGGCGGTTGCCAGGAGAACGGTACTTGTCTGACTGCATTTAGCCAAGTGTAAAGTTTGGTGGAGGGGGGGGGGATTATGGGGTGGTTTTTTTTTTCAGGAGCTGGGCTTGGCCCCTTAGTTCCACTGAAAGGAACTCTGAAAGCTTCAGCATACCAAGACATTTTGGACAATTCCATGCTCCCAACTTTGTGGGAACAGTTTGGAGTTGGCCCCTTCCTCTTCCAACGTCACTGGGCACCAGTGCACAAAGCAAGGTCCATAAAGACATGGATGACAGTCTGGTGTGGATGAACTTGACTGGCCTGCACAGAGTCCTGGCCTGAACCCGATAGAACACCTGTGGGATGAATTAGAGCGGAGACTGAGAGCCAGGCCTTCTCGTCGAATATCAGTGTGTGACCTCACAAATGCGCTTCTGGAAGAATGGTCAAAAATTCCCATAAACACACTCCTAAACCTTGTGGACAGCCTTGCCAGAAGAGTTTAAGCTGTTATAGCTGCAAAGGGTGGACCGACGTCATATTGAACCTTATGGATTAGGAATGGGATGTCACTTAAATTCATATGCGAGTCAAGGCAGGTGAGCGAATACTTTTGGCAATATAGTGTATGTTGCCCCAGCTCACATGGGTATAGTGCCCCAGCTCACAAATGGATGCAGTGCCCCAGTTCACACATGGATATATTGCCCCCAGCTCACACATGGATATATTGCCCCCAGCTCAGCTCACATGGATATATTGCCCCAGGCCAGCACACATGAATATGATGCCCCAGGCTAGCTCACATGGATATATTACTCCAGGCCAGCTCATATGGATATATTTGCCCCAGACCAGCTCACATGGATATATTTGCCCCAGACCAGCTCACATGGATATATTTGCCCCAGACCAGCTCACATGGATATATTGCTCCAGCTCACATGGATATATTTGCCCCAGACCAGCTCACATGGATATATTGCCCCCAGCTCACCTCTGCCAAGCTCCTTCGAGTCATTGCAGAGGGGTGGATCCAGCGGCCGCCGTATTCTTTTCTTCTATGAGCGGCCACCTGCATGGATATCTGCCGCTTGCCTGGGATCCATCCTCCAGCCAGCCGTGATCTCTCAAGATAGCGGAGTTCACATGAACTCCGCGATCTCGATCTCAGCTGGTTGGAGGATGGATCCCAGGTGAGCATCAGATATCCATGCAGGCGGCCGCTCGTTGAAGGAAAGAACACGGCAGCCGCTGGATCTGCCCCTGCACTGACCAGACAGCTCCAGATTCGGAATCCGGGAGTCCGATACCGGAGCTGTCAAAAATTAAATGGCGGCTGGCGATGAGGTGCCGGTATGGCGTACCGGCGCGTACCGCCTCAAAAAAACCCCTAAGTTTAGGGATGCCCTTGGAGGATCCAGAAGAGCTTTCTCAGCACTAAGAGGAGCAGCATAGAGCCTTAAATTCCCCCTCTGGCACGACATGGGCTGTTACCTTGGATCCATCTGGCGTAAACCCATGCAAGATCATCACATGACTGGAGCCCAGAAATTGAACACAAAACAAACCAATGAATCAATGAACCATTGGGAGAATCCAGCTGTGAATCGTTTGGGGTGAGCAGGTAACCTTTTAATACATGCAATACGTTCATCTGAGAGCTGGTAGATCTCATAAAGTGTGAGTAGGACTCCTTCCCCTTTTCAACTTATATTTAAATTTTTACTGTATTACACTGTTATTTTTTGAGGCTTACCATCGAAGGAGTATCTATTGGAAAATTGCATATAATGCCAGTCCCCATTGATCTCCGTTATCCAGAGTCCAAAGTGTAGTATACATTCACCTTTCTGTGATAAGACATTTCCCTCTTTTGGTGTTTCTCCTGGGCCTTTGTGAAGCGCCAGCCCGATTTTTCTTTCATGTTAGGGTTAGGGATAATATGGTACCCAAAACATCATCATTTTGCAAGATACAACAATATTTTTTCAAAGCAGCAACCGGAACACGTGACAGCGAGGAAAGACGCTGATGGAAGGGGAGGATAACAGACAATTCGATCTAAGACTACATATATATATATATATATATAAACACTGCACATACTGGAAAGCATTATCCTTGATAAAGTAATTAAAGACTAGGGATGAGCTGTTCGGGTTCGGACGGTTCGGGGTTCGACCCGAACTTAGCCTGTTCGAGTAGATCGCGAACACCGAACATTTCCGGGTGTTCGCCGCATGTTCGACCACAATGACCACAATGCATTTTCCCACTGTCCTGAAGCTCCTAATTGGCTACAGCCTTGCACCTGACCACAGGTCTGGTGCAAGACTGGTCAAATTTTGGCCAATCATGGGCTCACAGAGCTAAGGCCCGCAGCACACTATATAATGTTTCCACGCGCCGATTCTGCACGCATTTCAGAGGAGATTTCAAAGGAGATAGTTGTGTGTTGTTCCTGCCAGTCTGCCACGCTACTGTGGGGGGTCTGGGGGGTCTCATTTCTACCAAATATCAGGGAATTTATGTGATGTGTGTCTTGTCACTGTGCCAGCAATTTGTTTTGGGGTTTACAACTTTAAAACATTTGTGAATTGAGGTGATCTTCTGGGTCTTGTCACTATGCCAGCAAATCTTTTTGGGGCTCACTAATTTCTTTAAAACATTTGTGAATTAAGGTGATCTGTGTCTCGTCACACAGCCAGCAATTTTTTTTGGGGCTCACTAATTTCTTTAAAACATTTGTGAATTAAGGTAATCTGTGTCTCGTCACACAACCAGTACCACGCATTATTTTGGGGCTCACTAATTTCTTTAAAACATTTGTGAATTGAGGGGATCTGTCTCTTGTCACTGGCTGCCAGCTATCAGTGTGTCTCACTGAGTTATACCAGAGTTATTTAAATCTTTATACCAGAGTTGAATCAGAGTTCTGTATATATTAATCTATATATCACTCACCATGTCTGAAAGAACAAAAAGGACAGGCAGACGCTCCCAGACACAGATAAGAGGGCAAGCAGCCCCTGTGTCGGGAGGCTGTGCCTCTGGTCGTGGTGGACGTGGTGCATCCTCTGCAGGGGCACGCTTGTCCTTTCTAACTGGTGCTGGCCGTCTTAAGCAGCAGCAACATACAGAGGACTTGGTGTATTGGCTAACCAGGCCATCCTCATCCTCCGAGTCCTCTGCCAGCCAGGCTTCTAGTGCTTTACAGTCCACTTCAGCTGCCAAAGCATCTAATGCAGCCTCCATGTCCACAGCTACTCCTGCCGTAGCCTCGCTATCACACACGGAGGAGTCAGCTGAATTGTTTGACTACAATGACAGTGACATGCTGCTTGAGGATGCGCAGCAAGTACAGTGCTCTGATTCAATCTCTGAGGTTGAGGAAGAGAGTATAATCAACCTAGAGGAAGGGGGTGCCAGTGATGACACACAAATAACTGGCACTCATGTTGCCCCAGCAGCTGCAGCATACTGCCAAGTTGGCTCCAGTGACGAGGAGATAGGGGGTGAAGATGACATTGATGATGAGGTCACTGACTCCACCTGGGTGCCAGATCGAACTGAGGAATCAAGTGAGGAGGAGGGGGAGGAGGAGGAGGAGGAGGAGGAGGAGGCACAGCAAACACGAGGCACAACATCGTCTGTGACCAACCGTAGCACTAGCCAGTCCAAGCCCTCACATGTCAGAGCTGCTCCGGTGCAGAGCGCTGTTGTCTCAAAGAACACATGCAGGAACTCTGTTGTCTGGGAGTTCTTTAAGAAATGTGCAGCAGACCCCACCGTTGCTATTTGTAATCTATGTCAGATGAGGCTGAAGCGTGGGATAAACACCAGACACTTGGGTACCACGTGCTTGAGGCGACATATGAACAAGTGCCACACATCTCGTTGGCGCAAAACTTTGCGTAGGTCCTCCTCATCTGTGTCTCTACCCACACTGTATGTCCTGCCATGTCATTGCCTACAACCTTCACCGACAGGGATGATGCTACAGTAATGGATGTACCAGCAGGTCATTCCTCACAATGTGACATCATCCCAGTAGTTGAAGATTTACGCAGTCAGATTACGTTGTCGCAGCTGCTGCAGCGAAACAAAAAATATAGTCCCAACCATCCCCAAGCACAGCGTTTAAATGCCAGCTTAGCAAAATTACTCGCATTGCAGCTGCTGCCTTTCCAGCTGGTGGACTCTGCTCCCTTCCGTGAATTTGCTGAATGTGCTGTACCACAGTGGCAGGTTCCAAAACGCCATTACTTTTCACGCAAGGCCATTCCAGCACTATACCAGCACGTGGAAGACAATGTTATCCAGTCATTGGGAAAGGCAGTCAGCAGCAAGGTGCATGTCACTTTAGACACGTGGTCCAGCAAACATGGACAGGGTCGTTACATTTCCTTCACGGCACACTGGGTAACTCTGATTGCAGCTGGGAGGGATCCAAGACGGGGCTCTGTGCTGGAGCTTGTTCATCCACCACGCCTCCAGAAAGCTGCTTGTATGAGGTCTGTCTGCTCCACCACCACCACCTCTTCCTCCTCCTCCGTCTCTGGCAAAGTGGCAGTTAAACCGACGCCTGACAGGGTCTATGCAATGGCTCAAGCAAAAAGATGCCATACTGTGCTTGAGCTGGTTTGTTTAGGGGATAGGAGCCACACCGGGTCAGAAATTTTGTCAGCTCTGCAGGGGCAGGTGCAGAGATGGTTAACACCACGCCAGCTTGAGCTGGGAATGATCGTCTGCGATAATGGCAGCAACCTTCTCTCCGCCCTACGCAAGGGTAAATTGACGCATGTACCATGCCTAGCACACATCCTAAATCTGGTGGTACAGCGTTTCCTAACCAAGTACCCAGGGCTGCCAGAGCTTCTCATCTAGGCCAGAAAGGTCTGCAGCCACTTCAGATGGTCATTCCCAGCAAGCGTTCGCCTGGCAGAAATTCAAAGAGAATTCCACCTTCCCACAAACCGTCTGATCTGTGACATGCCCACCAGGTGGAATTCGACATTAGCAATGCTGCAGCGTCTGCACAAGCAGCAGAGGGCCATCAACGAGTACCTGTGTGAGTATGGCACAAGGACAGGTTCAGGTCAACTTGTTTTTTTTCCCCCCCGCAGTGGCTGATGTTCAAGGATGCATGCACTTTACTGTTACCATTTGAGGAGGCAACGAGGATGGTGAGCAGGGACAGTGCATGCATCAGTGACACAATTCCTTTAGTGTTCCTGCTGGAGCGCACTCTGCGGGGAATTATAGATGTGGCACTAGAGGCAGAGCAGCAGGAGGAAGAGCAGGACTTCCCTAGCTCTCAAGGCCCCAGTTTTTACGCAGACAGCATTCCTGCGGGTCCTCAGATCAGACAGGAGGATGAATATTTAACATCTCTTGATAAAGCCGCATCCCTTAGGCGGCGAAACCAGTCGAGATGGGTCTTTTCTTTTAACTGTTCACTATCATTATTCTCCTCCTTAATACCTGCTGAAGCTACAAATTTAATTAAAATGGGTATTTTGCCTATGATGGCTTTAGGATTGGGCAATGAGTGTCTCTATTCTGGTTACTAATCACAATAATTGTTGCTAGGCTAGTTTGTGCCGTCATTCTGGTATCTTAAGCCTGTGTTGCATATCAGTGAGGATACTGGTTTTGCGATCGGTCTAAATATTGCAGTGTTGTGCCTTTTTTATGCTACAGCATTATTGTGGTCACTATTATCATTTTTCCATCCTAAAATGTTTAATGGAAAGCAATTACTGCGGCAATAAACTTCCAAACCAACTTCTCCTAATATCATGCAGCACCTTTACTTATGCATCATATTGTTGATTTAAACTTCTGACTAATTGTGGTTCTTTGTGTCCTATAGCATTAATACAATTGGGTTTAGATTTCAACTGCATTCTACTATATGTATGTCTGTTGTAGATCCAAATTACTCTACACATAATATCAACTGACTGCATTTATGAGTGTCTAATTGCCTCTTGTTGCTAATTATATAGTTGCACCTCAGTGTGGTTCACAGACTTTAGGCTTTGTGGATACTATGTGGATTTCAATTCAATACACTGTGGATTTTCAATCTTTACTTATGGTGAATTGATTCACTGCTTTGGATTTCATTTACTATATGCATGTTTAGCCTCCAAATGTGTTCATCACATATGACACCCAATGCTGGCAAATAAAAATCTTTGCCAATTCTGACCAGAACCCTTGTATTTCACGATAATTCTAGGATCCTTGATGGCACTTAGTGGCTTACTAGTTGCAGATGTGATATTGCACAATTAGAATTATTGCCCATATTCTATACAATTGAGAATTACCTCTCGTTTTTTTTTTTTCCCCCTCGGTATGTGTTTTCTCATTATCAATGCATGTTCAGCTTCCAACTGTGTTTATTATATATGACACCCAATACTGGCAAAACAATTTTAGCAACTACTATTACCCTGCATTAGCACAATAATTTCAGGATCCTTGATGCCACCTAGTGGCTTACTAGCTGCAGACGTGATACTGTAAAAATTAGAACCATTGCCCATATTCCAAACAAATGAGATTTTTATCTCCAACCTTCCTTGGTAATTGTTTCCAATTATTATATGCTAGTTCAGCCTCCAACTGTGGCTATTTTATATGACACCCAACGCTGACAAATTATGGTTTCCCAAATCTGATTACAACTTTGCATTAGCATGACAATTCCAGGATCTTTGACGCCACCTAGTGGCTTACTAGTTGTGGAAGTGATATTGCATAACTAGATTCATTGCCCATATTCCAATTGAGAATTTATTTCTTATTTTCCATTGTTAAGTGTTCTCTATCTAGAGAAAGCTTATTTATGGTTTAAGGAGGTTATCATTTACCATTTTTATGTAGTCTTTTTTTTTCTGTGTACATTGCATTTGTCCAATAAAGGTTACTAGGTAGCCGGTGTCTACCACTTTTTTTTTTTGTGAGCAGGGACAGTGCATGCATCAGTGACACAATTCCTTTAGTGTTCCTGCTGGAGCACACTCTGCGGGGAATTATAGATGTGGCTCTAGAGGCAGAACAGCGGGAGGAAGAGGAGGCCTTCCCTTGCTCTCAAGGCCCCAGTCTTTCCGCAGACAGCATTCCAGCGGGTCCTACTCAGATCAGACAGGAGGAGGAGGACTATTTAAGTAGTGGGGGCATTGAAGGTGGGGATTCCTCAAGGGAGGGTTTTGTGTGCCCAGAAACAGAAGGGCTTGTGTGTGGCTGGGAGGAGGAAGTGCACGATACGGTCATCCTCATTGACCAGGAAGACTCGGCAGCTAATGCCACCTCCAACCTACGCTGCATGGGCTCCTTAATGATGCAAAGCCTGCTAAAGGACCCCAGGATTCGTGCTATCAAGGAGAGGGATCATTACTGGTTGGCAACCCTTCTTGATCCACGATACAAGGGGAAAGTTACAGAGCTCATCCTGCCCGCACAGAGGGAGCACAGGATGACAAAACTTGAGGACGCTCTAAAGCGACACTTGTGTAACACCTTTCCAGGCACTGGTAGTTTACCAAGTGCTGACACACATGCTTCTGAGGCTGCAGGTGATCAGAGGAATAGCGGTGAAGGCCAGGGCCGCTTGACTGATGCTTTTTTACATTTTTTTAGTCCACGACACCCAAGGACATCAAATGTAGGCACCCATTGTCAGCGTCTTCACCATATGGTGCAGGACTACCTAGGGGCAAGGGCAGACCTGGATACCTTTCCAGCAGATGATCCACTGGCTTACTGGGTGTTGAGATTGGATCACTGGCTAGAACTTAGCCAATATGCTATGCAGCTACTAGGTTGCCCTTCATCTAGTGTGCTTTCCGAAAGGATGTTCAGTGCCACTGGAGGTTTTGTCATAGACAAAAGAGTGCGTCTGTCCACCGACTCTGTAGACCGGCTGACATTTATAAAAATGAATCAGTCCTGATTCCTGATGCTGAAGTAATGGAATAGATAGGGGATGTCCTCTTCTGCATTCACAAAACCTCCAGCACTGAACTCTTCCACAATACCACAAAAGGGTTACGGTGTGAAGGCACTTGCTGCCATGAAAGGCACAATATTTGGCTGCACTGACGCCTGTGCCAGATTTTTATCATTTAAATTTTTTGAACCGCAGGGTCCAACCCTGCACTCTTACACAATACCACAGAGGGGTTACTGTATGATGATACTTGCTGGCCTGGCATTAAAAGCACAATATCTGGGAGCACTGACGCCCATTAACAGATAAAAGAAAACACTTTTCAATATAGGACCACATGGTCCACCCCTGCACTCTTCCACAATACCACAGAGGGGTTAGGCTAGGGTCAGATGAGCACATTTTCTACGGACTGTGCGTCCGTGCAGTACGGACATACTTACTGACTGACGACAAGGTAGTGGCCACACAGTCGGTTTTTTTCACTGACATATTTTTTGACTGATGTAGCAGGGAAAATAAATTACAATGAAAGAACATTCTGTCCGTCAAAAATGCTGGACGTATAAATGCAGTCCGTCTGACCTTGTTGCATCACTCACACACAAAGCTATGCGGACGTTGTGGACGTGTCGCACTCTGCACGTCCGTTCTAGCAGTATTACGTTCTTGCCTAACCTGCGTCCATTTGCAGCGTCCGTCAGCCCCCGCACTTCGTGTGTGGGGCTCCATTTAACACAATTGTATGCTATCACGGACGTACTTATGTGTGGGCAACACGGACGTTAACACTGCGTTCGTCTGACTCCAGCCTTACTGTATGATGATACTTGCTGGCCTGGCATTAAAGGCACAATATCTGGGTGCACTGACGCCCATTACTAGATCAAAAACTTTTCATTATAGGACCACATGGTCCACCCCTGCATTCTTCCACAATACTACAAAGGGGTTACTGTATGATGATACTTGCTGGCCTGGCACCAAAGACACAATATCTGGGTGCACTGACGCCTTGACCAGAATCATATCTTTTCAATATAGGACCACCCCTGCATTCTTCCACAATACTACAGAGGGGTTACTGTATGATGATACCTGCTGGCCTGGCAGTCTTGCACCAAAGGCACAATATCTGGGTGCACTGATGCCCATTAACAGATAAAAAAAACACTTTTCAATATAGGACCACATGGTCCACCCCTGCATTCTTCCACAATACTACAAAGGGGTTACTGTATGATGATACTTGCTGGCCTGGCACCAAAGACACAATATCTGGGTGCACTGACGCCTTGACCAGAATCATATCTTTTCAATATAGGACCACCCCTGCATTCTTCCACAATACTACAGAGGGGTTACTGTATGATGATACCTGCTGGCCTGGCAGTCTTGCACCAAAGGCACAATATCTGGGTGCACTGATGCCCATTAACAGATAAAAAAAACACTTTTCAATATAGGACCACATGGTCCACCCCTGCACTCTTCAACAATACCACAGAGGGGTTAGGCTAGGGTCAGATGAGTGCATTTTCTACGGACTGTGCGTCCGTGCAGTACGGACATACTGACTGACGACAAGGTAGTGGCCACACAGTCGGTTTTTTTCACTGACGTATTTTTTGACTGATGTAGCATGGAAAATAAATTACAATGAAAGAACATTCTGTCTGTCAAAAATTCTGGATGTATAAATGCAGTCCGTCTGACCTTGTTGCATCACTCACACACAAAGCTATGCTATTGTCATTTCCAAGTGGCATTCTTAAGTGGACGGTCAGAGTTGATTCCTGGAGTTTTATCCAAGATCCCCTATGCCATCACGATCCCTAATTCCTGTGTCTCCTCTCTCCACAGGTAGGCATTATCACCCATCATCCACAGACACCCACATTAAACTGATCCCCTGCATACTTTTGCTGGTAGGCATTATCACCCATCATACACAGACACCCACATCTCAACTGATCCCCTGCATACTTTTGCTGGTAGGACCCCCATCACCCAGTATTCGCAGGCACCCACATTGTAGTGTTACCTTGGTCTTTTTGCTGTTTTTATTCATTTTTTATTTATTTTTGTTTTTCTCCACCATTTGCTTTGCTAATTAGCATGTGAATCTCCTGCCCTATTGACACAGCCCATCCAGCTTCAGGTGTTGACTTTTTCAGGTGTTGACTCTTTAACTGCCTGAATGCAATCAGTCCGCCCTATATAACAACTATAACAGGCTCCATTTGAGCCAGGCTCCAGTGTCATTTCCAAGTGGCATTCTTAAGTGGACGTTCAGAGTTGATTCCTGGAGTTAAGTGGCATTCTTAAGTGGACGTTCAGAGTTGATTCCTGGAGTTAAGTGGCATTCTTAAGTGGACGTTCAGAGTTGATTCCTGGAGTTAAGTGGCATTCTTAAGTGGACGTTCAGAGTTGATTCCTGGAGTTGCGGGACTGGAGGAAGGAACTGCAAGGCCCAATTTTACTCTGGTAAACTCACGTCTATATCATGCTTTCTCTCACGCTTCTGCTCTTTACTTCTACCTTTCTCCTTAAATGGAACTCCTGCCCCTCTACCACCGACCCCTACACAATCTGCATCTCTCCCTCCCTCCTCTCGTCCCACATGATGGCCTCGCATGAGCTACTTTGTTTCCTCAGAACATGGTCTCCCTCTAACTCTCGTGCTGCCTCCCACTCCCACAAATCCCATTCCCACCTTCTCTTTCTCACCCTCCTGCTGTTACTCTATTCAGGTGACATATCCCCTAACCCTGGCCCCACAACACATCCAAGTCGACT
The DNA here is from genome assembly GCA_009667805.1 of Leptobrachium leishanense. Taxonomy (NCBI): domain Eukaryota; kingdom Metazoa; phylum Chordata; class Amphibia; order Anura; family Megophryidae; genus Leptobrachium; species Leptobrachium leishanense. The sequence continues at coordinate 214,490,510 of CM019067.1, read as the reverse complement.
CCCTCAGGTTCTTCAGTTTCAGGTGCGAAAAAACAATGCGCCCGTCCCTCCCCCACACACGATGCCACTCCAGAGCGTGAGAGGTCCCCACCCATAGAGCAGAGCATACCGTATCCCGTCCATGGTCTGCACCTGACAGACTCTACCCCCTATATTTCCTACTACTGTAGAGGCCAATACTTTTTTTTTTTCCCCCCTCTTTCTTCCCCCCTTTCCTTTCTTTCTTCCCCTCTTATTCTCCCCCCCTTCCCCCCCTCTCCTCTCTTTTTTCCCTCTGTCCCCTCCCTCTGTTCCTCCCCCCTCCTCTCCTTCCCCCCCCCCTCCCCTCCCCCCCGAGATCCCCCCTCAGTATTAGAGAGATAGTTGCCCCCATCCCTCCCTGCAAAGACACATTGCACATCAGCGAGATAGGGCCTTCCCCCCTCCATGGCCGTAGCCCCCCCCACTCAGGATGCGTCTCCCGTAGCGAGCGCATACGTGCAAAGAGTCAGGGCAGGTGGGGACCACCACTGTCCGCCAAGCAAGTCCAGCGGAGACCACCGATCCCAACAAGGGGAGTCCCCAGTCACCAGTTAGTAGGGTGCCTGCTCCAAGCGCTTGCAGGGAGTGGTAATAACAATGCACGTCAAGGCCCCGGGCTCACCTGCCACATCATTGTTCTGTGCAGCCCGGTTGCCTCTTTGGAGGTCGGTGGGGGCCCCTACAGTCATCTCCATCAGTCAAGTCTCGATGGGCCAGCGTCCTTCCATGGTCTATAGGAGAGAGAAAATCAGGGCATGTGTGGCATCATCGCCATGGGTGGCACCGCCGATATGGGAGTAGGCAGGAGCAAAGGAGCAGAGGGACCCCAGAGGATCAGTGGGCTCATGGTGATAGGAGCTACGTGAGCCGGAAAGTTCTGGTCTTGTAGCAGATCAGTTGAGGCAATTAATCATCTAGTACTTCAGGTGAAGGCGAGCGGGATCTCTCTGCCCTCCGGGGCCAGGGTCGACGAGGAGGACGTCGAGGGCGATCTCCCACATTGGCTGGGCGTTCCATGTGGCCTCCGGCCTCCCAATTAGGGACTGAGACAGGGGGAAGCGCAAGGCGCAGCAGGAAGCCAGGCACATCTTGCGGTCTCCTGATGGTAGCAGCAGTCCCATCAAGACGTACCTGAAGCAGAAAGGGAAATCCCCAGCGATAGGGAACGTGGCGTTGACGCAGCAGTTGAGTGACCGGTCTCAGAGCCCTCCGGGCCGCTAGTGTAAACGGGGAGAGGTCATGGAAGAGTTCCAGCCGGTAACTCTCTACCTCCCATTCCCTGCGTGTATGGGCCACAGTCATTAGGCGGTCTTTGAGCGTATAGCTGGTGACCCTACAGATCACGTCTCGAGGTGGAGCTCCTGCCGGGGGCACAGGGCGCAGAGCTCGATGGCATCTATCCAGAGGGATATCAGTTATCGCGGGGTCATCTAGTACATGTAGAAAAGCGGAGCGAATGCAAGTCCCCAGATCTTCGTTGGAGACCATCTCAGGGAGCCCCCTAATACGAACATTATGTCGACGGCTCCGATTATCCAGATCATCCAGTCGTCTTCTTACCTCTGAGAAATCATCTTCGAGGGAGGCCGGGAGTCGCGGGGGTAAGTTAGCGCGGCGTTCAAGTGCGTCTGTGCGTGTGGTTAAATCTGCCACCTCTGTCCGCACCTCTCTGAGCTCCGTTTGGAAGCTCGCCCGAAAATCCTCCATCATCGCTGTCAGGTCAGAGCGAGTGGGGAGCACCGCCACCATGCGTTCGATGGCTGGCACAGAGTTTGAGATCTCCTCCGTAAGAGCGCGCGCTGCCGCCATTTTGGGAGGTGAGAAGGAGCAGGCCGCAGGAGCCGCACGAGGCTGAGAGGGATGAATGAATTCGTCCAGCGGTCCAGAAACCGTTCTGGTGGTGCGCCTCGGCGTGGAGGCAGAGCCGGTCGACTTTTTGCCACGCACCATTGCCCGAGTGCTATGAGTTGTGCGGAAATGTCGGAGGGGACCGACGAGTCACTCTAACATGCGGCCATCTTGATCGCGAGCCAAACCACGCCCCCGACATTTTTCTATGTTTCTATGTGTTCGGTTCGCATACGAACACGAACAATTTCAAAAGTTCGAGTTCGAACTCAAACCAAACTCAATGCAAGTCGATGGGACAAAAGTTAGATTTTTAGAGTGCCCTCCAAGAGGGCATATATGCAAGATATTTGCCATAAAAGGTGTATGGGGGTCTGGGTAGTGCCCTGGGGGACAGGAAAAAAAGGACAAAAAGTTTAAAAAAAAAGAAGTTTTTAAAGGAATAGTGAGTTTTCCATAAAATAAGGGTTAAAAATAAAAACTAAAAATTCCTTCAAATATCGTGCCTAGGAGGTCCCCATAACCTGCCCGTGAAGTGGCGGATTTGTAGAATCATCGCGATCAGAGACCCACACACGACACCTAGCCAGTACCACCCTTAAGGGGTTAAAATACACAGGGACTGGCTACAATCCTGTTAGATGAGGGAATGTATTATATGTATAAAGCAGGGTATATATGAAAATGGATAGTCAGTCTCTAGGGACTCAGCTTGTACGCTTTATGATAGACATTTTCACATTGTGTTGTGTTATTAATGCAGAAGCAGCAAGCCCTTCCACCAAAACTATAGATCTAACACAATAATAATTGTATGCTCACATAGGCCCTTCGGGAGAGGTACATGACATACAAATACTGGAATATTACGTTTAAATCTAAGGAGTGTGATAAAGATTTTATTAAGCCCTTGATGACAAATGACGTAACATCAATGATTGGCTTTACAGAGTCCTGGTCCTTAAGGGGTTAAACAGCATATCAGAGGAACATGTGGTAAAAATGAACACTTCTTAGAATTCAGAAGCACAGTGTTCGTACATGTGCAGGCAATGTATCCCAGTCTGTAGGCAATGTATCAAATTCATGAGACCAGACTAATTAGAAGCACATGTTATTTCCAAAAACTAATTAACTCCTGTTGTTAACGCCGTTTGAGAGCCCTGCTGTAAGCACATGTCATTTAGAGGTGAGAATCTTTGCACCTAGACATTAGGCAGATTGTAAAGCATGCTTTCCTTGTAAGCTAGAAAATCCACATCACCCATTGCAGCATTTTAAAGATGAAACACACAGGCAGCGCAAAAAATCCTATGCAAGCTTCATGCACTCTAAGCACATGTAATTTTGAGGTGTGAAAGTTTCAGAAAAATGTACACGTGTGCAAATATTTTAAATAATGCCAGAATAATTTTATGACAGTCACATTTGTCTGACAAACAGATAATACATTACGCTGCAGCATGAGTTTGCATATGTTGGTAGATGTATGTAATGTGTGTTATGTGTATGCAACATGTTTATGCTTTTATACATACCGCTTCTTGACGACGTACACAGTCCTTCCATTGCCTCCCACCACATTGACTGTGTCCGTAATCATCGCCCACATGCGTGCCTTCTTGCCCTGGGTAGTTTTTTAATTCAATTTCTAATAAACCGTTGCTTATAATATTCTGCAGTAAAGAGTCTCTTTATTTCTAGATTTTTTAGTATTTTTTAAGCATTTTTTATACTGTTTTCAAATTTATTTTTTTTTTTTTTCGAACTCGAACCGAACACGCCAAAAAGTTATAAGTTCACGAACTTTCGAACTGCCAATGTTCGAGTTGAACTCCGAACTGATCGAACCGAACAGCTCATCCCTACTGACAACTCTTCTCACATATAAGGATGACGCGCCCTAACTTCAACTCTTAGAAACTTTTTATGGAAGGGCTCAGTGGCTCACCTTAGATTGACAAAACTTTACCAACCTAAGCATCATGGAGGGGTTAATTTACCTAACATCAGGAATTATAACCTGGCAGCTCAATGCAGCCATGCCAATGATTGGATAAAAAAATTATCCACAATTCTCTTTTGACCTTGAATCGTTCCTCTCACCTTTCTGTTACATTGTTCATACAATGACATCTCCCCACCTCTTCTAGACATTCCACTTTCTAGACATTCAAATGGTTTATACAACCATTAAAGAATGGAAACTGCCTCATCTTCAGATGAATGCTTGCCCTATCCCTTCCCTCTTTCTCCCACTTGTTGCAAACCCACAATTTGGAGAAGGCCTCCAAACTACATAATATACAAGTTGGGGGAAGGGGGTTTACGATTATTAAATCATTGTTTGAATCCTTCTAACAAAACAGTGTTGCCTTTAACTTCCCTTAAATCCAAATGCCGCACATTGCGCCAAATCCGCACAGCTAGAAACCCTCCTAGGAGCTGAAGAACTTACCCGAACAAACCAAAACACAAGGGGTAACCAGATTGTTCCATCAGCATTAGTGAAGGATCCTCAGCAGGCAGGGACAAAAGTAGCCGCGAGCCACAACTTCTGCATGGAGGCAGCAGTGTTCCAGTCACAGCCGCAAAGAAACTCGAGGACGGACGTGAGGCTCATTGAACACAGTCGACCAATCCTGCAGCGAAAGGAACAACCATCACGTGTCATGGCAAGACATAATAATCAACAAGTATTCTGCAGACACAGACCAGCTGTCCTTAGCGTCTGTTCCTTATCCTAGGGACTATGCTTGCCAGAACCCACAGGAGGCCCCTGAACCTGCTTTCACCAATTCCATGGGGTTCAACTTACCATCTCCCCCCAAATGCAACCCCTATACAGCCGAGATTAATTTTACAACACCCTGGGGAAGAAACATGGATTTGGCTTCAAGAGGGGCACAGAAGTTTTTTGATGAGCCAGGCAGAGACTATTTACTATGGAAGCACATCTTTTTACATATCGTTCGTGACGAAAGGTTACGGCCTGTCAAGGAGATCATACATCTGATGGCTTGGCTAGGACCAGAATCTAGAATGTAGTGAAAGATATCTATTCATCTCATCTCGGTGACCCGGTCATCACCCTTAAACAAGCCTGAGAGGTGCTCAATCAACAATATGGTGTGTCCATGTTGACGGAATCCTCGCTGTTAGATCGTGTCAATGATTTCCCAGTCATCCGCATCAATGAACCTGACAGGTTATGGGACTTCTCTATCCTTCTTACGCAGTTGCGTGAGGTCAAAGAAGATCCTAACCTAACGGGACTGACATGTCTCGACCAGCACAGAACACAGACCTATCGTTAGAAAATTACCAACACACTTAATCGAAAAATGGATCGAACTATCAAATTACTTTAGAGAGCGCAACCTAGACAGAGACCCTCCCTGCGCCGTGCTTCAAGAATTTGTTGCCTACCAAACGAAGCGGTGCAACGACCCTCGAAACCGAAGCTTTAGAGAAACAGAGTTCCCTACCACCAGAAAGGCCAACTATAACTCCGACTTCACCAAGAGAACAACACAAACTGCAAGGGAAAGGACCTTTGTGTCTGCACAAAACACAGATGAGCATCCGTTGAAGAGAACGCCACCTGAAACCCTAGGAACGAATAAAGATTCTTTCTGTCCACTTCACAAGTCCCCGCACCCTCTGAACAAGTGCAGAGACTTTGGAAAGAAGCCCTTAGAAGAAAGGAAAGCTTTCCACAGGGAGTACAGAGTTTGCTACAAGTGTCGTGAGTCTACAGAGAACATGGTCAAAGCTTGCACAGCTAAGGTGCAATGTCACTTATGCAGAAGTGACAGACACCAAGGCGCACTGCATTCAGACTCCAAGTCAACACAACGGACAAATCCTACCCCTCCTTCGACTAAGGAGTCTCCGGACGACACCGAAGCGCACACAGAGGTAATCGTGACTATCAACTGCACGACAGTATCTGGTGGCTCAGCATTTCCCCACTTATGCCACGAGATCTACCTAACCAAAGTCTACCCAGCCAGACGCCCTGAAGAAGCTGTGAAGATGTACAGATGGACAAATCAATCGCTCGTTAGCCAGGTCAGCATTCTTCAACATCTTTAACGTCCAAACTGAAGACACACCGTTCACGATATCAACGTGCACTGGTTTCCACTGGATTCTGCATAGAAGCGTTAGACTGAAGTACAAAACTCAAACTGCCACCATTGCTAGAAAGGGACGCTTTGCCAGATAATCGCAACCAGATTGCGACACCAGAGGCAGCAAGCAATATACCTCACCTGGAACACATGGCTAGCCTCTTTCCTGCCCTAGACCCCAAAGCTGAAATCCTGCTCTTGTTGGGTTTGGATGCCTTCGAAGCTTTCCTTCAATGTGATGAATTTAGAGGCCCAGCAGGTTCTCCGTTTGCCTGTAAGTCTGCACTAGGATGTGCCATCTTAGGAACGGTTTGCATAAATCGGCTGCAGGCCCTAACCAAGGTCAACGTCTTTGCGACCTCCATTCTCAGTAATGGGAGAGCATCCCCCTTGAAACAATGTCACGAATACTTCACGACGTCAACAAAAAATCCCGTTTTAGGAGTCAATAGGGGACAAAGATATTTTGCATCTCATGGATAAAGTGCTCAAACAGGACGCCACCTGGAGCTGGGTAGCCCCATTACCCTTCCGCATACTCAGGCAGCACCTGCCAAGCAACCGTGAGCAAGCTCTCTCGTGCCTCTTCAGCCTGAGACGTCTCATGAGCATGTAGGGACTTATCTCTGCACGTGACTACAACATGTCAAGATTTATATTCAATAAGAAACTTATACGAGACACAAATATCAATCGTTTATATTTCCTAGAAATTCTCCTAAATTCTTTTATTTTTCAGTGGTTTGCTTTGAAGAATACACTAATCAATAATCGGATAAGAATATATATATTTATTACGTATACAAAAAAATTTAAAATCTCATATCATAAACAAAGATTTATAAACAACCACAAAACCCATCAGCACATAGACACTAGCTTCTCAATACATGTATCTCCTGTTAGTAACTGCATATATGATTAATAACATTTACCTTATCAGTTAGTAACTATACACAAATGGTTAATAAACATTTCTACTTAATGAAAACAATTAGTTATATTTCCCAGCAAACCAATGTTTAACAAGCTAGATCGTGTAGAGATATATGTATCTCTCTATGCTACGTGGATCAACAAAAGATGAGCTATCACTTATTCTATTTTTAGAATGATAAGTAATAAAACTTATTTAGTGAATCCTCCCCTAATATTGAGAATTAAGCTTCTAATCTTCTGCTTTTTATTTTGTAGTTCTAGAATTCCTTGCTTATTAATTTCAATCACAGTAATTTCCAAATTCAATATATATATATATATATATATATATATATCTCTCGGTATATCAATCTTACAACAATTTCTTTAGGATAAATCCTTGTATCCGATTCTTCTTCATATCTCTATCTGCAGAATAGAAATATTATGAAGACTCTAGATCTAATAGTAATCTGAGAAGTCTCAGTCTGTTGCAAGGAATACTCCAAATATATATAATTTATTAACCTTAAATTTGCTCTCTCATGCAATACCTCCAATCTGGGATTAAATGAGTTACTGCCTTGGAATATTCTTTGTTTTGGAATATGTGAAAATTATCAATATCAGATAATCAATGCATGTGAGTTAGAGATGTGGTGTGAAATCTTGAGTGCATTGTGTCCTGGGATGGTCTGCTAGTGATGGTCTGCTTGCGTGAATGCCTGTAACGGTGGGCTATAGCACTCACCTCAGAAAGCGTATTTGGATCCTTCAGGACAGATTTCTAAAGACAAAAGACTAAGAACGTCTGTAATCTGATCTCCCAAGCCAGGGAGTAACGGGACAGACCTGAAAGGGCAACTAAGCTCAATTGGCTTCAAGGCCAATTGACCACTCAGTGCAAACACAAATACTCCAAAGAGAACAGATACAGTGATACTTGAACAAAAACATAAACGTGATACAAAAACAGACCTAACAAAGCAACTAAGCTCAATTGGTTTCTGGACCAAAATACTGCTTAGTGCAACACACTTCTAGTTAAGGACATACAGTGAGGAATCTGTGTATACCAGCCTGCAGGGGAGGCCTTCAAGCAGAGCTTGGATACTGTTACTCCACAAAGATAGCACAGATAGACGGACAGACGATGTATATATTATACAAGAAGCAGGGCAGGACTTCAACTGGACTCTGAAGCACGCAGAACTGGATGCCTTGCGATTAGGACTCACAACCAGTTAAACGAACATAAGACGTGAATCATAAGGCTGAACATAAACATGAACAAGAGAGACAAGAACCATAAAGGCAACACATACACAAGAACGAGAAGTACCAGGCAAAAGTACACATTGGATAATCAAGAGAGTAGTCAGAAGGGATAGCCGGGTCGAAACGTGATCAGGGTCCTCGAACAGAAACGGGTCAGCAACAGATTAATCAGAAAATATCAGGAACAAGACTCCACCAAACTAGACACCACGACAGTCCAAGGAGCACCTTCTCTCAGCCTCTTTTAAAGGCTGATGGCTCCTTGGACTTATGCTCGGCTCCGCCCCCTCAGATGCCGTTTTGCCAGCCCTTACTACTGGCAACAGGCTAGCCAGCAATGCCACCTGGTGCCCTGACCCCCCAGGGAGTGCTGCGGGGGCCATGGATGTGACATAACCCCCCTGTCCACGGTCAGACTCAGGATGACCCCCAGGCGCAGAACGATGGGCCACCCGAAGCTGGCGAACCAGACGAGGCACCTGGGTCCTGATGGCTAGAATCAAGTCAGACCTCCCTCGGTCAAAGACCACCTTGAGGTCACTGTACCCCATGGGCACCTCTGCAGATGGAGGGGATGTGGCCATGGAAGCACACATGAACAGTGCGGCCTCGCCGCCAGCAGACTCAAACAGTGCGGCATTGTCGCCGCCAGACTTGAGGTTTGCAGCATTGTCGCCACCAGATTTGAGGTTTGCGGCATTGTCGCCGCCAGACTTGAGGTTTGCGGCATTGTCGCCGCCAGACTTGAGGTTTGCGGCATCGCCGCTGGATACAAATGCAGCCAGTTTGTGAGTTTCAGGTACCTCTTCCTTAGACCTGGTTACCCTAGAGAGGGTTCTCCTAGATCCGGACAATAGTGGAGGTCCGAACTCAAACTGGGACTTGGCCCCAGTAACCTTACTGTGGGGCATAGGCACAGCAGAACCACTGCTTGGCATCGACGCCGCAGCCTTACTGCCACATTTGAGGGTTGCGGGCACCCCACCAGACATGAGCGTTGCGGGCACCCCGCCAGACATGAGCGTTGCGGGCACCCCGCCAGACATGAGCGTTGCGGGCACCCCGCCAGACATGAGCAGTGCGGCTTTGTCGCAAGGTAGAGAGTCAACCAGATTGTGGATCTCAGGTACCTCTTTTTCAGACCTGGTTACCCTAAGGAGGGTTCTCCTAGGCCCAGACAGTATAGAAGGTCCTAACTCAACCTGTGCCACGTCCTCAGTGATCCTACTGTGGGACCTGGGCACAGAAAAACCACTGCTTGGCACAGACTCCGCGACCTTGCCGCCATATTGCATGAGCGTCCCTGCAGAACCAGATTGCATGAGTGCGGCATCGCCGCCAGATTGCAGTCTTACTGCTAGAGTACATGATTTTGGTCTCTCCACTAGATTTCGTGAATGCGGCCATGCCGCCAGATTGCATGAGCGTACCTGTAGAACCAGATTGCATGAGCGCTTCTGCAGAACCAGATTGCATGCGCACGGCATCGCCGCCAGATTGCAGGAGTGTCCCTGCAGAACCAGATTGCAAGAGCGCGGCATCGCCACCAGATTGCAGGAGTGTCCCTGCAGAACCAGATTGCATGAGCGCGGCATCGCCACCAGGTTGCAGGAGCGTCCCTGCAGAACCAGATTGCATGAACGCGGCATCGCCGCCAGATTGCAGGAGCGTCCCTGCAGTACCAGAAACACCCTCCAAACATAAGGGCTTTTTCAACATCACTTGGGCTGCTTCAGCAGCAGTCTCAGCAGGAGGGGAACCATTAAAAACTAGGCTCAAAGCCTGCAGAATTTGGTCTATGCATTGGATCTGCTTCTCCCTTCTAGCGGTGATCTTATCAAGCTTGGACATAACCAGGAGTAAATCTGTCGAATCCATGTTATGGGACTGTCGTAATGTAACAGTGGGCTTTAGCACTCACCTCAGAAAGCGTATTTGGATCCTTCAGGACAGATTTCTAAAGACAAAAGACTAAGAACGTCTGTAATCTGATCTCCCAAGCCAGGGAGTAACGGGACAGACCTGAAAGGGCAACTAAGATCAATTGGCTTCAAGGCCAATTGACCACTCAGTGCAAACACAAATACTCCAAAGAGAACAGATACAGTGATACTTGAACAAAAACATAAACGTGATACAAAAACAGAATAGGCAAGATAGTCGAGGACAGACCTAACAAAGCAACTAAGCTCAATTGGTTTCTGGACCAAAATACTGCTTAGTGCAACACACTTCTAGATAAGGACATACAGTGAGGAATCTGTGTATACCAGCCTGCAGGGGAGGCCTTCAAGCAGAGCTTGGATACTGTTACTCCACAAAGATAGCACAGATACAGACGGACAGACAATGTATATATTATACAAGAAGCAGGGCAGGACTTCAACTGGACTCTGGAAGCACACAGAACTGGATGCCTTGCGATTAGGACTCACAACCAGTTAAACGAACATAAGACGTGAATCATAAGGCTGAACATAAACATGAACAAGAGAGACAAGAACCATAAAGGCAACACATACACAAGAACGAGAAGTACCAGGCAAAAGTACACATGGGATAATCAAGAGAGTAGTCAGAAGGGATAGCCGGGTCGAAACGTGATCAGGGTCCTCGAACAGAAACGGGTCAGCAACAGATTAATCAGAAAATATCAGGAACAAGACTCCACCAAACTAGACACCACAACAGTCCAAGGAGCACCTTCTCTCAGCCTCTTTTAAAGGCTGATGGCTCCTTGGACTTATGCTCGGCTCCGCCCCCTCAGATGCCGTTTCGCCAGCCCTTACTACTGGCAACAGGCTAGCCAGCGATGCCACCTGGTGCCCTGACCCCCCAGGGAGTGCTGCGGGGGCCATGGATGTGACAATGCCTCTCTGAATGCATTATGTCCTGGAATACTCTGACTGCATTGTCGTGTCCTGGAAGTCTGAATGCATCGTCGTGTAAGTCTGAATGCTTTGTCGTGTAAGTCTGAATACCTTGCAACGAACAGTGCGGCTCCAATTATAGTCAATTTGACGTCACTGGCAATCTACCTCTTTCCATTTAAATATTATTCTCTATATTAAATATAACATTTACTATACCTCAAGAGGGCAGTGTTGGTCTTCAGATTATTTCTACATTTAATTTTAATATTTCTTATCTCAGATCAAAGGTCAATCTGTTTTACAAAGACCCTCTATTTTCAGTCGTAGACACTGAGTCTTTCCTGTCCAAAATTAGATTGATAATCTCCACTCCTCTCAAAATTTTTACTAAGTAAATTCCTTTCTCTGGCACTTAGCTCGGCATTATATCAAATAAAGACATTTTAAGGTTCCCTCATGTCTGGCATTTATAAAAAAAAAAACTCTTAGTTTCACCTAGCCGTGAACTATTAAAAAAAAAATTCTGTTCATTTCTAAAACTAGGGAAAATTGAAAAAGAAAAAAACTTTCCATTAAAACAAGATGGCTACAGGCATCCATTTTAATTTTTCCTCCTAATATACCCGACAAGCAGGAAGCCGGCGATGAAAGCTCATCTAGTGGAGTACATGGATAGGATGCTCCAGAACAGACATGCTGAGCTTGCCCCACCTCCGAAAGAAGGTGAAGAATGCTGGTACCTGCCATTCTTTGGAGTGTACCATCCTCAAAAGCCAGGCCAGATTTGAGTAGTCTTCGATGCTAGTGCGAAATTCCAAGGCTTCTCCCTGAATAAAGTCCTTCTCACAGGGCCAAATCTCACCAACAGTCTCATATGCGTTCTCATCCATTTCAGAAAGGAAGCCGTAGACGTTATGGCCAACATCCAGCAGATCTTTTACTCATTCCTTGTCAGAGAAGACCATCATAACTACCTACGTTTTCTGTGGTTCAGTGATGAACAGCACAACCAACAGATAACGGAATACAGAATGCGAGTGCATGTCTTTGGGAACGGTTCTTCCCCAGCAATCGCCAACTACGGCCTGCAACACACTGCTCGCGTCGGCAAAGCCAAATACAGCACAGATGCCAGATGGTTCGTGGAAAGGGATTTCTATGTAGATGACGGTCTAAAATCTGTAGCCACCACGGCAGAAGCTATAGACCTATTGAACAGAACACACCAGATGCTAGTAGTAGCCAACCTCAAATTGCACAAAATCGCATCCAACAGTGAGGAAGTGCTTGAAGCCTTCAGAACTGAAGATCACGCCAAGTGGTACAGATGTGCATGGCTGAAAAATTTGTTTTGTTTAGTTTCATTACCTTTTTAAATAATTTCATTTTCGGAATTTCGTAACTAATTTCGTTTTGGATTGATTTGAAATTTCGAATCGATTCGATAGTTGTTGATATCCATTTGATAGTTCATTTCAAATTCGATACTTGTTGATATCCATTTGATAGTTCATTTCAAATTCGATACTTGTTGATATCCATTGATAGTTGTTGATATCCATTTGATAGTTAATTTCAAATTAGATAGTTGATATCAATTATTCAAATTCATCTTTTATGATACTGACACAGTGTAAAACAAAATAAATTTGTTATATATGTTTTGTTTCAAATTTGTATCGTATCGATTCATTATTTGGAAGTACTTCCGAAATACGAATTATCAAATTTCGTTCCATATTCCGAATTTTTCTGAAATGAATGCATATCTCTACCAAGGGGCTACAGAACATAGATTTCGGGACAGACACTCCTCTTTTCCAACGTAGTCTCGGTCTATGTTGGGACTTGAAGAAGAATGCCTTCACCTTTAGAGCTCCAGCCCAGAAGTCCGTTTTCACAAGGAGAGGAATCCTGTCAACGGTGAACAGCCTATTCGACCCTCTAGGGTTTGCCGCACCTGTAATGATCCAAGGGAAGCTCCTTCTACGTACGCTCTCCCAAAACATCAAAGATTGGGATGAACCACTTCCACCAGGCCGAAAGCAAGAATGGGAGAAATAGCATGCCTCCCTGAGATGTCTCCAAAACGTTAGTGTTCAGCGTACATACGTTCCCATTTCGTCCACAGCAGCACTGAAAAAAGAGCTGCACGTCTTTTCAGATGCGGCGACTAAGGCAATAGCAGCTGTAGGATACATCAGGGTCTACGGCGGGGAGAACGACACTCACGCCGGTTTCGTCATGGGAAAGATGAAGCTAGCTCCACAACAAGGTCACACTGTACCAAGGGTAAAACTCTGTGGTGCCGTATTGGCCGTGGAGCTCACTGACCTGATAAAGAAGACTATAGACCTTGAGCTACAAAGCACCACCTTCTACACGGACAGCAAGGTGGTGCTGGGCTACATCCACAACTGAAGCAGGTGCTTTTATGTCTACATAAGCAACAGAGTAGACAGGATATGGAAAACTTCAGAGCCTGAACAGTGGCGACATGTGCCAACAGACCAGAACCCTGCAGATCATGCTACATGGTCCTTCCCTGCGTCCCAGTTGACAGAGTCAACCTGGCTAAAGGGTCCTGAGTTCTTGACCCTTCAAGACACTTTAACGCTACCGGGACCGGAACACCATGACCTTATAAATCCAGATCAAGATGCTGACGTCCGACCTCAAGTACTCAATGAATTAACCACTGCGGATGAGAAACCAGCGGTCTGAGCCACCACCTTGTCAACAAACAATAGTTAAGGAGTCCAAAATATTACCGCCTGACCATAGCCGATTACCAGCTACCTTTGAAAATTTCTCTCGTTGGAGATCTGCCTTACGAGGCGTAGCAGTGTTCCTCTGTTTCCTTCGCCGCAGAGTGAATCTACAGATAAGCATTTCGGAAAGCCATCTCCAAGCAGAGAGAGGAATATTACGATAGGTGCAACATGACACGTATCCTCAGGAATTTGAATGGGCAAAAACTAAGAAGTCCATCCCAAAATGTAGCCCACTTCTGAAGCTAAATCCGTACCTTGATAGCCACGGCATGTTACGAGTAGGGGGACATCTGGAAAAGGCGGAAATAGACTCAAAAACTATACATCCTATTATCCTTCCCGCTTGTCACTAGGGATGAGCTGTTTGGTTCGATCAGTTCGGAGTTCGATTCGAACTTTGGCCTTTCGCAAGTTCGCGAACTTCGAACTTTTTGGCATGTTCGGTTCGAGTTCGCAAAAAATTTTTTTTTTGAAAAAAATATAAAAAATGCTTAAGAAAATACTAAAAAAATCGAGAAATAAAGAGACTCTTTACTGCAGAATATTATAAGCAACGGTTTATTAGATATTGAATTAAAAACTAATGTGTACGTGCAAAGATTCTCACCTCTAAATGACCTGTGTTCTCAAACGGTAAACAACAGGTGTTTTTAGTCTGGTCTAATGAATTTGATACATTGTAAGTATGTAGACTATACTGCGGGTGTGGTGTCTACTTCTGAGAAGTGTTAATTTCTCTACTAAATCTTCCTCTAACATGCTGCATTTCACTGCCGTGTGCTCAGCTAATTTTTACTGCTTTCGCTCATCATGTTTAAATGCGATTTGAAGCCACATTTTATTAAATACCCCAGACATATTAGATATCGTTCTTTCCGGCAGACTCCGCAGATTCATAATATATCATTTTTATATGTATAGGTCATGTCCTGCCTGTATATTATGACAAAAAATGCAATAAAAATTGAATTTTTAATCATCTGCAGTGTGTAAAGTGTTTTTTTTCACATTTTAGCACATGAGTGTTTGCGGTTATGTTTTCTATGGGGTGCGCTTGTACAAAAATTAGAAACGGGGACATGTTACATTTTGTGGGGGGAATTACGTGATTTATAGCAAACACGCCCCAAAGAGAAAAATCATTAGTGCATCATCGTTCACATTATAATTGAAATGTGAACAATATTGCTGCAATAATAAAAATAACACAAAAAAAATACATGTTTTTTTTTTTACTTTATACCTGGTCATGTTGGGTATCATTCGAATGGCCATGCTCAGGCCTTTTGATTGACACCCTCCATGACCCCCTAGATGCCTGGAGATATCGGGGTTCAAATGAACCCCCTATCTCCACCTGGGGATTGGCCTGGGCAATATATATAAGCATGATGTGGGCTGGCCTGGGCAATATATATTCGCATGATGTGGGCTGGGCTGGGCAATATATATATATATGCATGATGTGAGCTGGCCTGGGCCTGGGCAATATATATATACGCATGATGTAAGCTGGCCTGGGCAATATATATGCGCATGATGGCGCATCTGTGACTGTGAGCATGATGAGAGCAGGCCTGGGCAATATATATATACGGATGATGTGGGCTGGCCTGGGCAATATATATATATATACACATGATGTGGGCTGGCCTGGGCGATATATATACGCGTGATGTGAGCTGGCCCGGGCAATATATATACGCATGATGGCGCATCTGTGACTGTCTGTGAGCATGATGTGGGCAGGCCTGGGCAATATATATATATATGCATGATGTGGGCTGGCCTGGACAATATATATATATATACGCATGATGTGGGCTGGCCTGGGCAATATATATATACGCATGATGTGAGCTGGCCTGGGCCTGGGCAATATGTATATATGCATGATGTGGGCTGGTCTGGGCAATATATATATACGCATGATGTGGGCTGGCCTGGGCAATATATATACGCATGATGTGGGCTGGCCTGGGCAATATATATATACGCATGATGTGAGCATGGGCAATATATATATACGCATGATGTGAGCGGGCCTGGGCCTGGGCAATATATATACGCATGATGTGAGCTGCCTGGGCAATATATATACGCATGATGGCGCATCTGTTACTGTGAGCATGATGTGGGCAGGCCTGGGCAATATATATACAGTATACACATGATGTGGGCTGGCCTGGGCAATTTATATATATATATATATACACATGATGTGGGCTGGCCTGGGCAATATATATATGCATGATGTGAGCTGGCCTGGCCTGGGCGATATATATACGCATGATGTGAGCTGGCCTGGGCAATATATATACGCATGATGGCGCATCTGTGACTGTCTGTGAGCATGATGTGAGCTGGCCTGGGCAATATATATATATATGCCTGATGTGAGCTAGCCTGGGCAATATATATATACGCATGATGTGGGCTGGCCTGGGCAATATATATATATACGCATGATGTGAGCTGGCATGGGCAATATATATATATATACGCATGATGAAAATTTGCAAAGGATAAGGCACGCAAAGTGAAATTTTGATGTGTCTGAAATTGAAACTTACGTGACAACTCTTAGTTTTTTTTCGTTAATTTTAATTTGTTTAATAGAGTTAATTTAAAATGGTTTAAGACAGTTTATTTATATTTATTTTACCTTTACTATTGGTGCTTTTCAAACTTTATTCTTAAATAAAAAGAAATTTAGCAGTTTCATGTTGTGTCGTTTTTTTTGGGGGGCTGCAAGTAGCTGGTCTTGCCTAGGGCGCAAAATAGTCTAGCACCGGCCCTGACCGCATGGTCCACCCCTGCACTCTTTCACAATACCACAGAGGGGTTACTGTATGATGGCACTTGCTGGCCTGGCACCAAAGGCCCAATATTTGGGTGCACTACCACTGACGCCTGTACCAGATTCATATCTTCAGAGGGGTTACGGTGTGACGGCACTGTTGCCGACGCTAAAAGCCCAATTTTAAAGCACCTATTGTTACTTTCATCCAAAGCCTGCATAAGTTTCACCATAATTTTGCCAAAAAATCACTAAACTTTTTCTGCGCGTCCTAAAATGTCTTTTCATACAGGCTGCCGCCCCAAGCAGTTGTTTATGAATAGATTAAAGGAAAAGCATTTACCGTCATTTGAAACGTCATTTTTTTGTTTTTAAATGTTTCTATACATCCTAGAAATCTGCCACTTCACGGGCAGGTTATGGGGACCTTCTAGGCACGATATTTGAAGGAATTTTTCATTTTTATTTTTAACCCTTATTTCATGGAAAACTCACTGTCCCTTTAAAAACGTTTTTTTTAAACTTTTTGTCCTTGTTTCCTGTCCCCCAGGGCACTACCCGGACCCCCATACACCTTTTATGGCAAATAGCATATATGCCCTCTTGGAGGGCACTCTAAAAATCGAATTTTGAGTCCCATTGACTTGTATTGAGTTCGTGTTCGAGTTCGAGTTCTAAAATTTGGAAAGTTCGAGTTCGATTGCGAACCGAACTCGGGGGGTGTTCGGCTCATCCCTACTTGTCTCCATGTGACGAATCTGCTGGTTCATCACTACCATGAAACTGTCCACCATCAAGGCAGACACTTTACAGAAAGAGCTGTTAGGGCTGCTGAACTCTGGATTGTGGGAGGCAAAAGGCTCATTGCTACTGTCCTGCATAAGTGCCTACCTTGTCATAAGCAGCGAGGTGGAACTTGCAACCAGTTAATGGCTAACCTGCCAACCGAGCGTCTTAGTACCGAACCGCCCTTTACCAACGTAGGAGTAGATGTCTTACAGGGTTATCCAAAGAGATTCGAATTGCTCAGAGAAAGGTAACCGAACGCTGAAAATCAGCGTTCGGTTACCTTTCTTGGCCATTCGGCTATCCAGAGAGCAGGCAATTCGCCAAATCCTAGCGAATTGCCTGCACATACGGTGACTGTTCGGTCCCTGTTTGAGGGCAGTGAAATCCCCATGAAAAAGCACTGCTTCGGCTATTCAGAGAACACAAACCAGCAGTGAAAGGTTCCCCTAATGCCCTGCCATTCGGTGGTTTAATTCGGCAAATTTATTCAGGAGAATCCCATAGACTTCAATGTTAAAAATATTCCCGTTTTAATTCACTATCTAATAAACCGTTCATTATAAAATTCTGCAGCAAAAAGTCTCTTTATTTATAGATTTTTTAGGATACTTTAAGCATTTTTCTGAATTTTTAAAAAAAAAATTAAAAGTCCGATTTTTTTTGATTTTTTTTCAGTTTGCTTATTTTTTTTGTAACAGCCCTCTTTATTATCATTCCCTGGACCTCCTGTGAAAATTTCAGACATTTTCTCTCAGTAGTTTCTTTGCAAACAGCGTTTCATTTTCCCAGATTCATACAAATGGTTTTTCTAATTTATTCACTGCCTCCTCTACGTCACAGCTGCTTCGGCTCTGTGTGATTCGGCTCCTGTTCGGCTCCTGTTCGGCTTCTTCGAAGGTTAATCCAGATGTTTTTGCTTGTTTTCAGCGTGCATTCGGTTAGTTTTCGTCAGGTTTGCGGCAGCTTTTCCCTGCAATTCGGGGACCCTGTGGTGTTTGCTGAATACACCGCAGGGTCACCGAAATGCAATCGGCAAAAGGAACCGAATTGAAGAGAACGAAAAGTCACGGAACGTGCGGTGACTTTTCGAATCTCTTTGGATAACCCTGTTAGGTCCGTGGTCCGCGTCTACCCGACAAACCAGAGGTGGTCATCCTGACAGCAAACATTGAGCCATCCTTTTCATGTATCTTAGCATTAGAGTCGTCCACATTGAAGTTATCGAACCCATGGACAGCTCCTCCTTTTATCAATGCTCTGAGAAGGTTCCAAGCCCACAGGGGCCCAGTCAAGGTGTTTAGATCCGACCGCGGAACGAACTTTGAAGGAGCATGCAAGGAGTTGCAGATGGATGAAAGCATTCTCCTGGATTCAGCATTTGACAAATACCTAAAAGCCCATGATTGTGAATGGACATTTAATCCTCCCCCATGCATCCCATATGGGTGGATCATGGGAGCGAATGATCGGGATATCCTGTAAAATCCTGGACTCCATGTTGCTGAAGATACACACGCTGACCCATGAAACCCTTACCACCCTCATGGCAGAGGTAGCAGCTATCATCAACGCCCGACCTTTGGGCCCAGTTTCTACAGACCCCGAGAATCCAAGTATTCTTGCCCCAGCCACCTTGCTAACCTACAAAACCGATGACTGGCCGGCAGCAGTAGGGAACTTTGTTCCCAAGGACATATATAGGCAACAATGGTGACAAGTGTAATTACTTGCCAATACCTTCTGGAAGCGCTGGAAGCAAGAGTACGTGCCTACCCTACAGGAACGTCGCAAATGGCAGAACAAAGTACCACATCTTGAAGATGGAGACCTTGTCCTTTTAAGAGATAAGGAAGCGCACCGTAACTCACCAGGCCAATTACCGATCTGGTACTGCTGCTGAAGAAGACTGAACTGGAAGATTGAACCTCAAGCTTTACATGCTTTGTTTATAACTCATTGTTTGCACTGTTTGATGCTATGCCTTTCTTTATCTCAGTTACAGTTAGTTAGTAGTGGAATTTATAATTCCGGGCGGGGAGTGTGCTGGCTAGAGCAGTCTGAGAATAGTCAGTAATTGTAAGAGATAGCATTATAGGAATTGGGAACTGTCCCCTTAAGGGAAATTTCTTCTGGGAATTGTAGTTTTATGACATGTGATCAGATCTATGTGTCTAATTGGTGCTGAGAAGCTTTGCATGCTGGTAGGATGTAAGGCGTGTACATCAGGAAGTAATTCCAGTAGAGCTACAGCATGCTCTCTTTACATTGGAGTGAAATTACCCTTTCAGAATATTAATGATCCAGATGAATCTTTTCAATGACTGTAAGTTTTGTTTATGAATACCTGGAAATAAATATCTGCATATGCCTTTTATCGAAGTTGAAGCTGCCTGTTTCTACAAAAGCCACCGTGGGGACACACAGCCCGGTTTGCCCAATGGCCAGTCCGGGCCTGCACATGCAGTGACATAATAACCAGGGGGCGCACCGGCTGCCCTCCGGTTGTTACGCCACTGACTGTTTACATACAGTGGCAAGAAAAAGTATGTGAACCCTTTGGGATTACGTGGAGTTTTGCATGAATTGGTCATAAAATGTGCTCTGATCTTCATCTAAGTCACAACAATTTGAAAAACACAGTCTGCTTAAAATAATACAACACAAACATTATATGTTTTCCTGTTTTTATTGAACAGAACATGTAAACAGTCACCGTGCAGGGTGGAAAAAGTATGTGAACCCCTAGCCTAATGACTTTTCCAAGAGCTAATTGGAGCAAGGCGTGAGCCAACCTTGAGTCCAATCAGTGTGATATTATTGGATGTGTTGCTGAAAGCTGTCCTGCCCTTTAAAAACACACACCAGTTTTGGGTTTACTGGTTTCAAGAAGCACTGCCTGATGTGAACCATG
This sequence comes from Leptobrachium leishanense, assembly GCA_009667805.1. NCBI lineage: Eukaryota > Metazoa > Chordata > Amphibia > Anura > Megophryidae > Leptobrachium > Leptobrachium leishanense. Next base: position 214,470,162 of record CM019067.1, on the reverse strand, counting down.
CCTCGCAGAAAAGAGCTCTCAGAAGACCTACGATCAAGTCAACAGACTTGCATGAAGCTGGAAAGGGTTACAAAAGTATCTCCAAAAGCCTTGATGTTCATGTGTCCATGGTAAGACAGACGGTCTACAAATGGAGAAAGTTCAGCACTGTTGCTACTGTCCCTAGGCATGGTCGTCCTGTAAAGATGACTGCAAGAGCACAGCACGGAATGCTTAATGAGGTAAAGAAGAATCCTAGAGTGTCAGCTAAAGACTTACAGAAATCTCTGGCACATGCTAACATTTTTGTTGACATATCTACAATAAGGAAAACATTAAACAAGAATGGAGTACATGGGAGGACACCACGGAGGAAGCCATTGCTGTCCAAAAAGAATATTGTAGCACGTTTGAAGTTTGCAAAAGAGCACCTGGATGTTCCACAGCACTATTGGCAAAATATTCTGTGGACAGATGAAACCAAAATTGAGTTGTTTGGAAAAAACACACAACACTATGTGTGGAGAGAAAAAGGCACAGCACACCAACATCAAAACCTCATCCCCACTGTAAAACATGGCGGAGGGAGCATCATGGTTTGGGGCTGCTTTGCTGCCTCAGGGCCTGGATGGATTGTTGTCATTGATGGAAAAATGAATTCCAGAGTTTGTCAAGACATTTTGCAGGAAAACGTAAGACCATCTGTCCGCCAACTGAAGCTCCGCAGTGTCACGTTCCCACGTTCCAACCCTGTCTCCCTGCCCTCTGTATTCCTTATGTCTGTGTTTCCATGTGTTTCCCTGTGCTGCTTTCCCTGACATGCAGCTCAGGGGTTAAGTTCATGGCTCGTTGAGCTTCTGCTAGTGATTAGGGGCTGATTACTCCCCTATATAAAACCATGGGCCCATATCACCATGCTCTTGCATCCTGGTTCACTTCAGCCACAGATTTGTTCCTGAGAGCTCCCTGTTATTCCATCCTAGTTCTATTTCAGTGTTTCCCCTTTGTCTGAGTTTTATGTTCTGATTGACTTCCTGGTATTGACCCTCTGGCCTGGCTGACGGATTTTCTCTGGTGCTATATCGCCGCTTTGGCTCAAGGTATACGTTTTGGTTTTGACCCCTGGCTTATTTATTGACCACTCTTCTGGATATCCCTAGCTGTCCTGTGCTTATCGTATTATATGTTGTGTGTCCCTGTACACCATGGCTTTAGTATATTGAAGTCCTGCCCTGCAAGTTGTTGAGTATATTCTCCTTCAGGTGTCTGTGTTTTCCCAGGACTCTGCACGGCTACAAGGTAACCTTTTTCTATTAGTGCATATTCGGCCACTCTAAGGACCGATCTATCAGTATAGGGCTCCTTTGGTATTTAGCCGTGCAGAGGTCCCCAGTGTCTACTGTGGTTTATTTACTTTTCCTGATCGTTGTGTCACGCATCTCTGCGTATAGTGGCTTTTCCTCTTACCTGGGCCCTACTTGGCACATGCCAGGTACCGCCATTGTGGCTGATCGTGACATAATGCAAGAGCCAACCATAAAGCCCGCAGAGTTGCGTAATTTGTTTGAATCCATGCTGCGGCTGTTTGAGGATTTCATTTCTAAGTGGAAGGGGTTAATGGACACTACTTTTCTCCCTTCTAAAGATCAAGCTGTTCTAGAAAGCAGGGTACATGGTCCACTTTCCCCTGAGGAAATGAATAGAAGGCGAACTGACAAGCTCTCCTTTTATTGTGCCAGTCCCAAGCTGTGTGCCAGCGGTGCCAGTCCCAAGCTGTGTGCCAGTCCCAAGCTGTGTGCCAGCGGTGACAGTCCCAAGCTGTGTGCCAGCGGTGCCAGTCCCAAGCTGTGTGTCAGCGGTACCCCTCCCAAGCTGTGTGGCAGCGGTACCAGTCCCAAGCAGTGTGCCAGTCCCAAGCTGTGTGCCAGCGGTGCCAGTCCCAAGCTGTGTGCCAGCGGTGCCAGTCCCAAGCTGTGTGCCAGCGGTGCCAGTCCCAAGCTGTGTGCCAGTCCCAAGCTGTGTGCCAGTCCCAAGCTATGTACCAGCGGTGCCAGTCCTGAGCTGTGTGCCAGAGTCAAGCCGTGTGTCAGCAGTACCAGAGCTACATTGCAACACCACTGTACCCATGCCCCACAGAGAGTCCGAGGTTTCCAACCCTCATGGTAAGGCACAGGTAGGCGAGCCTACTCCCACTGTTGCCGTGTCGTGCGGGGTGGTCACCAGTTCTAGACCTCGTTCTAGGAGAAGACGGGGAAAGGTGTCTAACCTTGGTCCCACTGATTCTGTGTCCAGTCTAACTGATGCCAAGATCCCCCTACCCCGTCATGTCCCTGAGGGCTATGTGCAATCGCCCCTTGGACTGGTGTTCAGGAAGGACCACTGGGTTGCCATTCAAAGGAACCCTCATAGTCGGGGGCGTCTTGTGGAGGAGGATGACGACTCTGAATGGGACCTCAAAGGACTTTGGTGATTGGTGTTCGTAATCTGGTTTCCTGATTTTTGTCTGTCATGTTTGTTGTTTTAGGTGCCCTGAGGTCACCTTTTTTGGAGGGGCTACTGTCACGTTCCCACGTTCCAACCCTGTCTCCCTGCCCTCTGTATTCCTTATGTCTGTGTTTCCATGTGTTTCCCTGTGCTGCTTTCCCTGACATGCAGCTCAGGGGTTAAGTTCATGGCTCGTTGAGCTTCTGCTAGTGATTATGGGCTGATTACTCCCCTATATAAAACCATGGGCCCATATCACCATGCTCTTGCATCCTGGTTCACTTCAGCCACAGATTTGTTCCTGAGAGCTCCCTGTTATTCCATCCTAGTTCTATTTCAGTGTTTCCCCTTTGTCTGAGTTTTATGTTCTGATTGACTTCCTGGTATTGACTCTCTGGCCTGGCTGACGGATTTTCTCTGGTGCTATATCCCCGCTTTGGCTCAAGGTATACGTTTTGGTTTTGACCCCTGGCTTATTTATTGACCACTCTTCTGGATATCCCTAGCTGTCCTGTGCTTATCGTATTATATGTTGTGTGTCCCTGTAGACCACGGCTTTAGTATATTGAAGTCCTGCCCTGCAAGTTGTTGAGTATATTCTCCTTCAGGTGTCTGTGTTTTCCCAGGACTCTGCACGGCTACAAGGTAACCTTTTTCTATTAGTGCAGATTCGGCCACTCTAAGGACCGATCTATCAGTATAGGGCTCCTTTGGTATTTAGCCGTGCAGAGGTCCCCAGTGTCTACTGTGGTTTATTTACTTTTCCTGATCGTTGTGTCACGCATCTCTGCGTATAGCGGCTTTTCCTCTTACCTGGGCCCTACTTGGCACATGCCAGATACCGCCATTGTGGCTGATCGTGACACGCAGAGGATGGGTGATGCAACAGGACAATGACCTAAAGCATACAAGTAATTCAACAAAAGAATGGCTTCAACAAAACAAAATATGCCTTCTAGACTGGCCCAGTCAGAGTCCTGACCTCAACCTGATTGAAATGCTGTGGCATGACCTTAAGAGATTCACACCAGACATCCCAAGAATATTGCTACACTGAAACAGTTTTGTGAAGAGGAGTGGTCCAAAATTACTCCAGATCGTTGTGCAGGTCTGATCTGCAACTACAGGAAATGTTTGGTTGAGGTTATTGCTGCCAAAGGAGGGTCAACCAGTTATTAAGTGCAAAGGTTCACATACTTTTTCCACCCTGCACTGTGAATGTTTACATGTTCTGCTCAATAAAAACATGAAAACATATAATGTTTGTGTTGTATTATTTTAAGCAGACTGTGTTTTTCAAATTGTTGTGACTTAGATGAAGATCAGAGCACATTTTATGACCAATTCATGCAAAATTCCAAGTAATCCCAAAGGGTTCACATACTTTTTCTTGCAACTGTATAGAAAAATGACACATAAAATAAATAACAGATTTATCAATGAAATACATCAAGATTAAACTCCCTATTGTTAAAATGTGAAAAAAAAAAAACACTTTACACCGTGTAAATTATTGAAAATTCAAATTTTATTGCATTTTAAGTTAGGATATACAGACAGGATACATATACATATAACACAGACGTATACATATAATACTGATATATTATGAATTTGCCGAGTCTGCCGGAAAGAACGATATATAATATCAATATGTCTGGGTCATATAATAAAATAAGGCTTCAAAACGCGTTTAAAACATGATGAGCGAAACCAGTAAAAATGAGCTCAGCACACAGGCGTGAAATGGCCCAGCAGTGAAAGGGTTAAATTGAAAAAACTATGCTGCATTAATTATACCGCATAGAGGCGCTTCCCAGCAGTGTGTGGATTTATATGCTGCATTAATTATACCGCAGAGAGGCGCTTCCCAGCAGTGTGCGGATTCATATGCTGCATAAATTATACTGTAGAGTGCTGCCCAGCAGTGTGAGGATTCATATGCTGCAACTATCGAATTTGAAATGAACTATCGAATGGATATCGACTAACTATCGAATTGTTCGAAACGATACGAAATTGCGGAATCAGCAATGGAACTGAAAAATACGATGCCCGAAATTACCGAAATGGAACCGAAATCACAAATGAAAATAAAATGACTTGTGATTTTTACAAATTTCACGTTCATACGAAATAACAAAATTATTTCGTTTCGTATTGGAAATTATTTTGTATCGGATGTATTTCCGATCCGATTCAGAAAATCGTCCGAATCCGAAGCACCGAATCGGACCGATTCGTGAAAAAAAACGAATCGGTCTGAATCGAAACGCACATCCCCTAACAGAGACTAGAAATATAGAATACAGGAATATATAAATGGCAAAATTTCAGAAACCAGGAAGAACTGTTATGGAAGATCATCACATCATTAAGAGAGCGATTCACACCAGACATCCCAAGAATATTGCTACACTGAAGCAGTTTTGTGAAGAGGAGTGGTCCAAAATTACTCCAGATCGTTGTGCAGGTCTGATCTGCAACTACAGGAAACGTTTGGTTGAGGTTATTGCTGCCAAATAACCAGTTATTAAGTCCAAAGCTTCACATACTTTTTCCACCTGCACTGTGAATGTTTACATGTTCTGCTCAATAAAAACATGAAAACATATAATGTTTGTGTTGTATTATTTTAAGCAGACTGTGTTTTTCAAATTGTTGTGACTTAGATAAAGATCAGAGCACATTTTATGACCAATTCATGCAAAACTCTGCGTAATCCCAAAGGGTTCACATACTTTTTCTTGCAACTGTATATAGCCCATTTTTTGTGTCCTTCATATCCTTTACAAAATTCTGTCCGGGCAGTTTCCTTTAGTTTGTATATTTTATTCTCTTTGAAATAGTTTATTTGGTTCAAATCTGTTGTATAATTTTCATTTTTCTTTTTGTTCTTCTTATAAAACAAAAACAGTGTAAGCAGTTTATAGCTCCCTCTTTATATTTATAGCTATCAAAGGCACTCAACTGTTTTGCTTTAACTGTACTTATTATTTCTTTGTATTGAATTGACATCTATTTGTATTTCCTCCATGCACAATAAAAATTGTCAGCTTAAAAAAAAACACTGGTCACATGACTATTAAAAATCTAGATCTAGAGGATGATGTATTACAGTATTATGTGAGTCACTTGACTGATTCCACCCCATCAGTGATGCAGTATTCATGCACCATTGTTACTGTTTGTGATTTCAGTTAGAACAACCAAACAAAAAAAATAAAAAACTAACCACAGCATTGTTTCAACTGACTATCTTACACCATGTGGAATGTTGGCTCAAATCTTACTATTTCCTTTTGTAAAATATCATTGGGCTGACCAGCATCAACAAAATTAATGAGTTGCATGGTCTTAAAAAATGATGGTCAAGTCAGTGTGAGTCTTCTGTCGGTGCTTGTGCCTTAATACTTCTATCTGTAGCAGTGTCAGAGCCTTCATTATGTCTCAAACATTCAGGAATGTAGTGTATAAGGTATTTTCTCTTGTAAAGTGACATTTGACTTCCTACTATTTCATTTATTAATACACGTTTCATTGTGAATTATTTTGGAGAAAAAACGTATCTAATATCTTGATTTTTTTGGACCAACTCCTTGTCCTTTCTCCAAATTATCAGGGTTATTCAAAGAGATCCGAATTGTGGCCGAAAGGTAACCGAACAGTGAAATTAAGCGTACGGTTACCTTTCCTGACCATTCGACTATCCAGAGAGCAGGCAGTTCGCCAAATCTTGGCGAATTGCCTGCACATACGGTGCCTGTTCATTGCCTGTTCGAGGGCAATGAAATCTCCGTGGAGAAGCAATGCTTCGTCTATTCAGAGAACAAAAACCAGCAAAGAAAAGTTGTCAAATTGCCCTGCTGTTCGATGGTTTCATTCGACAGGTTTATTCAGGCGAATCCCATAGGCTTCAATGATAAAAATATTCCAGTTTTAATACAATATCTAGTAAACTGTTGATTATAATATTCTGCAGTAAAAAGTCTCTTTATTTCTAGATTTTTTAGGATCTTTTAGGCATTTCTCGGGATTTGTGAAAAAAAAATCATTTTTTTAAAATCGTTTTTTCTTTTTTCTGTTAACAGCCCTTTTTATTATCATTCATTGGACCTTATATGTAAATTTCAGACATTTTCACTCAGTAGTTCCTTTGCAAACAGCGTTTCACTTTGCAAATATTCAAGCCTACTGTTTTGTTTTTTTCACTCCATTCGTCTGCGGTGTCGGGTTTTTCCAGCGGCTGCTCTGCGCTATGATTGGCGGCTGCTCAGGTTTCTCCGGCGTGTTCGGCGGGGTTAATCCAGATGTTTTAGCGGGTTTCAGTGTGCATTCGCTGGGTTTTGCATTGAGTGTTCGGCGGGTTGGCAGCGGTTTTTACCTGCACTACGACGGCCCTGTGGTGCTTGCTGAATACACCGCAGGGTCGCCGAAATGGGATCGCCAAATCGGACCGAATTGAGGAGAAGGAAAATCACCGAACAACTTTTCGATTCTCTTTGAATAACCCTATATGTGCCTTCAGCTTCCAGATTAAAGATGCACTATAACTCATGAACTGTGTTTTTCCAAGAATTAAGAAGAGATACATTTGTATTTTTTTTTGCATTGTATTTTTCATAAGTACTTGTTCGCTGACTTAAAATAAAAGTGACTTTTACAGCATGTATAAACACGGCACTGTAGCAATGAAACAAAGCTACTTATATATAGTATATATTATTATATTGTACATAAAATAAACGCCTCGATCCCCACACACCCTGTAGACAAATAACTGGCTCCGGGGCTGGAACTTGGTATGTTCACTGGGGATGGGCATTCAGTTCGATTCGAACATTGGCCGTTTGAAAGTTATCGAACATCGAACTTTTTGGGACGTTCACCAAAAGTTCGAAAAAAAAGTGAATTTTTTTTAAAAAAAATGCTTAAAAAATCCTAAAAAATCTAAAAATAAAGAGACTCTTTACTGCAGAATATTATAAGCAATAGTTTATTAGATATTGAATTAAAATGGGAATATTTTTAACATTGAAGCCTATGGGATAAAACATTCTTGTTGCTAAAACATCAGGCAGACGAGGCCCTCTAATCAGGCACTGTAGAGGGCAGCCCGCCGGGGCCTCCCAAGGACCCCTTGAGGAGCATGCGGCCACAGGATGACAGAGCTGCAACTGTGTGGGCTGGCTGGCCGGCTGGCCGGGTGCATGTGGCAGAGAGGTGGCGCAGGGAGGGAGCCACAGCAGACCCCCCCCCCACAACCAGGATGCAGGGAGCCCCCACTGACCACCAGGCTAAGGTAAGGCGACACATTTTTAAAAAAAATAAAATCAGAGGAAATCATTAAATGTCCCCTGGAACATAAAATAAAACTTTTTTTTCTTTCTAATACTCACCGGATTCCTGGATCCACAAATAAGCGCAGCCTCCTGTCAAGGCAACCGTGCGTGCTGCTGCTCACTATCTGTCTATCCTAGACCCAGATAATGACTGCGTGGACAACAATCCCTTTGCGCTCGCTTACCTATCCGTCCCCGCACACTTTCTCTCGCAACAGGCACGTAGAGCGCAATAAACTGGTCCCAGGATTGCAACGCAGTACCAATGTTCTCTTGAATTGGGTAGTGACTACGTTTGCCACAATCCCTGTGCCCACTTTCTTATTCTATTAGTTACGCTGCCACCAGTTCCCCTGAACACTATGCGCGTTGCAGCAAAAGACGCAGGGCTAAGCAACCCACTATCCATCTATCCTAGATCCAGATAATGACTACGTGGACAACAATCCTCCACTCGCTTACCCAATCGTCCCCAGTGACTGCAACTCACAATTTCATAGCTACTTGAGCTTAACACAACAAGCAATACTCCAGTCTCTTTAGTTAGTGATGCAAAATGCGCAGCCGGCTTCCCTGCTACACTAATAACATATCTTCTCGTTAAAGCTAGCATCAGACTGTAGAGGGGCTGCCCGGCAGTGTGAGGATTCATATGCTGCATTATTATACTGTAAAGGTGCTGCCCGGCAGTGTGAGGATTCATATGCTGCATTATTATACTGTAAAGGTGCTGCCCGGCAGTGTGCAGAATCATATGCCGAATTATTCTCCTTACAAATTTGGTTACTTAACCCGTTTGCGTTTGGATTGTAATATTGTGACATCCAGGGCCCTGGGTGGCAATATGGGGGGCCCCGGACGCATGGTGCCGCCAGCTGGCCGAATGCCAGGAGCTCCGGCGGCACCCGGCACAGCTGTGAGTGATCAGGGGGCAGGGCACGGCATGATGCCGCAGAACCGCCGGGACCTTTAAATCAGGAGCACGCGCTGTACACCTTGCCTTGCCGTGTAGTTTCATTCCCGCATCGCGAGCTTACCGAATCAGTTTGTATACTTGTTTCTGACCCTGCTTGTTCTGAGGACCCGATCTGTTGCCAACTTTGCCTGCCATTTGACTATTCTCTCTGTGTACTCCTTGACTGTTCTGTTTGCCTCCTGTTGCTACTGATATGTGCCAATTCTCACGCGCAGCCCCCACTCTCTGGAACGCTCTCCCTCGTACTGTCAGACTTTCCCCTAACTTCTCTTCCTTCAAACGCTCCCTTAAAACATTCCTATTTAGGGAAGCCTACCACCCAACTCACTGACACAACCATCAATCACTCTCACCTTACAGTCCTCTCCTCCTGTTTCCAACCCCAACCCTCCCAGATTGTGAGTTCCTACGGGAATAGGGCCCTCATCTCCTCCTGTACTGTTTGTCAAATGTTGTTCAATGTATTGTAACCCTGTCTATACTGTGCTTATTGTACAGCGCTGCGGAATATGCTGGCGCTTTATAAATAAAGAATAATAATAATAATAATATACAGTAGCGCAGTACTAGTGCCTAAACGTTGTTGACACGGTTTTGTTATAACAACTACTCTCGCTCTGCGCCCCTGTCTGGTATATTCCGCTGCTTGTTACTGCTGGTGCACTTCCATCCTGCCATACACTATAGCGCAGTAATATTTGGGTGCACTGCCACTGACGCGTATACCAGATTCATATCATTGTAATATTTGATGGCAGGATCCACCAGCGGCGTAGCATGGGTTGTCAGCGCCCGGGGCAGGGCAAGAATTGTGCGCCCCCCCAACCTGTGGACACGGTAACACACCATGATTCCCTGACACCAGTAGAGTATTGACCCCCATTACCCCACAAGCACATGTATTGTATATTAACAAAATACGGATATAATAAAAAAATTAAGCACACATGCCCCCCACGCTATGCCACTGCTACCAGTCACCCTGTCCCAGTATACCCTATCATAGTTCCGCTCTCAACTATACCCAGTCACTCTCTCCCAGTACCCCCATTCAGCCTCTCCCTCCCAGTACCCCCACTTTCTCCAAATACCCCAGTCACTCTCTCTCCCAGTACCCCCAGTCTCTCTCTCCAAGTACCCCAGTCACGCTCTCTCTCTCCCAGTACCCCAGTCACTCTCTCTCTCCCAGTACACTCCATTACTCACTCTCTCCCAGTACCCCAAGTCACTCTCCCAGTACCCCCAGTCACTCACTCTCTCTTTCTCTCTCCAAACACTCCCACTTTCTCCCAGTACCCCCAGTCACTCTCTATATCCAAAATCCCCAGTCACTCTCTCCCGGTATCCCCAGTCACCCTCTCCCTGTACCCCCCTCACTGTGTGGTGGTCGCTTTGGTGTCATACAGTGTTGCCTATCTGCGTGGCATTGCTGGTGGCCAAGGGGGGGAGCTGTCCAGGGGACTTAGTGGAGACCAGATTTTAAATGTGCTGCAGGGCAGGCGCCTCGCTCCCTCCTTCCTGTTCAGCGGCTGCAGGACTGCCAGCAGCGGGGGGTTGGAAAAGGGCTTCAAGGGGGGCTGACAAGCGTGGTACAGGGTGTTCCGTTGAATAATGCTGCGCTGCTTCATGTGACTCATGTCAGCGTTAAGCAGGAGTCGGGACAGGACCAGAATTTTATGTCCTAGTCCTCCCTTTTGGACGCTGAGTGCTAAGTCACCGCCGGTGTGGCAAAACTGGCAGACACCTTGCTGATCCCTGCTGGAAAATATTAGTGGTTCAAATTTCTTTTGAAATTTTGTGCCCCCTAAGAAAATTGCGCCCGGCAAGCTACGCCACTGGGATCCACCACTGCACTCTTCCACAATACCTCAGAGGGGTTACGGTGTGAAGGCACTAGCTGGCACCAAAGGCCCAATTTTAATGCACCTGTTGTTACTTTCATCCAAAGCCTGCATAAGTTTCACCATAATTTAGCCAAAAAATCACTAAACTTGCTCTGTGTGTCCAAAAACATCTCCTCTTTTCATACAGGCTGCCGCCCCAAGCAGTTGTTTATGAATAGATTAAAGGAAAACCATTTACCGTCTTTCTAAATGTTTCTATACATCCTACAAATCCGCCACTTCACGGGCAAGTTATGGGGACCTCCTAGGCACGATATTTGAAGGAATTTTTCATTTTTATTCTTATGTCATGGAAAAATCACTGTTCCTTTAAAAACTATATTCCTTGTTTCCTGTCCCCCAGGGCACTACCCGGACCCCCGTACACCTTTTATGGCAAATATCTTGCATATATGCCCTCTTGGAGGGCACTCTAAAATTCGAACGTTCGAGTCCCATTGACTTGCATTGAGTTAGAATCGTGTTCGCTTTCGAATCTGAACTTTTTCAAATGTTCGTTGTCGAATGCGAACCGAACACGGGGGTGTTCGGCCCATCACTGATGTTTGCTAATAAATAAGTCGGTATTCCGCCACACAGAGATTTATTAAAGTATATTTTTGATATCTATCACAAGTGTCAACGTTTCAGTCCTGCCGGACTGAAATGTTGATGCTTATTAAAGTATATTTTGATATCTATCACAGGTCTCCCTGTGGCAGAATACCAACTTCTTTGTGTATTAAATATATAGATTCCATAGTATATATTGATAAATATATATATCCAAAAATCCAATATAAATATCTCATGACCTCTGCACTTCACACTACAAGCAGCACATTCTCCATAGCTGGAACCAGGTTGATTCACTATAAGAAAATGCGATGCCCCCACAACTCAGATTATTATTCCCAAGGAATAAAGGAATAAAGTTGCAGTTTATGGATAGGAATCTCTGTTACGGGCATCATATTTTCATATAATATATAGTAGACCCTACTCATTAATATATAGTTTTTCATTAACATTGCTACAAGAAATTAGCATGTTTCCAACAGTTAGTAGCAGTGATAAACAAAATAAAACAAACTTCTAATTGAAATAAAAAATATAATTTTACATATAAAATGTATGCAGAAGGCTTTGGTTACATATACAGGGTTATTCAAAGAGAATTCAATTTGGTGTGATTTGGCGATCCAATTTCGGCGTCCCTGCGGTGTATTCTGCAAGCACCACGGGGACATCATTTTGCAGGGAAAAGCTGACGCAAACCTGACGAACACTCAACGCAAAACCCGGCGAATACACACCGAAACCCACAAAAAATCTGGATTAACCCCGCTGAACACGCCGGAGAAACCCGAGCAGCCACCGATCACAGCGCAGAGCAGCCGCCGGAAAAAGCCGACACCGCAGACAAATATAGTGAAAAAAAAAGTACGCTTGAATGTTTGAAAAGTGAAACGCTGTTTGCAAAGAAACTGCAAAACAAAAATGTCTGAAATTTACACATAAGATCCAATGAATGATAATAAAAAGGGCTGCTACAAAAAAAAAGAAAGCGATTAAAAAAAAAAACGGAAAAAAAGTTTTCGCAAAAAAATCCCAAAAAATGCCTTAAAGATCCTAAACAAATCTATTAATAAAGAGACTTTTTACTGCAGAATATTATAATCAACGGTTTATTAGATATTGTATTAAGACGGGAATATTTTTAACATTGAAGCCTATGGGATTCTCCTGAATAAACCTGTCGAATAAAACCAAATCAAATCAAATCAAATCAAAATAAGCTTTATTGGCAGGACCAAATACATTTTAGCATTGCCAAAGCATATGGGGAGGAGGGGGGTAGTGGGACATATATATGGGGGGGAATGGGCAAGTCCATGGACATTATCAGGGGTAAGGGATAATGTGAACAGCAGGGCAATTCGGCAACATTTCACTGCTGGTTTTTGTTCTCTGAATAGACTTAGCATTGCTTCTCTATGGGGGCTTTACTGCCCTCAAACAGGCAACGAACAGGCACTGTATGTGCAGGCAATTCTCCAGGATTTGGCGAACTGCCTGCTCTCTGGATAGCCGAATGGCCAGGAAAGGTAACCGTACGCTGAATTTCACTGTTCGGTTACCTTTCGACCACAATTCGGATCTCTTTGAATAATTCTAAAAATTCTACAGATACAAGCAGAATTCACATTAAAGTGTGAGTATTGGTTGTGGCAAAACAGCGGATACGTTCTTTTTCACTGCTTGTTGGAAAGATTGAAACTGATGGACCTGTATACATTCAATGTGGAATATTTTACTATTATCTCCACAAAGTAGTTTCTTGCTACACAAATTAAAAAAGTATACCTATTATATTTCTATACAAGACAGGAATCATTAAAATAAAAGACAAAATAAAACATAATACATAATGAATAGGGACAGCATTCCAACTAAATATGATACAACCAAAAAAAATATTCAATCAATAAAGAGAGAAACCTTCATTGTGACATGGATAGTGAGAGTTAATGCTAACAGAAGGTTTATATTGTTTACACGGACAATAAAAATTTAGCAAGTTCTTCAAATGTCTTCTAAATTTGATCCCAACAAAAGCATATAATATTGGATTCAGGCAACAGTGAGATATTGCTATTTTTTCACTTATAAATTTTGCATAATCAATCTTTTTAATAAATGAACAATCCTGAAAAATATTCTGCTGATTTAAAGAATGGAGTAGTATAATAAAATTGTATGGTGCCCAACTAAAAAAATATATCACAACAAGGATAAGAATAATTTTAACTGGTTTGTGATTCCTTTGGGATTGAGATTTCAATAATGTTCTCATTATGTTAACATAACAAAAGATAATAACAGAAAAAGCAATTAGAAAGAAAATATTTTGTTGATAAATGCCAACCACTTCCGGAAGGATTCCTTTATATTCGCACTTGCTAGAATCGGCTATTCTTGTCTCAACTTGGAAGATTGTTACAGGAACTGATGCACCTATGCTCAGTATCCAAGCTATTATGCTGGACAGAATTCCAATTAATGGTCTTCTGGTTTTCAAGGCTGACAAAGGATCCACCACAGAAAGGTATCGATGATATGTCATGAAAACCAAAAAAATAATTCCACTGTAGAATCCAACTGAGAAAAGTGTATTAAATGTTTTGCATGCCACTGCACCAAAAACCCATCCATATCTATGATACACAATAAAAAAAGGAAGACTTATGGTTAAAATCAAATCTGCAATGGACAGGTTAAAAATGAAAATATTTGTTACTGACTCAAAGTTTTCATAAGCAAGAAGAACCCACAATACAAGACAATTTCCAACGATACTGAATATAAAGATGAATGAATTCAAAATGGTTGTAAGAAGAGTAGCAAAGGTAGAAACATCCTCCTTGTCACAAGCTTCAATTAATTCATCATAATAAGACACAGATGAGCTGTCAGGAAAATATGTTGAATTCTCCATCATTAGTTTCATGTAGGTCACTCTGGACAAATAAAAACAAATTATATTAACTTTGAAATAATTACTCATTACAAAAATTACTGTTACTTAAACTTGTCTTACCTTAAGAATGGAGCGGATGAGTAGTGTTTGCCACGAGCCACTCATATCCCTAAATGGAAATGTGCATACGTATATATATATACTGCTTACTTCTCATTTTCTGCCATCATTTTTTTAGACTGTATAATTCATAATGCAATTGAAACTAACTGAAAGGACACGGTTACTTCAAACTACAATTATAGGCTCACCTGTCAGGAAATATAATAATCCTGGATATAGGGAAAAATGAAAAAGAATCAAAATTGAAAATAATGCAGCAATGTCCACTGCTATCATTGCAAAGAAGTGCAAACTTGTAAGAATAAGAGAAACAGCACTCCAGTATGCTCCCCTTGAGCACTGGTTCCCAACCATTGTCCTCAAGTACCCCTGACAGGCCAGGTTTTAAGAATTACCTTGACGAAATGTAGACTGAATACTGCAATCACTGAGCAGCAAATCATATCACGTGTGCTGTGCTTAAGATATCTAACAAACCTGGCCCGTTAGGGGGACTTGAGGACCAGGGTCGGGTACCACTGCCCTAGTCTAATCACCAGTCTCAGCACTCCTGTTCTTACAGTGTTTTAGGGAATAATGATAAATAGTGAGACAGAGGGAGTAGGTTAATAATGGTTGCTATGTACTGTAATTGTGAGAGGAGATGGGGAGAGACACACTTGTCAGATGAGTCAGAAAAAAAGGGGAAAAAACGGAAAGATAAAGGGGGAGCAGTTAGTAGCTGATGAAAAACTGAAAGAAAGAAGTCAGTGAATTATAAAACATGGGCATGACAGCAGCAGAGCCAAATTAACAATAGAAGCTGTTGGAGCTCAGCTCCAGGCCTATGCCCCATAATAGGACCAGAGGAAGGATTACTTAAGGGGTTATTGTCATGTTTCCTGCCCTGAGTCCTATAGGAGAGCCAATCCAGGCCGCATCTGTCCCCTGTCTGGTCCATCCATCTCCATCTTCTGCGCCAGGATTTCTCTGCAGTTTGCCAGGTCTTTGACCACATGACCTATAGCACTGGCCTTCTCCCTTTAGAAGTCAGTCACTCCCATTCAACAGGGCTCTATCATAAGGGTCTATCTGCTGCCTGTTATTTTGTGCCTTCTACTAGTATCTCTCTCTGTTATTTACCAGCTGTTTTTTTAGTTCAGTATATTTTTGTGTCCCTTGTCTGTTTTTCCCTTCATTTGCCTTGTTCTTGCCATTTGTTTTGGTTATGTTCCTGGTTGATTTTTCCTGTATATTTGTTTACTATTTTGCCCTGTTTTTCCCCTGCTCCTGTATGAAAAATGTTCTGTTTTACCCTTGCAGTGTGATATTCCTGTGTACCGACCTTGGCTTGTTTATTGAAATATCCTGTGGGTTATCCTTTCTGTCCTGCTGTACTCCATGACTGTGTAGTGTACCTGGCTTTTGCTCTGTGACTACTTCTCTTGATATTCCCCTTTATACTTCTCTGTGTTTTATTTTATTTGCTTCACCCAGCAGTACTAGTACCCACCCTTAGTTTAGAGACGGCCATAAGGACCGGTATTTAGATTATGGTTTCCTTGTGTGTTGTTGGGTGCTTGTGTATTTGGCTCTCCCCTTAACCCTTGCTCTTCCTGCTGTTCAGTGGTGTGTCCTTTCTGCTGCTTTCCTTGTGCAGCTGTGTGGTGCTTCATCTCTAGTCTGCCTGTTAGGCAGGTGGCAGCACTCCTGCCTTCTGGGCTATCAACCCCAAATATGGGCCCCACCTCAGCTAACGCCTGTACCCCTGTGACAGTTATCCAGTAAGGGGAGAACTTTGCACCGAATGGTGCAATTTCGTGGCAGTTCATCTATTCCCTATGTCGTCAAATAGCAAATACTGGTGAACTGACAGCAAGATACAGTGCAGGTCGCCGCAGATCATCAACCTTCAGTGATGTTTAGTGGCAGTGAAATTGTCCCATATAAAAGTAATGGTTAATCTATTCAGAAAACGACGAACTGCACCAAAGTGTCAGTAAAATGCACTTATTTTCAGTGATTTTGTTCGAAGGGCTTAAACGTGAATCCCATATGATTCAATGTAAAAAAATATTATTATTTTTATTTTTTAAACAGTTTATTCTTTTCGTTTTCAGCAAACCGTATTTTTATTTATTTAGTTTTTGTACAACTTTTTGTATTTTTTTTTTAGACAAAATGTTTGATTCCCGATTTATGTTACAAGATGCTTCTGTTAAGAGGTGCTAAAAACAGACCATTTTATTATTTTTTTAACTCCTTTACTACCAAGCGATTTTTGTTGGAAAAAATGTTATCATAACATTTACTTGAAACTTGGGATGTGAAATTAACAATTAAATATCGGGTAAACTAGATTGTCACAGAAATTGTCATTTTAAGATGGTTAAAAAAAATAATGTTAATTTGCTCAGTTTTATTTTTTCCTGTATTCGTTTATTCTTTACAAAAATATTGTTGAAATGTAAGATTCTGAGCTCTAGCTGATGTTCCTTATCTTACACAATTTCAACCGGGGTCTGCATCATTACCATACAGGCAGAAAAGACCTTTGTGGTACATGCAGTAACTGTGATAGAGATAAATAATAAAATGGTCAGGTCTCCTGCTTATGGGGATTTGTAATGATCATAATGAGAATATTAGCAATGTAGCTTCCAAAAAATAACAACAGAATATAAAAATAATATCTGTATGTGACATAATGCCTGTATATGGAAATTACAGTAACACTTTGTATCTGAACTGTGCACGGATTTTCAGTCATTAGAACTCCCTGAATCGTATCCCTGTATAACAGTGAGCAGGCATGTACTGGCCATAGGGACCACAGGGAGATTCCCGGTGGGCCGATGGCGCAGTGGGCCAGTGTGAATGCTGGTTCACCGTGCGGCTCGCACTGCCCTTACTGGATGAGGTGAGAACTTCCTCAACTTTTGAAAAAACTGAACAGTCTGCCACAGTGTCATATTGGGGCCACCTTGCTGGTGAGACCCACTGTGCACCTGCATCACCGTAACACATAGTGTGCACTCAACCTCAGTGCCTCTGCGTTTCTTTACCCGATCGATCTGCAGCAACTCTGGTATCTGTAGAGCGTTTGGTTGAGCAATCCGGTTGTTTTATATACTATTTTTGTGTTTACACAATTAACCCCTTCCCGACCGCTGACGTACCATGTACGTCCTGCCCACGGGTCTCCCTTAGACCCTCGGACGTACATGGTACGTCAGTGGGTTCCTAACCTCCCTCCCACTGATACTTACCTCACTCGCTGGCTCCCACACTGGAAGCTTGCCTCGCCATTCCCTGGGGGCCGGCCGATGCGATGACGTCATCACGCTGCGTGATGACGTCATCGGCAGCCACCGGTGGGTAAAATTCAGGAAGGAGCCCTCTATCTCCCCAACCATTTTACCTAGAGAGATGCTTCTTGCACCACTGGAAAGGGGAGAGTCTCCCCCTTTTCAGCAGTGTATAGCATTAACCGTTTCACTGCCGAATTGCGATTCAAACCTGGAGGTGGCTGACATCTTGAATGTCACCCAAGCCTCCGGATCACCCCCACCCACTGACATCCTCACCATATGTGTGAGGATGTCAGTGAGCCAGTTAACTCCCTAGCTGCCAAGTGGAGATAGGGGATCCTATTCTGAAGGGGTTAAAGGACCTTTTTCCTTACACACATTTTTATGCATTTTTATTGGTTTAAACACCTATTAGAAGAATAGCAGAGTTCTGTTTTTTAGAATTGGAATTGCCCCCTAAGTGCACCGAACTAGAAAGCACTGAAATTTCAGTGCTTTTTGAATAACCCCTCATGTCTGCACTGATGGTTTTTGGACCTATGTATCTCTAGATGCTACCAGGGCATGTGAGGTATCATTGGAAAGGCCAGAGCATTGTCTTTTCAGTAATACCAAACATCACTAGGTTGAAGGTAAAAATATAAATCTCTTTTTTATCTAACACAGCACTACTGTTCACTTTTCAATTATAACATAAACAGTGATGCTGCACTAACTCATTTCCCATGGCACCAGCAAGTATGGAGGTGTTGGCACAATGTGTTATCATGCATTTTTCGATAAAAAACCTAAAACACCAAATTGCGGCGAGGAGCGCTGAGGGTACTTTGGAACCCTGCATCTCTAAAATTTGCATCACACAATGTTAAGTGATGTGTCACTGAAAAGGTCAGATTCTGGTTTCCAACGATACCAAATATGACAATGTAACATGTAACAATCGAAAAATGAAAAACAAATTAAATAATTTAGTTTTTTTCCTTTGTGTTCTAAGGCAGTGGCATTAAGAAGTTTACTTTTAAAGCAAACCATGCTGCTGCACTAACTCACCTTCTCATTTTAAACGACAGGAGCAAATGGGGAGGTGATGTACAATGCATTATTAGGCATTGGTCTATCTAAAACACAAGAGGGGTCCTTTCGACCTATTTATATTCAATTTTTACACTCAACAAAGTCAAGTTAGCTGTCATTGGACAGGTCAGAGTCAGGCCTTTCCAATGATACCAAAACATGACCATGTAAAGTCTAAAGGGGAAAAAAAGTGGTTTTTTTATTTATTTATTTTTGCTTCTAAACAATGGCATTGTCCATTTGTCACGTATAAAATGAGCAATACCACTGCCGTAACTCACCATCTCAATTAAAGCTCATAGCAAGTTCAGGGCTCTCACCTCCCTACAGCTAAAACGGGGATCCTAAGGGGAAAAATTAGTGTTCGCCAGTGCTTTTTTTCTGGAAAAATAGGTGGGGGTATCTCATGTCCGGGGAAAAACTGATTATTATGACTATTTTCATGTCCTATTAAACAATAGTTGTAGCTCACTTAAAGGAATACACTATAAAAGGGAACCATATTGTTTAATACTGTGTTCCTTTAAATGAACTACAACTATTGTTATAACCCTATGGGGCTTATCCACTAAGTGCCTCTGTTGCAAGAAAAATCTGTATTGCAGAGCAGTTAGCTGTTTTTTTTTGTTGCAATGATGGCCCTGAGTTAATAATCCCTTAGCATTTGTGAGCACCACAGCAACGAAACTCACAGTTTTGCTGAGCAATAAAACTCACAGTAATGTGCAGTGTGTATGAGCTCCACAGCAATTACACTCACAGTAATGCGCAGTGTGTAGGAACTCCACAGCAATAAAACTCACTACCGCCTTACAGTGCCAGCTCCTCTGATCACACCACTTGCCTGACAATCTGCAGCTCTGGCAGATGTGTGTAAACATGCTGCACCCCCCTCTCCATTTTTTTCAAAGTTTCAGCGGCTGCAGAGAGAGCGGGGGGTTATCAGTCCCTACATACACTCCTGACAATCGGAAGCGTTCAGGAGCAACATGAGCTGTCGAGTGCTTCCGATTCTTTGCCTGCCACTGCAGGAGGAGGGAGGAGCATCATGCTCTCTTCTGTTAGTTCTGGCTGGTGGTGAGGTGCCGGTACTGAGTACCCCCGAGTACCCCGTGAAAAAAAGCCCTGGTGTTCGCTAATCTCCCTTTAGTATCCCTGTTTTACGTGTAGATTACGGGGCAGGTGCCGAGTCCAGCAGCCTGCCCTGTAGCAGCCCCTAACCTCCTGTAAGCTTGGGGCAGTGCTAAAGCAACATCCTGAGCATCCCCTCTATGGAGTCCATAGGCCTCTCGCGAGATCCTGCAGGTCGGTGGAGTGATCATGGAGGGAGACTGGGGACCTTTTTTCCCCAGTCTCACTCTGGGCCGCCGTTCTCACCGCAGGATGAGAGGTGAGTATGGGCTTTTTGGGGGATTTCCAACTGCTTCTAACCGATTCCACCGAAGCGGAATCAGTTACAGCTCTAACCTGTAACATACTTTTTTAGTTAGTGACAGTGGTTTGTAAATAGCGTTAGGACTATGTGATCCTAACACATAATTACGGTTTGCGCTCCACATGTTAAGTATAGGAAGTGTAAAGTACAGTAAACTGGCACTAAAAAGTGCTAATACTGATTCGCTAATGGATTTTTTAACCAGTTTGCTGCATAGATCACCATCCGATCACTATCACCTCAATTAACCTAGCGCTAAAGCTCATTTATGTAATAGCAAACGATAGAAATGCAACAGCCTTAAGGAAGTGATAGTGCCCTCGGTGTTTAATACATAGTCATATTTTTCATTAAACACAATCAGGCCCGGACTGGCCTAAGGCCTCGCGCCACTCGAGGGTTTGGGTTCTGCTGGCCACATGGCAAGAATAGCGCAAGGCAGCCTACAGTTCCAGCTGGCAGGCGGCCTCAAAGAACTGGCGCGGCTGGAGCACACACTGAGCTCCAATGAGTGATGTCGAGGCAACTGGTCCACTCTGATGATTTAGTAGACTTATAGAATTTTAATATATAAATTATTATATATCAATGCATTGTACTATGCCCTATATCCAGAACATATTGCAGACAGATATCTTGGCGACAAAACCTTACCACATTATCTCATTATTGTATGTTTTGAAAATGCAGTGTAATAAAATATAAGAAGATGCTATGGCATCCTTTCACAATGGATCTATCCCACTCCACCCACCTTTCGTATGGTATATGACAGGGTTTATTCCAGGTTTTTAATTGATTGGATAGAAGCTTCCTTACACCTGGAAGACCGGACTATGGCATTCTTCCGGAAGTGGTCGCCCCTGACTATGACCCTCCCTGAAGATACAAAATCCTCACTGTGTAGCGCCTTTTATTGCACCTCCTGGTACTGTCATGCCTCAGCCCTGGGAACCTGCTATGACCAGTCTGGCTTTCCATTCTCTGCCTGTCTGTATCACTCAAGGGTTAATTCCTACTCTGATATAGTGTGTGGTGTGCATAAAACCTGGACATACCCTTCTCTCCGGGCTCTCTCATTTTGTGTTCCCTGCCCTTTACTTGTGAGGAGTTGTGAGCCGCCTCTCCCTGAGTCTGTCTATTCCCAACATTCCTCTGTACTATTATTACTATTCTAAGTGTTCCTTATTCATCTGCCTGCGTTACATCAAGACCTTTTGTGAAGAGCTCCTGGTTCCAGGCCTGTGGATCTTGTCAGCAGTGGACACTGCATAGCCCACTATCCCTGGCGTATCCAGACTACTCCTGTGGCTATCTGTGTTCAAGGTACCTTTTGTGAAGAGCTCCTGGTTCAGCCCTGTGGATCTTGTCAGCAGTGGACACTGCCTAGCCCACTATCCCTGGCGTAACCAGACTACACCTGTGGCTATCTGTGTTCAAGGTACCTTTTGTGAAGAGCTCCTGGTTCAGCCCTGTGGATCTTGTCAGCAGTGGACACTGCCTAGCCCACTATCCCTGGCGTAACCAGACTACACCTGTGGCTATCTGTGTTCAAGATACCTTTTGTGAAGAGTGCCTACTTGGGGAACATTACCTAGCCCACTATCCCTGGTACAGCAGAAGAGACTACCTTTGTGAAGAAGGACTTGTCTATTTGTTTTCAGGATTCTGCAAGTGTATATAAGACTGTTGCTGTGTGATTACCTTGAGAATACACTTAATATACTTCTACTGCTTCCTGTGTCTGCCTGATTTGCTCTCCCCCAGCGTCTGGGAAAATAAACATAAGGCCACGCCATGACTCCATCCTGGCGCGAGCCTGATAGGTACTCTCTGCAAATACTGAAAGGTTCTCCACCTATCCCCCACACATCCCCTGATCCTGTTCTGTCCACTTTCCTGGCCTCCACTGATCCACCCACCTGATGGCACGCTTTCTACTTCTGTAGGACAAGGTTCCATATGACCCGCTCTGACCCTGTAGTACTGTCTGTTTACTCCCTGTCTCCATTCGATCCCCGGAGGAATTGATATCACCCATGTCCGGTGTGTTGCCGCACAGCTTAATTCATTTGATTCACTTTTGAGTTTTTTTATTGCTGTTACATAGTTACATAGTTATATAGGCTGAAAAAAGACATGCGTCCATTGGGTTCAGCCTCTCCCACATAACCTACTGCTGTTGATCCAAAAGAAGGCAAAAAACCCAGTCTGAAATATGCAACATACTGGGAAAAAATTCCTTCTTGACCCCAGAATGGCAGTCAGATTTCTCCTTGGATCAAGAAGCTTTTACCCACATATTAAATATTTTAACCCTTAATATTCTGTGTCTGCAGGAAGTCATCCAGTCGTTTTTTAAAAGTCTGTACAGACTCTGACCCAACCACCTCAACAGGCAGAGAATTCCACAGCTTTATTGTTCTCACCGTAAAATAACCCTTCCTATGCTTTAAGCTAAATTTTATTTCTTCCAGTCTAAATGGATGACCTCTTGTCCTATGTATAGACCTGTTAATGAATAGGTTATCAGACAATGGTTGATAATGGCCCCGTATATATTTATATAAGGTTATCAGATCCCCTCTAAGGCGCCGTTTCTCTAAACGAAACAGGTTTAAGCTTGTTAGTCTTTCCTCATAACTTAACCCTTCCATTCCCCTTATTAATTTAGTTGCCCGTCTCTGCACTTTTTTTTCTAGCGCTATAATATCTTTTTTTAAGACAGGTGCCCAAAATTGCACGCCATATTCAAGGTGCGGCCTGACCATTGATTTATACAGAGGCAAAATTATGTTTTCATCCCGTGAGTGAACTCCCCTTTTAATGCATGCCAGTACTTTGCTGGCCTTGGCGGCTGCTGTTTGACATTGCACATTGTTACTTAGTTTGAAGTCTATGATTATTCCCAAATCCTTCTCCTGCTTGGATTTCCCTAACTCCGTACCATTTAGGGTATAAGTTACTTGTGTGTTCTTCACTCCAAAGTGCATAACTTTGCATTTATCTAGATTAAAGCTCATCTGCCATTTAAGTGCCCAGTCCCCCAATTTATCTAAATCCCTCTGCAGCGAAGTAACATCCTGCTCACATTGTATTACTTTTCCTAGTTTTGTGTCATCTGCAAACACTGATACATGGCTTTCAATGCCTATCTCAAGGTCATTTATAAATAAATTGAATAGTATTGGTCCTATAACAGACCCCTGAGGGACACCGCTTACCACTGGTGTCCATCTTGAAAATGTACCATTTATGACCACTCTCTGTACCCTATCTTTTAGCCAGTTTTCTGTCCAAGAACAAGTATTTTCATCTAGACCAATTTTTCTCAATTTAAATAGTAACCTTTTGTGTGGAACGGTGTCGAAAGCTTTGGCAAAATTTAAGTAAACCACATCCACTGCGACCCCCTGATCTATACTTCTACTTACTTCCTCATAGAACGTAATTAGGTTAGTCTGACATGATCTGTGTTTCATGAAACCATGCTGATTTTTGCCAATTACATTATACCTCCCAATAAATTCCTGAATATTATCCCTTAGTAACCCCTCAAATACTTTCCCAGCCACAGATGTTAAGCTCACAGGTCTATAATTCCCAGGCACAAATTTTAAACCTTTCTTAAATATAGGGACCACGTCAGCTTTTCTCCAATCCTCTGGTACTATTCCTGAAAGAAAAGAATCTTGAAAGATTAAGAACAGAGGTTTACATATATCAACACATAGCTCTCTCAGTACTCGCGGGTGAATTCCATCTGGCCCTGGGGCTTTATTCACAGTCACATTGTTTAATTTCTGCAAAACCTTGTCCTGAGTCAACCAGTCACTTTGTATTAGTAAGTTTTTATTAATGAATTTCATGTCTCCTGTTATAGGTTTCTCTTTGATAAATACTGAAGAAAAATAATCATTTAAAATTTCTGCCTTATCCTGATCTTCAGTTAACAATAACCCTGACTCAGATTTTAGTGAACCTACATTTTCACTCTTGGGTTTTTTAGAATTTATGTACCTAAAGAATCTTTTAGGGTTGGTCTTGCTCTCTTTGGCTATTTCTTTTTCATTTTCTAGTTTAGCCCATCTAATCGTATTTTTACATGCTTTATTGGCTGCCCTATATGCTTTATAGGATGCCTCAGATTTATCAACTTTAAAAGCTTTAAATGCCTTCTTTTTATTTTTCATTTCCTTAGTTACCTTCCTACTAAGCCACATTGGTTTCAGTCTGTTTCTTTTATATTTATTAACCAGTGGAATATATTGTGACGTGTACTTTTCTAGTATTAGTTTAAAGATATTCCATTTATCCTCAGTGTTTTTCCCGTGAAAGAGTTTCTGCCAGTCAATGACATTGAGAGCTTCCTTTATTTTAATAAAGTTGGCCTTTTTAAAATTATATGTTTTAGCATGCCCCTTATGAATGTGTTTTTTTGAGTTTATTTCAATAGTCACCATATTATGGTCACTGTTTCCCAACTGTTCCTTTACATTAATATTTGAGAAAAGATCCACATTATTTGTTATAACCAGGTCCAGACAGTTATCCTCTCTAGTTGGTGTTTCTACCAGTTGTGACATGAAGGTATCATTTAAAATGTTCAGAAACCGGATTCCCTTTGCTGAATTACTAGTCCCACTATCCCAATTAATGTCCGGGTAATTAAAATCTCCAATAATTAAAGTGCTACCATGATCTGCAGCCTTCCTAATTTGCTCTAACAGTTGTTCTTCCTCATCATTATCTATATTAGGTGGTTTATAGCATATGCCAAACAATAGTTGTAATACAGTGTTATATTCCTTTGTTTCTGTGTCGCAATTGAGCCTTCAATAAATATATTTTAAAAAAAAGAAGATGCTATGGAATACAGCACTACATAGACAAATTTGAATACTATTGCAATCTATGTAATAAAAAGGAAAAAATAATCCAGGATTACTTTTTCCTTTTTATTACATAGATTGCTACCTTGAAGGACACTTACTGAGGAAGCCTGACGTTCTTTGTGATCCTTTTTTTGGATTTTAATTGTATTAGCCTGCCATATGGCTGTCTTTTACTTAAATAAAAGCATATTTTTTTATTTATCCTACAAGTCTTGCCGCTTTGTTACTGCTCTTACCATCCTCCACTGAAGAAACAGTTTGGCTAAGAGGAGCCACCTGCATCGCAGGATCCCAACCAGGGAGGAGAAGCATGGACTAAATATAAGTATTCCAATTTTTCTCTGTAGTGCTGTATTCCATAGCATCTGCTTATATTTATTACACTGCATTTTCAAACACATACAATAATGAAATAATGTGTTGAGGTTTTCACGCCGAGATATCAGCCTGCATTATGTTCTAAATATAGGAGATAGTCGTACACTGAGGTGATATACAGTCATGGCTGAAATTGTTGGCACCCCAGAAATTTTTCCAGAAAATCAAGTATTTGTCACAGAAAAGTATTGCAGTAACACATGTTTTGCTATACACATGTTTATTCCCTTTGTGTGTATTCGAACAAAACAAAAAAAGAGAGGAAAAAAAAGCAAATTGGACATAATGTCTTACAAAACTCCAAAAATGGGCTGGACAAAATTCTTGGCACCCTTTCAAAATTGGGGATAAATAAGATTGTTTCAAGCATGTGATGCTCCTGTAAACTCACCTGGGGCAAGTAACAGCTGTGGGCAATATAAAAATCACACCTGAAAGCAGATAAAAAGGAGAGAATTTCACTTAGTCTTTGCATTGTGTGTCTGTGTGTGCCACACTAAGCATGGACAACAGAAAGAGGAGAAGAGAACTGTCTGAGGACTTGAGATCCAAAATTGTGGAAAAATATCAACAATCTCAAGGTTACAATCCATCTCCAGAGATCTAGATTTGCCTTTGTCACAGTGCGCAACTTTATCAAGAAGTTTGCAACCCATGGCACTGTAGCTAATCTCTCTGGGCGTGGACGGAAGAGAAAAATTGAAGAAAGGTTGCAACGCAGGATAGTCCGAATGGCGGATAAGCTGCCTCAAACAAGTTCCAAAGAAATTCAAGCTGTCCTGCAGGCTTAGGGAGCATCAGTGTCAGCGCGAACTATCCGTCGACATTTAAATTAAATGAAATGCTATGGCAGGAGACCCAGGAGGACCCCACTGCTGACACTGAGACATAAAAAAGCAAGACTACAGTTTTCCAAAATGTACTTGAGTAAGCCAAAATCCTTCTGGGAAAACGTCTTGTGGACAGATGACCAAGATAGAGCTTTTTGGGAAAGCACATCATTCTACTGTTTACCGAAAACGGAATGAGGCCTACAAAAGAAAAGAACACAGTACCTACAGTGAAATATGGTGGAGGTTCAATGATGTTTTGAGGTTGTTTTGCTGCCTCTGGCACTGGGTGCCTTGAATGTGTGCAAGGCATCATGAAATCTGAGCATTACCAAAGGATTTTGGGTCGCACTGTAGAGCCCAGTGTATAAAAGAAAGCTGGGTTTGCGTCCGAGATCTTGGGTCTTCCAGCAGGACAATGACCCCAAACATACGTCAAAAAGCACCCAGAAATGGATGGCAACAAAGTGCTGGAGAGTTCTGAAGTGGCCAGCAATGAGTCCAGATCTAAATCCCATTGAACACCTGTGGAGAAATCTTAAAATTGCTGTTGGGAAAAGGCGCCCTTCCAATAAGAGAGACCTGGAGCAGTTTGCAAAGGAAGAGTGGTCCAAAATTCCGGGTGAAATGTGTAAGAAGCTTAGTGATGGTTATAGGAAGCGACTGATTTCAGTTATTTTTTCCAAAGAGTGTGCAACCAAATATTAAGTTAAAGGTGCCAAGAATTTTGTCCAGACCATTTTTGGAGTTTTGTGTGACATTATGTCCAATTTGCTTTTTTTCATCCTTTTTTTGTTTTGTTCCAATACACACAAGGGGAATAAACATGTGTATAGCAAAACATGTGTTACTGCAATACTTTTCTGTGAGAAATACTTGATTTTCTGGAAAAATTTCTGGGGTGCCAACAATTTCGGCCATAACTGTAGATAGAAAGATATACAGGTGAAATTCGAAAAAGAAGAATATCGTGCAAAAGTTCATTTATTTCAGTAATGCAACTTAAAAGGTGAAACTAATATATGAGATCCATAAATACAGAAAAAATGGCGTCGCGCTCATACTCCCTTATTTTATACTTACTTATAAGTGAGTATGAGCGCGACGCCATTTTTTCTGTATTTATGTATATCATGCTTGTAACACCAGTCCGTCGTTCTGCAGCTGTTCCTTTTTCCATGTTTTTGTTTTTGATCCCAAATGGGAAGTGTTTGGTGCGTGTATAAATAAAAGCCACCATCTTTGCCTCTCCTTTGCTGAAAAGCAGCTGGAGGGGCTTGAAGCTGCTCAGTAGAGCGGCCTTTTGGTTACAATTGTTAGGTACCCACTCTAAAGAGGTGCCTTGAAGTGGCGAGTGGGCTTACGTTGCAATGGCCATTGAAACAAACAAAAACCTCAATTTTTGTTGTACATGGAACACATAGAAACGAGCGCAGATGACACTCTTTTTCCTTAATATATGAGATCGTTCAAGCCGTGATTTGTCATAATTGTGATGATTATGGCTTACAGCTCATGAAAACCCCAAATCCACAATCACAGAAAACTAGACTATTACATGCAATCAATAAAACAAGGTGTCACGGAATGGCCCAACACCCTCAGCCAGGGGCGGTTCATAGCGGCAGTGATACCCATGGACACTTAGGTGCTGTGGGACCCACGGAGTTTTAAGTACTTTTTATTTAGATGTGGATTGTGTGTGGTGTAATAAAGTGTCCCCGTTGGTATTGTGAAACGTATTTTCCCTTTGTCTGCCTTGCCCGCCGCCATTTTCCGATCACCTCGTGGTTCCGTTCAGAATAATCGGATCGGAAAATGGCCGATTCGGACCATCCGGTCGAATCGTAAAATGGCAAATTCGGACCATCCGGTCCGAATCGGCGACTCCCCGATCCGTAACGGCCAATGGGACTTGTGAGGGCGGGCAGGGATTCCCATTGTATTCATAAGTGTGTAAAGTTGATAAATGTATGTGATGTGAATAATAAACTCAGATTTACCAGTGCATCCAGCCTCGCCTGATGATTTTATTCTCCGCCGCATTATATTGTCTGAGCACCCCGCGCGGTCTCAGGACGTGGTGTCTAGCTTAAGTTCCGAACAGATCGAGGTGAGATCCGAACCGAACCGAACGCCCTGTGCCTGCATCCCGCATCAGGACAGGGGCGCAGCGTATGACCGCCGGTTCTAGGAATACCCGACCGGGATCCGAACCGAAGGCGCGGACCGCGTACCGCGCTTCGGTATACCCAGCGATTAGCGATCCGATCCGAAGATTCACCCGGTCCCGTAAATCCGAATATTCATCAGATCCGAAAAGTCCTCTGCTGGAAGATCCGAATATTCCTCCGCGGCAGATCCGATCTCCGTATTCGGCCGGCCGCTCCACAGACGTCCCCACACCCACCAGGTCAGTGAACCAGCTGCTCGAGACGCTGAGTACCGTGGTGCTCAGTGGTCGGGCTGGTTCGACACAGGGGTCCCCTCCACCGCCCGCATAACCCTTCCCCAGGGTCACTCCAGGCCGCATGAGACGCCGAGTGCACGTCACTCGGTAGTCGGGCCAGCGGTAAGCGCCGGGGGTACGCAGATAGAGCACACCCGCAGGCGAACAACATCCCATTCCGTCATACAAGGATTGTACATAGAACAATATCGGACCTCTGAAAAGTATAAGCATGCATATGTACTCAGTACTTGGTTTGGGCCACTTTTGCAGCAATTACTGCCTCAATGCGGCGTGGCATGGAAGCTATCAGCCTGTGGCACTGCTGAGGTGTTATGGAAGACCAGAATGCTTCAATAGTGGACTTCAGCTCTTCTGCATTGTTCGGTCTCATGTCTCATCTTTCTCTTGGCAATGCCCTATAGATTCTCTATGGGGTTCAGGTTAGGCGAGTTTGTTGGCCAATCAAGCACAGTAATCCCATGGTCATTGAACCAGGTTTTGGTGCCTTTGGCAGTGTGGGCAGGTGCCAAGTAGGAATGAGTCGAACACCCCCCGAGTTCGGTTCGGGCCCGAACCCGAACTTCCCATATGTTGGGGTCCAAACCCGAACCCAAACTCGAACTCCATGCAAGTCAATGGGGCTGAAATTTCGGTTTTTAGAGTGCCCTCAGTTTACTGATTTTTTGGGCTAAATTATTGTGAAACTTATGCAGACTTTGGATGAAAGTAACAATAGGTGCTTCAAAATTGGTCCTTTAGCGTCCCAAACAGTGCCGTCACACCGTAACCCCTCTGAGGATATGAATCGGATACGGGCGTCAGTGGCAGTGCACCCAAATATTGTGCTTTTGGTGCCAGGCATGCAAGTACTATCATACAGTAACCCCTCTGTGGTATTGTGGAAGAATGCAGGGGTGGACCATGTGGTCCTATATTGAAAAGATCTGATTCTGGTCATTTCGTCAGTGCACCCAGATATTCTGCCTTTGGTGCAAGACTGCCAGGCCAGCAAGTATCATCATACAGTAACCCCTCTGTAGTATTGTGGAAGAATGCAGGGGTGAACCTTGCGGTCCTATATTGAAAAGTTTTTTATCTGGTAATGGGCGTCAGTGCACCCAGATATTAATAAAGGCCTCTCATTTGTGCACTGTAACATCCGAAGTTTACTCCCTAAATTGGATGAGCTTCAGGCTTGGTGTTGCTATTACAAACCCAAAATCATTGTGTTCACAGAGTCATGGTTAACCCCAAAAGTACCAGACTCTGCCATATCAATACAGGGGTATTCATGTTATAGAAAAGACAGAGCAAAGAGAGGAGGGGGAATTGTTATTTATGTTGAGGAGTCCATAAAGTTCACCCCCTTACAGACTTCTACCTCTCCTGTCACCTTTGATTTCCTCTCTGGTATAATTGAGATCCCATTCAGTAAATCAATCATTGTAGCTGGGTTCTATCGTCCACCGAGCTCTCCAGTGCACTCCCTCTCTGACATATCTCAAATCCTTAATAACCTACTTGCCAAAAACCAAAAAAGTGAACTGCTGGTCCTCGGTGATTTTAATACAGATTGGCTAAATCCTAAAAACAATAAACACTGCTCGCTGTTTAAAACTTTGCAGCTAACTCAATTAATCTCCTCCCCCACTCGCATTAATATGAAAAGCCCTAACCATACCTTGTTGGACTGGATTCTCTCCTCATCTCCTGATAGAATACAGGAGGCAGGTGTTCTTGCTAATTGCTTTAGTGACCATTGTCTAGTGTACTGCGTGTGCAAAATTAAGGCCTTGAAATCTCCCCCAAAGGTAATAACCAACAGGTCTTTCAAGAAATTTAATCTTGAATCCTTCCTAAGTGATCTCAAACAGCTCCCCTGGTACAGGCTAAACCTAATCCCAGACCTAGACTGTGCAGTTGAATACTTTCAGTCTGAGCTCCTGCAAGTCTGGAATTCCATGCCCCGCTGCGTAAAGTGCGAGTAAAAGGGACTCATCTCCCCTGGGTTACAGCTGATCTTACACTAATGTACCAGCTTAGAGATTCACGGTGGTCAAATTTCAAGAGTACTGGTTCCATGAACGATCACTACGAATACCGAAAATGCCGTAATGAATGCACAAAACAAACAAAAATGGCCAAAGCCCATTACTTCAATGAAAATCTAAACAATAACATATCAAACCCTAGAAACTTTTGGAGAACCATAAGTAACATACAAGCACCCCCAGTCCACTCCCAGCCAGCTGCTGTCAAAGTAAACAACCAAACCCTGCAACACCCCCTAGATGTAGCAAATGCCTTTAATGATTATTTTGTTGGATGTGCCACCACTTTGATTGCCAAGCTAGGAAATGACATGCAATCAGAGAGGCCTCATGCAGGTCAGGCCCCCCCAACTGTGCAAAGTCCCTGTATCAGACAGGAATTCAGTTTTAGACCAGTGCCTGTCAGTGTCATTACTAAACTTCTCCGTAAGCAAAAAATGAAATACCAGTCTGGACCTGATCAAATACCAGCAATGCTGCTGAAAATCAGTGCGCCTGCAATTGCAAATCCTGTTGCAACCCTAATAAATGAGTCACTGGCGACTGGATACATATCCAAGCTCGGGAAGACTGCGAGAGTGGTACCTATCCATAAAAGTGGTGACAGTACTTTGGTATCCAACTACCGTCCGATATCGCTGCTCCCTGTAATGTCAAAAGTCTTGGAAAAATGTGTCTACACACAATTACGTGATTATTATCAATATTGGAACTACTTAACCCCGGATCAATCAGGCTTTCGTCCAAATCACTCCACTACAACCGCCCTTCTAAAAGTCTGCAATGATATCCAGGCTGGGATGGAACAAGGAAACCTAACTGGAGCCATCTTCCTTGATTTTGCCAAGGCCTTTGACACGGTAGACCATGGCATCTTGTTAGAAAAACTTAAAAACTCTGGCATTGGTGATCGCACGCTAACCTGGTTTCAATCATATGTATCCGACCGATCACAATATGTGTCAATTTCTGGCAGCTCCTCCCTCCCTCTCCCAGTCACTTGCGGTGTACCCCAAGGCTCAATACTAGGCCCCCTGCTATTCACAATATTCATAAATGATCTGCCCAACGTCTGCAAAGCCTCAACTGTACATATGTACGCAGACGACACTGTGATCTATACCAGCAAACCAAATCTCCCGCAGCTGGAGGCCGTGCTGCAAGAACAATTCACAGAGGTAGAAAAGTGGATCAAAAACAACAAACTTTTTTTAAATACTGACAAAACTGTAACGATGCTCTTTGGAACAGCACCTAAACTACACAAATTGCAAAATCCCCATCTATGTGTTGGGACAAAATCAAATGGCACACTGACCACAGTCACATCTCTCAAATATCTAGGTATGTGGTTGGACCCTAATCTATCCTTTGGCCCCCACATCGAAAAACTCTCATCTAAACTTTACCCCAAACTAGGTGCCCTGTACAGAAACAAATCCTGCCTGAGTCTCGCGGTAAGAAAGCAGATTGTACAGCAAATGCTTATGCCGGCTATTGATTACGGAGATGTAGTGTATGCAGCCGCCCCGCAAACACACCTTCATAAACTTACTACATTGTATAACTCATTTGCCGCTTTGCGCTACAATGTAACTACATGACCCACCATTGTGACATGTTAAAAGAGCTAAACTGGCCATCCTTGGAATCCAGACGCACCCTTCACCTTTCCAGCCTGGTGTTTAAGAGCATCTCTGGGAAGCTGCCACCCTACCTGAATAGACTGCTTCCCCCAGCAGCTCCCTCATCCTATAACCTCCGATCCAGGACCAGCACCTTACTTGCTATACCACAATACAAAAAGACAGTGGCTCGGTCCTCATTTTCCTACAGAGCACCACAATTATGGAATAACCTCCCAGACACCATCAAATCTTCCCCCAGTCTTAAGTCACTCAAAAGCTCCTTACTAACATACCTCAATACAGAATGCACCTGTAAACATGTAACCTAGTGACTATATTTCCTACGTATTTTTCTGTTAATCTGTATATTTGTGTTGTTTTTTTTTAATATCTTGCATTGTATTACTTTGTATTTCTGTAACTGTAACACTTCAATGTTCTTGAACCCAGGACATGCTTGAAAACGAGAAAAATCTCAATGTATCCTTCCTGGTAAAATTCTTTATAAATAAATAAATAAATAAATATTGAGCCTTTGGTGCCAGGCCAGCAAGTGTCATCATACAGTAACCCCTCTGTGGTATTGTGGAAGAATGCAGGGGTGGACCATGTGGTCCTATATTGAAAAGATATGATTCTGATCAAGGCGTCAGTGCACCCAGATATTGTGCCTTTGATGCCAGGCCAGCAAGTATCATCATACAGTAACCCCTCTGTGGTATTGTGGAAGAATGCAGGGGTGGACCATGTGGTCCTATATTGAAAAGATATGATTCTGGTCAAGGCATCAGTGTACCCAGATATTGGGCTTTTGGTGCCAGGCCTGCAAGTGCCATCATAATACAGTAACCCCTCTGTGGTATTGTGGAAGAGTGCAGGGTTGGACCCTGCGGTTCAAAAAATTAAAATGATATAAATCTGGCACAGGCGTCAGTGCAGCCAAATATTGTGCCTTTCATGGCAGCAAGTGCCTTCACACCGTAACCCTTTTGTGGTATTGTGGAAGAGTTCAGTGCTGGAGGTTTTGTGAATGCAGAAGAGGACATCCCCTATCTATTCCATTACTTCAGCATCAGGGGATTGATAGCTGCTGATCCAGGACTGATTCATTTTTATAAATGTCAGCCGGTCTACAGAGTCGGTGGACAGACGCACTCTTTTGTCTATGACAAAACCTCCAGCGGCACTGAACATCCTTTCGGAAAGCACGCTAGATGAAGGGCAACCTAGTAGCTGCATAGCATATTGGCTAAGTTCTAGCCAGTGATCCAATCTCAACACCCAGTAAGCCAGTGGATCATCTGCTGGAAAGGTATCCAGGTCTGCCCTTGCCCCTAGGTAGTCCTGCACCATATGGTGAAGACGCTGACAATGGGTGCCTACATTTGATGTCCTTGGGCGTCGTGGACTAAAAAAATGTAAAAAAGCATCAGTCAAGCGGCCCTGGCCTTCACCGCTATTCCTCTGATCACCTGCAGCCTCAGAAGCATGTGTGTCAGCACTTGGTAAACTACCAGTGCCTGGAAAGGTGTTACACAAGTGTCGCTTTAGAGCGTCCTCAAGTTTTTTCATCCAGTGCTCCCTCTGTGTGGTCAGGATGAGCTCTGCAACTTTACCCTTGTATCGTGGATCAAGAAGGGTTGCCAACCAGTAATGATCCCTCTCCTTGATAGCACGAATCCTGGGGTCCTTTAGCAGGCTTTGCATCATTAGGGAGCCCATGCAGGTTGGAGGTGGCATTAGCTTCAGAGTCTTCCTGGTCAATGAGGATGACCGTATCGTGCACTTCCTCCTCCCAGCCACTCACTAGCCCTTGTGTTTCTGGGCACACAAAACCCTCCCTTGAGGAATCCCCACCTTCAATGCCCCCACTAGTTAAATATTCTGCCTCCTCATCCTCCTCCTGTCTGATCTGAGTAGGACCCGCTGGAATGCTGTCTGCGGAAAGACTGGGGCCTTGAGAGCTTGGGAAGGCCTCCTCTTCCTCCCGCTACTCTGCCTCTAGAGCCACATCTATAATTCCCCGCAGAGTGTGCTCCAGCAGGAACACTAAAGGAATTGTGTCACTGATGCATGCACTGTCCCTGCTCACCATCCTCGTTGCCTCCTCAACCAAGAAAAAAAACCAAGTTGAACTGAACCTGTCCTTGTGCCATACTCACACAGGTACTCGTTGATGGCTCTCTGCTGCTTGTGCAGACGCTGCAGCATTGCTAATGTCAAGTTCCACCTGGTGGGCATGTCACAGATCAGACGGTTTGTGGGAAGGTGGAATTCTCTTTGAATTTCTGCCAGGCGAACGCTTGCTGGGAATGACCGTCTGAAGTGGCTGCAGACTTTTCTGGCCTGGATGAGAAGCTCTGGCAGCCCTGGGTGCTTGGTTAGGAAACGCTGTACCACCAGATTTAGGACGTGTGCTAGGCATGGTACATGCGTCAATTTACCCTTGCGTAGGGTGGAGAGAAGGTTGCTGCCATTATTGCAGAAGATCATTCCCAGCTGAAGCTGGCATGGTGTTAACCATCTCTGCACCTGCCCCTGCAGAGCTGACAGAATTTCTGGCCCGGTGTGGCTCCTGTCCCCTAAACAAACCAGCTCAAGCACAGTATGGCATCTTTTTGCTTGATCCATTGCATAGACCCTGTCAGGCGTCGGTTTAACTGCCACTTCGCCGGAGAAGGAGAAGGAGAAGGAGAAAGAGGGAGAGGTGGTGGTGGTGGAGCAGACAGACCTCATACAAGCAGCTTTCTGGAGGCGTGGTGGATGAACAAGCTCCAGCACAGAGCCCCGTCTTGGATCCCTCCCAGCTGCAATCAGAGTTACCCAGTGTGCCGTGAAGGAAATGTAACGACCCTGTCCATGCTTGCTGGACCACGTGTCTAAAGTCACATGCACCTTGTTGCTGACTGCCTTTCCCAATGACTGGATAACATTGTCTTCTACGTGCTGGTTTAGTGCTGGAATGGCCTTGCGTGAAAAGTAATGGCGTTTTGGAACCTGCCACTGTGGTACAGCACATTCAGCAAATTCACGGAAGGGAGCAGAGTCCACCAGCTGGAAAGGCAGCAGCTGCAATGCGAGTAATTTTGCTAAGCTGGCATTTAGACGCTGTGCTTGGGGATGGTTGGGACTATATTTTTTCTTTCGCTGCAGCAGCTGCAGCAACGTAATCTGACTGCGTAAATCTTCAGCTGCTGGGATGATGTCACATTGTGAGGAAGGACCTGGTACATCCATTACTGTAGCATCATCCCTGTTGGTGGAGGTTGTACGCAATAACATGGCAGGAAATACAGTGGGGGTAGAGACAGATGAGGAGGAGGAGGACCTACGCAAAGTTTTGTACCAACGGGATGTGTGGCAGTTGTTCATATGTCGCCTCAAGCACGTGGTACCCAAGTGTCCGGTATCTTTCCCACGCTTAAGCCTCATCTGACATAGATTACAAATAGCAACGCTGCGCTCTACTGCACATTTCTT
This sequence comes from Leptobrachium leishanense, assembly GCA_009667805.1. Classification (NCBI taxonomy): domain Eukaryota; kingdom Metazoa; phylum Chordata; class Amphibia; order Anura; family Megophryidae; genus Leptobrachium; species Leptobrachium leishanense. Next base: position 214,434,381 of record CM019067.1, on the reverse strand, counting down.
AAAGAACTCCCAGACAACAGAGTTCCTGCATGTGTTCTTTGAGACAACAGCGCTCTGCACTGGAGCAGCTCTGACATGTGATGCCTTGGACTGGCTAGTGCTACGGTTGGTCACAGAGGATGTTGTGCCTCGTGTTTGCTGTTCCTCCTCCTCCCCCTCTTCCTCACTTAATTCCTCTGTTCGATCAGGCACCCAGGTGGAGTCAGTGACCTCATCATCATTGTCATCATCACTCCCTATCTCCTCGTCACTGGAGCCAACTTGGCAGTATGCTGCAGTTGCTGGGGCAACATGAGTGCCAGTTATTTGTGTGTCATCACTGGCACCCCTTCCTCTAGATTGATTATACTCCCTTCCTCAACCTCAGAGATTGAATCAGAGCACTGTACTTGCTGTGCATCCTCAAGCAGCATGTCACTCTCATTGTAGTCAAACAATTCAGCTGACTCCTCTGTGTGTGATAGCGAGGCTACGGCAGGAGTAGCTGTGGACATGGAGGCTGCATTAGATGCTTTGGCAGCTGAGGTGGACTGTAATGCACTAGAAGCCTGGCTGGCAGAGGACTCGGAGGATGAGGATGGCCTGATTAGCCAATCCACCAAATCCTCTGTATGTTGCTGCTGCTTAAGACGGCCAGCACCAGTTAGAAAGGACAAGCGTCCCCCTGCAGAGGATGCACCACGTCCACCACGACCAGAGGCACAGCATCCCGACACAGGGGCTGCTTGCCCTCTTATCTGTGTCTGGGAGCGTCTGCCTGTCCTTTTTGTTCTTTCAGACATGGTGAGTGATATATAGATTAATATATACAGAACTCTGATTCAAATCTGGTATAAAGATTTAAAGAACTCTGGTATAACTCAGTGAGACACCCTGATAGCTGGTAGCCAGTGACAAGACACAGATTACAAGTCTCAGACACCTCATATAAATCAGTGAGACCCCTTGATGGGTGGCAGCCAGTGACAACACACGGATTATAACAATTCCCAAATGTTTTGTAGAAATTAGTGAGCCCCAAAATACTGCGTGGTACTGGCTGTGTGACAAGAGACAGATCACCTCAATTCACAAATGTTTTAACCACTTCCATGCTAAGGACGCGCTCAGCGCGTCCAACCGCATGTCACGTTCCATGCGGTGGACGCACTGAACGCGTCCTCTCTTTGGGGTCAGCGTTCGGCCGGGTTCCGGCCGATCGCTGGCCCCCCCGGTGCGGGCTGACATCCTCGATGTCAGCCCAGCATCCGGAAACGCCGCCGAAGTAATTAGGTGTCATCGCGGCGGCGCGATGACACCTAATTCAGGCCCCCCCCATATGTGCGGAGGAGGCGCCTGAAAGGGAGGGGGGAGGTCCTTCGGACCTCTCTCCCTCCCGATCGGCGGCGTGCAGGTGGTTAACCCAGGCACCATTTGGAAGGGCACAGCCTGCCTTCCAAATGGTACCTGGCATTAACCCCTGGGGAGCCGGATCACGAATCGGTGCTGAAAAGCGCCAGTTCGTGATCCTTTCCCGGAGCTGGCCGACATCTTGGATGTCGGCCAAGCCTCCGGGAACTCCCCCTGAGAACTGGCGTCATCGTGCATAGCACGATGACGCCAGTCCTGGAGTTAACCCCTAGCTGCCACCAATGGTGGAGATAGGGGGTTCCTTGGCAGCTAGGGGTTAAAGTTTGGTACTGTTGGATCGGCCAGAGCATGGCCGTTCCAACGATACCAAACACGACTGTGAAAAAAGTTTGTAAAAAAAAAAAAAAAATTAAAAAAAATTATAAAAAAAATAATAAACAATTTTTTTTTCTTTTTTTTGGTTTGTTAATGCAGCAATATTGTTCCCATTTCAATTATAATGTGAACAATGATGCTGCACTAACGATTTTTGTATGCGGTGCGTTTGTTAAAAATCGTGTAATTTTCCCCAAAAAAAAATGTAACAAGACCCCATCTCTAATTTTTTTAACAAGCGCACCCCATAGAATATATAACCGCAATTGCTCGCATGTTAAAATGTGAAAAAAAAACACTTTACACGTTGTAAATTATTGAAAATTCATATTTTATTGCATTTTTTGTTATAATATACAAACAGGTCATGACGTATACATATAATAATGACATATTATGAAGCTGCCGAGTCTGATGGAAAGAATGATATATAATATGTCTGGGTCATATACTAAAATAAGCCTTCAAAACACGTTTAAACATGATGAGCAAAACCGGTAAAAATTACCTCAGCACAGAGGCAGGAAAAGCCTCAGCAGCGAAAGGGTTAAAGAAATTAGTGAGCCCCAAAATACTGCGTGGTACTGGTTGTGTGACAAGACACAGATCACCTCAATTCACAAATGTTTTGTAGAAATTATTGAGCCCCAAAATACTGCGTGGTACTGGCTGTGTGACAAGAGACAGATCACCTCAATTCACAAATGTTTTGTAGAAATTAGTGAGCCCCAAAATACTGCATGGTACTGGCTGTGTGACAAGACACAGATCACCTCAATTCAAAAATGTTTTAAAGAAATTTGTAACCCCCAAAAAGAGTTGCTGGCACAGTGACAAGACACAGAAGATCACCTCGATTCACAAATGTTTTAAAGAAATTTGTAACCCCAAAAAGACTTGCTGGCACAGTGACAAGACACAGAAGATCACCTCAATTCACAAATGTTTTAAATAAATTTGTAACCCCAAAAAGACTTGCTGGCACAGTGACAAGACACAGAAGATCACCTCAATTCACAAATGTTTTAAAGAAATTTGTAAACCCCAAAAAAACTTCCTGGCACAGTGACAAGACACACATCACCTAAATTCCCTGATATTTGGTAGAAATGAGACCCCCCAGACCCCCCCAGTAGCGTGGCAGACCGGCAGTAACAACACACAACTATCTCCTCTGAAATCTCCTCTCAAAATTCGTGCTGTAGCTATGCATGGAAATGTTATATAGTGTGCTGCAGGACTTAGCTCTGTGAGCCCATGATTGGGCAAAATTTGGGAAAAATCTAGGAGCAATAACAGCCTTTTGGGTGCAGGGCAAGGGGGCAATGCCGGACTGCGACAAGCACACAGATGCAGACTTTTACGCACAGCAGCCTGTTTAAAGACAATTGCATGCATTACAGCCAAGCCATAAATTCACAAACATAGCCATATATCACCCCTGGGGTATGTACCACTAAAACTCACAGTAATGTGCAGTGTGTATGAGGGGGCCAGAGCTCCACAGTAATACAACTCACAGTAATGTACCAATATCAATTTATTCAACGCCTACGCATACCAATTAATTTCTCCCCCAGAATACCAATTACTTTCTCCCCGCAGCATATCAATTCCCAATACCAATTTATTGCCCCAATATCAATTTATCCCAATATCAATAAATTTCTCCCCCAGTATCAATTAATCCCCCAATATCATTTAATTCCTCCCCAATATCAATTTATCCCCAATATAAATTAAATTCCCCCAATGTCAATTTATCCCCCAATAGCAATTAATTCCTCCCCAATAGCAATTTCTCCCAATATCAATTAATTTATCCCCCTCCATGTCAATTTACACACATGACTATATTGCCCCAGACCAGCTCACACATGGAATATATTGCCCCAGACCTGCTCACACATGGAATATATTGCCCCAGACCAGCTCACACATGGAATATATTGCCCCAGACCAGCTCACACATGGAATATATTGCCCCAGATCAGCTCACACATGGATACAGATGCGCAACTAGAAACCTCAGGGCCCCTGTGCAAGAATCCATGAAGGCCCTCACCTCGTCGGCTGGGGGGTGGGGCCGAGGTGGGCCATTGAAGTACCAGTAGGCCCGCGCCTTCAAGACAATAACTTTGTTATTCATTCTTTGATATGTAATATAAACAATTATAGTCCTATGGGGATTGAACCATAGCTGTAAGTAGACAGAAAAGATGACCCTGTCACCAGTTTACACAGACGGGATTGTACTAAATGGAAATAAAAACAACTTTTATTACATATTATCAAAGGTAATTAAAAAAAGGATATGTTATTTTCCTATTAAGATTAAATCTTTGCATTCCTTCTATTTTTATCTCTTTTTATAGATGCCAAACACAACGTGGGGTTGACTCACACTATATTTTTGAGTGTGTTTCAATGTAGTCAGATAAATCATGCTCCAAACAACAACTTTTAAATGATTAACTTCTCCTTTTCATATCTAAAGCGACTGCTAAAGTGTCATTTCTGCCCCCAAAAATAGCTAGTCCTTGTGGTTGATTACCCTCCGCCTGCTAAAACCTCCCCTTTATGATAATATTCTATGCATATCAGACCAGTAATTAACCAGCCAGGATCAGACCCCAGTAATTAACCAGTATCAGAACCCAGGAATTAACCAGCCAGGATCAGACCCCAGTAATTAACCAGCCAGGATCAGACCCCAGTAATTAACCAGTATCAGACCCCAGGAATTAGCCAGTATCAGAAACCAGGAATTAGCCAGTATCAGACCCCAGGAATTAGACAGCCAGTATCAGACCCCAGGAATTAGCCAGCCTCTGCTCTCACATACACACACCCCAGCTTGTTACATACTTACCATAGGTAATTATGGTCTCCACTTCCCCTCCCTGCACATGCTGGACACTTCCAGCACAGCAGGGGAGGCTCTGCTTTGCATGGCTGTGGAGGGGGAAGGGGCGGGGCCAGCACATCCCCATGTGAGCAGCTGCCTCTTCTTCCTCCTCCTCCTCTTCCCCTGGCAGGGCCTTTACTTCTAGGGCAGCATGTGGGAGTTTGATCCCACACGCTGCCGATCAAACGGCAGACCAGGTGCCTGACCCCTGCCTGGACTGTGGGGCAAGCAGGGCTAGTCCGGGCCCCCACCCATCTGGTTGTGGGTCCCCTGACTCAGGGGCCCGGGTGCAGTAGCACCCACTGCACCCCTGGTAGTTACGCCCCTGCATGGATATATTGCCCCAGACCAGCTCACACATGGATATATTGCCCCAAACCAGCTCACACATGGAATATATTGCCCCAGACCAGCTCACACATGGAATCTATTGCCCCAGACCAGCTGACACATGGAATATATTGCCCCAGACCAGCTCACACATGGAATATATTGCCCCAGACCAGCTCCCACATGGCTATATTGCCCCAGACCAGCTCACACATGGATATATTGCCCCAGACCAGCTCACACATGGAATATACTGCCCCAGACCAGCTCACATACTGTATGGCTATATTGCCCCAGACCAACTCACATATGGATATATTGCCCCAGACCAGCTCAAACATGGATATATTGCCCCAGAGCAGCTCACACATGGTTATATTTGCCCCAGCTCATATGGGTATATTTGCCCCCAGCTCACATGGGTATATTTGCCCCCAGCTCACATGGGTATATTTGCCCCCAGCTCATATGGGTATATTTGCCCCCAGCTCATATGGGTATATTTGCCCCCAGCTCATATGGGTATATTTGCCCCCTAGCTCATATGGGTATATTTGCCCCCCCCAGCTCAGATGGGTATATTTTCCCCAGCTCATATGGGTATATTTGCCCCCCCCAGCTCTCATCTCCTTTCTGCTCCCCCCCGATTAGATCCTGCGAGATCACGGCTGGCTGGTGTATAGAACCCCAGGCGAGCGGCAGATATTCATGCTGGCAGGATCTTCTCGGGGGAGCGCTTGGATGCCCCCCCGAACTGGATGCCTGGGGCCGCCGGCCCCCCCCCTCTGCACGCCGCTGCTGCCGCCGCGTAATCTCCACCGGTGTTGGAGCGCTGGGAGGAAGTGACGTATAGGATCACTTCCTCCCAGCGCCGCAGTGCACAGTAGAGAGGCCTTCAAGAGGCAGCGCTCGGCAGCCTCGGATACATCTCCCTGCCAAGAGGTGCCGGTACGCCGTACCGGTGCGTACTGGCCCAAAAAAAAAACCTGGTCATAATAATCACCGTTTTTCCATGGCCGCGAGAGTACCCCCACCTATTTTTCCAGAAAAAAAGCAATGGCTACGATTGACGTTAAACTGTGCGCCGACACGAACGTCATGACTGCGTTCATCTGACGCTAGCCTAACAGAGCCTGTTAGGATTACAAAGTCCTAACGCTAATTAACGTACCACTGTGGTAAGTAAAAAGCTATCTACATCTCCAAGCTGGTGCTAACTGATTCCGCTTCTGCGATCCGTCACCTGTGTGTAACGTTGGGAGCTTCCAGCCCTACCTGTGTGCTTGAGGGCAGCATGTCTGATGCTGCTCGCTGACCAATGCCCGGTTTAAATGGAGACAGGCAGGGAGGTGGTTGCATGGGGCGCGGCTTGAGTGGGGGGCGTGGCCTGGTGAAGGTCTTTAAAAACCCTCAGTGTATTCTCAGCAGTTGCCAGATCGTGGTTATCCATACCTGAGCTCCTTGTACCTGACTGCTATATTGAATTAACCCGTTATTGACCTCTGCTTGTTTCTGACTATTCTGCCTTCTGTTGCCCTAGACCATTTTCTTGTACTACGCCACTGCTCTGATATCGACCCGGCTATTCCATTTGACCATTCTGAACTCTGTATTCCTGATTCTGGCTCGGCTGACTACTCCCTGTGTTGTTAACCCTTTCTGTCTAACTAGTTTACCTGGCCAATTCTAAGGACCAGACAGTTAGAGATCTTTCACGGCTACTCTGTTGGTAGCTTCTGGGCTCTGTGGAGTGTGGGGTGTTAAGTACTGCGTGGTGGGATCTGGGAACCGTGACACTGTGGCCGCCGGGAGCAGAGTGAGACTGGGGACAAAAAATGGCCAGTCTCCCTCTGCAGCCCTGCATGATGTCGCGAGAGTGAGATTCTGCATGTCAAGCGGCAGGGCAGCACAAGCTTCCATGGAGTCCTATGGACTCCAGGAGGTAATACTCACGTTGGCGCTGCCAAGAGAATCCCGGAGTTTAGCACTGCGTTACGGGACATGCTGCTAAATCATCGCCTGCCCCGTGATATGGCATTAAACGGGGATGCTAAGGGGAAACCTGCAGGCGCAGATGATAGTGCCCTTTGCCTTAACAGTATTTAATACACGCAGGTGCAATCAGGGCCAGACTGGGAATAATAAGCAGCCCTGGAAAAAAAAATTACACCAGCCCTATAGTGTGAAAAGTGCAAACGAAAATGATACGTATCACAGAGCTCCACAGCAATGAAACTAACAGTAATGTGCGGTGTGTATGAGCGTATCAGAGCTCCACAGCAATAAAACTCACAGTAATGTGCAGTGTGTATGAGCGTATCAGAGCACCACAGCAATAAAACTCACAGTAATGTGCGGTGTGTATGAACATTAATTAAACAGTTGTTTTAACATCATTGGGCCCATCAAGGTATAGATAATTAATAATTAGTCATGCAGGTTGCATGGCCCTGGGTATTGCTACGGGAAGGGTTGGGTGGCAGGAATCTAATTATAAAGGGGTTACAGACAGGGATCGGGGGGGGGGCAAGAACCTGGAAGTGCAGGCTTTGTTTACAGGCGCAGTAGGGTCTGGTTATTTAGGGGGTTTTACAGGCAGATTACAGGCAGAGATGATGGTACACAGGGACCTTCAGGTGCAAGGTTTACAGGAAGAGTGGGAGCAGTAGTCTGGTTACAGGCAGGAATGTGGGGCAGGGATCTGGTTATTAAAGGGTTACAGGAAGGGATGGGGATAGACAAGGACCTGTAGGTGCAAAGTTTACAGGAAAGGTGGGAGTCAGCATGGGGTTACAGGTATGGTGTGGAACAGGGATATGGTTTTGCAGGGGTTACAGGTACGGATTTGGTTATGCAGGGGTTAAAGGTAGGGATGTGCGTTTCGGGTTTCGGAATTTCGGAATTTTCACGAAATTTCCCGATTCGTGTTTTCGGATGCGGCCGAATTTCCGAAAAATTTTAGATCCGAAATTTTCAGATCCGAAATGTTTTCCGAGCCGAAACGAAAATTTTCGGATTTTTCGAATGGACTTGAAATGTGTCAAACGAGGAGAACAGATTTTCCGAAAAACGAAAATTTTCCGAAAAACGAAAATTTCTGAAAAACGAAAATTTTGTAAAAACGAAAATGTCTGAAAAACGAAAATTTTGTAAAAACGAAAATTTCTGAAAAACGAAAATTTTTCGAAAAAACGAAAAGTCGATACAAAAAACGGGCAAAATGACACGAAAAATACGAAAAATGGTCGATATTCCGAAAAATGTGCAATTCCGAAAAACGAAAATTTCCGAAATTACGAAAAGTCGATACAAAAACCGAGCACAGTGACACGAAAATACGAAAAATGGTCGAAATTCCGAAAAAAAAATGTACCCGAAAAACGTGCCGAACCGAATCGAATCGAAACCGAAATCGGTCGAAACGGGCTGAATCGAAAAGTTTAAAGATCCGAAAAATCGAACCGAATCGAACCGAAAAAAAAATCGGTGCACAAGCCTAGTTAAAGGTAGGGATCTGGTTATGCAGGGGTTACAGGTAGGGTGTGGTTATACAGGGGTTACAGGTAGGGTGTGGTTATACAGTGGTTACAGGTAGGGGTGTGGTTATACAGGGGTTACAGGTAGGAGTGTGGTTATTTTTACAGGGGTCAAGTCCTGGGAAAAAAAGTGAGGGAACTCACCCACGAATTCCACAACCCCTATTACCTGAAGAAAAAATATATCATGCGTATAGCAGTACGTGTGATACCATTTTTATTGGGTTTAACTTTATATTTAAAAGACAAGCTTTCAAGAGTGTAAACTGGAAACTATACTGATCAGTGAAAGGTATCACTCCGTACAGGTATACTCGTGATTTTGGCAACTGGACTAACGCGTTTTATATATAATAAATATATCACATACATATATATATCTATCCAGGCACAGACCCCCCCAGAATTATATACACAGCAATGAGCCCCCATAATAATATATACAGCACTGAGCTCCCAGAATAATATACACAGCACTGAGCCCCAAGAATAATATGCACAGCATTGAGCCCCCAGAATAATATGCACAGCACTGAGCCTCAAGAATAATATACCCAGCACTGAGACCCCAGAATATTATACCCAACACTGAGTACCCAGAATAATATACTCAACACTGAGCCCCCAGAATAATATGCACAGCACTGAGCCCCAAGAATAATATACCCAGCACTGAGCCCCCAGAATAATATACCCAACACTGAGCCCCCAGAATAATATGCACAGCACTGGTTATATGGATATATGTGCCCCCAGCTCACATGGATATATTTGCCCCAGCTCATATGGGTATATATTGCCCCAGCTCATATGGGTATATATTGTCCCAGCTCATATGGATATATTTTCCCCAGTTCACATGGATATATTTTCCCCAGTTCACATGGATATAATTACCCCAAGTTCACATGGATATTATTGACCCCAGCTCATATGGATATTATTGACCCCAGCTCATATGGATATTATTGACTCCAGCTCATATGGATATTATTGACCCCAGCTCATATGGGTATATATGCCCCAGTTCACATGGATATGCCCCAGCTCTCATGGATATTGCCCCAGCTCTCATGGATAATGCCCCAGCTCTCATAGATAATGCCCCAGCTCTCATAGATAATGCCCCCCAGCTCTCATGGATAATGCCCCAGCTCTCTCATGGATAACACCCCAGGTCTCATAGATAATGCCCCAGGTCTCATGGATAATGCCCCAGGTCTCTTGAATAATAGGGATGAGCCGAACACCCGAGTTCGGTTCGCATTCGAACTCAATACAAGTCAATGGGACTCAAAATTAGATTTTAGAGTGCTAGATATTTGCCATAAAAAGGTGTATGGGGGTCCGGGTAGTGCCCTGGGGGACAGGAAAAAAGGACAAAAAGTAAAAAAAAAAGTTTTTATAGGGACAGTGAGTTTTCCATGAAATAAGGGTTACAAATAAAAACAAAAAATTCCTTCAAATATCGTGCCTAGGAGGTCCCCATAACCTGCCCGTGAAGTGGCGGATTTCTAGGATGTATAGAAACATTTAAAAACAAAAAAATGACGTTTCAAATGAAGGTAAATGCTTTTCCTTTAATCTATTCATAAACAACTGCTTGGGGCGGCAGCCTGTATGAAAATACATTTAAGGACGCGCAGAAAAGGTTTAGTGATTTTTTGGCTAAATTATGGTGAAACTTATGCAGGCTTTGGATGAAAATAATTGGTGCTTTAAAATTGGGCCTTTAGCGTCGACAACAGTGCCGTCACACAGTAAACCCTCTGAGGATATGAATCTGATACAGGCGTCAGTGGCAGTGCACCCAAATATTGTGCCTTTGGTGCCAGGCCAGCATGTTCATTCATACAGTAACCCCTCTGTGGTATTGTGGAAGAGTGCAGGGGTGGACCATGCGGTCCTATGTTAAAAAGATATGAATCTGGTAAAGGCGTCAGTGCACCCAGAAAGCACGCTAGATGAAGGGCAACCGAGTAGCTGCATAGCATATTGGCTAAGTTCTGGCCAGTGATCCAATCTCAACACCCAGTAAGCCAGTGGATCATCTGCTGGAAAGGTATCCAGGTCTGCCCTTGCCCCTAGGTAGTCCTGCATCATATGGTGAAGTCGTTGGCAATGGGTGCCTACATTTGACGTCCCTGGGCGTCGTGGACTAAAAATTTTTAAAAAGGAATCAGTCAAGTGGCCCCAGCCTTCACCACTATTCTTCTGATCATCCGCAGCCTCAGAAGCACCTGTGTCATCACTTGGTAACCTACCAGTGCCTGGAAAGGTGTTACACAAGTGTCGCTTTAGAGCGTCCTCAAGTTTTTTCATCCTGTGCTCCCTCTGTGCAGGCAGGATGAGCTCTGCAACTTTACCCTTGTATCGTAGATCAAGAAGGGTTGCCAACCAGTAACGATCCCTCTCCTTGATAGCACGAATCCTGGGGTCCTTTGGCAGGCTTTGCATAATAAGGGAGCCCATGCAGCGTAAGTTGGAGGTGGCATTAACTTCCGAGTCTTAGAAACATAGAAATATAGAAAAATGTCGGCAGATAAGAACCTTTCGGCCCATCTAGTCTGCCCAATTACATGGATACTTTACCTGGATTTATCTTTTGTTTAGGATAGCCTTATGCCTATCCCATGCTTGCTTAAATTCAATTACTGTTTTGGCCTCTACCACTTCTACTGGAAGGCTGTTCCATGTATCCACCACCCTCTCAGTAAAATAATGCTTCCTGATGTTACTTTTAAACCTTTGCCCCTCTAATCTAAGACTATGTCCTCTTGTTTTGCTACTTTGTTTCCTTTAAAATATACTCCTTTCCTCTACCTTGTGGATTCCCTTTACGTATTTAAATGTTTCTATCATATCTCCTCTGTCTCGTCTTTTTCCCAAGCTGTACATGTTAAGATCATTAAGCCTTTCCTGGTAACTTTTCTCCTTCAAGCCGTACACCATTTTAGTAGCCCTTCTCTGAACTCTCTCTAAGATGTCTATATCCTTCTGGAGATACGGTCTCCAGTACTGCACACAGTACTCCAAGTGAGGTCTCACCAGTGCTCTGTACAGTGGCATGAGCACTTCCCTTTTCCTACTGCTAATACCTCTCCCTACACAACCAAGCATTCTGCTAGCATTTCCTGCTGCTCTATTACATTGACTACTTACCCTTAGATCCTGTGAAATAATGACCCCTAAATCCCTTTCCTCAGATGTTGAGGTTAGGACTGTATCAAATATTCTATATTCAGCCCTTGGGTTTTTACGTCCTAGTCATTCCTAGTCAATGAGGAGGATGACCCCATCGTGCACTTCCTCCTCCCAGCCACGTACTATTCCTTGTGTTTCTGGGCACACAAAACCCTCCCTTGAGGAATCCCCACCTTCAATGCCCACACTACTTAAATATTCCTCCTCCTCCCCCTCTTCATGTCTGATCTGAGGAGGACCCGCTGGAATGCTGTCTGCGGAAAGACTGGAGCCTTCAGAGCTAGGGAAGGCCTCCTCTTCCTCCCGCTGCTCTGCCTCTAGAGCCACATCTATAATTCCCCGCAGAGTGTGCTCCAGCAGGAACACTAAAGGAATTGAGTCACTGATGCAGGCACTGTCCCTGCTCACCATCCTCGTTGCCTCCTCAAATGGTGACAGTACAGTGCATGCATCCTTGAGCATCAGCCACTGCAGGGGGGGGGGGAACCAAGTTGACCTGAATCTGTCCTTGTGCCATACTCACGCAGGTACTCGTTGATGGCCCTCTGCTGCTTGTGCAGACGCTGCAGCATTGCTAATGTCGAGTTCCACCTGGTGGGCATGTCACAGATCAGACGGTTTGTGGGAAGGTGGAATTCTCTTTGAATTTCTGCCAGGCGAACGCTTGCTGGGAATGACCGTCTGAAGTGGCTGCAGACTTTTCTGGCCTGGCTGAGAAGCTCTGCCAGCCCTGGGTACCTGGTTAGGAAACGCTGTACCACTAGATTTAGGACGTGTGCTAGGCATGGTACATGCGTCAATTTACCCTTGCGTAGGGCGGCGAGAAGATTGCTGCCATTATCACAGTCGACCATTACCAGCTGAAGCTGGCGTGGTGTTAACCATCTCTGCTCCTGGCCCTGCAGAGCTGACAGAATTTCTGGCCTGGTGTGGCTTCTGTCCCCTAAACAAACCAGCTCAAGCACAGTGTCACGGAGCTCACGTAGCGCTCCATGCTTCAAACCCCAAGAGACTATATGTTCATTTATATCATGTGGTTTTAAATATATTTTACATCGTTTGGTTTTAGTTAAAATTAGTTTAGTGTAAAATGGTGTAGCTTTGGTTTTAAAATACTTGTATTCCTGTAGGTGTTTTTGTATAACCAGTAAACAAGCTTTACTGCTGTGTAATTTATGCAACAGGGCTTTTCCCCCTTATCTAGCTGCATGTTTAATTAAAGGGATCTGTGATAGTGTTTGCGTTTAATCTGATGTGTTAGAACAATGGATTATACAAATGTTGTGTGAGTTGAAGGCTAAAGAATGTAAAGAATGTTTATTGTAAATAACTGACATAATGTAATTAGTATATTGGTAGGACGAGGTGCGTCATTTATATAAATTATGACTGTTGGACTTCAGCGTAAATGGTGGCGTTTTGTTCATTAAAAGTCAGAGAACTCTCAAGCTCAGAGAGAGAGAATCCTGTTTTAAAGCATACAGCCGCACCTGGTGTTTTTATTTCAGCGACGCTACACTATATACTCAACATCAGAAGGCACCGAGCGGCCTTCTGGAAATTCCTAACGGCTCCAGGGCAGAGGAACAGAAGCAGGCGGGTCAAGCTGCTCGAGGCGCTGAGGACAGCGCTCCCAGTAGCCGGGCTGACCGCAACGAAGGGGTGTCTGGAGAGTCAGGACAGACGGAAGAGAATGGTTCCATCACATCGGTGGCAAGCAGTGTGGATAGAGGCTCTCTAACACCAATACACCCCGAGATGACAAACTATACAGCCTGCAAGCAGGACACCCTGAAGGACCTGCTGGAAAGCCATGGAAGGAAACAAATATTGAAGAAAGGGTCAAAGGCACAAGTTTGGTGCAACCAGGAGCGAGATGGAAATGCTCAAGGAGGTAAAAAGACGCCTCAGCAATATGGTCCAAACCCTAGCCTGGACCTGTTCCAGAGCGTTTGGAATGAGGTCTGTTTATTGCAGAAAGGGGAAGCTGTGCAGGACCAGGAAGATTTTAACCCTCTGCATGTGGAATACAGTAAATACAAGGTCCCAGGCTGGATGGAGCCAGGGGACATTCGTGGCCAGGAGGAGAACTGGCTGGCAACTACACCACACACCCAGAGGGTGCCTACAGACTTGGATTGGCAGAGACCAGGGATTATGGAAGCATCAGCTTCTGCCAACGCCAAGACCCAAACAAAATATGCCTCCGCACCAACCGTGACCGTCACCCCACCCTCAAGTAAGGCTAAAAAGAAGCGGAGGGGTGGACGGGTGAAAGAAATGGAGGTGGTGCTGGAGAGTGAATGCAAATGTTGTGACCCGCTTCGAAGGGAGGTAGAGACCTTGAAAAGGCAACTAGACTTTGCAACCCAGAGCGAGAAAGAGACTGGCCTGCAATTGCACCGGCTATAGGATGAGCTGCGAGCTGTCACGGTGGAGAGAAATGGTCGCTGCATGGAAGTAAGAGAACAGTCAGTCAGTATACGAAAATTGTCATCCCAGCTGCAGGTCTGTGAGGACTGTAACATAGACCTACACACAGAGCTCAGTGGTGCTCAGGCGCAGATAGCGGAGCTGGAGCGCAGCTCCCATGTAGTGATTGAGCAGCTGGAAGACGAATGGCGAACCAGAGGGGCTCTACAGACAGAAATTACCACATTTAAAACTCGTCTGGAGCGCTGTGAGCAGGAGTTGGAGCAGACACAGCTCTCCCGGGATATTTTTCAGGCACAGGCCTATGAGCAGCAAGAGGAAATACAGCTGCTCCAGAACCAACTCCAGCTGTGCCAACACCAGCTACTAGAAGCAGACGCAGCTCGGAAGGAGAGCCTCGCTCAAACTAAGGCAAGCGAGATGGAGGTGAGCCGTCTGACACACCAACTAGGTGTATTGGAGCAGGAGCACCAGGGCACTGTTAGCCACCTGCAGGCTGAGCTCGAAGGGACACGAGCACAGTGCCAACAGCTCCAAGATGAGTTGTCCCTGGCACAAGCTGCCAGCACCCATGTGCCCACCACAGAGGAGAGCAGCACAACAGGGAGTCAAGTCATTGCCCCTGTTATATTTTGCATAGAGGAGCAATTGTACCCAGTGTTGCTGGAGGTGGATGCTGTGCTGGCATCAGAGTGTGCTTTGTCCCCAACGAAGATGGAGTCCACCCAGCACTCCACCCCTGTGACCCAAGGGGCTACAAGAGAGGGGACCACTTCTTACCTGCCTAGAAGACCAGCAGAATTGGTGAGTGACTACCCTGAGAGACTACCAAATTCCTGGTCCCAGGAAGAATTGCGCTCTTTTGGAATTTTGGGGATTGCCGTGGGCTGGGCCCTTTTTAAATGCTCAGGAGGGGGGCATCAGCAGAAGGAGAGTCTGGGAACTGTGACTGCTGACTGTATTCGGGTCCTGGGTCCATAGAGGTGCCCTGGACAGAGCAAGATATGGGGGGTAATTTCAGGGTGCCCCTAACAAACATTTTATGCCTGTGGACTGTGGTGGCCTGTTGCCTGGCCCACTGGACAAGAGGGTTGGCCTGCCTCTTGCCCCGGGACTATGGACCCACAGCCTTCCAGCGACCGTCAGACCCCGCTGACTTTGCTTATGTGCCCAAAACCTGGAACTTTGAAGATGGCACAGAAGAGGGGCAAGGTGAGAGGTCTCGTCAGTGGCAAGCGATCCGTTTGGGATCTAAGCTTGCCCTCCCGTTCTGGAAGGGGGGACAAATGTCACGGAGCTGACGTAGCGCTCCATGCTTCAAACCCCAAGAGACTATATGTTCATTTATATTGTGTGTTTTAAATATATTTTACATCGTTTGGTTTTAGTTAAAATTTGTTTAGTGTAAAATGGCGTAGCTTTGTTCTTAAAATACTTGTATTTCTGTAGGTAAATGTGTTTTTGTATAACCAGTAAACAAGCTTTACTGCTGTGTAATTTATGCAACAGGGCTTTTCCCCCTTATCTAGCTGCATGTTTAACCCTTTCGCTGCTGAGGCGTTTCACACCTCTGTGCTGAGGTCATATTTACCGGTTTCGCTCATAGTAGTTACATAGTTACATAGTTATATAGGCTGAAAAAAGACATGCGTCCATCGGGTTCAGCCTCTCCCACATAACCTACTGCTGTTGATCCAAAAGAAGGCAAAAAAACCCAGTCTGAATGCTTGCCAATATGCAACATACTGGGAAAAAATTCCTTCTTGACCCCAGAATGGCAGTCAGATTTCTCCTTGGATCAAGAAGCTTTTACCCACATATTAAATATTATAACCCTTAATATTCTGTGTCTGCAGGAAGTCATCCAGTCGTTTTTTAAAAGTCTGTACAGACTCTGACCCAACCACCTCAACAGGCAGAGAATTCCACAGCTTGATTGTTCTCACCGTAAAATAACCCTTCCTATGCTTTAAGCTAAATTTTCTTTCTTCCAGTCTAAATGGATGACCCCTTGTCCTATGTATAGTCCTGTTAATGAATAGGTTATCAGACAATGGTTGATAATGGCCCCGTATATATTTATATAAGGTTATCAGATCCCCTCTAAGGCGCCTTTTCTCTAAACTAAACAGGTTTAAGCTTGTTAGTCTTTCCTCATAACTTAACCCTTCCATTCCCCTTATTAATTTAGTTGCCCGTCTCTGCACTTTTTCTAACGATATAATATCTTTTTTTAAGACAGGTGCCCAAAATTGCACGGCATATTCAAGGTGCGGCCTGACCATTGATTTATACAGAGGCAAAATTATGTTTTCATCCCGTGAGTGAACTCCCCTTTTAATGCATGCCAGTACTTTGCTGGCCTTGGCGGCTGCTGTTTGACATTGCACATTGTTACTTAGTTTGAAATCTATGATTATTCCCAAATCCTTCTCCTGCTTGGATTTCCCTAACTCCGTACCATTTAGGGTATAAATTGCTTGTGTGTTCTTCACTCCAAAGTGCATAACTTTACATTTATCTAGATTAAATCTCATCTGCCATTTAAGTGCCCAGTCCCCCAATTTATCTAAATCCCTCTGCAGCGAAGTAACATCCTGCTCACATTGTATTACTTTTCCTAGCTTTGTGTCATCTGCAAACACTGATACATGACTTTCAATGCCTATCTCAAGGTCATTTATAAATAAATTGAATAGTATTGGTCCTATAACAGACCCCTGAGGGACACCACTTACCACTGGTGTCCATCTTGAAAATGTACCATTTATGACCACTCTCTGTACCCTATCTTTTAGCCAGTTTTCTATCCAAGAACAAGTATTTTCATCTAGACCATTTTTTCTTAATTTAAGTAGTAACCTTTTGTGTGGAACTGTGTCGAAAGCTTTGGCAAAATCTAAGTAAATCACATCCACTGCGACCCCCTGATCTATACTTCTACTTACTTCCTCATAGAACGTAATTAGGTTAGTCTGACATGATCTGTGTTTCATGAAACCATGCTGATTTTTGCCAATTACATTATACCTCCCAATAAATTCCTGAATATTATCCCTTAGTAACCCCTCAAATACTTTCCCAGCCACAGATGTTAAGCTCACAGGTCTATAATTCCCAGGCACAAATTTTAAACCTTTCTTAAATATAGGGATCACGTCAGCTTTTCTCCAATCCTCTGGTACTATTCCTGAAAGAAAAGAATCTTGAAAGATTAAGAACAGAGGTTTACATATTTCAACACATAGCTCTCTTAGTACTCGCGGGTGAATTCCATCTGGCCCTGGGGCTTTATTAACATTCACATTGTTTAATTTGTGTAAAACCTTGTCCTGAGTCAACCAGTCACTTTGTATTAGTAAGTTTTTATTAATGAATTTCATGTCTCCTGTTATAGGTTTCTCTTTGATAAATACTGAAGAAAAATAATCATTTAAAATTTCTGCCTTATCCTGATCTTCAGTTAACAATAACCCTGACTCAGATTTTAGTGAACCTACATTTTCACTCTTGGGTTTTTTAGAATTTATGTACCTAAAGAATCTTTTAGGGTTGGTCTTGCTCTCTTTGGCTATTTCTTTTTCATTTTCTAGTTTAGCCCATCTAATCGCATTTTTACATGCTTTATTGGCTGCCCTATATGCTTTATAGGATGCCTCAGATTTATCAAATTTAAAAGCTTTAAATGCCTTCTTTTTATTTTTCATTTCCTTAGTTACCTTCCTACTAAGCCACATTGGTTTCAGTCTGTTTATTTTATATTTATTAACCAGTGGAATATATTGTGACGTGTACTTTTCTAGTGTTAGTTTAAAGATATTCCACTTATCCTCAGTGTTTTTCCCGTGAAAGAGTTTCTGCCAGTCAATGACATTGAGAGCTTCCTTTATTTTAATAATAAATCATCATGTTTAAATGAGTTTTGAAGGCTTATTTTAGTATATGACCCAGACATATTATATATCGTTCTTTCCGTCAGACTCGGCAGATTAATAATATGTCATTATTATATGTATACGTCATGACCTGTCTGTATATTATAACAAAAAATGCAATAAAATATGAATTTTCAATAATTTACAACGTGTAAAGTGTATTTTTTTCACATTTTAACATGCAACCAATTGCGGTTATATTTTGTATGGGGTGCGCTTGTTAAAAAAATTAGAGATGGGGCCTCGTTACATTTTTTTTTGGGGGAGATTACGCGGTTTTTAACAAACGCACCGCATACAAAAATCGTTAGTGCAGCATCATTGTTCACATTATAATTGAAATGGGAACAATATTGCTGCATTAACAAACCAAAAAAAAAAAAAACTTGTTTATTTTTTTTTTATAATTTTTTTTTAAATATTTTTTTATTTTTATTTTTAATTTTTATTTTTTTTAAAAAACTTTTTTCACAGTCGTGTTTGGTATCGTTGGAACGGCCATGCTCTGGCCGATCCAACAGTACCAAACTTTAACCCCTAGCTGCCACGGATCGGGAGATAGGGGGTTCATTGGAACCCCTATCTCCACCGTTGGTGGCAGCTAGGGGTTAACTCCAAGACTGGCGTAATCGTGCTATGCACGATGATGCCAGTCCTCAGGGGGAGTTCCCGGAGGCTTGGCCAACATCCAAGATGTCGGCCAGCTCCAGGAAAGGATCACGAACCGGCGCTTTTCAGCGCCGATTCGTGATCCGGCTCCCCAGGGGTTAATGACAGCCACCGTTTGGAAGGGCAGGCTGTGCCCTTCCAAGCGGTGCCTGTCTTAACCCCCTGCTCCCCGGCGATCGGGAGGGAGAGAGGCCCGAAGGACCTCCCCCCCTCCCTTTCAGGCACCTCCTCCGCACATGCGGGGGGGGCCTGAATTAGATGTCATCGCGTCGCCGAATGCTGTTTTGCACATTTAGTCCCGATAGTCCAGCCCGAGCCATTCTGTCGGGCGCCATATATGCTTGATGGAGTATTCTATAGAACATATCCCAGTAGTTAGCCGAAGGGAGGGAGCGTCTGGATAGTAAGGTGGACCCTATCAAGTCATACACGGAGAGCTCCATCTAGTTATTGCTGCCCACGGGAGCTTGGTAGGTAGCGAAGATTGCAAGAGCGTGTAAGTAGCAGAGGTAGAGGGGGGACAAAGGGTGGGCTAGTAAGTGCGTGTCCAGTGGATTAGCTAGATCATTAGGGGATAGTGCGCTTAATTGGGTAAGGAGAAATTGTTTTATTTATTTGCGAATCTTGATCCAAGCTACTTTCGTAGAGGAAAATAGTGGATTAGAGCGCAGACTGGAGGGGGCAATGGGCGAGCTTTGGTGAAGGAATGCCAATAGGGAAGATGAGGGGAGCAATGCCTGTCCGACCTGTAAGGGTACAAAGTGTGAAGCGTCATTCAACCAGTCAGCAGCATAATGGTATAGGGCCGCTAAATTATAATCAACTATACTTGGGAAATTAATACCTCCCTTATCTAGTGGCTGTTGGAGCGCGGGGAGTGGAATGCGTGCTCGTTTACCCCCCTGCGATAGTGGATGCTGGACTGGTGGCCTTGGATGCCTGTCTGGTGTTGATCCCAGAGAATGACACCCGAGTTCTCACCAAGGGTGATTGGCGCCAACTGATGCGTGTGTTTGTGGCGGGCTGGAGTGCGCAGGAACGCGTGACCGCGGCTGCCTTATCACCGAATCCTGCCAAAGATCCGAAACCTGTCAGCCGAGAAGTACCCAGACGTGGAGATTGGAACCCTGGATCCTCGCCCGAGGGGATCAGATGAGGCCTTACCCTGCTGCTGTGCAGAGACGGTAGATGGAGAGATTGTCGCGGGCCCATTTGCAGTGCCACTGGTTGACTCTCCATACATGGAGGAGACTCCGGAGCCAAGCGATGTGTCTGCAATGGGAGCAGATGTTCCTGGGGTGTCCTGTGGTGCGGCTGCAGCCCCTCACTATTTGCCATGTAACCTACCTGTCTGGTGGATCTTACGGGAGAAAGCTGCTTACACGCTTTGGAGGGACATGGGTTGAAGATGACTCTCATACTTTCCGGTTTGTTTTTCCCGAACCCACTAGACCCGGCTTGATGACCTACGTCTTATATTGACCTGTTGTCCCCCCCCCATGCTGAGACTTTCTGTTGTGAAGGCTTCTTATTTTGACACACCTATATATATATATTTTGTTGTTATTATTATTATTTTTTTCTTTTTTTCTTGTCCTTAACTTAATAAAGAGGTTGCATAAAGAAAAAAAAAAAGCAGCAAAATACGTTTGAAAATAGCCAGCAATAGCTACTGGTTCAGTAAGCATGGTACCATCTGTAGTCTTAATCTGAGAGATAAAAGGTCTGGTCTGAGTCTGGGAGCAGACAAGATTGGCCAGGAGGCGACTATGCTTATTACCAAAATGATATAATCTGGATTTCTGATGTTGCCAGGAGCGTTGTACGCGGTTGGTGGCTAGGGTGTCGTATCTGGTTTTATCTTGCTTGTGTCATGCCTCAGCGGTGCTCTCCGGCCCGGCGCTCCTCCTCGCGGTTCCGGGGTCGGTGTCTCCTCCATCTCCGGCTTCTGCGCTGTATGCGCACGCGCCGCCGACAGTGCTGGAATTAGCCTCCCCGGCGGCTCGACGTCACTACACCCCATGTGACCTCTATGGACCAATCGGCTGACAGGGCGCCAGATTTAAACCTGCTTATTCCATTCTGCAGTGCCCTTTCGTGGTTTTAGCTTGCTATACCCTTTGGTGCTATATTCTGAGACTCTTATTTGACTTACTGTGTATGACCTGGCTTTTGGCTACCGACTCTGAGTATCTCTGTATCCCTCTGACCCGGCTTATGTGTCTGACGCTGCTTTTGGTTTTTCCCTGTGTACTGAGCTGTTTTATTACTCGCTATCACTTAACCCAGCCACCGCAAGGACTGGTATTGTGATTAGATTTTGGGGTTTTCTAGTTACCTGTATACCTACTCTAGCTTATCCTTCGACTTACGTGTACTACAGACGTACACTCTCCAGTACTCGATACTGTCCTGTTTCTATACCAGCCACCCTAAGGACTGGTTTCTTCCTCCTTGCCTACGTCCCTGCCTTATAGGTTCACCTCTAGCTACTGCGTAACCCAGCCGACTATAAGGACTGGTATCGCAGCCAGGGTTCCAGCCTCCTGTTTTCGCCTAGGGCTGACCGTAACTACCTACGGGTACGTGTGTCCGCCTGACAGCTTGTACGCTTGCAGGTTGGAGTTGGGTCGGTCAAGTAAGTTCTATAACTACTAAGCAAATCCGAATGAGCCCTAGTAAGTTGCCGAGAGTCCTCTTTCCGCTTTTGGGCCGTAAACTCCATTATCTGTCCCCGAAGCACTGCCTTCGACGCAGACCAGAATAGGTTGACATCCTCTACATGTTCAATATTATCGTCAGTGTAATTATGCCAAGCGAGCTCGACATGTGAGGTAAATGTACCGGACGTCATAAGATGGGAAGGGAAACGCCAGTTCTGAGAGTAGGATTGTGGAGAACCCAGTGACATTTCCAATCAAACCGGTGCGTGGTCAGTAAGCGCTATCTGGCCAATTGCGGTATGCAATGCGCGGGAAATGAGGGAGTCCAAAATCAAAAGTCGGGGCGCAAAAAGGAGTTGTGAGGGTCAGAATAATTAAACGTGAAGTCCTTGCCTGTTGGGTTGTGCATGCGCCAAATATCAACCAGGTCGAAATGGGTCAAGAGGAAGGACGGACCCGTGGGTTGCAAGTTAAAGTGCTTTCACTCTGCAACCTATTGGTCACAAAATCATTTGGTATTCAGTATTGAGTAATACCTCCCTGGTTTGGGATTCTAGGTATTACAGTCTTTATTGAGAGAAAGGGGGGGTGTGAGGATCCTGAGAACGAGCAACAGCACTAATGGCCTGCTCTACGGTGGGGGCTGCTCAGGTCTCACAAGGTTTTAGCTTGTGCCATTACAGGGATGAATGCTCCATATGCAAATCAGCCTGCTCTCACTCAATGAGGGTGGCCAGTACTGACTGCCAAGGACGTCATCCCTGCACGAGAGGTGCAGCAACCCCCGACGATCGTTTCGGCCTTGTTAGGCCTCGTCAGGAGGGTATAGCTGACACCCCTCTAGGCACATCAAGCAAGGGGTCCACGTCTGGATGACCCTGTATACTTATAGTGAGAGAAAGGGGGGGTGTGAGGATCCTGAAGATGAGCAACAGCACTAATGGCTTGCTCTACGGTGGGTGCTCGCTCAGGTCTCACAAGGTTTTAGCTTGCTTGTGCCTTTATTACAGTCTTTATTGCAGTGAAATTTCGTATTGTAATACTCGGTCCATTAAGATCCAAACTACGCTGATCCGGGGTGAGCGCCATAGCGCCCGTTACAGTATGGTGTGTAGTAGCGTATCACAGAGCTCCACAGCAATAAAACTCACAGTAATGTGCGGTGTGTATGAGTGTATCACAGAGCTCCTGAGCAATAAAACTCACACTCATACACACCGCACATGGATATATTGCCCCAGCTCACATGGAAATATTGCGCCCAACTCACACGGATATATTGCCCCAGCTCACATGGATATATTGCCCCCAGCTCACACAGATATATTGCCCCCAGCTCACACATGGATATATATTGCCCCAGCAGCTCACACATGGATATATATTGCCCCAGCAGCTCACACATGGATATATATTGCCCCAGCAGCTCACACATGGATATATATTGCCCCCAGCTCACCTCTCCTCTGCCGCTCACGTGGGTTCCAACAACCAGCCGTGTACTCGCAAGATCGCGGAGCTCACGTGAACTCCAAGATCTCGCGGCTGGCTGGTGGAACCCATGTGAGCGACAGGGCTGCTGCGCCCCCCCGGCTGAAAGGCGCCCAGGGGCACCTGCCCCCCTCGCTACGCAACTGCAGTTACTGTCCCTGCTTTGACTCATATTTTTAAGCTCTCCCTCTCCTCTGGAATCTTCCCCTCTGCTGTCAAATGTGCTTTGATCACCCCCATTCTAAAAAAGCCATCTCTTGATCCCACTTCCCTCTTGAACTATTGTCCCATCTCTGCTCCTCTTTGCCTCTAAAATCTTAGAACGTCTGGTCTATAACCAGCTCACCAGTTTTCTTGCTGCTAACTCTCTACTCAATCCGCACAAATCTGGTTTCCGCTCCCAACAATCTACTGAGACGGCTCTGACCAGGGTGACTAATGATTTAGCTGCCGCTGAAACCAAAGGCCACTTCTCCCTCCTTATTCTTCTTGACCTTTCTGCTGCATTCGACACCGTTGATCACCCTCTCCTGCTCCTCACGCTGCGTCAACTTGGCCTCAATGACACCGCTCACTCCTGGTCCTCTTCCTATCCCTCTTTTCGCTCCTTCAGTGTCTCCTTCATTGATGTCTCTTCACGACCAGTTCCTCTTTCAGTTGGGGTACCTCAAGGCTCTATTCTGGTCCCCTACTTTTCTCGATCTATACCGCCTATTTGGACAGCCTCATCTCTTCCTGTGGACTCCAATATCACCTCTATGCTGAAGAAATCCAAATCTACCTTTCCTCTCTTGATCTCTCTCCTCCAGTGTTGGACCGTGTTACTGCCTGCCTATCAGCTCTCTCCGACTGGATGACTTCCCATTTCCTAAAGCTTAACCTCTCGAAACTGAACTTCTCATCTTCCCTCCCCCTAAAACCTCCATTCCTGCACCAATTTCTCTTCAGGTGAATGGCCACCATTACTTCTACCACTCAGGCTCATTACCTCAGGGGGCTCTTGGACTCTGTTCTATCCTTTACTCCTCACATTCAGTTTCTAACCAAATCTTGCTACTTCCACCTAAAAAAAATTGCGCGCATCCGTCCCTTTCTTAATCAGGACTCTACTAAAATTCTCATCCAAGCTCTTATTATCTCCCGCCTTGACTACTGTAACCTTCTTCAATCTGGCCTTAACCCTTTCGCTGCTGAGGCTTTTCACACCTCTGTGCTGAGGTCATTTTTGCCGGTTTTGCTCATCATGTTTAAACGTGTTTTGAAGGCTTATTTTAGTATATGACCCAGACATATTATATATCGTTCTTTCCGTCAGACTCGGTAGATTCATAATATGTCATTATTATATGTATACGTCATGTCCTGTCTGTATATTATAACAAAAAATGCAATAAAATATGTATTTTCAATAATTTACAACGTGTAAAGTGTTTTTTTTCACATTTTAACATGCGAGCAATTGCGGTTATATTTTGTATGGGGTGCACTTGTTAAAAAAATTAGAGATGGGGTCTCGTTACATTTTTTTTTGGGGAAAATTACACGATTTTTAACAAACGCACCGCATACAAAAATCGTTAGTGCAGCATCATTGTTCACATTATAATTGAAATGGGAACAATATTGCTGCATTAACGAACCAAAAAAAAGAAAAAAAAATGTTTATTTTTTTTTATAATTTTTTTTAATATATTTTTATTTTTAATTTTAATTTTTATTTTTTTTAAAAAACTTTTTTCACATTCGAGTTTGGTATCGTTGGAATGGCCATGCTCTGGCCGATCCAACCATACCAAACTTTAACCCCTAGCTGCCACGGATCAGGAGATAGGGAGTTCCAATGAACTCCCTATCTCCACCGTTGGTGGCAGTTAGGGGTTAACTCTAGGACTGGCGTCATCGTGCTATGCACGATGACGCCAGTCCTCAGGGGGAATTCCCAGAGGCTTGGCCGACATCTAAGATGTCGGCCAGCTCCGGGAAAGGATCACGAACCGGCGCTTTTCAGCTCCGATTCGCGATCCAGCTCCCCAGGGGTTAATGCCAGGCACCATTTGGAAGGGCAGGCTGTGCCCTTCCAAATGGTGCCTGGGTTAACCCCCGCAACGCCACCGATCGGGAGGGAGAGAGGACCTCGCCCCCTCCCTTTCCGGCGCCTCCTCCGCACATGCGGGGGGGGGGCGCCTGAATTAGGTGTCATCGCGCTGCCGCAATGACACCTAATTTCATCGGCGGCGGTTCCGGATGCTGGGCTGACATCGAGGATGCCAGCCCGCACCGGGGGGGCCAGCGATCGGCCGGAACCCGGCCGAACGCTGACCCCAAAGGGAGGACGCGCTCAGCGCGTCCTCCGCACAGCGGGAGCCATGTGGAGGACGCGCTCAGCGCGTCCTCCGCATGGAAGTGGTTAAGAGATCCCAGTTTCTGCCTCTGCAGTCTGTAATAAACGCCTGTGCCAGACTCATACACCTCACCTCCTGCACCTCTCACACCTCACCTCTCTGTCAATCTCTACACTGGCTCCCTGTTTCCTTTAGAATCCAATTCATTATACTGGTGCTCATGTACAAAACTCTCTGTAACCACGCCCATGCCTACATCTCCTCCCTTAGTAGCAGGTACATCCCATCCCGATCACTTCGCTCTGCAAATTATCAGTTCCTCGTGCCCGCACCCCCAAGTTTCACCTTCAGGACTTCACTCGAGCTGCACCCTTTCCACGGAACTTTCTCCCAGTGGCGTCACAAGGGGGTGGGGGTGCGGCCCACACCAGCTGACACCACCCACAACTACGGTGACACCCTAATAAAAAAAACAAAAACTTTTTTTCCCCCACACAAAAATATTTTGCCAGGAAGGATACATTGAAATTTCTCTAATTTTTAAGTATGTCCTGGGTAGGCAAGGACTAGGCTGGCATGTTACTGGGGGTGGCAAAAAAACACCACTAAAGGGGATATTCACAGAGCAACGAAATGACACAGACATTTCAGTGTTCTGTGTTCCGCGCACTTTGGGGAATCAAAATTCCCCAGTGAATTCACTGCAGGGTCTCTGAAGTGCAGGGAATCAGCCACCAAATGCTGCCGCAAACCTGTCGCCCGCTGTTTTCAAATAAACTACTGAATGAAAATGTCTGAAATTGACACATACGATCCTATGAATGATAATAAAAAAAGTCTGTTACAGAAAAAAGAAAAAGCTGCTATTAGGAAAAAGAAATGGATTTTTTTTTGAAAAATGCCTAAAAGATACTAAAAAAAGAAAGATCAATAAAGAGACATTTTACTACAGATTAAAGGAATAACGGTTTATTAGATATAAACGGGAATATTTTTAACATTGAAACCTATGGTGTTCGCCTGAATAAACCTGCCAAATGAAACCACCGGACATCAGGACATTTTCTTCTGTTCGGTGTTCTCTGAACAGATTAACCATTACTTCTCTATGGGGACTTTCACTGCCTTCGAACAGGCACCGTACTTGCTTGTAGTTTGCCAAAATTTGTGTATGAGCATATCACAGAGCTCCACAGCAATAAATCTCACAGTAATGTGCGCTGTGTGTATGAGCATTCAATGTTATATGGGAGTACTGAGTTATGAGTAAGAGTAGTTAAAAAAAGCAACTGTAAAACTCGGGGGGGGTTGATACCATGAGTTACTGCACCGGGTGACACCCAGGAGCCGATCCAGGGGGGGGAGCAACGAGGCAATTGCCCCCTCCAACGCAAAAATATTTCCAGCCGCCGCGTTACTATCCTCCTACGAGCGGCCGCTGCCAGGAAGCTCTGCCGCTTGCCTGGGATCCAACAAGATTGCGGAGTTCACGTGAACTCGGCGATCTCGCAAGATCACGGCTGGCTGGTTGACAGATCCCAAGCGAGCGGGAGAGCTTTATGCTGGCGGGCGCTCGTAGGAGGAAAAGCACGCGACCGCCGGCAATGACTCGGAGGGGCCTGGCAGAGCAGACCAGACGGCAGAGGAGAGGTGAGCTGGGGGAAAGTATATCCATATGAGCTGGGGGCAAATATATCCAAATGAGCTGGGGGCAATATATCCATATGTGAGCTGGGGGCAATATATTCATGTGAGCTTGGAGGCGGGGTACCCTGGGCCCATGGAATGGAAAGGGTTTGCAGGGCTATGCAGATGGGGTGCCATTTTTTTTTCAGCATGGAAAGGGTGCACTGGGCAGCCCACACCTGGGTAACCCTACACTGCATAGCTGCAAGGGGTATGTGCTGGGAGGTGGGGTACCCTTTGCCCCTCGCATGGAAAGGGTTCGCAGCCAGGGCTCATGAACCACATGAGGACAGACCCTGTGCAATGTTCTGGGAAGAGTGAGTGTAACGAGCACATCTTGCGATTAGGCACGTCTCTGCCTGTCTGTAACGTTCCCCAGGACAGACCTGGTAGGATCAGTGGCGTCACTAGGGTTGGTGTCACCCGGTGCGGTAACTTATGGTGTCACCCCCCCCCGAGTTTTACGGATTATTTTTTTAACTACTCTTACTCCTAAATCAGTACTCCCATATACACACAGCGCACATTACTGTGAGGTTTATTGCTGTGGAGCTCTCTCAAATGCTCACACAACTTTTGGTAAGTACGATGCCTGTTCGAAGGCAGTGAAAGCACACATGGATATATATTTCGCCCAGCAGCTCTGGATATATTGCCCCCAGCAGCTCACCCATGGATATATATTGCCCCAGCTCACATATGTATATATTGCGCCTCAGCTCACATATGGATCTATTGCGCCTCAGCTCACACATGGATATATTGCCCCAGACCAGCTCACACATGGATATTGCCCCAGCTCTCATGGATATGCCCCCCAGCTCTCATGGATATGCCCCCAAGCACACATGGATACTGCCCCAAGCACACATGGATACTGCCCCCAGCTCTCATGGATATTGCCCCAACTCCTCTCATGGATATTGCCCCAGCTCCTCTCATGGATATACTGCCCCAGCTCCTCTCATGGATAATGCCCCAGCTCCTCTCATGGATTTTGCCCCAGCTCCTTTCATTGATATTGCCCCAGCTCATGGATATGCCCCAGCTCGTGGATAATGCCCCAGCTCATGGATATTGCCCCAGCACATGGATAATGCCCCAGCTCCTGGATAATGCCCCAGCAGCTCATGGATATACTGCCCCAGCTCATGGATACTGCCCCAGCTCATGGATACTGCCCCAGCACATGGATATTGCCCCAGCACATGGATAATGCCCCAGCTCATGGATATACTGCCCCAGCTCATGGATATACTGCCCCAGCTCATGGATATACTGCCCCAGCTCATGGATATACTGCCCCAGCACATGGATATACTGCCCCAGCACATGGATATACTGCCCCAGCACATGGATATACTGCTCCAGCACATGGATATACTGCCCCAGCACATGTATATGCCCCAGCACATGTATATGCCCCAGCACATGGATATGCCCCAGCTCATGGATAATGCCCCAGCTCATGGATACTGCCCCAGCTCATGGATACTGCCCCAGCAGCTCGTGGATTTGCCCCAGCTCGTGGATTTGCCCCAGCTCATGGATATGCCCCAGCTCATGGATATGCCCCAGCTCATGGATAATGACCCAGCTCATGGATACTGCCCCAGCTCATGGATACTGCCCCAGCTCATGGATACTGCACCAGCAGCTCGTGGATTTGCCCCAGCTCGTGGATATGCCCCAGCTCATGGATATGCCCCAGCTCATGGATAATGGGCTAGCACATGGTGAGACACCCGCCCTTAGGGTGACGGTGTCACCCTAAGGGCGGGTGCCACCTGGTGCGGGCCGCACCCCCCGCCCCCACGTAGCGACGCCACTGGGTAGGATCCCTGGTGACAGACCTCTAAACCTCCGATCCTTAGGATGGTCGGGACCACTAAACCCTAACCTCTAGCAGCCACAAAGGCCAGAGAGACAGCATCAGCAATATACACCACAGGCCGAGTTCTATATAAGTTTGTACTGCGCTACAGTACATGGCAGGATGGAAGCGCACCAGAATAACACCTGATGGCAGACACAACAGACAGGGGTACAGAGAGAGAACAATCGTGATAACAAACCTGGTCAGCAACGTTTAGACACTTGTACTGCGCTACTATATGTGGCAGGATCAATAGCACACACCAGCAGCAGATACACCAGACAGGGGCACAGAGAAAGAGAATAGTTGTATAGGCAGGCAAAGTCCGCAACAGATCGGGTCCTCAAAACAAAGCCGGGTCAGTAACGAGTATACACAATATTTCAGTAAAGCAGCGATGCGGGAATGAAACTCCACGGCAAGGCAAGGCAAGGCGTACAGCGCGCGCTCCTGATTTAAGGGTCCCAGCGGCTCCGCGTCATCACGCAGTGCCCTGCCCCCTGATCAGCCACAGCTGCGCTGGGTGCCGCTGGAGCTCCTGGGGCACTCAGCCAGCCGGCGGCACCATGTGTCCGGGGCCCCCCCGATCGCCACCTGGGGCCCTGGATTTCACACTGTCACTGCGAACCCAACACCAGCTCTTAGCCAAAACTGGTAGAATACCCCCCCGAAACCTGTTTCTGGATCCGCCCCTGGTGACACCAACCCTAGTGACGCCACTGCTCCCTCCACCACAATGGCAGACTTGCCCGTTTCTCCAGTCCTTGAAGTCTCTGAAAACGCATTGCTATAGAGAAGCCTATCGGCTCACTCCATGATCCCCCACTGCACATTTCTTGCTCCATCTTCCCATTCAGTCCTCATGCAACACGATAGTTCAAATACCCTATTTGCCCTCACTTAATGTGTCACCCCTCTCCTCTTAGATTGTAAGCTCTCGAGCAGGGTCCTCCCTCCTTCTGTTCCGTGTCTGTAACATATGTATATTTGTTATTCTGTTTCTCCCATTGTACAGCGCTAAGGAATTTGTTGGCGCATTATAATACGATACTTGTAACTAATTCAACAAAAGGCAACAGATTCTGCCTCTTCTTTTGATTTGAGCGCTGAGAAAAACAATTTTTCCTTTTTTTAAATTATTTTTTGTTTTCTTAGCCTCAAAACAAGAATTTAAATAGCAATTTTGGCATGTTTCTTTTTTGTTTGTTGGGGGGGGGGTAGGGGCACTCCACATTTCTGTGCCTACAGGCTTCTGAGGTGCAAATCCGGGCCTGCATAGAGGTGGATGGTAATCTCTGTTGGGTCTATAGTGCCTCCACCCAGGCAGAATTCAGTCCAGTGTTCCCATGTCCCCTATAAGGTATATGAGACCCTCTTGGTGTGTCTAGGCTTCCTAATAGAAGTCTAAAATACCGACAATAATTAAATACGCTAAAATACTTCATAGAGGTGGATTGTGTGTGATTTCTGTTGGGTCTATAGTGCCTCCACCCAGGCAGAATTCAGTCCAGTGTTCCCATGTCCCCCCCCCTATAAGGTATATGAGACGCTCTTGGTGTGTCTAGGCTTCCTAATATAAGTCTCAAATACCGACAATAATTAAATACGCTAAAATACTTCATAGAGGTGGATGGTAATCTCTGTTGGGTCTATAGTGCCTCCACCCAGGCAGAATTCTGCCCAGTGTTCCCATGTCCCCCTATAAGGTATATGAGACCCTCTTTGTGTGTCTAGGCTTCCTAATATAAGTCTCAAATACCGACAAAAATTAAATACGCTAAAATACTTCATAGAGGTGGATGGTAATCTCTGTTGGGTCTATAGTGCCTCCACCCAAGCAGAATTCAGTCCAGTCTTCCCATGTCCCCCTATAAGGTATTTGAGACCCTCTTGGTGTGTCTAGGCTTCCTAATAGAAGTCTAAAATACCGACAATAATTAAATACGCTAAAATACTTCATAGAGGTGGATGGTAATCTCTGTTGGGTCTATAGTGCCTCCACCCAAGCAGAATTCAGTCCAGTGTTCCCATGTCCCCCTATAAGGTATTTGAGACCCTCTTGGTGTGTCTAGGCTTCCTAATATAAGTCTCAAATACCGACAATAATTAAATACGCTAAAATACTTCATAGAGGTGGATGGTAATCTCTGTTGGGTCTATAGTGCCTCCACCCAAGCAGAATTCAGTCCAGTGTTCCCATGTCCCCCTATAAGGTATATGAGACCCTCTTGGTGTGTCTAGGCTTCCTAATATAAGTCTCAAATACCGACAATAATTAAATACGCTAAAATACTTCATAGAGGTGGATGGTAATCTCTGTTGTGTCCACCCAAGCAGAATTCAGCCCAGTGTTCCCATGCCCCCCTATAAGGTATATGAGACCCTCTTGGTGTGTCTAGGCGTCTTAATATAAGTCTCAAATACCGACAATTATTTAATATGCTAAAATACTTCATAGAGGTGGATTGTGATTTCTGTTGGG
Source organism: Leptobrachium leishanense (assembly GCA_009667805.1). NCBI lineage: Eukaryota > Metazoa > Chordata > Amphibia > Anura > Megophryidae > Leptobrachium > Leptobrachium leishanense. Next base: position 214,403,101 of record CM019067.1, on the reverse strand, counting down.
TCTATAGTGCCTCCACCAGGCAGAATTCAGTCCAGTATTCCCATGTCCCCCTATAAGGTATTTGAGACCCTCTTGGCGTGTCTAGGCTTCCTAATATAATAGTCTAAAATACCGACAATAATTAAATACGCTAAAATACTTCATAGAGGTGGATGGTAATCTCTGTTGGGTCTATAGTGCCTCCACCCAGGCAGAATTCAGCCCAGTGTTCCCATGTCCCCCTATAAGGTATAGGAGACCCTCTTGGTGTGTCTAGGCTTCCTAATATAAGTCTCAAATACCGACAATAATTAACCCATTAAGGACCACTGACATACATGGTCTGAGGAATTTTCCTCATGTATTTATGGGGCCCGGCCGTGGCGATGGCGCCCCCCCCCCCCAGCGCCAGCATTGTTAAATGTGAAACAAACAGCTCCACATAGAAACAACAGCTCCACATAGAAGAGAAAGAGCGGCACCGCTGATGAGGGCACAGTCTGCCCTTTTCAGTGGTGGCTCTCTTTAACCCCTTAGGTGCCGAATCGTTATTCGAACTCGGAAGTGGCTGACATCTTGGGATGTCAGCCAAGCCTCCGAGTCATCTCCCCACCCACTGACGTCGCCGCCGTATGTGCATTTACATTAGTCGGCCAGTTAACACACTAGCTGCCAAGTGGTGCTAGGGGGATCCTTTGGATCTCCCAATCCAGAGCAGCAAAAGAAAAAACAAACTTGAGTATAATAAAATAGGACTTTAATTGACGTTTAAACATGATGAGCATAAAAGAGTCAACATGAGCTCAGCGCACAGAGTTGAAATGGCTCAGCAGTGAAGGGGTCAAAAGGAAAAACATGTAAAAATTTTGTTTTTCCTAATCTCAGGACAATTTTGATAGTTTTTGATTTTGGGGATTAAATTTTGAAAAAGTGTGGGTTATCCATTTTTTTCATCATATTTCTTACATTTTATTTAAAGTAAATTATTCGATATGATACACAAGCGGTGCAGAAACGTAAAAAGAAGCAGTGGGCACTTACGGACAGACAATCGTAACACTGCCTGGTCACTAAGGGGTTAAATACGCCAAAATACTTCATAGAAATGTATGGTAATCTCAGTTGTGCAGGGAAAGCCTAACAGTATTTTTTTTTCCAAGCTGTCTGCAATTACTTCAACTTGCAACATTGTGTTTATAAACATTTGTAGCAAGGTGTTCAGCAGTGGCTGGAATTTAAAACGCTTGATTCTTCCATAGGGAATTAAAGACGCTAAAATAAGAGATTACCCACAAAAAGATATATATTAAAAAAAAATCACATGAAACCAGGGAGGTCAACTACTCTGCAAAAACATCACAAAATAACTATGTGGCATTACAAACATGAAAAACAGCGGCCATGAGAGAAAACTCCTTCAAGTAAACTCTTTTGATACACTAAAAGTTTGTGCTTTTGTTGCAAAACCGTAGCAGTCAATGAAGAACTGCCTGCTGAACCAGACATGCTGCATCAGCGACTTTACGCGACAGTACCGACTTGAATCATGGGAGTTGAGCCGCAGCTCGGTGCTCACGGGAGTTGTAGTGAAAACGAAATCCCCGTCAATCATTTAAATGGCTGCTGTCGGAGAGGTAAATACTTTGTGTTACTCCTTTTAGGACTGCGTCGTTAAAATAAAGTTTATTCTCTTCACCTCCGTGATGTATATATCCCAATACTATACAAACCTGACAGCTTTATTCTAATGTTTCAGTTAAAAGCGGGTGATTGGCTCTTTAATTAGATGCTGGAGTTTGGAAACACTTTAGCTGTAAGTAAAATGTATATGTATTAAGTGATGTCATATTGAGAAAGATTAAACACTTCCCTACATTCTTTCTCGTTTCTCTATTTGTGTTATCAAGTTTCAGGAAGCACTTCTGTTTTGTGTTGGTTTTTTTTTCTCCAGCTTAGAGTGTAATTCCCCCAGCTGTCACTGGCTGTTTATGAGGTTAGATCTGGCGTTCTTTTCTTTACAAATGGCTTTTTATGATACATCCAAAAGTGCTTGACTTTGTGACTTCTGTTAAACGTTCTGGGTTTGTTTGTCCTGTTTTTATACATATGTTAGGTTTATTCGAGTGTTGATTAGTGTGTTGGTGATATGTGGGATTACATTGCATAGCACACCCATTATTAGAACTACAGCGTCACTTTTGTTGTTTTGTAAAAGTGTAACCTGTTTGAGAATAGGAGAAGTGGTGTTTTGCTAGTAATCTTAGGGGGTTTTAATCATTACGTTAACTGTGTTTTCACTTCTTAGAAATAACCCTCAACTTGTTTCATTTCATGCAGAATGTAGTGATTGATGTCAGGAGGTGAGTTATACTTCCCATTTATCCACCGCTTTAGGGTCAGGGAGCTTATACACAGAAATTCACAAAAAGTTATTCCCAGATGCTGCAACACCAAAGAATGAACTACAAGAACAAAAAACGTATTGCATTTGTATCTTGTCATAGAATGTGTAAAAAGTCAATATACATATATAATAAGAATGAGCCACCTAGCTTGCATCGCCTATTACTGTAGTATAGTGTCTCAAACTCCAGCCTCCCAGATGTTGATGGCCTACAATTCCCTGAATTCACTAAATGCTATGGATGGCTGGAGAGTCATAGGACGTGTAGTTGAGAAACAGCTGTGGTGTAGCCAGAGTTTAGGCTAGGGTCAGACAAACGCATTTTTCACGTTGAACAACAAATACGTAACTGGCGGCGCGATAAATATCGCTGTAGGATCTTATGGTGGTTCTCTTGTCTTGTCTCGTTCACATATATGGTAAAAAACAAAGAGAATACAATAGTGCAGACGAAATTGCAACGGTAATAACTATGAATACTGTATTGTTCCCACTCACAAAAGGAGAGCCCCAGCACTGGCTCTGAGTGGGTCAGCGTATGTGGTCAATGGTTCTCCTCTGAAGGGGATGACCTATCGCCTTCAGTGATGACGGTTGGCTTCCGATATGTGTGTGAGAGGAAACATGTGGAAAGAAGAGAAAAACTCCTTTGCGTAGATCTATCAGACACAAAATGTAGTATTGATGAAGGAGTTGCACTCACGTGGGTTGGAGCTTAAAGCCAAGCTCTAGGACAGACCGCTTGTGGACTTATTGGAGGAAAAGTCCATAGAAACCTCTTTAGACAGCAAACACACCAGGGACTGATGTAAAGAAAAATTTAATAGAACTTTAAAACATTATATAAAAAAATATAAAAAGCAATATCTGGCTCAGCCAGTATACCCAGACGCGTTTCGCCACAACATGTGGCTTCCTCAGTCGGTTTACAGGTGGGTGAATGAGTCACAATATATACAATGCAGTTTTGATTGTCCCCAGGTGTGATTGACTGTTGGGCGTGGGTTACACGCCTTAGATTAGCGAAATGCCGGTTCCTCCGCAAGTCCGCCATCTTGCGCATGCGCAGTAACGATGTTTGCGTTTCAGAATGGATATCGGCCATTTTGCGCATGCGTATTGTAAGTTCTACTCCTTCCGATCAGCGTGCGGCAGTATAGGTCGTCTCCTTGATCCCTAGCAAATAGAAAAGGGGGCTAATAGATCGAATGTGGTGGGGAATGGTTGATTGAATCCCCTAAGACCTCCTAAAGTGCCTTTTATAAACGCATCAAGGCGATATCAAATTTCACAGTGGACAAATCAATATAGTGCATTCCTCGCCCTCCAAAGAGAATTGAGGCTTCCCACATTACACATTTTAGGAGTGTTGGAAAGTAAACTATAATGGAATAAATAAATAAAGCCTTCCTCTTAATTTGGTGAACTAGTTGGTGTTGTGCTACCAATTCTCTCACTGTTACAACAATGATATATATGTGTTATATATAATGAATTACTCATGTGTTAGAATTGCTATGTAAACGATTCGTGGCTAGACAAATGTGAAAGTTATGGCACTACGTGTAAGTGTAATAGCAACAGGAAAAAAGGGGGAAGTATAGCTGGATCTGTTGTGTTATACTCTATAGGGAGGTACTATGTAATGTTTAACAATGCTGGAAAATAAATAGAAATACCGTCGTGCCTCCGATGGATAAGTCCATGCTATACAGAAAACAGCCTAAATAAAGAAGTATAAGGCTTAAAACATTCCCCATCTTAAGAATGAAGTAAAGTAAATTTATTATGAGTATGCAAAATTGTGTAGTGTAGAATTATCAATGAGAACACTGTTGAACCAGTGCTATATATGTAGTAAAAGGAATCGTCATAAAATAAACTAACTAGATTGGCATAATTCTATAAGCCAAATGTGTACGTGAAAGTGACTACTGTGTACTTAAAAAGTAAATTCTATGAATAAACGACTGTAAGCTATCTTATATGAGGATACCAGGGAAATGCATATGGACTACAGCAGGATATGTGATTAACCATAAGCGAAGGTTAAGCATCTAAGTGTTAAGAGGCTAATAAAGCAATGGTATGTATGTGTTATGCATGGTAAGAAACCTATGCATCAAATATAAAAAAGTGGTATGGTCAGAAATAGTCAACGTTACGAGCCTTATACCACTTTTTTATAAGGCCGTTTAAAGTATTCCATGGACCTGCTTTTTGCAGGCATGACGATACACCCTTTTATTGAGCATCATTGTCACACATAATATTTACCTCCCTGATAGGCACTATCTAATAAAATCTACTTACACTTTGTTCTCTCAGCATTTGCGACATTTGCACATCACTTTATTATTATTATTATTATTTTTACTTCAGTTTAACCACTTATGGTTATTATAATATTTTGATGCATAGGTTTCTTACCATGCATAACACATACATACCATTGCTTTATTAGCCTCTTAACACTTAGATGCTTAACCTTCGCTTATGGTTAATCACATATCCTGCTGTAGTCCATATGCATTTCCCTGGTATCCTCATATAAGATAGCTTACAGTCGTTTATTCATAGAATTTACTTTTTAAGTACACAGTAGTCACTTTCACGTACACATTTGGCTTATAGAATTATTGCCAATCTAGTTAGTTTATTTTATGACGATTCCTTTTACTACATATATAGCACTGGTTCAACAGTGTTCTCATTGATAATTCTACACTACACAATTTTGCATACTCATAATAAATTTACTTTACTTCATTCTTAAGATGGGGAATGTTTTAAGCCTTATACTTCTTTATTTAGGCTGTTTTCTGTATAGCATGGACTTATCCATCGGAGGCACGACGGTATTTCTATTTATTTTCCAGCATTGTTAAACATTACATAGTACCTCCCTATAGAGTATAACACAACAGATCCAGCTATACTTCCCCCTTTTTTCCTGTTGCTATTACACTTACACGTAGTGCCATAACTTTCACATTTGTCTAGCCACGAATCGTTTACATAGCAATTCTAACACATGAGTAATTCATTATATATAACACATATATATCATTGTTGTAACAGTGAGAGAATTGGTAGCACAACACCAACTAGTTCACCAAATTAAGAGGAAGGCTTTATTTATTTATTCCATTATAGTTTACTTTCCAACACTCCTAAAATGTGTAATGTGGGAAGCCTCAATTCTCTTTGGAGGGCGAGGAATGCACTATATTGATTTGTCCACTGTGAAATTTGATATCGCCTTGATGCGTTTATAAAAGGCACTTTAGGAGGTCTTAGGGGATTCAATCAACCATTCCCCACCACATTCGATCTATTAGCCCCCTTTTCTATTTGCTAGGGATCAAGGAGACGACCTATACTGCCGCACGCTGATCGGAAGGAGTAGAACTTACAATACGCATGCGCAAAATGGCCGATATCCATTCTGAAACGCAAACATCGTTACTGCGCATGCGCAAGATGGCGGACTTGCGGAGGAACCGGCATTTCGCTAATCTAAGGCGTGTAACCCACGCCCACAGTCAATCACACCTGGGGACAATCAAAACTGCATTGTATATATTGTGACTCATTCACCCACCTGTAAACCGACTGAGGAAGCCACATGTTGTGGCGAAACGCGTCTGGGTATACTGGCTGAGCCAGATATTGCTTTTTATATTTTTTTATATAATGTTTTAAAGTTCTATTAAATTTTTCTTTACATCAGTCCCTGGTGTGTTTGCTGTCTAAAGAGGTTTCTATGGACTTTTCCTCCAATAAGTCCACAAGCGGTCTGTCCTAGAGCTTGGCTTTAAGCTCCAACCCACGTGAGTGCAACTCCTTCATCAATACTACATTTTGTGTCTGATAGATCTACGCAAAGGAGTTTTTCTCTTCTTTCCACATGTTTCCTCTCACACACATATCGGAAGCCAACCGTCATCACTGAAGGCGATAGGTCATCCCCTTCAGAGGAGAACCATTGACCACATACGCTGACCCACTCAGAGCCAGTGCTGGGGCTCTCCTTTTGTGAGTGGGAACAATACAGTATTCATAGTTATTACCGTTGCAATTTCGTCTGCACTATTGTATTCTCTTTGTTTTTTACCATATATGTGAACGAGACAAGACAAGAGAACCACCATAAGATCCTACAGCGATATTTATCGCGCCGCCAGTTACGTATTTGTTGTTCATTGTTCACTGGTTTGGGGGAAACCACTGAGTGCTGGTTGGCTTTGGAATTTTGGTGGCGGTACAGGCGGGGGCGCCTACCACTTTTGTTGCATTTTTCACGTTGTCCGTGAAAAAGTGCGTTCGAACGAATGGACGTATTTTTTTCACGAAATACGCGATAGCGGTCATACGATGCACATTTTCATCCGTGATTTTGTACGGATCATCAATAAAACCCTTTTGCATCTGGACGTTATGTTGGCCGGACATTAGCAGCGTCTGACGTCTCCCAATCACGCAAACACGCCGCTATGCGGCCGCAGCGCACTCTGTACGTCAGTAGTAGCGGTTTGACGTTCTCGAAAAAATGCGTTCGTTTGCCCCTTGCGTTGCACGGACGAACTTTCGTGCGGCCGTTCGTCGTATGTTCCCCCGGCATTGGACGTCATTTGCTGCTAGCACGGCCGTGATTTCGTGCGGCTAAACGCACGTGAAAAATGCGTTCGTCTGACCCTAGCCTTAGATCCCTGCTATAGAGAATGTAAATAATAACTGTAACTGATCCATCAATTTTTGCAAGCACTCCTGGGTCTTGGGCTTTAGGCAAGTGCTAGCAAGCATTGGTGTTGTGCGCGCACAAGTAGCATATGCACCATTAGCATCCTATTATTATTCTGAAAATAATACATGGTTACATAGGCTGAAACAAGACATGCGTCCATCAGGTTCAGCCTTTCCCACCTACTGCTATTGATCCAAAAGAAGGCAAAAAAAATCTAGTCTGAAGCGCCCGCCAATATGCAGCATACTAGAAAAAAAAATCCTTCTTGACCCCAGAATGGCAGTCAGATTTCTGCTTTGATCAAGAACCTTATACCCACATATTAAAACCCGTAATATTATGTTTTTGCAGGAAGTCATCCAGTCGTTTTTTAAAAGTCTCTACAGTCTCTGACCCAACCACCTCAATAGACGGAGAATTCCACAGCTTTATTGTTCTCACTGTAAAATAACCCTTTCTATGCTTTTAGGCTGAATTTCCTTTCATCCAGTCTAAGGCTGGCTTCAGACAAGCGTATTTGAAGAGCGGAAGGAACGTCTGTGAGAGTGGACGTTTCTTCCACTCAACGCCCGTCTAGCCACCTCGCTGAGCGCACTAAGTATGCATTAAGGGCTCGATCATCCTATGGAGGATCACGCTTTGCAGCTCGATCAACTCGCTTCCTAGTGCTTTGACGGAGAGGGCTGCTGCACGGACGCAGCACGGCCGCTGTTGCGTGCGCAATTTCTGCACACCCAACAGCATGTGGCTGGCCCTGTCGCAGCGCCTCATCAGTAGTGATTACGTCTCGCCTACATGGGTGACCTCGTGTCCTGTGTATAGTCCTATTAATGAATAGGTTTCCAGACAATGGTTTATAATGGCCCCGTATACATTTATATAAAGTTATCAGATCCCCTCTAAGGCACCGTTTCTCTAAACTAAACAGGTTTTAGGCCAGTGTCAGACAATCGTGCTATGTGCGCCTGTAATGACGTGCTTACCGGCGTCTGTCGCAGCGTTTTGACGCTGCAACGGGGCCGGTCACACGCTTCTGCACAGCCGTTATCCAAGCCTCTCCGGCAAAGTGCTAGGATGGACGTTGACGGAGCTGCAAAGCGCGATTCTCCAAAGGAGGATCGAGCCTTGCAGCGCAGAGCGCACTGAGTGCCAGACGGGAGTCGAGTGGAAGGAACGTCCACTCTCACGGACATTCCTTCTGCTCTCCGAAGTCGCTCGTCTGACACTAGCCTAAGTTTGCTAGCCTTTCCTCATAACTTACATCTTCCATTTCCCTTATTAATTTAGTTGCCCGTTGCTGCACTTTTTCTGGCGCCATAATATCCTTCCTTAAGACAGGTGCCCAAAATTGCATGGCATATTCAAGGTGCGATCTTACCATTGGGATGAAAACATAATTTTGAGTCTTTAGAAACCACGAGTGAAATCCTCATTTAACCCCTTAGTGAGCGGGATGCTTTACGAAAATCTGTCCGAAAGTGCGCACTGCTGTTTTTACGTTTCTGCGCTATTTGTGTTTGGGTCAAATTTTCCTCTTACTCGTTTATGCAACCCACACATATATTATATACCGGTTTCCCGCCATTAAATGGACTTTCTAAAGATACCATTATTTCCATCATGTCATATAATTTACTATAAAAAAATATGAAATATGATGAAAAAAGAGACCCCGGCAAAACCGTTTCAAAATTTTGTCCTGAGATTAGAAATACCCAATTTTTTTACATGTTTTTGCTTTTTAACCCCTTCACTGCTGGGCCATTTCTTCTCTGTGTTCTGAGCTCATTTTGACCGTTTTATGCTCATCATATTTAAATGCCAGCTTAAGTCCTATTTTTTTTTTATTTATAAAACCCAATTTGTTTTTTTAACTTTGTTCTACACCAAACCTAGTCATGTTTGGTATCATTGGAAAGGCCAACATGACTCTCTAGCTTCCATGGATCAGGAGATATCTGGAGATATCTCCACTTTGCAGCTAGGGGGTTAACTGGCCCACTGACATCCTCACACATATGGTGACCAGGGACATGTGGTCAGGGGTGGCACATTCTTCTTTTTTTTTTTAGCAGCCTGGCTGAGCCAGCGCAATTTGCGTAGCAGGACGCTAATCAAATTTCATAGGCATGCCTCCCATGCATTGACTGGCGCAGAACAATCAGTGGGTGCTGGACTGTGGCCTCAATTTCACACTAGGCTGTCTGGAGGAAGACACAGCGATCCTGGGGAGCACAGAAAGCTCCCAGATCGCGGGGAGCCCTGAAAGCTGCCAGATCCTGGTAAGCACTGAAAGCTACCAGATACATTCTAATACAGAACCCCAAGCCCAAACCATCCTAATACAGAACCACCAGCCCAAAGCATCCTAATACAGAACCACCTGGCCAAAGCATCCTAATACAGGAGCAGCGCCCTGACCCCTGATGCAATGCATCCAAATACAGGAGCAGCACCCTGACCTCTGATACAATGTTCCTGGGAGCGCTGACAGAAGCCAGCTCCTGGGAGCACTGACAGCAGCCAGTTCCTGGGGAGCACTGAAGGCGGCCAGTTCCTGGGGAGCACTGACGGCGGCCAGTTCCTAGGGAGCACTGACGGCGGCCAGTTCCTGGGGAGCACTGAGAGCGGCCAGTTCCTGGGGAGCACAGAGAGCGGCCAGTTCCTGGGGAGCACCGAGAGCGGCCAGTTCCTGGGGAGCACCGAGAGCGGCCAGTTCCTGGGGAGCACCGAGAGCGGCCAGTTCCTGGGGAGCACCGAGAGCGGCCAGTTCCTGGGGAGCACCGAGAGCGGCCAGTTCCTGGGGAGCACGAGAGCGGCCAGTTCCTGGGGAGCACCGAGAGCGGCCAGTTCCTGGGGAGCACCGAGAGCGGCCAGTTCCTGGGGAGCACCGAGAGCGGCCAGTTCCTGGGGAGCACCGAGAGCACCCAGTTCCTGGGGAGCACTGACAGCGGCCAGTTTCTGGGGAGCACTGACAGCGACCAGTTTCTGGGGAGCACTGACAGCGGCCAGTTTCTGGGAAGCACTGACAGCGGCCAGTTTCTGGGGAGCACTGACAGCGGGCAGTTTCTGGGAAGCACTGACAGCGGCCAGTTTCTGGGAAGCACTGACAGCGGCCAGTTCCTGGGGAGCCCTGAACATCCAGATCCTGGGGAGCACTGAGAGCAGCCAGATCCTTGGGAGCACTGAACCTATGTAACCTATGTGACCTCTGATACTAGCCAGTGCTTCACCAGCCACTGACCTCACTGCACGTCAGTGACGGTGACAATGTCAGTGGGTGGGGGGTGACCCGGAGGCTTGGCTGACATCCAAGATGTCAGCCACTTCTGGGTTTGAATCTCGATTTGGCGCCAAAACGCAATCCAGCAATGGAGGGGTTAATGACAGGTACCGCTGAAAAGGGGAGACTCTCCCCTTTCTAGCGGTACTTGTACTTTTTCTTAAGGTTGAGCGGTTTAGGAGGGAGAGTGCTCCAAAGGAGCCCCCATCCCCCTTCCTGTTTTTCCCTCCAGGCAATGGTGGTGCCTGGCGATGACATTATCACAGACGTTGATGATGTCATCACGCCTGCCGGGCCCCCTGAAAAGGCGGGGCAGACTTCCAGCCTGCCAGACCGCTGAGAGAACCCGGACAGAGAGGTGAGTATAGGGAGGGAGGTTATTAGATGGTGAGGTACATAGTAAGTCCGCGGTCGTTAAGGGGATTTCCCCACAGGACGTACTATGTACGTCAGTGGTCAGGAAGGAGTTAATGCATGCCAATCCTTACTGGTCTTGGCAGCTGCTGTTTGACATTGGGCAGTATTACATAGTTGGTGCTAAGTTAACGGCTCCATAGGCTATAATGGCTCTGGTAAGTTTACAACAGCTCTGGTTAAGTTAGCACCAACTATGTAATACTGCCCTATGTGTTACATTTTTCCTGGTCGTGGCTGTGCCTCCTGGTGGTGAGAGGCATTCATGTCTGTTTTCCCCCGTTTTGTTTTTGGCTGTGCTGTCTGGGACTGATCTGGGGTTCTGCTGTGATCTTCTGGTCTGAAGTCACATGGTCCAATCACACAGACCCACTCCCTATATATATCCCAGTAGCACAGAGATTCATTGACTGTTTGTGGAGTTCATTGGTGGTTGTGTTTCTTGTGTCCTGTTCCTGATTCCCGCGTTGCTTCATGTCAAGTATTTTCTGGTTTTGACTTTTGGCTTATGTTCCTGGATATTCTCTTTCTTGCTCCCTGTACACTGTTTTCTGCTAATCCTGTTACTGACCTGGCCTGGCTGAGAACCGCTCCTGAGTATGACTTCTGGCTCTGGTTCTGGTTTATTCTCTGGTCTATTCCCTTTACCCTGTACCGAGCCTCAAGATATTCCTGTGTATGACCTTTAGCGTGTTCTCTGGATCTCTTTCCTGCTCCCTGTATTACTGTATGCCTGTATGCCTGTTCGGTTGCCAATCTCTGCTAGTCTTGACCACTCCTGTGTTTCATGTTTTATGTATCTTGTTTGTCTGAGTTTAGTTTACTCAGAGGCCAACATACAAGGACCTCTTCAGTCTAGAATATCTGTCTGTCTTGTTAACCCTGGTCCTTCTTGCTCCCCTTGCTCCGTTATTCTTTGTGAGGTTTTCTTAGATAGAAATCATTCCCAGCATAGGGTCCCTTTAGTTTTCTTCCTGGCCCTCCTGTCCCTTGTGTCTCAGTCTGGTTCCTTTATTGCCCTGGAATCTGTATTGTATATCTGTCCTGTATCAAGCCAGCAGCTCACCTGCCTAAAGGGCTACACTTCTTGTTCCAAGCCACCACGATGGCCCAAGTGGGCCCCCAGCGTGACACTATGATTATTCCTAAATGTTTCTCCTGATTTGATTTTTTTCCTAACGCAGTACCATTTAGGTTATAAGTTGCTTGTGTGTTCTTCACTCAAGTGCATAACCTTACAGTTATCTACATTAACGTTCATCTGCCATTTAAGTGTTCAGTCCCCCAATATATCCAAATCCCTCTGTAGTGAAGTAATATCCTGCTCACATTGTATTACTTTTCTTGGTTTTCTGCAAACACTGACACAAGACTTTCGATGCCTATTTCAGGGTCATTTATAACTAAATTGAATAGAATTGCGCCTATAACAGACCCCTGAGGGACACCACTCATCACTGGTGTCCATCTTCAAAATTTACCTATCATTTAAGCTAGTGTCAGACGAGCGTCTTTGGAGAGTGGAAGGAACATCCGTGAGAGTGGACGTTCCTTCCACTCGACGCCCGTCTGGCACTCCTATGGAGAATCTCGCTCTGCAGCTCCATCAATGTCCGTCCTAGCGCTTTGCCAGAACGGACACTTTTTGCGCGCGCATTTCGTGCACGCGCACAAGCGTGTAACCGGCCCCGTTGCAGCGTCAAAATGCTACGACGGACGCCGGTAAGCATGTCAGTAGGGTTGTACCGATACTAGTATTGGTATCGGTGCCGATACCGGGTACTGCAGGAGTACTTGGTACTCCTGCAGTATCCCCCGATATTTTCCCCGATACCGGAAGCCGGCATTGAGCCGGCTTGCCGGCATCCGAGGGGCTAGGACGGCTGTCCGAATGCTCTATCGGCAGTCGGACAGGCCCTGCAGCTGCTCACCGCGTTCATACTTACCTCCCTGAGCGACGCCGGGAAAGTCTTTGCGCGTGCGCTCGTTGGAAGGCCCCCAGCCACGACCACGTGGGACCATGTGATCACGGCTGGGGGCCTTCCAATGAGCGCACACACAGAAACTTTCCCGGCGTCGCTCAGGAAGGTAAGTATGAACACAGTGAGCAGCTGCAGGGCCTGTCCAAATGCCGATAGAGCATTCGGACAGGCATCTGGAGCTCTCCGCGATGATACTTAGCTTCCTGGGCGACGCCGGAAAAGTTTCTGTGCGTGCGCTCGTTGGAAGGCCCCCAGCCACGATCACATGGTCCCACGTGGTCGCGACTGGGGGCCTTCCAACGAGCGCACACTCAGAGACTAGTGATAGTCATAGTGATAATCATAGTATTGCAGGAGGCTCTGAGCACTGGATCAGTTATTGTATGTCTCAGAGCCTGTGAAAGTGTAACTGAACCAGCGTGTCACTGTGATAACATTGATAAATTAGGTATTTATTTAGGTGAGATGATTATTACTGTGCCTAAGTTCCTCTTTTAAGGTAGCTGCAGTCAGTGTCTGCCTCTGCCCCATCAGCAGTGACTTGGCTCTGAGTGCTGATATCTCACCAAATCCCTGCTGATTGGGCAGACACTGAGTGCTGCTGCTACCTTACGAATTTAGCCACAGTAATAATCACCCCCTGGACAGCACAGCATCCTTTTTTTTTTTTTTCCAGGGGGGGGGGGATCACATTTACATCCTGCATTAATTGAGAGGGGCTGGAGATGACCCAGCTGTCATGGTCCATATTGGTACCAATGACAAAGTAAGGATGAAAGCATTCTCCTGGATTCAGCATTTGACAAATACCTAAAAGCACATGATTGTGAATGGACATTTAATCCTCCCCCATGCATCCCATATGGGTGGATCATGGGAGCGAATGATCGGGATATCCCGTAAAATCCTGGACTCCATGTTGCTGAAGATACACATGCTGACCCATGAAACCCTTACCACCCTCATGGCAGAGGTAGCAGCTATCATCAACGCCCGACCTTTGGGCCCAGTTTCTACAGACCCCGAGAATCCAAGTATTCTTGCCCCAGCCACCTTGCTAACCTACAAAACCGATGACTGGCCGGCAGCAGTAGGGAACTTTGTTCCCAAGGCAGCAGCTCAGGTGTAGCAGTACTGGAGGCTGCTCCCTCTAACAGCCGGGGGATCAGCCCACCAAGTAAGGGAGGGATAAAGAGGGCAAGTAAGCCTAGACAGGTTGTGGTGGTAGGGGACTCTATTATTAAGAGAGTAGACAGGGTAATCTGTCGCGCTGATCGCCTTAACCGGACAGTTTGCTGTCTGCCGGGTGCCCGTGTTAGGCATGTGGTTGACAGAGTTGATAGATTATTGGGAGGGGCTGGAGATGACCCAGCTGTCATGGTCCATATTGGTACCAATGACAAAGTAAGCGGAAGATGGAAGGACCTGAAGAATGATTTCAGGGAATTAGGAAGTAAACTGAAGAGGAGGTCCTCCAAGGTAGTATTTTCTGAGATCCTACCTGTGTCACGTGCTACAGTGGAAAGGCAGCGGGAGATCAGGGAGGTCAATGCGTGGCTTAAATCTTGGTGCAGGAAGGAGGGCTTTGGGTTTTTAGAGCACTGGGCTCATTTTGCACTGGGGTACAATCTGTATAGTCGTGATGGATTGCACCTGAATGGAAGAGGGTCTGCTGTGCTAGGGGAGAGGATGGTTAAAAGGTTGGAGGAGACTTTAAACTAGTGGAAGGGGGGGAGGGATACAGTAGCTTACAAAATGGAGACAGAGCAGATAGCGGAAGGGTTTCAGCTCAGACTAAGGGGGGTGGAGCCGGGGGGATGGGTAATGTCAGAACAGTGGAGACATGTAATGTAAAGTCGCATTCAGCATGTGTGGGTAGAGACAACATTAATTGTATGCTTGCTAATGCAAGGAGCCTCAATAACAAGATGGGGGAACTAGAGATAATAGCATACACTAAGCAATACGACATAATAGGAATAACAGAAACGTGGTGGGACGAAACGCATGACTGGGCTGTAAACTTAAACGGTTATACATTGTTTAGAAGGGATAGGAAACATAAGAAAGGGGGTGGAGTATGTTTATATGTAAATCAGGATTTAAAGCCTAATATTACACAACTGGAAAGCGATGAGGGAAATGTGGAATCCTTATGGGTAAATATTTTGTTAGGGAATAAACAGGGAAGTCAACTATTGGTTGGCATATACTATAAACCACCTAATATAGATAATGATGAGGAAGAACAACTGTTAGAGCAAATTAGGAAGGCTGCAGATCATAGTAGCACTTTACTTATTGGAGATTTTAATTAACCGGACATTAATTGGGATAGTGGGACTAGTAATTCAGCAAAAGGGAATCCGGTTTCTGAACATTTTAATTGATACCTTCATGTCACAACTGGTAGAAACACCAACTAGAGAGGATAACTCTCTGTCTGGACCTGGTTATAACAAATAATGTGGATCTTTTCTCAAATATTAATGTAAAGGAACAGTTGGGAAATAGTGACCATAATATGGTGACATTTGAAATAAACTCAAAGCACATTCATAAGGGGCATGCTGAAACATATAATTTTAAAAAGGCCAACTTTATTAAAATAAAGGAAGCTCTCAATGTCATTGACTGGCAGAAACTCTTTCATGGGAAAAACACTGAGGATAAGTGGAATATCTTTAAACTAACACTAGAAAAGTACACGTCACAATATATTCCACTGGTTAATAAATATAAAAGAAACAGACTGAAACCAATGTGGCTTAGTAGGAAGGTAACTAAGGAAATGAAAAATAAAAAGAAGGCATTTAAAGCTTTTAAATTTGATAAATCTGAGGCATCCTATAAAGCATATAGGGCAGCCAATAAAGCATGTAAAAATGCGATTAGATGGGCTAAACTAGAAAATGAAAAAGAAATAGCCAAAGAGAGCAAGATCAACCCTAAAAGATTCTTTAGGTACATAACCTCTAAAAAAAAACAAAAAAAAAAACAACAAGAGTGAAAATGTAGGTTCACTAAAATCTGAGTCAGGGGTATTGTTAACTGAAGATCAGGATAAGGCAGAAATTTTAAATGATTATTTTTCTTCAGTATTTATCAAAGAGAAACCTATAACAGGAGACATGAAATTCATTAATAAAAACTTACTAATACAAAGTGACTGGTTGACTCAGGACAAGGTTTTGCAGAAATTAAACAATGTGAATGTGAATAAAGCCCCAGGGCCAGATGGAATTCACCCGCGAGTACTGAGAGAGCTATGTGTTGAAATATGTAAACCTCTGTTCTTAATCTTTCAAGATTCTTTTCTTTCAGGAATAGTACCAGAGGATTGGAGAAAAGCTGACGTGGTCCCTATATTTAAGAAAGGTTTAAAATTTGTGCCTGGGAATTATAGACCTGTGAGCTTAACATCTGTGGCTGGGAAAGTATTTGAGGGGTTACTAAGGGATAATATTCAGGAATTTATTGGGAGGTATAATGTAATTGGCAAAAATCAGCATGGTTTCATGAAACACAGATCATGTCAGACTAACCTAATTACGTTCTATGAGGAAGTAAGTAGAAGTATAGATCAGAGGGTCGCAGTGGATGTGATTTACTTAGATTTTGCCAAAGCTTTCGACACCGTTCCACACAAAAGGTTACTATTTAAATTAAGAAAAATTGGTCTAGATGAAAATACTTGTTCTTGGATAGAAAACTGGCTAAAAGATAGGGTACAGAGAGTGGTCATAAATGTTACATTTTCAAGATGGACACCAGTGGTAAGCGGTGTCCCTCGGGTCTGTTATAGGACCAATACTATTCAATTTATTTATAAAATGACCTTGCGATAGGCATTGAAAGTCATGTATCAGTGTTTGCAGATGACACAAAACTAGGAAAAGTAATACAATGTGAGCAGGATGTTACTTCGCTGCAGAGGGATTTAGATAGATTGGAGGACTGGGCACTTAAATGGCAGATGAAATTTAATCTAGATAAATGCAAAATTATGCACTTTGGAGTGAAGAACACACAAGTAATTTATACCCTAAGGCTAAGGTCAGACTAACGCAGTTTTAACGTGCGTTTAGCCGCACTAAATCACGGCCGCGCTAGCAGCAAATTACGTCCAATGCCGGGCAGCATACGAAGAACGGCCGCACAAAAGTGCGGCCGCGCAACGCAAGTGGCAAACTAACGCATTTTTTCGAGAACGTCAAACCGCTAGTACTGACGTACAGAGTGCGCTGCGTCCGCTAGCGGCATGTGTGCGTGATTAGGAGACGTCAGACGCTGCTAATGTCCGGCCAACATCACGTCCAGACGCAAAAAGTGTTTTATTGATAACCGTACAAAATCACGGACGAAAATGCGCATCGTATGACCGCTATCGCGTATTCCGTGAAAAAATGCGTCCATTCATTCGAACGCACTTTTTTCACGGACAACGCAAAAAATGCGTTAGTCTGACCCTAGCCTAAATGGTACGGAGTTAGGGAAATCCAAGCAGGAGAAGGATTTGGGAATAATCATAGACTTCAAACTAAGTAACAATGTGCAATGTCAAACAGCAGCCGCCAAGGCCAGCAAAGTATTGGCATGCATTAAAAGGGAAGTTCACTAACGGGATGAAAACATAATTTTCCCTCTGTATAAATCAATGGTCAGGCCTCACCTTGAATACGCTGTGCAATTTTGGGCACCTGTCTTAAAAAAAGATATGATAGCGCTAGAAAAAGTGCAGAGACGGGCAAACTAAATTAATAAGGGGAATGGAAGGGTTAAGTTATGAGGAAAGACTAACAAGCTTAAACCTGTTTAGTTTAGAGAAACGGCGCCTTAGAGGGGATCTGATAACCTTATATAAATATATACAGGGCCATTATCAACCATTGTCTGATAGCCTATTCATTAACAGGTCTATACACAGGACAAGGAGTCATCCATTTAGACTGGAAGAAAGAAAATTTAGCTTAAAGCATAGGAAGGGTTATTTTACGGCGAACAATAAAGCTGTGGAATTCTCTGCCTGTTGAGGTGGTTGGGTCAGAGTCTGTACAGACTTTTAAAAAACGACTGGATGACTTCCTGCAGACACAGAATATTAAGGGTTATAATATTTAATATGTGGGTAAAAGCTTCTTGATCCAAGGAGAATTCTGACTGCCATTCTGGGGTCAAGAAGGAATTTTTTCCCAGTATGTTGCATATTGGCAAGCATTTCAGACTGGGTTTTTTTGCCTTCTTTTGGATCAACAGCAGTAGGTTATGTGGGAGAGGCTGAACCCGATGGACGCATGTCTTTTTTCAGCCTATATAACTATGTAACTATGCCCATCTCTGCATATAACATCCTCCTACATTAAGGGAGGGGAATTTACATAGGATGATTTAACCACTTCGATGCGGAGGACGCGCTCAGCGCGTCCTCCGCATGGCTCCTGGTGTGCTGAGGACGCGCTGAGCGCGTCCTCACTTTGGGGTCAGCGTTCGGCCGGGTCCCGGCCGATCGCTGGCCCCCCCGGTGCGGGCTGACATCCTCGATGTCAGCCCAGCATCCGAAACCGCCGCCGATGAAATTAGGTGTCATCGCGGCAGCGCGATGACACCTAATTCAGGCGCCCCCCCCGCATGTGCGGAAGAGGCGCCTGAAAAGGAGGGGGGGAGGTCCTTCGGACCTCACTCCCTCCCGATCGGCGGCGTTGCGGGGGTTAACCCAGGCACCATTTGGAAGGGCACAGCCTGCCCTTCCAAATGTTACCTGGCATTAACCCCTGGGGAGCCGGATCATCAATCGGCGCTGAAAAGCGCCGGTTCGTGATCCTTTCCCGGAGCTGGCCGACATCTTGGATGTCGGCCAAGCCTCCGGGAACTCCCCCTGAGGACTGGCGTCATCGTGCATAGCACGATGACGCCAGTCCTAGAGTTAACCCCTAACTGCCACCAACGGTGGAGATAGGGAGTTCATTGGAACTCCCTATCTCCCGATCCATGGCAGCTAGGGGTTAACGTTTGGTATTGTTGGATCGGCCAGAGCATGGCCGTTCCAACGATACCAAACTCGAAAGTGAAAAAGTTTGTAAAAAAATAAAATAAAAATAAAATAAAAAAATATTTAAAAAAATTATAAAAAAAAAATAAACACTTTTTTTTCTTTTTTTGGTTTGTTAATGCAGCAATATTGTTCCCATTTCAATTATAATGTGAACAATGATGCTGCACTAACGATTTTTGTATGCGGTGCGTTTGTTAAAAATCTTGTAATTTTCCCCAAAAAAAAATGTAACGAGACCCCATCTCAAATTTTTTTAACAAGCGCACCCCATACAAAATATAACCGCAATTGCTCGCATGTTAAAATGTGGAAAAAAAACACTTTACACGCTGTAAATTATTGAAAATTCATATTTTATTGCATTTTTTGTTATAATATACAGACAGGTCATGACGTATACATATAATAATGACATATTATTAATCTGCCGAGTCTGACGGAAAGAACGATATATAATATGTCTGGGTCATATACTAAAATAAGCCTTCAAAACGCGTTTAAACATGATGAGCAAAACCGGTAAAAATGACCTCAGCACAGAGGCGGGAAAAGCCTCAACAGCGAAAGGGTTTAATGGAGGGGGAGAGGAAAACCAAAACATTAACTTAAATAGGACTGAAAGCTTAGAGGAGATGAATGGCTTTTTTTTATTTTTAATTGAGCCCTTTAAATCCAGTGGATCCTCTGAGCGCTGAGATCGGCTGCTTGTGTTACATCTTAGCACAATGTGTCAGGCAGAGCTGTTACAGTAACTGACTGCTGCTCATCACAGCGCTCAGCTTCTGTAAAACTAGTAAATAATGTTACTGTAACGGCTTTGCATGACACATTGTGCTGAGGGATAATAATGTAACAAGCAGCCGATCTCAGTGCTCAGAGGAGCCACTGCAATATTAACTTAATAAAAATATGATTTCATATGGTGTCTGAGTGCTGTGAGCGTGAAGTGATCAGGTATTGGTGCAGGGTATTACAGCTGACTGACATCGCTCACAGCAAGTGCCTTAAATGTTTGCATTGTAATTTGCAGCTTTCAACAATGTATCTGCCGGTTTATGGTTGAACGAAATTCGTTTTCATACGATAGAACCAAAAACTACTTTTGATAGCAACTAAATAATTTGTTTTTTTATGACGAATCCATGCGTTCTAAACAAAATTTTTTGGTGTGTGTGACGGAATGGGTGTTGTCCGCCTGCGGGTGTGCTCCTATCTGCCCCTCGTGCGCTCACCGCCGACCCGACTACCGAGTGGCACGGCACTCGGCGTCTGGAGCGGCCTGGAATGACCCTGGGGGGAGGGTTGGCGGGATACAGGGAGGGTCCCCTGCAAGAGATCAGCCCGACTACCGAGCGTCACGGCACTCGGCGTCTCGAGCGGCTGATCTACTGACCTTGGGGAGGGATGGGACCGTCTGCTGGGTTAGCTTCGCTGGAGGGAACGTTCGGTTGTGCAGCGTTTCGAGCGGTCGATGCACGGACGAAGCGCCGCTGCTCCGATTCGAGGTGCGGAGTTACAGCGGATCCGGCGGTCTGTTGGGCCGGTGCACGGTCGATGCGCCGCGGCTCCGATTCGGGGAAGCGCCGCTGCTCCGATGCGGGGTGCGGAGGTACAGCGGATCTGGCGGTCTGTTGGGCCGGTGCACGGTTGATGCGCCGCGGCTCCGATTCGGGGAAGCGCCGCTGCTCCGATGCGGGGTGCGGAGGTACAGCGGATCCGGCGGTCTGTTGGGCCGGTGCACGGTCGATGCGCCGCGGCTCCAATTCGGGGAAGCGGAGTTCGGAGATACGGCCGGTCGATGGGTCGATGCGCAGCTTAGCCACAGGGTATCGGGATCAGTACCTGGGCAATGGATGTGCAAGAGACTGCGGGGAATCTCATGCAGGGAAGGCTCAAGAAAGACACCAGGCGAAGCTGTATGTACAGGTTGAACTAACTACTGGGCAAAACACATGTATTTATCAACAATCATACAGAATCAGAACAATGGGATCCCTGCCCGCCCCCCATGATCTCATTGGCCCTTTCTCGAGGTGGAGTGCCTTGGTCCCGATTCGTATTGGTTGTTCCCGAATCGGGGTGGTGCCGATTCGTAACCGGATGTTCCGAATCGGCCATCTTTCGATTCGGCCACTCCGACCGGACGTTCCGAATCGGCCATTTTACAATTCGGCCACTCCGACCGGAACCACGAGGCGATGGCAAATGGCGACGGGCAAAACATACAATGGGTGTCTTACATACTCTACACAGTTATACATACAGGGGACACTTTTATTACATCACACAATAACAACCACATCTAATAAAGAAATCAAGGTGTTCCTACAGTGCAACGGCACCTAAGGGTCCATAGTAACCCCAACGTTGTTAAAGCTGTCCCTGGCTGAGAGTCCTGGGCTTGGCTGCCGAGCCTCCTGGGTCATTCCGTGACAGTGTGCACGTGTCTACCATATTCTTTAAAGACCGACAATATACAGGGTAGGGACAACCTGACTCGTCACGAAAAAGAATAAGTTGTCAGCCTATCGAAAGCCTTCTCTGAATCTGTGGACAGGAGGAGGAAATCCTCACGCATAGATCACTGCAGTCCCCCCCCTCCTGGTTCTAATCCCCTCACCATCTAGATTGTAAATTCCCACGGGAATAGGGTCCTCAGATCCTCATGTATCTGCTGGCAGGAATACTGACCTGTTTCCTGTATGTATTGTAGAATTGTCCTGTCTTTACCCATTACACCTTGTACAGCGCTGCGGAATGTGTTGACGCTTAATAAATAATAATAGATCGGCCTCAATGGATCAGCTGGAGCGCCCTGATAGTATTGTCTTTTGCCTCTCTACCCGGGACAAAACCTACTTGATCATGGTGAATCAGGTTAGGAATGTGCGGTTGGAGGAGTGTTGCCAAGATCTTTGTAAACTGTTTAATGTCTGTATTTAGCAACAAACTGGGTCTGTAGTTGACGCAATCAGTAGGGTCTTTTCCCTCTTTTGGTAGCAGGGTGACATTGGCCATAAGTGATTGTGATGGAAGCAAACGGCCTGGGTGAGGTCATTGAATGCTATCAAAAACTGAGGTATTAGAACGGCACAAAACATTGTGTAGTAGCAGAGCGGTAGACCATCTGGGCCAGGACACTTGCCCGTTTTAGAGGATTTGAGGGCTGCTGACAGTTCCCCCTCAGTGATAGGGTCTTCTAAGAGGGCAGCATCAACCTTAGATATTGTACGTGTGGAGTGTGTGGTAAGATATGATTGAATCCGGTACTGCATTGTCGCTCTGACTAGGTCTGTCTGTCTGAGGGCCTGTCAGAGAGTACAGCTGCGAGTTGTACGCTCGCAGGGCCGTCATAATTTGTGCTGGCATATGTCGTGGTCGTCCAGCTCTATCCCGAACACAGGCGATATGTGGCGATCCGTTTTTTGGCTGTTGTTCTCGCCAGAAGGCGACCACAGTTATCACCGTGTGTATGGAAAAAGGCTTTTGTCTGAAGGCAAGTTCGATGGTGGATTACGTTCATGTGTTCTGCCAAGGAGCGTCTCAGGGTCGTAAGTGTGGTTAGTTGTATAGGGTCAGTGTCCCGTTTATGTGATCGTTCGAATTCAGAGATTTGGAGCAGCAGATCTTGTATCTGAGTGGTTCTGTGCCTCTTAAGTTCTGGCCCCTTTTTTTAATGTAGTGGCTTCAAAATAACTCATTTGTGTGCTTCCCAGATCATAGGGGCCTATGTGTCCGGGGTAACGTTCTCCGTGAAATAGGTCTCGAGCACACGCTCGCTTTCCTCTGTAAGGGACACGTTAGTCAAAAAGGGGTAATTTAGCCGCCAGGAAAAAGAGGTGGGGCGGTATAGTGGGGACGTGAGAGTTATATAGATTGGTGCATGGTCTGACCAAGTTGCCGAGCCTATAGATGCTGCTTTCAACGTGTGTAGGTGGTAATGTTGCAAGAAAAAGTAGTCCAGTCGAGTAAGACTGCTGGGGCTGAGAATAAAATGTGTAATCTCTGTCCTCAGACCAAAGGAGCTAAGGGAACGTTAAGATCTCCCCCTAAAATCCAGGTACCCTCCACAAATTCCATGATTTTGTGTAAGCTGGTGGCCACGAACCGATACTGGGCTTTGTTTGGGGCTGAAAGATTTGCAAAGGTGTAAAGTGAGTCTGCAATAAGTCCCATAACCACGAGCAGTCTCCCCTCCCCATCAGTCAGAGAGGCTGTACTTTTAAAGAGAACCTGCCTGTGAAATAATATTGCTGTGCCTTTATTTTTGGACAAGGTGTGATTACTGTAAAACCCAACTGGAAAATGTGCATCTGTCAGTTTGGCCGGGCATCAAAAGTGTCACTACACAGGCCAGAGACAGCAGGCACAATTACTGTAAAGAATCGTGTAATAATAAAATAACGTGTTAATATGATACCAATGTTGTGCTGCCTAGTCCACTTGGCCCAACAGCCGTAGGAAGAAAGCAAAGCCAATTGAGACAAAATGTGTGTCAGGCAAGGCACCATCTTCAGCCCGAGTGGCGCTTTCGTAGGAGTAGGTAGTGCCCTGTGCAGGAGTAGAGTGTCACGAGTGCAGAGCCAGCCGGCTCGGGTCTCAGTGCAGCGGCACCATCTCAGCGTGGAGTGTTCGGGAGTGCCAGGCGAGGGGCACGGAGGTCCGGTCGTGTCTCAGTGCACAGTGGTTCATGCCTGAGAACCCAGGTGTCTGCCAGCTTGGGCGAGCTGACGTGGAGGCCGAGGTGGTAGCGGTCTCGGCCGTGGGGGTCTAGAGCTGGCCTAATACACCTGTAGGGGATCCGGCCAGGGAAAATTGAGAGCAGGCATTTGAAGTTCATCCAGCAGCGTGGTCATGTCCTCAACGGTGTTAATCAAGTAAGGGCCTTGAGGCATGTGCATAAGCAGTCCCGTGGGTACGTGCCAGCGGTATCTCAAGCGTGGCTCAGTAATAGACCTGTGAGAGGTTTAAGGGCTCTCCTATAAGCCACAGTGGCCGGTGAAAGGTCCGGGAATAGTTGAAGCGGGGATCCTTCGTAGGAGAGTTGTGCAACCCCTCTGGCTTTCCTCAGAATTATTATTCTTTATTTATAAAGCGCCAGCATATTCCGCAGCGCTGTACAATAGGCACAGTATAGACAGGGTTACAATACATTGAACAACATTTGAGATGAGGGCCTTATTTCCGTAGGAACTCACAATCTAGAAGGGATGTCCTCCTTGAGGCTATAATTCGCCAAGCAGCAAATCACATCCCTCGGCGGGGCGTCAGGGGGACCCTTTGGCCGTAGGGCCCTGTGTGCAGGAACAAACTCAATGGGTTCGTGGCGTCGCGTTCTAGCACAGAATTGAAAATCCCCGTCCGTGTCTCGTGTAGTTGCGGTTGTGGGTCCTCAGTTTCCGGGAGATCTCTCAGGCATAGATTGCTGCGTCTACCCCGATTTTCTAAATCCATAATGTGTAGGGCCATACTACGCATCTGAGTCTGTTGAGTGTCTACCTTCATTGTGGTTGCTACTTGGGCATTCCGGGAATGGTCACATTCTCCCTCCAAAATCTCAACCCTCGCATTAAGGCCTTGAATGTCTGTTCTTACATGCTGTAACTCCGTTAAAATAAATTGCCAGAGGTTAGCATTAGCCTGGTAGGCCCAGTCCGGTGCCTCCGTATCTGTCGTCCGATGCGACCGGGGAATGCGCCTGGGAGAGCAGAGTAGGAGAGGCCGGGGATTGGGCCTGGTCTGGCATTGCACGTCCGGTTGCCTTGAGTAAATGGCGGCAGAGAGAAGGTGTCTCAGTTTGTTTTCTTTTCCCCCCTCCAGGGTCTTCTGGGAGCCTGTGCCTTTGTTGGTCTTCCCCATGTCGCTTAGGGATAGTGTTTAGCCGGTGGTTTGAGCTGTATCTCCTCGGAGCCTCTGCACTATGCTGCCATGTCCGACGGCAGCCAAGCCACACACCCCAGATCTCTAGTTTTCATTCCTAATTCTTTCCTGAAATTTCTTCCACTTTTATTGGTCAAAAAGTCCGTTGTCAACTCACCTCAAATTACTGTTTGATAAATAGATTTCTGTGTTATAACATTGGTTTGGGGGTTTCGTGTAAATAAATGTTTTACATATTTAATTCAAAACACTTGTTTATAGTAAATACATATTTGGATGAGTCCAATTTAAAGACACCTCTACACTGACATCCTCATCATTTTCATTGGTTTCATTCTAACATCTATTTTCTGTTTAGACAGACATTGGAGTATGCAGTGTAATTGAAGATCAGCGAGAGAAAATTGTAAAAGCAAATCCGACACTTCTTTACACATTGGCTGTCACCATGGGTGAAAGTCAGCTACAACGGATTATAAAAGATTTGCAAGGTACAGTATAGTTCTAACAGCTTCACTTTTTATTTGCTGCAGTTTATTAAACCAATTCCTTTTGCTTGGAAGCACTGTCCATATACTTTTTTTTTGCATAAGAGACAAAGCCAAAAGTAAATCTGACACAACTGTTACTAAGAAATATTTAGATTCACCCAAAGGCAGACTTTTATAATGAATGTGTCATAGAGCAATGGATATCACAAGGTTCAATGAGATATGTATTCACTATATTAGATAGCCTAACGTCAGGGCTGGTCCACTGAAATACTAGGTAATTTCCCAGTGGACAGCAATATCTGGTAGCTGGGCCTGACTATAATCAGGGCTGCTGAGAGCAGCCAGTGCAGTTGTGGCAGACCTGTAGCCCCTACTAAGCAGGTGGTGTTCTGCATTTGATCAGCACCCTGCCCAACATTTCCACATCGTCCTCTTCACATCCTGGCCCTTTGAGTGCGGGAAGCAGTGCTGTTAGGGTTGTCACATCGGCCATGTTTTCAAGGACCTACAGTTGTGTTCAAAATTATTCAACCCCCAATGCTGTAAAGGGTTTTAGGGAATTTAGTGTACATTTGTAATTGTATTCAGAATGAAATCCTACAAGGACTTTTTAAAGAACCATATGCAACCAAAATGACATCAATTGGTTTTGTAATACAGTAGTAAATGTTTCTTTTGTGAATTCTTCATTGACACAATTATTCAACCCCTTAAAGACTACCACTCTGAAGAACAGAGGTTCATTCAAGTGTTTTCAATCTGGTATTGAAAACACCTGTGGATGTCACGGAGCAGCAATAAAGCATAATAAGCACCAATTAGGCAGCTTTAAAATGACTGTGATACTCAGCTCCTTCTAGACATTTACTGGTGTGGTTACAAACATGGTGAAGTCAAGAGAATGGTCCAGGAAGACAAGAGAAGAGGTGATTACTCTTCACAGGAAGGGCAATGGCTATAAGAAGATTGCAAAGATGTTAAACATACCAAGAGAGACCATAGGAAGCATCATTTGCAAATTCAAGGCAAAGGGCACTGTTGAAACACTACCTGGTCGTGGCAGAAAGAAGATGCTGACTTTGACTGCTGTGCGCTACCTGAAGCGTAGAGTGGAGAAAAGTCCCCGTGTGACTGCTGAGGAACTGAGAAAAGATTTGTCAGATGTGGGTACTGAAGTTTCAGCTCAGACAATACGGCGCACACTGCTTAATGAAGGCCTCCATGCCAGAACTCCCAGGCGCACCCCCTTGCTGTCTCCAAAGAATAAGAAGAGTCGACTGCAGTATGCCAAAAGTCATGTGGACAAACCACAGAAGTTTTGGGATAGTGTTCTGTGGACTGATTAAACAAAATTAGAACTGTTTGGGCCCATGGATCAATGCTATGTTTGGAGGAGGAAGAACAAGCCTATGAAGAAAAGAACACCTTGCCTACTGTGAAGCATGGCGGGGAGTCAATCATGCTTTGGGGCTGTTTTGCTTCTGCAGGTACAGGGAAGCTTCAGCGTGTGCAAGGTACCATGAATTCTCTTCAGTACCAGGAGATATTGGATGACAATGTGATGCAGTCCGTCACAAACCTGAGGCTTGGGAGACGTTGGACCTTTCAACAGGACAATTGATCCCAAGCATACCTCCAAGTCCACTAGAGCATGGTTGCAGATTAAAGGCTGGAACATTTTGGAGTGGCCATCGCAGTCACCTGACTTAAATCCGATTGACAACCTCTGGTGGGACTTAAAGAAAGCAGTTGCAGTGCGCAAGCCTAAGAATGTGACTGAACTGGAGGCTTTTGCCCATGACGAATGGGCGAAGATACCCGTAGATCGCTGCAAGACACTTGTGTCAAGCTATGCTTCACGTTTAAAAGCTGTTATAACTGTAAAAGGATGTTGTCCTAAGTACTAAGATTGAATGTCACTTGGGGTTGAATAAAACTGATAATGATGTGAGCACAGAAAAGACATTTGTGGTTATTTCATTATAAATGTTATGTTATATTTGTCTGACCTACACGTGCCTCTTTGATTTAATTGTAAGCAAGATGACTGAATGATCAAAATCAATGTCAAACTGGCCAAAACACTCAATTTCAGTGGGGGTTGAATAATTTTGAACACAACTGTATTTAAATTATTCATGCTGATAGGCAGTGCATGAAAAATGCAACGTGTGGCTTGGCTGCCGATCGTAATGGCCACTTGAGACAGGAGCTCCGCAGTGACTCACAGCAACCAGCTCCATCCCGGCACTATCCCAGCCCGAATGGGGAAGATCCACAGAGCATCTGGCTCCCGGAGGGGCTCCTGTGCAGTGGCGCCTCCACCCTTTGCTCCTTCCTTGTCTCGGTCCAGAAACAGCTGGAGGCCGCGGAGGAGCTGGCGCCTGACCTGGCCTCGTGTGATGCGTCAGCCTCACTCGCTCAACTATGGGGGCCGCATCACTTACCCTCTCCCTGGCAGCAGACCCGACTGTTGACCTGACGGATTGGGGGGGGGGCTCTACTGAGGGCCTTGCCCATGATGACTGACCTGCAGGCCGGGAATTCCGCCATCCATGCCTCCATCATGATGGAGTTGCAGCATCTCCGTTCTGGCGTCCAAGGCCTCCATGTTAAGGTTTCCTCTTTGGAAGCAGAGGACGACTCGACCCACCCTGCCCAAGCTGCGACATTTGCTACTATTAATCTCCACTCCACACAGATGAGAGGTATGGCATATTATGGACCTTGATAACAGGGCGCACCAAAATAATCTCCGCTTCCTGAAATGGAGGACACTCAGATTCAACTTCAAACCGCCCTGGCAGTTATTTATTATTCACTACTGGAGCGCTCTGGATGAATGTATTGGCTTTGGCCTTTAGAGCGCTTCGACCTCGAGTCGCCCACATGATTTTATCTACTGTTTGGAGAATTTTGGCCTCAAGGAAGATCTTTTACGCAAAGCATGGAACGCCACTCAGTTTTCGTATGAAGGAGCTCCTATGCAGTAATATCCCAACCTTTTTTCTGGCTACTTTGGCTTACAGACGGGCACTGAAACCCCTTACCAGCTTGTTGCAGAGCCAGAAGATGCACTATAGGTGGGGCATCCCCATCGGCCTAGTGGTGATGATTCCTGAAGGACCCTATTTGGTAGCCTCCGAGGCGGATGTTCCTCTGTTGGTGTTGGACCTTCAGCTTTCCCCTTTGCAGCTCCAGTGGCTGGATCTGCTTGCCCGCTACTCTGCCCAGGGGATATCCTGCTCTTCCTGTACTTCCCCCTCGATCACTTAGGGTCCGCGCACGAACCTCCAGGCGGTCATAGACTGAATTCCTTGCTGTTCTGGAGCACCCACCTCCTGTATGCTCCTACAGGTTTTCTCTCTTTAGTTGCGTCCCTTTCCTGATGGCACTCCGTGACTCAAGGTTTTCTGGTTTTGGGTTCCGGGGACCTCTTGTGCTGGACTAGAGACTAGACAACCAGTTTGCTGGCCGCATACTTTGAGATCCCTGCCGTGTGTCCAATTGCCATTTTTTTTACTCCGCACCGAGGCTGCCCGCTGATGAGCTCGCTGGGGCCTGATTTATTGGGCCGACCAGGAGGGGTCCAGCTGTGACACCATTCTTGCACTTTCCTACACGCCCAAGGTGGAGATGTGGTCCCCGGTGGTGGCGATACCTTTTACTGATCTGTGCTATCTACTCTGTTTTATGCTGGTTTGGTTTTACATGTTTTATTTTATAATGCTTCATACACGATTCAGTCCACTTTCTACGTGGTGCGTTGGGGTTGGTACCCGACGGCGATTCCCCTACTCTAGCTTGGACTATTTATTTATTTTTTATATATTTTTTTTATTATTTTTTTTTCTCCCACACTATCACTTTCAAGTCCTACAAGACATCTCTATTGTAAGCCCACATGGTCCGACCATGCTCCCGTCACCATCCTCATTCGCTCCCCTATGTTTCATCTGACGATTGCGAACTGGCGCCTTGATGACTCGCTTCTGTCGGATCCACTTGTCTCGACGGAAGGGAGGCAGACTTTGGCACATTATTTTCAACTGGACTTAAACTGTGCGCGTGGTCACTAAACCAACTCTGTGGGAAGCACACAAGTGTGTGATCCGGGGATTTGTTCTTCGTAAGGGGGCAGAGAGAGCCAAGCGTAGATCCGCACATATTCAAGAGCTGTTACAGCAGATCTCTGACCTTTATGAATGCAGCTCATCACAGGGTGTATGTACGCTCTAAATTGTTCTTGTCACGGTGGGTCAGGGGATGGGGCGCCTGGCAGCAGCTTCCTCGCTGCTCGCTGGCCAGGCGCCGAATGTAAACGCTTCCGGGTGCGCTCACGTGGGACGCCGAGGGGCGGGGCCTGGCGTTATGACGCGGACCCGCCGGGTTTAAAACCCAGTCTCACCACTATACCGGTGCCCTGACGTGGTATTCACTTCCCGCAGAGCTCTTGTGAATATTTGGCTATTACCTGTGTATGACTCTTGGCATTGGCAAACGAACCCTCCTGTGTATGACCCTTGGCATTGGCAAACGAATCCTCCTGTGTATGACTCTTGGCATTGGCAAACGAACCCTCCTGTGTATAACCCTTGGCATTGGCAAACGAACCCTCCTGTGTATAACCCTTGGCATTGGCAAACGAACCCTCCTGTGTATAACCCTTGGCATTGGCAAACGAACCCTCCTGTGTATGACCCTTGGCATTGGCAAACGAACTCTCCTGTGTATGACCCCTGGCATTTGCAAACGAACCCTCTGTGTATAACCCCTGGTATTGGCATTTACTCTGCTCTTGTTCTGCCCTTAACGTTGGTACCGAGGTCAGTCTATGTGGCACCCTAAGCACACATCAGATTACCTCTGCTAATACTAAAGTCCTAGGGAGGACTTGTACTCTGGTCTGTACCTTTGTCTGGTGTTTTCCTTTCTTTATCTGTTACCTGCTTAATCGTCTATATAGCTTTGCCGACCATTCAAGGATCGGAAGAGTAGAGAGTGAGCTACATAAAGAGATCACTATCTTGGTAATCAGAAGGATTCGTGACAGTACTCTATTCCATACCTCTGTCTGGTGTTACCCCTTGTTTATCTATTGTCTGGTTAATTGTCTTTCTAGTTTTGCCGACCATTCAAGGATCGGAAGGGTAGAGAGCGGTCTGCGTAAAGGGACCACTATTTTGGTAATCAGAGGGATCCGTGACAGTTCTTTCACCTTCATGGTAACAAGAGCGGAAAGCTGTTGCCCGAAGGCTCGCTATAAAGCATTCTGTCACCTATATTTCTAAACTGCGGAATAGACATGGTACTGTGCACACCTTTCCCAACAAACCTTTACACATTGTACATGCATATTATTCTGATCTTTATAACTTGCTGAACCCTCTGGCCCAAGAACAAAAATGGGCCGCTATTTTCGCCTACCTGACTGAACATTCCTCTACGAAAATTTCCAAATCGACTGCTGACTTGCATGACGGACCAATAACTGCGGAGGAACTAGTTCTGGCGTTGAAATCCTCTAAATCTGGTAAATGCCCTGGCCCCGACGGATTGCTCCTTAGATACTATAAACAATAGGTTGATATACTTTACTCTCCCCTCCTGTCGGTGTTTGACTGAGTGACTGACGGACGGGCTCTCCCCTCACAATTATTAGCAGCTAATATCGTGATAATCCGGAAGGAAGGTAAGGATGACAAACTCTGTACTAATTACAGGCCAGTCTCCCTGCTTAACTGCGATCTGAAATTATGTGCAAAGATTTTGGCCTTGAGACTTCACCCTTACCTTCAAACACTAGTAAATGGGGACCAAGTGGATTTTTCCCAGGTTGTGAGGCTAGGGACGATACCATACAGACTCTTCAACTCATGCACCATGGATGCCACACGCACGGAGCAAGGGCTCTTGCTCCTCTCCACTGATGCGGAGAAAGCTTTCGACAGGGTCGACTGGGAGTTTTTGTTTCCGACCATGAGACACGTAGGCTTGGGCCCTACATTCTGCATATGGAGTGAGGCCTTAAATCCTAACCCGACGGCATAAGTGTGTATTAATGGTACCTTCACGGACCCTTTTCCGATCTGTAATGGCACCCGCCAAGGTTGCCCCCCCCTGTCCCTGCTACTTTTTATTCTGGAAAAAATGGATACCCCTCTATGCAGCACTGCTTACGATCATTTTATCTACAGTGTTGTTAACAGAGGCAATACATCCCTATTACACACACACTGTATATACACAAATATATTAGCAAAAGTTGCATGGGCCATATACAGACACATATATCATGCAGTCCCTTCTGGGCAGCGATGAAGTGTCCGCCTTTTGGAAGATTTTTTTTGTGCCCACCCCCCCTCTTCCATCATCTTCCTTCCCTCGTCTGCAGCAACGGTGGACACGGGTTGGTGCCTCCAGTGATGATGGCTGATCCTCGGGCCGCGACTTCATTTTTTTTCCACCGGAAACTGCTTGGGGAACCGCTGGTGGCGGAGCACCCCACCGGACTTGCGGGAGGTCTGAGTGCTGTTATTTCGCTGATTGTTCTGTCTGCCCTTGGCTCAGGGCCTTTCATTGATTCTTATGTCTATGTGTTATCGGGTTTGAAGTTACAACTATGCCTAGTTTAGCTTAAATTGTTATACGGGGGCTCCCTGAGGGGGGCCTACCCCCTGGATGTTTTTCTGCGGTGCGGGGGTCCCTCCCTCCCAGACTACCCTTTTTTCTGGATTTTGCACGAGTTAAAATTTGTGTCGGGCGCGGAAGTGTGGGTGACCGGAGTTCTGGGAGTGATTCGATCTCCCTTGCCTTCCCCTCTGAGGTCTGCCTGGCAGTCAATAATTCCAGGCGCTATTTTTTTTTGTGCTGTGTTTATGTCAAGATTTGTTGGTGGCTCTTTGTTTCTTGGGTGTGAAACCCGCTCCTATGTTCTTTCTTGTTCTTCTTGCTCTTTTATTCCTCTCCCCCTCTCGATCCCTTTACCCCTTTTCCCTAACCTCGTGCTCCGCTTATCTACTGTCTCCAACATTGTGATGGGGGGACGGTGTCCGTGCCTTCTTCCCTATTTACATCCCCTTCCTGGGCTCTAGATGGGGGATAGAGGCCTAGCCATTCTGTCCCTTAATGTCAAGGGACTGAACACCCCTCAGAAACGGCATATGCTCTTGTGAGAGTTAAAGAGATCTGTATGTCACATAGCGATGGTACAGGAGACCCACTTTACCAATTCCCACCAGTTTTCGTTGAGGGACAGGGCCTTCACATCCACGTACATGGCGTCAGCTCCACAAAAAAGGAAGCGGGTGGCCACTCTTATTCATTCCTCCTGTCCCTTTAAGGTCCACCTACAGGTGTCTGATCCAGAAGGAAGATATTTACTGCTGGTCGGACAAATTGCCTCCACTAACCTTTGTCAGGTCTCACCAGACCCACGGGTTCCCCCACTGCCGAGCCCCGAGCCGCAACCCCGCGCCGCGATTCCGGACCCCCTGCGGCTTCCTTAGCGGTAGCGAGGGCTGTTCCCGCGGCACAGTGGCCCCCAGTGTCAGCGCTCCATACCGGGGACCCCTTCAATCAACACACTCCCCGCGACACCACGGATTCCCCTTGCAGCAACTCACCCCCGGCATCAGCTACCACGCGTCTCGGCGTCCCACGTGGTTCCTCCAAGATGGCGTCGCCAACCAATCAGAATCCAGTATCCCCAGGTAACCAGATAAACTTCTCTCCTGATTGGTCCAATTCCCACAGGCGCCCTATTTAAATCCCAGTCTCTCCAAAACTCATTGCTTGGTTGTCCTGTTCCTTCCCTTTAACCTCCCTCACCTGAGCATACCTGCCTATGACTCTTCTATCAGCTTTACCGTGTACCGAACCTCCGCTTGTACCACCGACTACCCTCGATCAGCTTTACCGTGTACCGAACCTCCGCTTGTACCACCGGCTACCCTCGATCTGCTTTACCGTGTACCGAACCCCTGCTTGTACCACCGACTACCCTCGATCAGCTTTACCGTGTACCGAACCCCTGCTTGTACCACCGACGACCCTCTGCCAGCTTTGCCGTGTGCCGAACCTCAGCTTGTATCATCGACTACTCTCTTCTAGAAACCCTGCAAGGTATTGAGCCTTACGTTATTTGCTATACACCTTGTCACATCCAGACTTTCCCCCAAAACGGCTTGTCCCGCATCCTGAACTCCACAAATACGAACCTGACAGATACAACCAAGCCTCTCAGAATGGAGCTCGTGGATATAGCCGAAGCCCTCAACACAATGTCCCGCCAGATTGGGAATCTAAACCAGACCGTCCAAGATTTACAAACCGGACAGGCTCAACTCCAGAACCAGGTCTCAGACCTTATGGCCACCACCTCGCCCCTCCCTATCCCAAACATACCAACACATCTACCCTTGGTTGATGCTATGGCTCCTGAACCTCTTGTACCGTTGCCAGACCGCTTTTCCGGTGACCGGAATAAATATCGGGTGTTTCTCACGGATTGTCAGCTTCTGTTTTCCCTAAAGCCCCGAACCTACCACTCTGAGGACGTCCGAATCAAAACAGTGATATCGCTGTTACAAGGCGAACCTCGACTGTGGGCTCACCATCTTATAACCAGCAACGACCCCGCTCTTGCATCCTGGGAAGCCTTTGTCACTGCACTGGACGACTTGTATGATGACCCATATCGTTTTGAGTCAGCCCAGACCTCCATACGAGACCTTAGACAGGGGAAACGCCCGTGGAGGACTATATCGCTGAATTCAAGACTCTGTCCATAGAGACGGGTTGGAACGAAACCGCACTGGTCTGTCAATTCAAGGTCGGATTGTCCAGCGAGGTAAAAGATGACCTGTCCCACGTCCGAGCCCCTCTCTCCCTCGAACCTCTTATACAGCTGGTCACCAACATAGACCGACGCCTACGAGAACGGAGAAGGGAACGAAACACCCAAACCTCAACTCCATCCACAAGGCGACCTTTCTTTTCCACACCCACTCGAGTCACCTCCCCCCCTACTACTTCTGCACCCGTCGAAGAAGCCATGCAAATTGGGCTGGTGAAGGGGCACCTACCACCTGAAGAACTTGCAAGACGACGGAACCATCACCTGTGTCTCTATTGTGGTAAACCCAATCACATGGCCCGTGAATGCCCCGATAAGGTCAAGTTCCATTGAGGTAACGACCATAAAATACCCGACAATCCGCGTCTAGAAGATTTGCACCCTGTCGAGCCTCAACATTTGTCTATCTTTATTCTATTACAGTGGGATAAACACTCAGTGACCCTTCCCGCTATGATCGACTCCGGCGCAAGTGGCTGCTTTATGGACACTACCCTGGCAACCCTTCTATGTATACACTCACCGAAATAAAATTAAACCCTTGAGCATCCAAAGTGTTGATGGGTCTCCCTTGATATCCGGTCCAGTTACTACCGAAACCATATCCCTTACGATATATATAGGTGACCGGCACAAAGAAACCCTACGATTCGATCTAGTCAAATCACCCCTGTTCCCCATCATCCTAGGGTTACCCTGGTTGGTAAAACACGACCCCACAATCTCCTGGACCACTAGTCGTCTTACCTTCTCGTCTCCCCACTGCAGGACTCATTGTCTCGCACACACCACTGGTACCATCCTGTCTATTCTTGACCAGAACTTGACAACCCCTCAGGTGACCCTACCACAGGTGTACGCGGACTACGCAGACGTCTTCTGCAAAAAAAGGGGTAGAAAAACTCCCCCCCCCCTCGTGTATACGACTGCCCCATTGACCTCCTCCCTGGAGCTGCCATACCCTATGGCTGCGTTTACCCGTTGTCGGGACCGGAATTACGGGTACTAAAAGGGTACATTCAGGAAAATCTAGAGAAGAACTTTATCCGACCTTCCTCTTCCCCTGCAGGAGCGGGCATCTTTTTCGTTGAAAAAAAGGATGGGGGTCTTCGCCCGTGTGTGGACTATCGAGAATTAAACAAGATCACCATAAAGAACAAGTACCCCTTACCACTTATACCCGAACTTCTAGATCAATTAAAGACTGCCACCGTTTTCACGAAACTTGACCTTAGGGGAGCGTACAATTTATTGCGCATACGCGAAGGGGATGAGTGGAAGACGGCCTTCCGCACTAGATATGGCCATTTTGAGTATCTTGTTATGCCATATGGGCTATGTAACGCCCCAGCTGCTTTCCAACATTTCATAAACGATATCCTACGCGATCTACTAGATGTATACGTAGTCGCCTACCTGGACGATATCCTTATCTACTCCGAGTCCTTGACTCATCACCACCAACATCCACAGACGAAGAAGACACCGTTCTGCATCAGGGACATTTCCTTGCCACTCAGACCCACCTTCTTAAAGACCTCCAAGACCGTGATACCACCACTCCCCACAACTCCGGACGCTTGTTCGTACCACCTGCCAAACGATTAGACATCCTACGCCTCAATCACGATGCCCCCACGGCAGGACACGGAGGCATCATAAAAACACTAGACCTTATCCTGCGACACTTTTGGTGGCCCTCCGTCTCCCTAGATGTTCAGAAATACGTCAAGGCATGTGATACCTGCAACCGTTGTAAGGTCCCTAGATCAAAAGTAACAGGACTCCTTCAACCTTTACCCGTCCCGCTTCGCCCATGGTCTAGTATTTCCGTTGACTTCATCGTCGACCTACCCCTGTCCCGAAAACATACCACTATCATGGTGGTAGTAGACCGACTTTCTAAAATGGCCCATTTCATCCCTACCCAAGGATTACCCTCCGCCAAGGACACCTCCGACCTTTTTTTTCCCCATGTTTTCAGACTCCATGGCACCCCTGAAACCGTCATCTCAGATCGTGGCCCCCAATTTACCTCAAGGT
This sequence comes from Leptobrachium leishanense, assembly GCA_009667805.1. Classification (NCBI taxonomy): domain Eukaryota; kingdom Metazoa; phylum Chordata; class Amphibia; order Anura; family Megophryidae; genus Leptobrachium; species Leptobrachium leishanense. The sequence continues at coordinate 214,366,966 of CM019067.1, read as the reverse complement.
TCTGGAAAGCCTTCTGTACACTGTTACAAATATCCGTCTGTCTATCCACTTCCTTCCACCCCCACTCCAATGGGCAGACCGAAAGAACGAATCAAACCCTGGAGCAATACTTACGTTGCTATACCTCATATCTACAAGACGATTGGTCCGACCTCCTCACCTCAGCGGAATTTGCATATAACTCTCAAATACACGCCTCTATCAAACAATCCCCTTTTTTCATTAACTATGGATTTCATCCCTCAGTTCTTCCAGACACTCCGCCCCAGAGTCCCTTGCCTATGGTCAACGAAGATATTCGAAATCTACAACAAGGGTTCATCCTCGCGAAGAACACCCTGTTAGAATCCCAAAACACCTACAAGAAATATGCCGACCTACATCGCAAAGCAGCCCCTGCTTATCAACCGTCACAGAAAGTATGGCTATCCACCAAAAATCTCAAACTGTCGTGTCCAACTAAAAAATTAGGTCCTAAATACGTAGGTCCCTATCCTATCGTCTCTATCGTCTCCCCTGTCGCTGTCCGCCTCCAACTCCCTCCCTCATTTAAAATCCATCCAGTTTTTCATGTCTCCCTTCTAAAACCCTGGACCGAGGACCACTTTCCCCAGCGCTCACCCCCTCCTCCAGACCCGATCATCGTGGAGGGACTTAAGGAATTCGAAGTCCAACGCATTCTAGATTCCCGTTCTCGCTACAATAAATTAGAATATCTCATCCAGTGGAAGGGATATGGACCTGAGGAGCATTCATGGGAACCCGCGACCCAAGTCCATGCCCCTTCTCGGGTACGGGCCTTTCACCTCCGACACCCCTCCAAGCCTGGCCCGTTATGCCCCCAGAGGGGTCGTCCTAAGAAGGGGGTACTGTCAGGTCTCACCAGACCCACGGGTTCCCCCACCGCCGAGCCCCGAGCCGCAACCCCGCGCCGCGATTCCGGACCCCCTGCGGCTTCCTTAGCGGTAGCGAGGGCTGTTCCCGCGGCACAGTGGCCCCCAGTGTCAGCGCTCCATACCGGGGACCCCTTCAATCAACACACTCCCCGCGACACCACGGATTCCCCTTGCAGCAACTCACCCCCGGCATCAGCTACCACGCGTCTCGGCGTCCCACGTGGTTCCTCCAAGATGGCGTCGCCAACCAATCAGAATCCAGTATCCCCAGGTAACCAGATAAACTTCTCTCCTGATTGGTCCAATTCCCACAGGCGCCCTATTTAAATCCCAGTCTCTCCAAAACTCATTGCTTGGTTGTCCTGTTCCTTCCCTTTAACCTCCCTCACCTGAGCATACCTGCCTATGACTCTTCTATCAGCTTTACCATGTACCGAACCTCCGCTTGTACCACCGACTACCCTCCATCAGCTTTACCGTGTACCGAACCTCCGCTTGTACCACCGGCTACCCTCGATCTGCTTTACCGTGTACCGAACCCCTGCTTGTACCACCGACGACCCTCTGCCAGCTTTGTCGTGTGCCGAACCTCAGCTTGTATCATCGACTACTCTCTTCTAGAAACCCTGCAAGGTATTGAGCCTTACGTTATTTGCTATACACCTTGTCACATCCAGACTTTCCCCCAAAACGGCTTGTCCCGCATCCTGAACTCCACAAACACGAACCTGACAACCTTACCTTAATTAACATATACTGCGTGGGGAACCGCTGGTGGCGGAGCACCACACCGGACTTGCGGGAGGTCTGAGTGCTGTTATTTCGCTGATTGTTCTGTCTGCCCTTGGCTCAGGGCCTTTCATTGATTCTTATGTTTATGTGTTATCGGGTTTGAAGTTACAACTATGCCTAGTTTAGCTTAAATTGTTATACGGGGGCTCCCTGAGGGGGGCCTACCCCGGCTGTTTATCTGCGGTGCGGGGGTCCCTCCCCCTTTAAGGTCCACCTACAGGTGTCTGATCCAGAAGGAAGATATTTACTGCTGGTCGGACAAATTGCCTCCACTAACCTTACCTTAATTAACATATACGCCCCTAATGGCCCTGATCCTGACTTTTGGACGGAGATTTCCTCCCTACTGATGGACAAAGCGGAGGGCCACGTTATACTTGGAGGTGACTTCGACGCCGCCCCCCAACCCCTGTTAGACAGGAAGGCTTCTCGGGACTCTTCTGGGGTGCCTTCCATTTATCCACAGGACGCTTCCCTGGAATCCTTTATGCTTGACCATTCCCTGGTAGACGCCTGGCGTCTTCACCACCTGGGAGACAGAGATTTCTACTTTTTCTCTAACCCCCACTGTTCATATTCCCGTATAGATCTATTCCTGGTATCCCTGACTACTATGCCCTTTATCACAGCTTCTAGCATAGGTGACAGCACTTGGTCGGACCATGCTCCGATTTTCTTGACACTGGCGATTCCGTCCTTTAAACCAGCATGGACGTGGAAATTTAATTCCTCGCTGTTGCATAACCCTGAACAGATCGGGGCGTTGCAGCAACTGCTCGGAGATTATTTTTCGGACAGTGACGCACCTGACCTCTCCCCTACCACCCTGTGGCTGGCCCACAAACCGGTGATCCGTGGCCACTTAATACAGTTGGACAGTAGATTGAAAGAGCAAAAGCTGGCGTCGCTTGTTTCCCTATCAAAGTGGGAAGCTTTGAACAAACTTTTGCCCTCAGATGATTTGGCCGCCCAGATTAGGACGGTTCGGACTGAGATCCGCCGCCTGCTTTTGGATGATGCAGCCCGTTCCCTAGCCTGGTCCAAGTGGACCTACTTCGAATTCTCAAATAAACCTCACACTCTCCTGGCAGCTAAACTTCACAGTAAAACTAGGTCCAAACATATTACGGACTCTGCAGGTGTCCTGCACAAGAACCCTGCTACGGTTAGCAGACTCTTTACCTCTTACTTTCAGGCTCTATACAACCACTCTCTGACCTATGTCTCTGACTCCACCCCTCTGATCCACTCTATTGACCGTTTCTTGTCGGCCGCCTCCCTTCCCCGGCTCACCCCCTCCCAGAGGCAGACTCTCAGGGATCCCCCCTCCTAGGAGGAGAGAGCGGTGGTACTTAAATCATTTAAACCCCATAAGGCCCCGGGACCGGATGGGTTCTCGGCCTGTTATTATAAACCCTTTGCACAGATTTTGTTCCCGCACTTACATACATTTTTTCTGTCTCTGTGGGAGGGTGTCAAGGCTCCGAGTAATTTCCTTCGGTCAGACATCATTCTCATTCCTAAGGAGGGAAAGGATCCATCCTACCCCCAAAACAATAGGCCTATCTCCCTCCTGAATGTTGATTAGAAGATATTTACAAAGAGGCTGAACTCTTTCCTTGCCAACATAATTCACCATGACCAGGTGGGGTTCATCCCGTGCAGGCATGCTTTTGCGAATGCCAGAAGGGCGGTGGTGCTGATGGAACGCATAGTCCAGACCAGTTTGCCTTGGACGCAGAGAAGGCATTCGACAGACTGGAGTGGCCTTTCTTGTTTAAACTTTTGAGCACATGGGGATTTCCGATGACTTTTATCTCTGCTCTCCGGTCCCTGTATACTTCCATATACTGCCGTTATCAATCCTGGAACGGTCCCTGCGAGTTTCACAATAAGAAATGGGACTCGTCGGGGCTGCCTCCTTTCTCCCCTACTCTTTGCTCTGTCCCTTGAGCCCCTCCTGTCGACTATTCGTCACTCCCCTCACATCACGGGAGTGAAAGTGGGAAGGGAAGAATATAAGGTATCTGCGTACGCCGACGATGTACTACTAACACTCAGCCAACTGTCCACCTCAGTTCCGCACCTTTTATCTCTCCTGCGAGATTTCTCTGAGGTTTCAGGTTACAAGATTAACCTTGAAAAGTCGGTATCAATGCCCTTCTCTCTCCCGGAGCCGGCCTGTCACGAAACTGGGACAGCTTCTGGGTTTCGCTTCACTCACATCTCTCTGAAATATCTGGGGGTGTGGCTGGCACCCAGGGCCGCATTTACCTCTCAGGAGCCTGTAGGCAGAGAAATCTGAAGCGCCCCACCCCTCATAAAAAAAGATACTTTTTTTCTTGGCAGAATTATTTTTATTTACAACAGAAATAAATATTACAAATTTTAAATCAAATAAATCAGGTATCAGAACCATTGTAGTACTGATGACAGGAGGCGGAGCTCAGGAGTTAATGCGAGTGATGCGCCTGCAACTACAGATGATGCTTCGTTCGCTCGCCGGCTGCAGGAAGTGGGCCAGCAGGCGAAGCTTCATCTGTAGTTACAGCCGCTCCGCATCACTCGCATTACGCTGCAGCCTGGCTCTTAACAGGCCACGGACAAGTACCGTTCCGCGGCCCAGGGACCCCCCTACTTTACTGCCTGTCAGCGGCTGCCTGAAATGGGTCACATCCTTGTCACTCTCAGGCAGCGAGTGAGAACAATCACACTCCTGTCACTAGCTGCCTGAGCGTGACAAGGGTGTGATTGCTGTCAGCGGCTGCCTCACCTGCACAGAGTTACGTGACCACTGTCAGACAGCCAGTGATAGGAATGTGATTACTGACAGCAGTCATTCACACCCCTCTGTCACTGAGAGCCTGAGACTAACAAGCATGTGATTGCGGTCAGAGAGCAGAGGCTGCATGAAAGTGACCACTGTCAGACTGCCAGGTAGTGACCGTAGTGTGATTGCTGACAGCCTGTCATGATCCATGTTGATTCCTGCAGGGACCCTCCTGCAACACAATGCAGTAGACTTAGACAGGAGTAGAGTCACTCACCATCAACCGTAGATCAGTGACTTTGTCTCCAAATGATGTCTCGGGCAGGGCGGGAGATATCGGGCCTCGGCACAGGCAGGCTGCTGAATCCTTCCCAGTCCGTCAAGTGACGGAGGCGGCAGGCTGGCTCCGCTCATGACCCATCTCCAGGGACTGACTGACAACTGATGGGGCCCCCCGGGCAATAAGAGAGAGTTGGGCTCTCTTATGCCTTGAACATGCAAAAGCCACATCCATATACAAGCAACACCCACATGTACATGTACATTACTGGTGTTAAATAACTTATTTCTTCACACGAGTTTCAAAATAAATGTTCTTGTAAGCGTTATTTATTTTTTAGGAGAAATCCATGATTCAGATTTATTATTTTTTTAAATGCATTTTTTATTTATTCTGTAACAGACCTTTTTATTGTTATTCATAGGACCTTATATGTTATTTTCATGCATTATGTTTGCTTAAATTAAAAAAAAAGGAACCTGCGGTGAATGCTGAATTCACTGCCGGGCCAGCAAGTGGAACTCGCCAAATTGCACCGAATGAAATTTTCGTGCTCTTTGACACTATACAGGGAGTCTGGGAGTTACAGATTTGTCTGTGTTACACGTAATACACAGAGAAGACACCATAGGAGTCTGGGATTTACTGGTTTGTCTGCACCACACTGACATCCACATTGACATCCACATACGCCTCACCGACGGGTGCCATTGCGCGGCACTGATTTGTTCCCGCCCCGCACGTCATTGGCTGCACAAGGATGGCTTGAGTTCAGGCCGCCCCCGTGCAGCCAATGATGCTTGCTGCGAGTCAGCGGGCGCAGGCTGCGAGTCAGCCCCATTGAAGACAGCGGGGCGTACATGTACGCCCTGCGTCTTCAAAGCCCTCATGCAGCCAGGATGACACACAACGTCCTGCGGCGGGAAGGGGTTGAAGGGACTCTATGCACCCTGACAGTATGTGTTAAATGTGTGATGGGCAGTGTGTGTGGAATGTGTGTCACTGACTCACTACTTGAAATCCCAACGTGTCTTTAATCCATTCCAGGCAGCATCTCTCCTGTGCTCATACTGCAGTGTGTCCCCCTATGGCAATTTAGTGGAAGTCTCCTCCATGCACACTGTGTGAGTGGCTGTAGCTGCATTGCCTCTCTGGGGCCCCAGCGCTCCTCATGTTTCTTGACCTGCTGCAGGCCCTGCCTCTCCCTCCACTGAGTGATCTTCATGGCCACTCATGGGCAGTCTGGCTCCCGCAGCTCCTCTCATTTTGCACTTCCTGACTGGCCTTCTGTCACCTAATGATGATAATGATGAGTCAGAGGTGGGACGCTCTTTTTCAAGCTCTTGGGAAGCAGCCTTCCTGCTCTTTCATGCAGGTCGAGGCTGGAGGGGCGGGGCTTATTTATGCAGTGTTCTGTTCCTCCTGTGAAGCATGTGGGAGGCAGCAGCACTGCAGGGGCCACATGTCGTTCACATGATGTGGAATTTATCATAGTATCCCCCCCCCGCACAGCCGCAAGTTACATCGCGGGACATTTAAAAAAAACGGGGAAAAAAAAACCACTCAGACAGCAGGCGCCCCTCTAGAAAGGGCACCTGTCGGCACGCGCCTACAGTACCTAATGGGAAATCCGGCCCTGCTGGCACCTGACCTGAATGGATTGTATTCCTTAAATTATGATGCGATGTTTAAAGTCCTGGGGGCAAACCTGGAGAGGTGGGGGAGAGAGGGGGTCTCCTGGATTGGCAGGATTAACTGTGTAAAGATGAACCTGCTCCCTAGATTATTATACTTGTTTCAAGCCTTGCCGATCTGGGTGTGCCCCCGATCTCTACACCATCTGCAGTCTCAAGTTGAAGGTTGTGTGTTGGCGGGTGGCAGGAAGAGGTTTTCTAAATATGTCCTCTATTGTCCCAAAGAACATGGAGGGTTAGGCCTTCCTCATTTATATAAATATTTTCAAGCTGCTCAAGTCGCACAGTTTGTGATGTTTCATGTACCCCAGCACTCCCAACGCTGGGCAGACCTGGAGTCTGATTTCTTTGCGCCAGGCCTCCCGCAATTTTATTTTTGGTTGCCCAAGGAATTTTGCCCGCTACTACGGTCCACTTGTACAGCGACCCTGACCTCCCTACGGGTTTGGGACTCTGGGACAAATTCCACCTTTGCTCCTGTTACTCTCCTCTCATGCCATACAGTATCTGCGCAATAGAGCCTTTGCTCCAGGCTTGAGCCCCTCAGTTGTTTACGCTTTTGAGAACATTAATTTGCAACGACTGGTGCACTTCCGAAAGAAGGGAGACCCCTGGCCATCTTTTGTAGACCTGCAATACCGGGGTGACTTTAGGACATCTGATTTCTTCAGGTTTTTACAGCTCCATGACTTCTTATCTCAAGGTAACATCTCGAAGGCAGCGAGGCAGAAGCTGACCTTTTTCGAGTCCCTATGTGATGCAGGTCAGGTCCCGAAGGCTCTGATCTCGACTCTATACAACCACTTCTCCTGTGAGGACATCTCTTGGCTGACCCCAGTCTTTATTGCTCGATGGGAATTGGATATTGGGGAGTAGTTGGTTGGGGAGGACTGGCAGGACATGAGGGAAAATGTTGCAAAGGTGTCTTTGTCACAATGAAGGAACAAGCGTACAAAACGATGTATAGATGGTACACCACCCCTATCCTGGTGTCGCACCTGCAGCCAGGTACCCCTGTTGTTTGATGGAGGGGTTGCGGGCCAGGGGTACCTGGTTTCACATGTGGTGGCTCTGCCCTAAAGTGTGACGGTACTGGGACGAGGTAAGTGAGCTATTGGAGGAAGTGTTTCAACAGTCTATCCCAAAGGATCCTTGGTTCTTTCGGCTATATAGGTCTCCGTCTGTCCTTCAGGAGTTGGACGGCAGACTCTTTCACAAGGTGGTGTTGGGTGCCCAGCGAGCTCTGGCCAAGCACTGGCGGGATAGCGACGTGCCTCCCATCTCAGTGGCCCGGGCTTATATTGCAGAGGCTCACCATATGGATTAGCTGTCGGTCGTGGTGCATGACACGCTTCCAACGTTTTTCAAAATTTGGACTCGTTGGGAGGAATTGTACCCGCAAATGGTTATGGGGCAGAGGTCCCCCCTCTCCCCTTCCCCCTTTCTTGTCCCTTTTTTTTTCTTCTTAGTGTCTCGTGTGGTTAGTTGTCTGGTTCGTCCACGTCCCCGTTGGGTGTCACGCCATGAGCGGGGTGGGCAGTATAACTTGATATCGTTACCCTGCCGCTGTTGTGTGTGTTGTGTGTGTTATTTCTCTATTTTGAAAAGGTTTCATTACAAAAATAAAAAGAATTAAAAAAAGAATAATAATTTAGAGTACACTGCCACATACAGTCCACAGAGGAATCAAAAATGTAACAAAAACAAATAAAGAGAAAAAGCTTGAACACAATAATAAAGCATACAGATATTGTGGCAGCTAACCAAAAAACATAATCAAACAAGGCACCACCGTATCCTAAACAAAACATGTAAGCATGTCTCAAAAGCATAAACAAAAATAAACAAAATTATAAAGACACCAAGAGCCCCGCAGTTGAGACGCACATACCAAGACCAGGTACCCCCAACGTTTTGGCGAAATGCCTTTTTCAAGGGTTACTCATCTAAAGGTAGTTAGTATTCTCCATGTATAATCACACTCAAACCATGGCTCTTCTAAAGATGGCCGCCGGTATAGAAGATGGCGGCCAATTTCCCAGCTATTCCCATTACATTTACATATTGGTACCCAGTCTTCCACTGCTCGCGGCCATTGTTTGCATTGCCGTCTTCACCATGGGCGTCCGCAGCATGGGGCAAGGGGGGGCATTTGCCCCCCCCCTGGATCAACAGGCTTAAATTATGATAATTTATTCACTGCAATGCTGCAGTTCCTGGGCTCTCCACTAGGCTGCACGAGCGTCACATCCCCACTACACCTCCAATCCACCATGTGCTCCCACTCACTTTGCATGCTGGGAGAGGCAGGGCTGAGATGCAGGTGCAGCTGCTCCTATGGGCTACAGGCTGGGATGCTGGACACAAGAAAAAAGGTAATGATTGCCAAATAAATACATTTTTATTAAGCTTGATGCCAGTGTCTTTATGAGATTCCCCTGATCTGAGGTCTAGTTTATCTGTTGGGAAGAGGGACACAAAATGATGAATAGCAATCTGGTGGAGGCCTGTGTTAAGATCACAGAGCTTGCATGAGGTACAGGCCAGGGCAATATTGGCAGTATACAGGCATTCTAGGCAGGGTCTTGCCTGGGCAGTGGGGATGAGGACCCATCTCCAGAGCTTACAATCTAAGAGGAGAGGCGACCCTGCTCCAGAGTTTACAATATAAGCGGAGAGAAGACCCTGGTCAAGAGCTTACAATCTAAGAGGAGAGGGTTGAGGAGATAGGTGTGTGTGTGTATGCAGGGAAGGTGACTATATATATATATATATATATATTTGGAGTGGGGGGCCTGGTGTGTGTGCCAGTATATGTGTGGGGGGGTCATGGTTTGTGTATACAGAGCTGGCCCTGTGTACACAGAGATGGCCTTAAAAAAACACTTCCTTTAGTGCCTTGATCCTGGGTGTTTGGCTAGTGTGGTGCATTGAATAGCGTTAACAGACTAGAAAATGCAACACTCAGATTAGACACTTATACCTTTATTCTTCTATTAGACTTGCATAATGTTTCGCAGCCTCCACTTTACTTCACTTTATTTTATAACTGTCCCCTTCATGATATTGTCAAAAGGTCAGAATATGGATGCCATTAAAATCCCCCCCCCCGGAAAAATTTCTGCAGACGCCCATGGTCTTCACCAAAGTACCGTGATCAGTGGTGTATTTTGGCCTAGGCCGACTAGGCCTAGGGCGGCACTTTCCAGGGGGCGGCGGCCCGCACTGGTGGCCCCACCCCAAAAAATAAAAAAAAATTTTTTTTTTACTTTTGCAAAATATTTTACCAGGAAGGATACATTGAGATTTCACTAATTTCCAAGTATGTCCTGGGTAGGCAAGTGTTATGGAAAGTTTGGTGTTTGCGCATAAAGTCCTGGTGCACTAAAAAGGTACACTTCAGTATTAAAGTGCGCCCAATACAAACAAATCCGTCACTATAAAAATACACGCTATATCTAGCTCTTTCTGTATAAGAACGAAGTACTTCTCTATCCCAACAGGAATCAGACAAACACGCTGCTTCAAGCTGGAAAATCCTGTGGCCAAGTGAGCTGTGGCTCCTGGATTGTTTAATTTATTAGACAATCGCACACGCCCAGTAGCCCCCTGGCTGTACAACAGAAAAGCCAGGTTGCCCAGTAATTACATTTACATATCAAAAGGACAGGGGCGTGGACCAGAATGACCGACTGGCCTCCTGGAGATGACTCATCCCTGAGCCATCTCCATGATCCCCGTCAGCCATGTTTGTCCCCATCCCCCGTCATTCGTCAATATGGACCCCATTCAGATACTGCTCAGAGTGATCAGTATCTGAGTGAAGATCAATCTACTTGTTCCTACGGGTTATTGACATATCTGCGGGGACAAATACAGTTATTATCTCAACAACGAGTACCAGTGTTGAGACAAGGCTTAAGTGTCTTAAAAGCAGGTATGTCTCTAAACCCAAAAGAAGGTTTTCATACTGACGGTTTTGCCGCTGGTTTGGATTTAAAACCACATTCAAATCCAACACAGGGAGACAGATGACAACTTATAAAACACGCACATCCTAGAATATAATGTCCACATAATAAAATTTCCACGACAGTCCCTCCTCTTTGTCATTTTGCTCCCCAGTGTCCCTCGATGAATCTCGATCTTCCTTGGAAAGAAACAGTTCCTCTTGGAAAGTTCTGAATGTAAAAAAACCAAACAGATGATAGAAAACAACAGACAGTCCATCTTGACACGTAGAAAACAACAGACAGTCCATCTTGACACGTAGAATGTTAACGCAAGACTTAAAACAAATCTTGACACGCCGATTTTTTTGCAAATCTTAAAAACAAATCTTGACACGTGGATCATAAAGCAAGTCTAAAAACAAATCTTGACACGTGGATCATAAAGCAAGTCTAAAAACAAATCTTGACACGTGGATCATAAAGCAAGTCTAAAAACAAATCTTGACACGTGGAACTTGACACGCAGAATCTGCTTTAGGGGAGGTGACTCAGAGGAGGACATGAGGTGGTGGTTGCGTCGATTGTTGGTCGGTCTGAAATCCTCTGTGTCCGGTCCATGGGTTGGTCTTCAGGGCGTCTCATCTCGGCAACGAAAACGTAGTCATCTACTCTGGCTTTGGTAACTCGGTCGATTAGACAACAGGAACATTTCACTCCGGCATATAGAAGGAATAGAAACAGAAACACCATAAGTATATATACTCCCATTTCCTTTAGCCAGGATCCAATGGAAAACAAGAAATCCCCGAAGCTTCCCAAACCTTCAAAAGGATTCCAACCCTCACTGGCTATAGCTCTGGCTCTGCCTTGCAGGGCGCTAACCTTATCCATATGTGCTTTGACCATGTCATTGGTGTCCGTTATCCAGGTGCAACAGTCCTCACCTATGAATTCACAGAAACCCCCTTGGACGCTAAAAGATAATCAAGAGCCATCTTTTCCTGCAATACCAGAGTCTTTATTTGTCGTTGTTCCTGGGTGATCTCCCTGACCGCTTCTACGGTTTCATTGAACATCTAGTCTACAAAGGAGGAGAAATTGTTCAATCGCTTCATAAGCTCTATTCCCCATCCAGTCCACGTGGGGAACCATGCCCAAGCCTGATCGTGGCTAGAGAATAGTTCCCTACGAGCTCTCCCGGACATCTTGGCCTTCCTACGCACCATCAGATCCTCTCGATCGGCTGCGACGTAAGATGCCGGAACAAGCTTCACTAAAGCACATGAACCTCTTGTATTAGGGGGAATTACCTTATAAGTGGCTGAACCGCACAGGAAATAATATGGGCCTGTCAGAACAGCACATGAGGAGTTTCTCTGCCGGTCTCGGGCACTCAGTAATAACTGAATAGACTGGGGGATCACCCCCGCCGTCTGAACATCGCATCCTTCTTTCCAGCAGATATAATCTGGTCTATGGGTGTTACTAAAGATATCGGGGGTTTCATTAGTAAGGTTGACTGTTATACCTTTCTTACAACTGGAGGATCCCACAAATCTGTCACCGAAGCTGATGTTGAAGCATACCTGCGGGCCACCTAATTGCCCAGACACCCATACAGGATTGGCAAGCGAGGCGCAAGAGCCAGAGCTAATATTAAAACTATAACTGATGTTACCCTCTAGGAATGTATCGTTAAATTCTATCGACAAATGTCTCTGGGTGGTCTTGGCTAATTACTTGTACTTCTTCATGCCAATGTGAACATTGTATATAGCATGAACGGCTGCCATTGCTGGAGTATAATGGCTAGGGGGGGGGGTTCGAGCACACCCAGCAATTGGTCCTGTTTGCTGCCTTAGCTAGCTGGAGGTGCATTTTAAATAAAAGATTGGGATGTTTTTCATCGTTTCCCTCGCTAAAATAAATTAAGCTAAACAAGTAAACAAAAATGACACTTCTCATTCTTTGATGTAGTTGAGCAGCTTCTTGCAGTGACTGGCGTGGACCCAGTTGTCTCGTCCTTCGAGCTTCAGAGAGGTTGGCGTCGTCAGCTGCACCTGGAATGGACCAAGATATCTCGTCTCTGGTCCCGTCCTCGGATGTTTCTTTAGCACGACCCAATCACCTGGTTGAATAGAATGAACACTGGTTATTGGGTTTGGGTCCGGGAGAGACTCCTGGACCCGGTGGACTTTTTGGAGCTCATCAAGGAAAAGCAATCATGATGGTCCTCAAAGTGTTTCCCTACTAGGTTGGAAAATTGATTAGAAGTTGAGGTTAGAATGGTTAGTAAAAGTTGGAAAATTTTGTTTTTTCACACCATTATCTCCCCCCTTCTCTTCCTCCTTCGTAACAGGAAGAAGAGACGCTGGGTTCAAAATGGTGCATGTTTTTGGGTCAGTTTAGTGGGTGTTAGGAGAGCCACTTCGTACTTATCTGGTGCCCAAATTTTGGAATTTATCTCTGCCAGTACATCCAACTCCAGGAAACAGGTTGGTTCCGTTAGATATGGTAATGCTGCCATAGCACATAATCGTTCTTCTGATAGTGCGCTACTTACCACAATGCCAGCTGGAGTGTACTCAATAATCGCCTGTATTTCTGATAAAATATCCGCTCCCAACAAATTAATGGAAACATTCATCCGATACCAGTACAGACCTGATGGCTTCCGTGTGTTGCCCTAGTCTACAATGGAGTGGTTTGGTGGTCTGTAGAGACACTGTCTGACCTGTGAGACCCACAGTGGGTATAGTCTCCCCAGAGAGTGGAACCTTGCCTCTGAGATCTCTGGATCTCAGAACAGTTCGGGCTGCACCGGTGTCAATGAGGCAAGGGAGGGGATATTTTAATTCCTCGATAAACAGGTTTATATGGCCTGACACCGGTTTGCCAATGTGCTATGAAGAATCATAGCCCTGGCTGGCCATCCCCACGACCGAAGTCGTTGGATCGTCTGGAATGAACTGCCACTTACCCTTGGGTCTGTTAGGACAGTCACGCTTTAAATGTCCTTCCTTTTTGCAGATGTGACAAGTCCTGGTTTTCCAGCGTTGTGTCTTTTTCCCACGATCTTGGTACGTTTGTTCTGCATCGGGGGCTTGTGACACAAGGACTTTGGATGTTTTATCCTGTTTCTTCCTATTCACCTCTCGCTCTATAGCGGAGAGAGTGGATAGAATGGCAGGTATTGTCATTTCACTAAATTTGGGTCTGGCTAACAATAACCGGTCTCGAATTTTCGTATGGATGCCTTCTAAGAATTTGGCTCTTAGTAGGAGGTGAATAGCGGTTAACTTACCTCCGTCGGTTGGCACATCAGGACCAACTTCAGCTAGGATGGTTCTGATTTCCGAGGAAGCAAAAGGGACATGCCATACCACCCTCTCCCCAACGTCCTTTCACCGTCGGCATTGGAACACCCTCGTATTGTTGCACCCGGACTGGATAAGTACCAGGTTCAGAGACACAAGTGGGACCAGGTGTATACCTTGGAGGCTGTAGCTTCATTGGACTGCTGTGTCCTACCTTTCCCATGACCATCCCCGTCTGGAAGCCATCCAATGAAGGGTAGATGGTAGGCACGGCTGAATCAAAAGCTCTTAGCGCAGCTATGCAATCCCCACGGTTCTTTAGTCTGGTCCCAATTCCCTTAGACTCACATAGCATCTGCAGATCCCCAGTTGGAAATGATTCGTAATTAACTGTAATTGGAGGAGGAAACGCCCCAGATGTGGCTGAGGGAGACGGATAGAGAGGGTTAGGTGGAGTTGTGGGAGCGAGAGGTATGGTAGCTGGAGAGAGCAGAGTAGAGGTTGTTACATTGGTGACGGCAGAAGCATCAGATGAAACTACAACAGATCCAGTGTTGGTGGATCCAGCCTGCCTTAGCAGAGTTATCCCAGAAAGAGCTTCTTCCGCTTCCAGCATTGGATCACCAATCGCGGCTATCCCCTCTGGCCAGGTGTACATAATGCGGTTCTTCCGGACTGAAACCGCCTTCTGTATACCCTGCCGGTTTACCATAATAGACTTCTGAAGCCACAGCTGAGCTACATCTAAAGTCTTTGCCGTCCAGAGTCTGGGTTTAAACTCAGTTATGAATTTCTCCCATCTCCAGGCGTCAAACGTCCCCTCCAGAGGGATACTCCAAGCGGTACCCTTGGACCATCTATTCCATTCTTTAAGGGGTTTCATGGCCTTCGCCCCAAAACTAGATTTCATGTGCTGCGCAGCCGTCTGACTGTGGGAAGCCTCACTTTCCTTCCCTTGCATGGACGGCACATTGCCCATGGCAATTCGAATCGGCTTATTGTCTTACCCCTGCGTCCAGGGAAACCCTTGCACCAATTTAGGAGAGCACCGTCTGGTGTCCTCTTTTCACGGTGGATTGTCAGATTATAATCACTATAGTCCTCCAACTAGAGACCCTAACCGACGAGGCGACGTGTAACTCTATGGCTTGTTGTCCCAACAGGTTGGGTAGGTACAGAACTATGCCCCAAACGATTAGTCATAACCCAAGCACACCCGTTCTACCGCCCAAGTGTATTGTGTCTCTACCTCACTCACGTATGCCTACACAAGCTATACGCTGTACGCCCGTACACTGCGTCGCCAGACTAAACCGCACAGCACAATGACTATCCTCTTTCTCTACAGAACAATGTGGCTTCTCTCAATACAGAAGTTAAATGGGGATAGCCTTCTTCTGTCTATTTGCTAGTTGTACGATGCCTCATTACAACTCCTGAATCAACTGTCACTGTCACCAATGAAGCTAACAAACTGTCTGAAACTACTCGCTGCACAAAGCAACTATGAACCCATAAAAGCGTGTTATTCTCGCTTGCACAATCTGCCTATGGAAAGTAAATATAAAAATATTTTTTTTTCCTTTTGGTTTTAAAAAAAAAAAAATAATAATAAATCTTTCTTTTCTACTGTAATACCAATAAAAAATAAAATCACCACTAAAGGTACAAAAACTCTTAGTTAAACTCGGTCTTACTACCTAACGAAGCTCAGTACAAAGTAAAGATTTCACTTAAACTCAAAATTTAGTATAAAAACCGCAACCGCCTTTACTGAAATCTGCTTCCTGTATAAAAATAACAAAAATAGTTAAACCTGAGAACAAACAAAAATTTAACTACAAACAAATGGTGGGTTGAGCTCCAACAAGATGGTGGGTTGAGCTCCAACAAGATGGTGGGTTGAGCTCCAACAAGATGGTGTTGAGCTTCAACAAGATGGTGGGTTGAGCTTCAACAAGATGGTGGGTGAGCTTCAACAAGATGGTGGGTGAGCACATGGTGTCACTGTCACACAAGGATGACAAAATAGTGTCTCCAAAATCCAGCAATAAAAACCCAAATTAAACAAAAAACCGTTTCTTCCTATTCCCTGTGTGCCCTACTCCTGAAAATTGGAGCAAGCAGCATAAAAATCCTTCACTTGCGGTCTCTCCTGTGCAAATGCTAACGAAGGAAATGCTGCCTTTACAAACCAAAAGCACCTCTTACAAACATAAAAGTTGCAACAAAAACGATACCCTGTAACGATCACCCCACACGTCACCCACATTCAATCCATCACACACATTTCACACGGTGACCAGCACTATGAAAATAACCCAGTCACACTTTTAAAACATCCAGCAAACTCCATACATAAACCCCGTACAAAGACCCTCTTGGCTGTATTGACCAGGGATTTGCAAAAATATAGCCTCTATCCCCAGCCAATACCCCTATCCCTCTATGTACAGATATTAATCCCCTGTCCTTATACACAAAGAGTGAAAAAGCAAAAAGAAAGATTCTTTTGCTGGGCACGGATTACCGCAACAGCTTGCAGAGAGACCAGATGCTGGTTCTAGGACAACAGAAATTTCAAAAACTGAAAAGAAAGTCTTTACCAACTTGGCCGGCTTTTTCTGGTTGTCCAAAACCAAGAATCCAATCTCCCTCCCTTGGCAAGCTGCTCTGGAATCCACGTCAGCTCCTAATACAAGGCTCGCCAATTGTTATGGAAAGTTTGGTGTTTGCGCATAAAGTCCTGGTGCACTAAAAAGGTACACTTCAGTATTAAAGTGCGCCCAGTACAAACAAATCCGTCACTATAAAAATACACGCTATATCTAGCTCTTTCTGTATAAGAACGAAGTACTTCTCTATCCCAACAGGAATCAGACAAACACGCTGCTTCAAGCTGGAAAATCCTGTGGCCAAGTGAGCTGTGGCTCCTGGATTGTTTAATTTATTAGACAATCGCACATGCCCAGTAGCCCCCTGGCTGTACAACAGAAAAGCCAGGTTGCCCAGTAATTACATTTACATATCAAAAGGACAGGGGCGTGGACCAGAATGACCGACCGGCCTCCTGGAGATGACTCATCCCTGAGCCATCTCCATGATCCTCGTCAGCCATGTTTGTCCCCATCCCCCGTCATTCGTCAATATGGACCCCATTCAGATACTGCTCAGAGTGATCAGTATCTGAGTGAAGATCAATCTCCTTGTTCCTACGGGTTATTGACATATCTGCGGGGACAAATACAGTTATTATCTCAACACGGTACCAGTGTTGAGACAAGGCTTAAATGTCTTAAAAGCAGGTATGTCTCTAAACCCAAAAGAAGGTTTTCATACTGACGGTTTTGCCGCTGGTTTGGATTTAAAACCACATTCAAATCCAACACAGGGAGACAGATGACAACTTATAAAACACGCACATCCTAGAATATAATGTCCACATAATAAAATTTCCACGACACAAGGCCTGGGCTTTCACTTTCCAGGGTGCAGCAAAAAATCTCACCACTAAATGGGTTACTCACAGAGCACCGAAATGACGCCAACATTTTGGTGTTCTGTAGTTCCCTGCACTTCGGGGAATAAAATTTCCCCACCCTGCAGTGAATTCACCATTCACCGCAGGGTCCCCAAAGTGCATGGAGTCGGCCGCTGAATGCTGCCACCGCAAACCCGTGGCCTGCTGTTTTCAAAAGAACTACTGAACGAAAATGTCTAGAATTTACATATAAGATCCTATGATTGATAATAAAAAGTTCTGTTACAGAAAAAAGAAAAACTGCTGTTAAAAAAAAAAGGGGGGGAAATTTTGCCAAAAAATATCTGAAAAATAACTAAAAGGTACTAAAAAAAATAAATAAATAAAGACTTTTTACTGCAGATTAAAATAATAAATGGTTTATTAGATATTGCATAAAAACGGAAATATTTTTAACATTGAAACCTATGGGGTTCGCCTGAATAAACCTGCAGATTGAAACCACCGAACATTAAAGGCATTTCACTGACATTTCTCTGCTGTTTGGTGTTCTCTGAATAGATTAACCATTACTTCTCTATGGGGATTTGCACTGCCTTCAAGCTGCACCGTACTTGCTGGCAGTTCGCCAAACTTGGGTGTGAGCATATCACAGAGCAGTGGTGTACTTAGGGGAGTGGCGGAGGTCGGGCGCCCCAGGTACCAATGATTATTGGGGTGTCATTAGGGGGTACTAGGAGGTGCCACTGTCACTGTGTGTCAGCTTTGAGCTGTGTTCTCAAACAACGAGCAGCGGAGCAGAGCATTTGCATACGGAATAAAATCGAATAGAATAAAAATCCCCCTCTCCTCCCTCCATAGCTCCTCCCCTGCCCTGCAGCAGCTCTAGAAGAGGGGGATGTGATTTGTGTGCAGAGAGAGAAGATGACAGTAAACAGCAGGTAAAGGGGGGGTTTATCAGCAGAATATGAAGCCCTGTTTGCTTACTGCTGTTTAAAGTGGACCTTTCCTTAACCAGCACTGCAGTGATATAAATTTGTCATTGAGCTGCCTGGCTCCTGGTGAGGCTGCGTGCCTGCAGGTCACGTGGTCCGGCCAGTCAGGTGGTACGGAGTCTCACCATGTGCTATGCTTATACACAGTGCACATTTCTGTGGGTTTTATTGTTGTGCAGCTCTGTGATACGCTCATATGCAGTGCACGTTTCTGTGGATTTTATTGTTCAACCAATTAGAGTGGCTGTGATCCAGTATACTTGACATGCGTGGCTGTTCTTTGTAAAAATGCTTGAATTTAAACATTTCATAATTTTATTTATCTCAATAGATACATTTGAAATGGTATACAAAATATACAAGTAGGCACTTGGTATCCACTTTTAATATAAAGAGAGGAAAAGGCGGAGCTCTAAGAGGAAAAGGTGGAGCTTAAATAGGAAGGGTGGGGATTAACCAGGAAGAGGTGTGACCTTGACAGGAAGGGGTGCGTCAAATTTAAATTAGGGGGTGCACGAGTTTAGTCAGGCCTAGGGCAGCACAAAACCTAAATACACCACTGACCGTGATGCGTTTGGGATTTTTGGATGGGCTTACATTTTAGGGATTTTGCAAAAAAAATTAAATCACTTAACACCAGGGTTTGAAAGTCTGGATTCATTTACTGAACACGGACTGCTTTAGAGGGGAATGAGGTAGGTTGGAATACATAGTTCTCCTCTGGATAGGCACAAATTAACATCTCCTATATAAAGAATAGGTTTACAGTATGTAGCTGCAATATCTGAGCCGCAAGCTGGGCTTGCAACTCGGTTCTAGTAGCTGCAGAAGATTTTAAGCTACAGCTGTGTAGATTTTTTTTTTTTTTAATATACTTGTCCAATGGACTAAAGTGGTAACCTGATCTCCATGTCTCTCATGAAAATCTACTTGTCATGAAAAAATGGATAATTTCTACAAAATAGAGAACACACACATTAATCTGATCAACAAACACAGTAGTGTTTAAATAGAACACTTCTTATTGCACTGCAGTTTACTCACACTCCTACAACCCACCCATTACAGATCACAGTAAAGTGTGGTGTATATGAGCGTATCACAGAGCTCCACAGCAAAGAACTCTAAGGCTAGGGTCAAACGAAAGCATTTTTACACGCGAACGTAAAAAAGTGCGTCCAAACGCATTGACGTACTTTTTCATGGAATACGCGACAACGGTCAGACGACGCACATTTTTGTGCGTGATGTTTTACGGATCCAAACCAGGAAACTTTGGGTGTCTGGACGTTATGTTGGCTGGACACGAGCAGGGTCTGACGTCTCCAAATCACACACACACGCCGCTAGCAGACGCAGCGCACTCTGTACGTCAGTACTAGCGGTTCTGCGTTCTCGAAAAAATCCGTTCATTTTCCACTTGCGTTGCGCAGCCAGACTTTCGTGCGGCCGTACTTTGTATATTGGCCGTCATTGCCCATCATTTGCTGCTAGTGCGGCCGTAATTAAGTGCGCCAGAACGCACGTTAAAAGTGCGCTGGTCTGACCCCAGCCTAAGGGCTCTATAACATTCTTCGCGCAAACGTTAACGCGTGCGCAAAAACGCTTTAATGCGAGGGGCAAAACCCTTTGCGCAGAACGTCGTATTACAATGTCCGCGGAAAAAAATGCACGTTAACATCTACCGCGGGTGAACCTGCGCGAACCCTTTGCGAGCGTAATGTACTGCGCGCGTCCTATACTTAACATTGTGAGCGCAAATGCGTTTGTGCGCTGGTACGCGGATGGTATTATAATCTATGCTCAAAATTTAATGGACAGCGTTTGCACGCATAATTTTAACGTCTTTGAACAGCTGGTTGTAATGGCAAATCTGAACGTCCTGGCCGAAACCAAATACACCAGCCCGAAAACAAAAATTCAGCCAAGTATAGTTACACATTCTACGCATACCCAAACAATAAAATGGAGAAGTTGTGCGTGTTTTTATTATTGCTGCAGCATATATGCACAGATTGACTTTGACAGGCGCAAAAACTTAACGGGAGACAATTGTGGTTCTTAATTCTGATTGGCTGAATCACGTGAAAAAAACAGTCCGCACACCGATTTCTACGCGCAACGTTAATGCGCGCGTGTTTTTACGCACGTTATTTTTTGACGGATGAAAAAATGCGCGTGGATTGTAATACCGGCGTTAACGTTTAACGCTTTGCGCACAAATGAACGTGCTGCGCAAGCTTTTTTGCGCAAGGAATGTAATAGAGCCCAAAAACAATTATGCTGTTTATTTTAATTATGTTATTAATTAAATTAATAAACTTATTTTATTAAATGAAAGTATGTATCAAAATGCTGTATATTATTAAAATGTAAAAAACAATGGTGCAAAATCGTGCATATATCCGTTAAATACCAATCTGTTGGATCACCAGACACGTTGGATCACCAAATCTGTACTCCGTCTTTACTTTTGATCTAGGAAAAAAATCAAAAAGGAGAGTACATTGCGTAGTATTTTAATAAAAAAAATTCTTTAAAATTCTTCAACAAAAAGCACACTCACATTCTTTTTGGCACATAACAAAGTGTGCATATAAACATTTGCCTCAATGGCTCAGACCTCCCGAATAAAACGTCCGATGAACATCCGGGATCCACTTCCAAAGGTCCCAGGTCTCCTCGGATGCGTTCCTCCCCGGGGTCTCCGAGCACACCGTCAGATCTTTTTCAATAAGTCACTCGACGCGTTTCGTGGGTACGTCTGTCCCACTCCATCAGGAGTGTAAATCAGAATGTTTCAGTCCTTTTTCCCTTCAGTTTATAAAACTCTATAAAAATCGGGTCAAATGCTTAACAGCTGAGGTTTTCAAGGTCTCACCCAATCACAGCATCAATATGGGGATTCATTCTAATCGTCATACCTGCATACAATTAAACCCTTAATACAATCTTGCTTCTACCACTGCGTTAAGAGGAAACATTTTCCATATATTGCACATATATAATTTCATTTATACGAATACATTTCTACTATTACAACATATCTTAGCTGTTTTACAATACATATGTCTGCAATCTACATTTCTAATGCGTGTTTTAAAACACATAATTTCTCTCAATTTACAAAGAACGCCCTGGGGAGTAAGCATAACAAGAAGGTGTTAGTACCTTTTAGAATAGAAACTTTTAAAAATGCTCAAAACATGAATAAACATATACAATATAACAACCTGAATGTTATATTTAACCTCATACGATCCTAGAAATAGAGATACAGATTAGTCCATAAACGCCAATACGTCGATCTCCTTATTTAACCCTTTCCCTTTAGATGGTTTTGGTTTGGCTTTCGTAACTAAATATAATGATGATGCTGTAGACATTAAAAAAACATCGGCCCATCCTTAAATGTGATCCGTATTTAGGAGATATTCTGCCAGAGCATCCCGTCACGGTGTTTCAGAGAGCAGAAAATTTTAAAGTGAAGCTAGCCCCAAGTGTTTGGTTTAACCCGAAAAAATAAATAAAACCCATGTTTGAGAGACCTAACGTTTTTTTTAAAGTGTAGTAGATGCTCCACTTGCAAATATCAACAAAGAAAAATAGTAGAGTTTAAAAGTACTAAAACTGGTAAAGTGTTTCAGATTAAACACTTCATAAATTGTAGAAGCAAAAATGCTATTTACCTATTGGAGTGTAAATGTGGAGCGCAGTATATTGGCAGGACGTCTAGAACACTGCATGAAAGATTCATGGAACACTACTCGGGAATTCGTACCCATAAAATAAAACATAGTGTTCCTTTTGCACTGTAATAGTTGTGGAATGTTTATATTTGAGGAATTTCTAAGTATCGGGACAGATTTAGTAGAACCAGATTGGAGGGGAGGGGATATAGCGATAAAATTGACCAAAAGCTGAATGGATCTATAAATTGGGCACCATGGAAGGGAAAGGGTTAAATAATGAGATAGACGTATTGGCGTTTATGGACTAATCTGTATCTCTATTTCTAGGATTGTATGAGGTTAAGTATAACATTCAGGTTGTTGTATTGTATTGTATATTTTTATTCATGTTTTGAGCATTTTTAAAAGTTTCTATTCTTCTTGTTATGCTTACTCCCCAGGGCGTTTTGTAAATTGAGAGAAATTATGTGTTACGCATTAGAAATGTAGATTGCAGACATATGTATTGTAAAACAGCTAAGATATGTTGTAATAGTAGAAATGTATTCGTATAAATGAAATTATATATGTGCAATATATGGAAAATGTTTCCTCTTAATACAATCTTGCTTCTACCACTGCGTTAAGGGTTTAATTGTATGCAGGTATGACGATTAGAAGGAATCCCCATATTGATGCTGTGATTGGGTGAGACCTTGGAAACCTCAGCTGTTAAGCATTTGACCCGATTTTAAAGAGTTTTATAAACTGAAGGGAAAAAGGACTGAAACATTCTGATTTACACTCCTGGTGAAGTGGGACAGACGTACCCACGAAACGCGTCGAGTGACTTATTGAAAAAGATCTGACGGTGTGCTCGGAGACCCCGGGGAGGAACGAATCTGAGGAGACCTGGGACCTTTGGAAGTGGATCCTGGATGTTCATCGGACGTTTTATTCGGGAGGTCTGAGCCATTGAGGCAAATGTTTATATGCACATTTTGTTATGTGCCTAAAAGAATGTGAGTGTGCTTTTTGTTGAAGAATTTTAAAGATTTTTTTTTATTAAAATACTACGCAATGTACTCTTCTTTTTGATTTTTTTTTCCTAGATCAAAAGTAAAGACGGAGTACAGATTTGGTGATCCAACTGTGTCTGGTGATCCAACAGATTGGTATTTAACTGATATATGCACGATTTTGCGCCATTGTTTTTTATTTTTTCGATTTTGATATTTTTAAAAGGTTCCAAGGTACCTTTTACTTCTTAATCTATTGCAGCACAAAGACGAAAACTGTTTACTATTATTAAAATGTATTTATTTAACTGAAATTCTAGTTACATAAAATATTAAAATATATATATAAAATTTTAAATATATTAAAATATTTAAAAAAAAAATGAGTGAGTGCAGTGGCATTATTACCTTTATAAAAGGCTTCTGCTTTTGGAACTAAAAAAAAAAGAAGAAAAAATTCATTTATTATTTTTTTTAATTCCACATTATGTGACTCTGGCCTTTCCAATGATACCACAATTGTCCTTGCAGGACATACGGCTCCAAAGATACAGCGGTCCAAAGGACCCCTGCACCTCCTGTGGGATTCCCCTGCCAGGCAGGGGAAATCTCAGTTTGTGACATCATCGTACATATGTGTAATGATGCCTGGGGGCAGTCCCGCAGCGTGGACTGTCAGCCCGCTGTGGCTGAAGCCCCTGCTCAGAGCCAGATCGGCACCAAGCATGGACACAATAGGACCAGTGCAAAGCTTCCTCCCCGAAGGGAGGGAATCCCCAGGACAATCCATGTACGTCCACACAGTGCAGTGGCCTTCAGGATAACGGGAGCACTTGGTACTCAGCGCTGCCGCGTGCTGAGCAGCCAAAAGGAAGCTCTAATGTCCATACAGTAGTGTAGCTGGGAAGAGCGGAGAATAAGTCCTGTTGCTCCTGTTGCAGTCGTTGGGCTTGTTCTCAGAAGTACGGGTCAAGCCCCTCACCTAACCTGACATCTGTTAACCCCCCCCCCCTTGGGCGCCTCCTTCCCCTAGCAGTACCAGGATAGGGAGGCCATCCATGTCCAGGGAGCATATAGCGTAGTAAGTTTAAAGCATGTTCACATGAAAGGTTCATAGGATCCATTGATCTGAACAGCAGAATGCTATGTAGGTGGTATCGCAGAGCTGTTTGACCGATTTTTAGAACTAACACTTTCTGCCTTCTCTGAAAAGTATGATCCCTAGCCTACTGGTCAAACCGCTAGGGATCAAACCGTCTGTCTGCCTTGAGTGGCCTTGAGATTGCCCTGACCAGGGCAGACAATCTCTGTAGCCCGGACCCTAAACTCCATAACATAAGCCACCACAGAGGTCCCTACCTCGGACATGCCACCTTTCCAGTATTCCCGGAGCAGATCTAGATGCCCCTAACCCTCCTACCATACAGGAGCTAAAATGGGGAAAAAACAGGAGGTCCCTGGGGGACCTCCCGGAAGGTGAACATGAGCTAAGAAAGGTTGCATTCCCAGTCCATATGGGTCATGGCAAAGGTCCGAAGCAGCTGCTTCAGGTTGCCATTAAACCGCTTGCAGAGTCTGTTGGTGTGCAGGTAGTAGGAGGAGCTGTACAGGGGCCTGATCCTGCACATTTTCTACAAATGCTGGGTGAGATTGACTGTAAATTGGGTGCCCTGGTCAGACAGGATTTCCTACTATGGTGAATATCTGGAGCAGGGCACTGGTAACAGTCTCTGCCTGAATATCCCTCAGAGCTACAGCCTTGGGGTACAGTTATATTACAACATACAAGTACAATATATTTCCTGCCCATAGAGCTAGGGATCCTGCTTTGACCACGACCACACAGCTGAAGGGCTCTCCCACTATGGGCAGGGGTCTCAATGTAGCTTTGGCGGAGTCCCCTTGCTACCCTACTCATTTGCACACCTCACACGACCTGCATTAGTCCCGTACTTCACTCGACATTCCCAGCCAGAAGACGTTCTGGGTCAGGCGGTGCCTGTGTCCCAGATGGCCGGCTAAGAGAATATCGTGCCCAATCTTTAACAGATCGCGCCAGTATTTCCTGGGTACTACCAGCTGTCATGGGGAAACTGGACTGCCTCCCTCCCCACTCCCCTGATGGGCCTCTACAACCTTCCCCGGTCCCAGTCAAATTGGATGATGCCCTCTCCCCCAGGTCCTTCCCAGCCTACTGTCTATAGGGGGCTAGAGTCAAGTCCTCTAAGGCAGTGGTTCTCAACCCATGGACCCTCGGGACCCACAATTGTCCTTGGTCATTAAGTCGCGACCCAAAAAAAACTGAATACCTGAAACATTATAATTGATTCCACAAAACAACGTGGAATTCTGGGGCCTCTGCTTCTGTAAATATATAATTTGGGGTTCTGTGCCCGGGTATATATTTATAATTTGGGGTTCTGTGGATATATATATATATTCTGGGGCCTCTGCTTGGGCATATATATAATTCTGGGGCCTCTGCTTGGGTATATATATTTACATACAATATACACGAGGTATGGACGGCACTCACAGTCTTTCCAAAAGTTTCTTGAATTTATTGTAGAAAAAGAGATCGATGTTTCAGTCCACTACCCATGGACTTTCATCAGGATATACAAAATAGACATAAAGCAAACATTTAAATAGAAAATATATCATACTCACCATTAAACAGTGACCCTCCCTCCCCACGCCAGGCAAACGCAGACTCATCATATTGACGTTAGAGCGCCGACACCAGTCCTGTGACCACACCATCACCAAGGCAACCCTATGCTCCCAAGTTGCGCCGGCTTCAATGTAATCATGCGGAGAAAAACAAAAACACAAGCACTTATTTAAGCGATAGCCACAGGGTGTTCCCTGCTAGACCATCCTTACGCTCCAGCCACAGCGCAACAAAAATCGGCAGCATATAATACAGTTGCACGAAAAATAAAATAATATAAATATACAATAATGTGGAGAAAAAAAGAGGGAAAAAAAGAAGACAAAGGAATGGATAATGTACGCATAAAAACCATTGCAAGTGCTACCATGTCTTATAGAACATGAAAAAGAGACCGGGGAGTGATAATCTCCCCCTGCAAAAATCAGAAGATCTACCCAGACATACATCTGGTATATCTAAACTGCACAAACCATAAATGTCAAAAGCTATAGGATGCATGCGACTAATGGGATCAGAGTAAACATGTCACCAAGACCACACCTAAGGAGTGGGAATCAAAGAATAATAGTAGGGGGTGGCCAGAAGAATAATGCACAAACCTTTGTTGCAAGAGTAAATTTACCAATTTTACGGTCAATTTAGTACGTGCTACAATAGTAAGCTCAAAGATCACTAATAAAGGACTATAACAACTAGGGATGAGCTGCTCGGGTTCGGACGGTTCGGAGTTCGACCCGAACTTTGGCAGTTCGAAAGTTCGCGAATTTCGAACATTTTGGGCGTGTTCGGTTCGAGTTTGAAAAAAAAAGAAATTTTGAAAAAAGTCTAGAAAATGCTTAAAAAAATACTAAAAAATCTAGAAATAAAGAGACTCTTTACTGCAGAATATTATAAGCAACGGTTTATTAGATATTGAATTAAAAACTAATGTGTACGTGGAAAGATTATCAACTCTAAATGACCTCTGTTCACAAACGGGCATAACACCAGGTGTTTTTAGTCTGATAATCAATTTGATACATTGTACAATATAGTGAGGGTGGGGTGCTGTCTGCTTCTGATTGAGATTTGAGAATTAATTTCCCTAAAACATCCTAATATGCTGCATTTAACCCTTTCGCTGCTGAGGCTTTTCACACCTCTGTGCCGAGGTAATTTTTACCGCTTTTGCTCATCATGTTTAACCGCGTTTTGTAGCCATATTTTGATATATGACCCAGACATATTATATATCGTTCTTTCCGGCAGACTTGGCAGATTCATAATATGTCTACGTTATGTCATGTCTGTATATTCTAACAAAAAATGCAATAATAAATTATTGAAAATTCTAATTTTATGTGTAAAGTGTTTTTTTTTCACATTTTAACATGCGATCGTTTGCGGTTATATTTTGTATGGGGTGCGCTTGTTAAAAAAATTAGAAATGTTACTTTTTTTTGGGGGGAAAATTTCGCTTTTTGTAACAAACGCACCGCATACAAAAATCGTTAGTGCAGCATTATTGTTCACATTATAATTGAAATGGGAACAATATTGCTGCATTAACAAAACAAAAACAAACAAAAAACTTGTTTATTTTTTTTTGAATTTTTTTTTAAATATTTTTTTATTTTTATTTTTTATTTTTTTAAAAAACATTTTTCATGCTCATATTTAGTATCCTTGGAAAGGCCATGCTCTGGCCGATCCAACGATATCAAACATTAACCCCTAGCTGCCACGGATCGGGAGATAGGGGGTTCATTGGAACCCCCTATCTCCACCATTGGTGGCAGCTAGGGGTTAACTCCAGGACTGGCGTCATCATGCTATGCACGATGACGCCAATCCTCAGGGGGAGTTCCTGGAGGCTTGGCCGACATCCAAGATGTCAGCCAGCTCCAGGAGAGTATCACGATCCGGCGCTTTTCAGCGCCGATTCGTGATCCGGCTCCCCAGGGGTTAATCACAGCCACCGTTTGGAAGGGCGGGCTGTGCCCTTCCAAACGGTGCCTGGATTAACCCTCTGCCCCCCGGCGATCGGGAGGGAGAGAGGTCCGAAGGACCTCCACCCCTCCCTTTCAGGCGCTTCCTCCACACATGCGGGGGGGCGCCTGAATTAGATGTCATCGCGCCGCCGCAATGACATCTAATTGCCCCGCCGGGGTCCCGGAGTGCTGGGCTGACATCCAAGATGTCAGCCCGCACCGGGGGGGGCGCAGCAATCTGCCGGAATCCGGCAGATTGCTGCCTCCTGTGCATGGACGCGTTCAGCGCGTCCATAGCACAGGAGAACCACTTGGCTGGACGCGCTGAGCGCGTCCATAGCAGCCAAGTGGTTAACTGGTGTTTGAAAAAAATCTAAAGCAATGTTATTTTTCACCTCGGGATTAAACATTCACAGGGTTATTCAGAGAGCGGTGAAAAGCAGGAGAATAACTGGAGAAATGAAAATTCTAGGTCAAAATAGCCAAACCAGAAAAATTCTCCCATTTAACTCACTTTCCAAATTGGCTATTTGGTCTAGATTGTTCTCTTCTCCTGCCAGTTCTCCTGGCTTTCACCTCTCTCTCGGGGTTGTTCAGAGAAAGGTGAAAACCAGGAGAATGGCAGAAAAAGAGAACAATCTGGACCAAATAGCCGATTTGGAAAGTGAGATAAGGCTAGGGTCAGACTAACGCATTTTTCGCAGCGACCGTCAAAAAGTGCGTCCGAATGCATTGCCGTATTGTTTCACGGATTGCGCAAAAACAGTCATACGATGCGCATTTTTGTGCGTGATTTTTTTACGGATCCAAACCAGGAAACTTTGGGTGTCTGGACGTTATGTTGGCCGGACATGAGCAGGGTCTGACATCTCCAAATCACGCACACACGCCGCTAGTGGACGCAGCGCACTCTGTACGTCCGTACTAGCGGTTCTGCGTTCTCGAAAAAATGCGTTCATTTTGCACTTGCGTTGCGCAGCCGGACTTTCGTGCGACCGTACTTCGTATATTGCCTGTCATTTGCTGCTAGTGCGGCCGTGATTAAGTGCGCCTAAACGCACGATAAAAATTCGCTAGTCTGACCCTAGCCTAAATGGGAGAATTTTTCTGGTTTGGCTATTTTGACCTAGAATTTTCCATTCTCCAGTCATTCTCCTGCTCTTCACCGCTCTCTAAATAACCCTGACAGGGTTATTCAGAGAAAGGTGAAACTCAGGAGAATGACTGGAGAATGGAAAATTCTAGGTCAAAATAGCCAAACCAGAAAAATTCTCCCATTTATCTCACTTTCCAAATCGGCTATTTGGTCTAGAATTTTCCATTCTCCAGTCATTCTCCTGCTTTTCACCGCCAAAAAAATCAGTAAACTTTTTCTGTGTGTCCGAAAATGTCTCCTTTTTTCATACAGACTGCCGCCCCAAGCAGTTGTTTATGGATAGATTAAGGGAAAAGCATCATATGAAACGTCATTTTTTTGTTTTTAAGTGTTTCTATACAACCTAGAAATCCGCCACTTCATGGGCAGGTTATGGGGACCTCCTAGGCACGATATTTGAAGGAATTTTTGGTTTTTATTTTTAACCCTTATTTCATGGAAAACTCACTGTCCCTTTAAAAACGTTTTTCTTTAAACTTTTTGTCCTGGTTTCCTGTCCCCCAGGGCACTACCCGGACCCCCATACTCCTTTTATGGCAAATATGTAGCATATATGCCCTCTTGGAGGGCACTCTAAAAAACCGAATTTTCAGCACCGTTGACTTGCATGGGGGGGGGTTCGGGTTCGGTCCCGAACAAATGGGAAGTTCGGGTTCGGGCTCGAACCGAACTCGGGGGGTGTTCGGCTCAACCCTAATAACAACCCCATCACAGTGATATCCTATATATCGTATACCGTAACCAACAGGGCAGACCGTCCAAACTGTATAGACTAAACTGTATGCCCTCTGATCCTTTCTCTCAACGAGGTGTCAGTCTTACCCACATACTGGATGTAGTACATAGTGGATGTACAACAACGTGACGTTGTTCTACTGACGTCGCAGGATGCCAAGGCTACTCTGCTACGGTTGGAGGAAAAGGTCCTAAAATACAAAAATGAGTTGGTAACCTACAAAAGAGCAAAAATGGATAGAGTGGGTCAAGACTACCGTGACCATCGAGTCTACAGATGGCTGAGTGGTGATAATCCCCGTAGGAACACCTTCAATAGACGGAAACGGATCAGACGCCCTAATATCCCCACCATTGACATTACTTCTGCTGAATCTGGCTCTGATGCTGAAACCATTCGGTTGGAAGGAGCACCTTTTTTGGGGGAAACTTTGGATATGGAGATGCGGAATACGAATATATTACCAGACCAAGGAGCTGCCCTTCAAGGCGGGGGCAGAGGGGGACGGTCCACTGGTCCAAGAGGACGTCTGCCCAAACAGCGGAGGTAACGGCTGTTTTCAACCTTTCCGACAGACCTTTAACATGTAGAAAGAAACCTCCTTGAAAAGGGTCTTTCGTTTGTTCCAACCTCAGGTCCACAGGCGTTTGACATTGATGTGGATATTTATCGCCTTGGCCGGAATCTGCGTTTGAAAGAATTATTTGGTGACACCTCAGGACCTGTCTCTATCAACAAGTTTAAAGTCAAAAGTTCGTTTGACCCTCCTAATAATCACGCTTCTATCAAAACCTTCTTACGGAAAGTTCAAGATGATGTTACTACTTGTCTCAAACGCAAGAAACAGTTTCATTCAAATCTTACTCGAGAAGAACGCTCGGCAATTACTTCACTGACTAGGGATGCGAACATCGTTATAAGACCTCCCGACAAGGGGGGAGCTGTGGTGATTATGAATTATAAGGAATACAGGGCTGAAATTTTGGGCCAACTACAGGATGAGGGAACCTATAGGAAATTGAGTGGAGATCCCACACATATATTCAGAAATCAAATTGAAGTAGTTCTAATGCGTGGACTGACCATGGGTTGTATTACTCAGGATCTCTTTGATTTTCTACTGCCTCAACATCCCAGAACACCGGTACTATACACTCTACCGAAGATTCACAAAGATGCATTACACCCCCCTGGTCGCCCGATTGTATCCGCTTGCGGCGGTCTACTGGAACCTCTTTCAAAATGGCTTGACCATTTATTCAAGGAGTCTGTGATGGGGCTGGAAACCTGCCTAAAAGACACTCCACATTTGATTGAAGAACTGAAATGTCTCGTATTACCGCAAGGTCCGATTGTTCTTATGACTTGTGATGTCAAAAGTCTATATACTGTGATCCCTACGGAAGCAGGGATTGAGGCCATGCGCCAATTGCTTGCGTCTTCAGCAGCATATCAAGGTCCCCCGATTGTATTAAGTTACAACTATTTTCGTTTCGAGTCGCAGTGGTACCAGCAAATCATGGGCACTTCCATGGGTGCTGCGGTGGCACCGACGTATGCTAACTACTGTACTGTCAGACTTTCCCCTAACTTCTCTTCCTTCAAACGCTCCCTTAAAACATTCCTATTTAGGGAAGCCTACCACCCAACTTACTGACACAACCATCAATCACTCTCACCTTACAGTCCTCTCCTCCTGTTTCCAACCCCAACCCTCCTAGATTGTGAGTTCCTATGGGAATAGGGCCCTCATCTCCTCCTGTACTGTTTGTCAAATGTTGTTCAATGTATTGTAACCCTGTCTATACTGTGCTTATTGTACAGCGCTGCGGAATATGCTGGCGCTTTATAAATAAAGAATAATAATAATAATAATAATAATAACTCATTTATGTATGCTTTTGAAAACCAAGAAATCCTCTCGAAATTCACACATCAGTTGGTATACTACACAAGATTCATTGATGATGTGTTCATCATATTATCAGATACAATTGAGGGTGCAAATCGATTGGTGAGACAGATCAATGACCTTGACTCCCCGATTAAGATTACAGCTAATATCAGCTTAGAAACAGTAGATTTCTTCAATTTACGCATTTTCCGTAATGGAGACTCCCTTGAATACACCCTTTTCCAAAAGTCCACTGACCGTAACACACTGTTACATATGTCTAGTTCCCACCCGACTCATTTAAAATACTCTTTGCCTTACACCCAGTTTCTGAGGGTCTTCCGTAACAATTCAGATGATACGAGAGCACAGACTCAAATTAACGATATGTGGGCCCGTTTTAATACACGGGGTTATCCCACATATGTGTTTCAGGCCGCTTTGGATCGGTGCCATCAGGTACAGGGGGAGAGAAGGATTGTACAACCATATTTGATTTTTTTCTACGCCCTACACACCGAGGTCTGACGATATGGCCATGTTTTGAGAAAGAATTGGCCAATTTTGGCCAATGATCGATTACCGAAAATATTTCAGAATCCTCCTCTGTTTAGTCATAAGAGATCACGTAATCTACGGGACATTTTAGTTAACACCGACCCTGTACACTCCTACTCCACCATCAATAGGAATCAATACCCTGGCTGTTTCCGCTGTTTAGGCTGCGTTACGTGTAGCCATATGTTATCGGGGACATCCTTTTGTCACCCACACACTGGACGCAAATACTCGATTAAACACCGGATCACATGTACCACGGATCATGTAATATATAAAATCTCATGTCCATGTGGACTCCAGTATGTGGGTAAGACTGACACCTGGTCGTGGCAGAAAGAAGATGCTGACTTCGACTGCTGTGCGCTACCTGAAACGTAGAGTGGAGAAAAGTCCCCGTGTGACTGCTGAGGAACTGAGAAAAGATTTGTCAGATGTGGGTACTGAAGTTTCAGCTCAGACAATACGGCGCACACTGCGTAATGAAGGCCTCCATGCCAGAACTCCCAGGCGCACCCCCTTGCTGTCTCCAAAGAATAAGAAGAGTCGACTCCAGTATGCCAAAAGTCATGTGGACAAACCACAGAAGTTTTGGGATAGTGTTCTGTGGACTGATGAAACAAAATTAGAACTGTTTGGGCCCATGGATCAACGCTATGTTTGGAGGAGGAAGAACAAGGCCTATGAAGAAAAGAACACCTTGCCTACTGTGAAGTATGGCGGGGGGGTCAATCATGCTTTGGGGCTGTTTTGCTTCTGCAGGTACAGGGAAGCTTCAGCGTGTGCAAGGTACCATGAATTCTCTTCAGTACTAGGAGATATTGGATGACAATGTGATGCAGTCCATCACAAACCTGAGGCTTGGGAGATGTTGGACCTTTCAACAGGACAATGATCCCAAG
Source organism: Leptobrachium leishanense (assembly GCA_009667805.1). Taxonomy (NCBI): domain Eukaryota; kingdom Metazoa; phylum Chordata; class Amphibia; order Anura; family Megophryidae; genus Leptobrachium; species Leptobrachium leishanense. Next base: position 214,334,205 of record CM019067.1, on the reverse strand, counting down.
CATACCTCCAAGTCCACTAGAGCATGGTTGCAGATTAAAGGCTGGAACATTTTGGAGTGGCCATCGCAGTCACCTGACTTAAATCCGATTGAGAACCTCTGGTGGGACTTAAAGAAAGCAGTTGCAGTGCGCAAGCCTAAGAATGTGACTGAACTGGAGGCTTTTGCCCGTGACGAATGGGCGAAGATACCCGTAGATCGCTGCAAGACCCTTGTGTCAAGCTATGCTTCACGTTTAAAAGCTGTTATAACTGTAAAAGGATGTTGTACTAAGATTGAATGTCACTTGGGGGTTGAATAAAACTGATAATGATGTGAGCACAGAAAAGACATTTGTGGTTATTTCATTATAAATGTTATGTTATATTTGTCTGACCTACACGTGCCTCTTTGATTTAATTGTAAGCAAGATGACTGAATGATCAAATTCAATGTCAAACTGGCCAAAACACTCAATTTCAGTGGGGGTTGAATAATTTTGAACACAACTGTATATATATATTTATTTTGGGGGTCTGTGCCTGGATATATATATATTTTGGGGGTCTGTGCCTGGATACATATATAATTTAGGGGTCTGTGCCTGGATATATAAATATAATATATTATATATAATTTTGGGGTTCTGTGCCTGGATACGTATATAATTTGGGGGTTCTGTGCCTGGATACATAATTTGGGATTGTGTGGGTATATAATTCTGGGGCCTCTGCTTGGGTATATAATTTGGTTCTGTGCCTGGGTATATATATATTAAAATCTTTTTCTTCAGGTAATGGGGTTGTGGAATTCTTGGGTGAGTTCCCTCTGGTCTTTCAAAAGGCTGCTGGGGAGGCAAATGCCAGCTGGGGCCTCTGATTCCTCCCCTCACATTTCCTTATCTTACCTGATGCGGCGGGTGACGGCTGGAGCTCTAGCTGAGGGGGCGGGGCTAGTCCTGTTTCCCTCACAGCAACTGCACGCCGGAACATCCTTCAAGCAGGGAAGTTCCGCCATGTGGTTGCTGGTGAGGGGGCAGAGGTAGGCGCGCGGCCTGGACCCGCTGCCGCGCTGTAGATAAAATGCATTCGAGAGGCTGGGGCGGGCACATGTCCCGCGACCCAGTCCACCCCTGGTCGCGACCCACCAGTTGAGAAACACTGCTCTAAGGTCTCCCTCCAAAAGTCAGGGGGCTTTGAGAGCCGCGGTTGGGTCTAGTGGGCTTTCTGGTTGTTCCTGCTCGTTGGGTTTCTGGTTCCTATTGGTTGTTTAATCTGTTAATTCTGTTTTGTACTATTCTGTTGCAGCGTCGAAAGAGGAAGTTAGTTCTGCTACCGGAATGGACACATATTGGATGGGATTGGGACGGGACTGGGACACTAGGAGGGTCTCCCCATGTTGGGAATGGGTTTGATATTTTTTCGCTAACATGTTCTAAAGTTTTGTTTTATTGCTGTTGGAGCAATGAAGGGAGAAGTGCAAATACTTGCCTCAGAGCCATTATTAAAATGTTTTATTAGGCTACTAATGCCCATATTACTGCATTTATTTATTATTACATATTTGACACATTAGATATGTTGTAAATGTTGTGTTTTTTTTGTTTGTTTTTGAAGATGCAATTTCTGAATTAAGCAAAGAATTCAAAGAAATGGGTGAACCAATCACTGATGACAGCACTAATTTACAAAAGTTTTTCTACAAGCTGGAATATCTGTTACAGGTAACTGGTTGAGTAAAAAAAAAAATATATAGATATATATATATATATATATATATTTAAATCACATACATAATCACAATACTGTGCAAAGTCTTCGGCCATCATTAGATTTGTTGTTTTGCAATGGTTTAATGGCCATATATAAAATCTACTCCGTCTCTTTGTTAGAATACACCCAAAACATACAGAAAATTAGTTTGCAGTATCAGTAAAGCAGAAAAAAATTGCTTCTATTTCTATGGTGTATTCAAGCTGTTATGAAGAAATTTGAAGAATCAGGGGAGGTCAAAGACAAAAATAAATTATTGGTAGGCCAAGAAAACTTTCAAAATCTGATGAGAAGTTTCTCAGAGCTTCTTCTTTGAGAGAATGGAGCAAATTCTTTGAGGTTATGTATTCTATGTGGTACTTTAAAAAAAAGATCCATGCTTACTGTTTTTTGTATTGTAGTGTCGTCCTGTTATATATATATACAGTCAGGTCCAGAAATATTGGGACATGGACACAATTCTAACATCTTTGATTCTATACACCACCACAATGGAGTTGGAATGAAACAAATACAATGTGCTTTAACTGCTGACTGTCGGCTTTAATTTGAGGATATGTACATCCAACTCAGGTGAACGGTGTAGGACTTACAGCAGTTTGCAGATGTGCCTCCCACTTGTTAAGGGACCAAAGGTAATGGGACAGAATAATAATCATAAATCAAACTTTCCCTTCTTAATACTTGGTTGCAAATCCTTTGCAGTCAGTCACAGCCTGAAGTCTGGAACGCATAGACATCACCAGACGCTGGGTTTCATCCCTGGTGATGCTCTGCCAGGCCTCTACTGCAACTGTCTTCAGTTCCTGCTTGTTCTTGGGGCATTTTCCCTTCAGTTTTGTCTTCAGCAAGTGAAATGCATGCTCAATGGGATTCAGGTCAGGTGATTGACTTGCCCATTGCATAACATTCCACTTCTGTCCCTTCAAAAACTCTTTGGTTGCTTTTGCAGTATGCTTTGGGTCATTGTCCATCTGCACTGTGAAGCGCCGTCCAATGAATTCTGCAGCATTTGGCTGAATGTGAGCAGATAATATTGCCCAAAACACTTCAGAATTCATCCTGCTGCTTTTGTCAGCAGTCACATCATCAATAAATACAAGAGCACCAGTTCCATTGGCAGCCATACATGCCCACGCCATGACACTACCACCACCATGCTTCACTGATGAGGTGGTATGCTTAGGATCATGAGCAGTTCCTTTCCTTATCCATACTCTTCTCTTCCCATCACTCTGGTATAAGTTGATCTTGGTCTCATCCGTCCATTAGGATCTTGTTCCAGAACTGTGAAGGCTTTCTTAGGTGTTGTTTGGCAAACTCTAATCTGGCCTTCCTGTTTTTGATGCTCACCAATGGTTTACATCTTGTGGTGAACCCTCTATTCACTCTGGTGAAGTCTTCTCTTGATTGTTGACTTTGACACACATACACCTACCTCCTGGAGAGTGTTCTTGATCTGGTCAACTGTTGCGAAGGGTGTTTTCTTCACCAGGGAAAGAATTCTTCGGTCATCCACCACAGTTGTTTTCCGTGGTCTCCCAGGTCTTTTAGTGTTGCTGAGCTCACCGGTGCGTTCCTTCGTTTTGAGAATGTTCCAAACAGTTGTTTTGGCCACACCTAATGTTCTTGCTATCTCTCTGATGGGTTTGTTTTGTTTCTTCAGCCTAATGATGGCTTGCTTCACTGATAGTGACAGCTCTTTGGATCTCATCTTGAGAGTTGACAGTAACAGATTCCAAATGCAAATAGCACACTTGAAATGAACTCTGGGCCTTTTATCTGCACATTGTAATTGGGGTAATGAGGGAATATCACACACCTGGCCATGGAACAGCTGAGAAGCCAATTGTCCCATTACCTTTGGTCCCTTAACAAGTGGGAGGCACATCTGCACATTGTGTTTGTTTCATTCCAACTCCATTGTGGTGGTGTATAGAGCCAAAGATGTTAGAATTGTGTCGATGTCCCAATATTTCTGGACCTGACTGTGTGTGTGTATATATATATTTATATATTATATTTATATATATATATATATATATAATATATATTATTATTATTATTATTATTCTTTATTTATAAAGCGCCAGCATATTCCGCAGCGCTGTACAATAAGCACAGTATAGACAGGGTTACAATACATTGAACAACATTTGACAAACAGTACAGGAGGAGATGAGGGCCCTATTCCCGTAGGAACTCACAATCTGGGAGGGTTGGGGTTGGAAACAGGAGGAGAGGACTGTAAGGTGAGAGTGATTGATGGTTGCGTCAGTGAGTTGGGTGGTAGGCTTCCCTAAATAGGAATGTTTTCAGGGAGCGTTTGAAGGAAGAGAAGTTAGGGGAAAGTCTGACAGTACGAGGGAGAGCGTTCCAGAGAGTGGGGGCTGCGCGTGAGAAATCCTGCAGTCTATCATGGGAAGAGGTGATGCGGGGAGAAGCTAGGCGCAGGTCACTGTTTGACCTTAGGGAGCGGGCTGGGGTGTATTTGGTGATTAGTGAGGACAGGTAGTGGGGAGCTGAGTTAGTGAGGCTTTTGTAGGTAAGGATAAGGATTTTGAACTTAATTCTGCAGTGGATGGGGAGCCAGTGAAGGGACTCGCAGAGGGGAGCGGCAGAGACAGAGCGGCGGGTGAGGTGAATTAGCCTGGCGGAGGCGTTCAGGATGGATTGTAGGGGGGAGAGGTGGGACAGAGGGAGGCCAGATAAGAGATTATTGCATATATTGCATATATTAATATATATATATATATATATATATATATATACACACACACACACAGAAATAGCAATTCTAGTGATTTTAAACAGCAAGGGTGAGTTTAAAAGGATACTCTATTTTTAATAGTTGAGGGAGGTGTGGCAGGTATCCCTGACAGTGCATCAATAGTGCAAAACACTGGAATGCAATTGGAACATTTGCATATGCATATATAAATAATGAAATAAAGTGCATCAATAGTAGGCACAATAGTGAAATAAAGTGCGATAAAACAGTAAAGTGCAACGGTGTCTTAAAAGAATAAAACCAGCAGGGCTAAGTGCAATAGTACATATAAGAGGATACGTAGATAACCTGTAGATAATAATCAATAAAGTGCATAAATTAAATGTCCATTGCTAATCCGATGGACATGCACAAAAAGTGTCCAATATTTCAATTGAGTGCAATAGTGCGTATAGCAGTCCATGAAGATGGAAGATAAAATAATCAGGAGTCCCAATGTTTGTGGTGCTCCTTATTCCGGTAGAAAGTTTGTCACGTCCTCGATTTCATAAAAGAGAAGGGAGAAGCATACGGGGAAATCTTTGGTGCAGGAGATCTTATGACAAATTGGGCAAAGATTATTACTGGTAGATGTATATACCACTCACATTTAAATGAGCCTAAAAGGTTTCCCGGCTCTAGGTTTAATCGCCTATGGCCATGTAGAGAGTGGCACTTGCCTTCTTTACCAAGTAGCAGGTCCTATATAAATTAAGAACAGATGGGAGACAATGCTCCCATAGTGTAATACTGCAGGGTAACCAAACAGATGTACAGTTGTGTTCAAAATTATTCAACCCCCAATGCTGTAAAGGGTTTTAGGGAATTTAGTGTACATTTGTAATTGTATTCAGAATGAAATCCTACAAGGACTTTTTAAAGAACCATATGCAACTAAAATGACAAAATGACATCAATTGGTTTTGTAATACAGTAGTAAATGTTTCTTTTGTGAATTCTTCATTGACACAATTATTCAACCCCTTAAAGACTACCACTCTGAAGAACAGAGGTTCATTCAAGTGTTTTCAATCAGGTATTGAAAACACCTGTGGATGTCACGGAGCAGCAATAAAGCATAATAAGCACCAATTAGGCAGCTTTAAAATGACTGTGATACTCAGCTCCTTCTAGACATTTACTGGTGTGGTTACAAACATGGTGAAGTCAAGAGAATGGTCCAGGAAGACAAGAGAAGAGGTGATTACTCTTCACAGGAAGGGCAATGGCTATAAGAAGATTGCAAAAAAGTTAAACATACCAAGAGAGACCATAGGAAGCATCATTCGCAAATTCAAGGCAAAGGGCACTGTTTAAACGCTACCTGGTCGTGGCAGAAAGAAGATGCTGACTTCGACTGCTGTGCGCTACCTGAAGTGTAGAGTGGAGAAAGTCCCCGTGTGACTGCTGAGGAACTGAGAAAAGATTTGTCAGATGTGGGTACTGAAGTTTCAGCTCAGACAATACGGCGCACACTGCGTAATGAAGGCCTCCATGCCAGAACTCCCAGGCGCACCCCTTGCTGTCTCCAAAGAATAAGAAGAGTCGACTGCAGTATGCCAAAAGTCATGTGGACAAACCACAGAATTTTTGAGATAGTGTTCTGTGGACTGATGAAACAAAATTAGAACTGTTTGGGCCCATGGATCAACGCTATGTTTGGCGGAGGAAGAACAAGGCCTATGAAGAAAAGAACACCTTGCCTACTGTGAAGCATGGCGGGGGGGTCAATCATGCTTTGGGGCTGTTTTGCTTCTGCAGGTACAGGGAAGCTTCAGCGTGTGCAAGGTACCATGAATTCTCTTCAGTACCAGGAGATATTGGATGACAATGTGATGCAGTCCGTCACAAACCTGAGGCTTGGGAGACGTTGGACCTTTCAACAGGACAATGATCCCAAGCATACCTCCAAGTCCACTAGAGCATGGTTGTAGATTAAAGGCTGGAACATTTTGGAGTGGCCATCGCAGTCACCTGACTTAAATCCGATTGAGAACCTCTGGTGGGACTTAAAGAAAGCAGTTGCAGTGCGCAAGCCTAAGAATGTGACTGAACTGGAGGCTTTTGCCCATGACGAATGGGCGAAGATACCCGTAGATCGCTGCAAGACACTTGTGTCAAGCCATGCTTCACGTTTAAAAGCTGTTATAACTGTAAAAGGATGTTGTACTAAGTACTAAGATTGAATGTTACTTGGGGGTTGAATAAAACTGATAATGATGTGAGCACAGAAAGGACATTTGTGGTTATTTCTTTATAAATGTTATGTTATATTTGTCTGACCTACACGTGCCGCTTTGATTTAATTGTAAGCATGATGACTGAATGATCAAAATCAATGTCAAACTGGCCAAAACACTCAATTTCAGTGGGGGTTGAATAATTTTGAACACAACTGTAATTACACAGTGCACTTACCAATTAAGGAGCCTTTCAATCTCAGGCTCAAGCTCAGTCAGTATAGACTTAGGCACTCTTAGGTAGGTGCCTGGACCTCTTTTCCTCATTGGCAGATAGAGTGGTGTTGTTCCCATGAGGTATCAGGTTGGAATTAGCAAAACACTGCCAATGAAGGGTTAAAAGTAAAAAAATATACATTTATTCCATAAAAAAGGACATAAAAATACCGAGACGCATTTCGGCTGTGGTAGCCTTCCTCAGTCGGTGTATTGTCCTGTAGTGTCTCTGTTTTAAAAACCAGAGCTGAGCAGTCCATCCTCCTTTATACTCTACAAGTTGGAAAGCCTGCCCAGAGGGCAGTCTATTGTGGATATACTGCCTTCAGCTCGTGGATACTGCCCCCAACTCGTGGATACTGCCCCCCAGCTCGTGGATACTGCCCCCCAGCTCGTGGATACTGCCCCCCAGCTCGTGGATACTGCCCCCCAGCTCGTGGATACTGCCCCCAGCTCGTGGATACTGCCCTCAGCTCGTGGATACTGCCCCAGCTCGTAGATACTGCTCCTCAGCTCGTGGATACTACCCCCCAGCTCGTGGATACTGCCCTCAGCTGTGGATACTGCCCCCCAGCTCGTGGATACTGCCTCAGTCGTGGATACTGCCCTCAGCTCGTGGAACTCCCCTCAGCTCGTGGATACTCCCCAGCACGTGGATACTGTCCCCCAGCTCGTGGATACTGCCCTCAGCTCGTGGATACTGCCCCTCAGCTCGTGATACTGCCCCCCAGATCGTGGATACTGCCCCCCAGCTCATGGATACTGCCCCCCAGCTCGTGGATACTGCCCCCAGCTCGTGGATACTGCCCCCAGCTCGTGGATACTGCCCCTCAGCTCGTGGATACTGCCCCCCAGCTCGTGGATACTGCCCCCAGCTCGTGGATACTGCCCCTCAGCTCGTGGATACTGCCCCTCAGCTCGTGGATACTGCCCCCCAGCTCGTGGATACTGCCCCCCAGCTCGTGGATACTGCCTCCCAGCTCGTGGATACTGCCCCCAGCTCGTGGATACTGCCCCCCCAGCTCAGACCCCAGACCAGACATGGGGCGGCTGTTCGAATGCTCTACCGGCATTCGGACAGCCGCCCCATGAGCTCCGCATACTTACCTTCCCGAGCGGCGAAGTGAAAGTTTCCCCGCTTCCGGTCGTTGAAGGACCCAAGCCGCAGTCACGTGACCACAGCTTGGGTCCTTCAAAGAGCGGAAGCGAGGGAACTTTCCCTTCGCCGCTCGGGGATGGATGCGCGCGGCAGCCGGGTAGAGGCTGCCTCTACCCGGCTGCCACGCGCATCCAACCCCCGAGCGGCGGAGGGAACTTTCCCTTCGCCGCTCGGGGGTTTTATGCGCGCGGCAGCCGGGTAGAGGCTGCGAGCGCAGCCTCTACCCGGCTGCTGTGTGCATCTTGTAACCGCCGCGGCGAGCGCACAGCCGGACACGCCAAGCCTTACTCAATTATATTATAGATTGGCGGGGCTTTGGTTCCAGCTGCACTGATCTACTTCCTGTATCTGGTTTTGATTGCATCACTTCCGGTCAGGTCCTTTTCCCAGTAATGCTTTGCGGTTCTCTGCCGGAAAATTATTTATATATATATAAAAGATTTTACCAGGAAGGATACATTGAGATTTCTCTCGTTTTCAAGTATGTCCTGGGTTCAAGAACATTGAAGTGTTACAGTTACAGAAATACAAAGTAATACAATGCAAGATATTAAAAAAAACACATATACAGATTAACAGAAAATAAATATGTAGGAAATAGTCATTCTGGAAATACCATAGCACTACACTTTTCTATCGATCGCAATCGTATACAAATGTGTGAAAACACAAAATGACATTAAGGGGAAACAGTGAGTCTTCCAAAGCAAGCTAACTAGCAATCAGCAGGTTCAGCTGGCGAGGGGGGGGGTACCAAATAAAACTATATTCATCAGTATAATACATAAAAACCACAATCAACATAATAAAAACCACATATATATTGAGCAATGTATTGGTGAAATAAAATAAAAAAAATAAAAGATGGTAAAATCCTTTATAAATAAATAATATATAATTTTTTTACTCTGGATCTAAATTAAATGATCAAGTTCCATACCAAGGAAGGGTGGAGGGTAGAGAGTTCTGTAATCAACAGTTACGTGTTGTGACAGCCCCTATTGATGATATGATTTAAAGTATCAACCTAGTATAACACACCCCACCAATAAAGATGGGGGGGCGGAATGTTAGGGGTTCCTAACATCCGAGAAAATATTGGAGAAGTTGTAACACTGGAGAAAAAATGGGAATAATAGGGGAAGGGGCGGAGAAGGGTATAGAATTATCCATAAATGAGTGGGATCTATAGGAAAAATTTGATCTATAAGATCATGACTAGACGGTAGGCAACCAGGTTACATAAGTAGGGGTTATGAGGATGTTGATGAATCAATTTTATGTGCTGTTTGAGCTGGATAGTGCAGACTATATAAGTCGAGGATGGAAAGCGAGAGAGGGAAGGAGGGAGGGATGACCTTAATCATTTAGGAAATGACAGAGCTCGAAGTCAGCATTTAAACAATAGGGTTGTAGTGAATTCATCTGGAAGATCCACTTCATTTCTTCTCTGCCCAATCTTTTCTCTAAACTACCGCCTCTCCAAAGGGGTTCCAATTTCTTGACAGCCATGAAGGTCAAACCTTCCGGGTTTTGACCGTGTTTCATCTTAAAATGTAGGGAGACACTATGTTTCTCTAAACCATTCCTTATGTTACGTATATGTTCCTGTATGCGTTTGTTAAGGTGTCTTGTGGTTCGACCTATGTAGTTCAATCCACATGGGCAAGTTAACATATATACCACAGCCCTAGAGAAGCAGGTGATGACTTCCCTGATTTTAATAATCTCACCATTTCTCTCTATCTCTGTCGTTGTGTGTTTCTTGCCTTTAGTGTTCCTACAATTCAGGCAATTGCCGCACTGGTGAAAGTCTGCTTTTATGCCAAAATGGTTAATGGGTCCTTTTTTTCCTGGCTTATGGGCGAGTTCCATTTTCAGATTATTGGCCCCTCTGCAGATGAGCCGTGGTGCTGTAGGTAGGTTTTCCTTCAACAATAGGTCTTTGCATAGAATTGGCCGATGTTTTTTAATACTTCTCTTAATATCTTTATAACAGTGATTGAATGAAAAAATGAAGGGGACATCTTCCATATGTGCTCCTTTCACTGCAGTTTTCTTTTTCAATAGGTCCAACCTGTTCATAATTCTAACGGCCATCCTAGTATCTTCTAACGTCTGTTTGTGCCCCTTGTCTATAAAATCCAAATGAAGTTTGAGTGACTGAGCAATATTCAGGAAGTCCCTGAAGCTATCTAGCGCAATTTGCGCACTACTAAGAGACTTGTGCACTTTACGTACACAAATTCTGTAGCCAGTGGTATAGCGTGGGTTGTCAGCGTCTGGGGCATGGCAAGAATTGCACCCCCCCCCCACGCACTAGACCCCTCCAGGTCCACAATGTCAACTCTACAGAAATAAGGCTCACAGTAATGTGCGGTATGTATGAGCGTATCCCAGAGCTGCTTAGCAATAAAAAACGCACAGTAATGTGCTGTGTGTATGAGTGTATCACAGAGCTCGACAGCAATAAAACTCCCATTATTGTGCACTGTGTATGAGCGTATCACAGCTCTCACACACATAGTTCACACATACATAGTTCAGACACACAGCTCACACGCACACACAGCTCTCACATACACACAATAATAGAGCTAATTAAAGAAAATATATTATCAATACAGTACTTTTTTTCTAGGAAAATAGGTGTGGGTACTCACCATAAAGCATTGTAAAGTGTCAGGCAGTGAGCCGGACTGCGACAAGGACACAGGCGCAGAATTTTACACACAGCAACCTTTTTAAAGACAAATACATGCATTTACACACACAGCCATATGTTCACATACATAACCATATATCCCCTACACCCGGGGGTATGTAGCAATAAAAGTCACAGTAATTTACAGTGTGTACGAGCGTATCACAGTGCTCCACAGCAATAAAACGCACGCTCATACACACCGTACATTAGTGAATTTTATTGCTGTGGAGCTCTGTGATATGCTCATACACACCGCACATTACTGTGAGTTTTATTGTTGTGGAGCCCTTTGAAACGCTCATACACACTGTACATTACTGTGGTCCTGGAAGGGTGATACAGTTACTATAATGTTTTTTTCCAGTGGACAGGCAGCAATACCTTGGGTTATTTTATATATTTTAATTATTTATTTTTTTACCACATTAATTTGACGGTTGTTTTGGAGGACTTTACAGGTATTGCTGCCTGTGCTATGCTGGAAACATCAGCAGATAACAGGAACAGTGCGTGTATCGCCCTTGCAGGACCTTACTCTCCAGTGTGATAGCCAGGTAAACAGCAGGTGAAGGAGCCCATGTTTATCCCACTAGGGGTATCTCTGCTGAGCCAAAGAATTAACCTACCCTGCACAAAAATGGAAGCAGGTGAAGGGGCGACATGTTTTTTTATAAAACAAATATGGTAAAATAAATTCTGTTTTTTGAAAGAGATATTCTATTGAAAAATAGAGTTCCTTTTTTGCCCTTAAATTTTTGGGCAGAGGCTGCTTACAGCCTTTGCCCAATTTTTTTTTTTTCAAATCTTAGCCCATTTTACTCACCTTTTCTCCCTCGCCTCGTGCAGCACCAGAGCCGTAGCAAGGTCATGAGGCGCCGGGGGCAAGTGTTCACCTAGCGCCCCTCTCAACGTTTTAGATAAAATAATGTGTAGTAGTGCATTATGCTGTCCCTTTCAAATTTTCTCAGTGCAGCAACATTGTTTGCGTTATAAGCGAATAATGCCACTGCCTTAGAACAGAGAAAAAAGACGTTTTACAAATGTTTTTTTATTTTTACACATTGAATGGTCAAGTTTGGTATCATCGGAAAGGACAGACTCTATCCTTCCAGTGACACTTCACTTGACCTTGTGAGGAGTACAGAATTGTAATGCAGGGGTCCAAAGGAGCTGCCGCGAGTATCCCCTCCTGGAGTCCATGGGCTTGTGCTGCCGGGTCAGCTGACCTGCAGGATCTCACCTCTATCGAGATCCCGCTGGTCCGCGGAGTGACTTTTTTTGCCCCCAATCTCACTCTGCTTCCGACAGCCAGAAGCAGTGAAGCGGGCCTCCATTCTCGCCATGGGATTAGAGCTGAGTACCTGATTTTGGGGGGAATTTTTAGCTGGTGCTGACCTTTTCTGCATAAACGGGATTAGCTAGTAACAGCTTCTAACTGTGGTTAACTTTTCAGTTAACCGTAGTGAGGCATTATTGGCGCTTGGATTTTGTAATTCTAACGTTAATTACTCTTTGCATGACCGGTAGCCAGGAAATTAAAAAAAGCCCAGCTACTGGTGACACTAGGTGGAGGAAACTCCATTTCACACAATGCTTTCTCCAGCTCGTAGGATCATGTGGGGGTGGGGGCACTCCTCACATCCTGATCATTTTATAACTGTAAAGTGGTCAGTATGGGCAGTGTCCCTTTTAATATAATTAAATATATAAATTATTTTAAGGTGAATCTGTCATAGGAAAAAAAAAGTTGGGGATTTTCTGACGAATATAATTGAAAAAAGGTAGGTGGAAATTTTGAATAGGATTATCTCCCTCTTTTCAGTTACAGTTGTGTTCAAAATTATTCAACCCCCACTGAAATTGAGTGTTTTGGCCAGTTTGACATTGATTTTGATCATTCAGTCATCTTGCTTACAATTAAATCAAAGAGGCACGTGTAGGTCAGACAAATATAACATAACATTTATAATGAAATAACCACAAATGTCTTTTCTGTGCTCACATCATTATCAGTTTTATTCAACCCCCAAGTGACATTCAATCTTAGTACTTAGTACAACATCCTTTTACAGTTATAACAGCTTTTTAAACATGAAGCATAGCTTGACACAAGTGTCTTGCAGCGATCTACGGGTATCTTCGCCCATTCGTCATGGGCAAAAGCCTCCAGTTCAGTCACATTCTTAGGCTTGCGCACTGCAACTGCTTTCTTTAAGTCCCACCAGAGGTTCTCAATCGGATTTAAGTCAGGTGACTGCGATGGCCACTCCAAAATGTTCCAGCCTTTAATCTGCAACCATGCTTCTAGTGGACTTGGAGGTATGCTTGGGATCATTGTCCTGTTGAAAGGTCCAACGTCTCCCAAGCCTCAGGTTTGTGACGGACTGCATCACATTGTCATCCAATATCTGCTGGTACTGAAGAGAATTCATGGTACCTTGCACACGCTGAAGCTTCCCTGTACCTGCAGAAGCAAAACAGCCCCAAAGCATGATTGACCCCCCGCCATGCTTCACAGTAGGCAAGGTGTTCTTTCTTCATAGGCCTTGTTCTTCCTCCTCCAAACATAGCGTTGATCCATGGGCCCAAACAGTTCTAATTTTGTTTTCATCAGTCCACAGAACACTATCCCAGAACTTCTGTGGTTTGTCCACATGACGTTTGGCATACTGCAGTCGACTCTTCTTATTCTTTGGAGACAGCAAGGGGGTGCGCCTGGGAGTTCTGGCATGGAGGCCTTCATTACACAGTGTGCGTCGTATTGTCTGAGCTGAAACTTCAGTACCCACATCTGACAAATCTTTTCTCAGTTCCTCAGCAGTCACAACGGGGACTTTTCTCCACTCTACGCTTCAGGTAGCGCACAGCAGTCGAAGTCAGCATCTTCTTTCTGCCACGACCAGGTAGCGTTTCAACAGTGCCCTTTGCCTTGAATTTGCGAATGATGCTTCCTATGGTCTCTCTTGGTATGTTTAACATCTTTGCAATCTTCTTATAGCCATTGCCCTTCCTGAGAAGAGTAATCACCTCTTCTCTGTCTTCCTGGACCATTCTCTTGACTTCACCATGTTTGTAACCACACCAGTAAATGTCTAGAAGGAGCTGAGTATCACAGTCATTTTAAAGCTGCCTAATTGGTGCTTAGTATGCTTTATTGCTGCTCCGTGACATCCACAGGTGTTTTCAATACCTGATTGAAAACACTTGAATGAACCTCTGTTCTTCAGAGTGGTAGTCTTTAAGGGTTGAATAATTGTGTCAATGAAGAATTCACAAAAAGAAACATTTACTACTGTATTACAAAACCAATTGATGTCATTTTAGTTGCATATGGTTCTTTAAAAACTCCTTGTAGGATTTCATTCTGAATACAAATACAAATGTACACTAAATTCCTAAAACCCTTTACAGCATTGGGGGTTGAATAATTTTGAACACAACTGTATATATGGCAACACCAAAAATGCTGACCTTATATACAGGGAGACTCCCTGGGACATAACAGGCTCACATTAATAAATATCTTATACACACCACATTACTGTGAGCTTTATTCCTGTGCAGCTCTGTAATAGACTATATTTTGGAGGGGAAGGAAAGTGAGTTCTTAAGGCTGGAGGCATAGCATGAGGTGGCATCCTGAGGTTCAGTAGGGGGCCCCAGGATTTCTGAAACTGTCCTGGTTCTTCAACAAACTATTCTTTTTTTCATGACATTTGTATTGTATACGTGGTTAAGGTGCTTGGAAGGCCAATTTCAGTGTCACTACATGTCTTGACTTTGAGTTTCATATCAATTGAATTGTAAAGATATGCAGAGAAGCATCATATGGATTGGTTTGATTAAACCGTAAAAGCATTGTTATATTTTTGTTTTTATTTCCATCTATACAGTTTGACCTCAAAGAAAAATCCACACTTTTAGGAAATAAAAAAGACTATTGGGATTACTTTTGTGACTGTGTTGCTAAAGTGAAAGGAGCAAATGATGGAATTCGTTTTGTAAAATCTACTTCAGAGGTAAATACCAAAACGTACATTTGTTCGATATACACTGAGATTAGAAAGTTGTAGATCAGTGAGATTTTGTCAGATGAAAAACCTATTGTAATGAAGTAATTTTTTATTTAATATTTATCTTACTGAATTTATTTTCTCATTTTCAATGCCTTTATAACTAAGAAATGGTAGCATTTTTTTCTCTGTATTGGCTTCGTTATAAATGTTCATGCTCTTATAAGGATACTCTATTACAACTAGATTTCTCTTTTCTTGCAGTTAAATATTTGGGCAGAAGCTGCTGACAGCCTCTGCCTGATTATTATATTAATATTTTTTGTATTTAAGGTGATTTTAGTCACCTTTTGTTCCGTGGCCTGCGCAGCTACTCCTCTGCAGCTCAGGGCTTCTAAACCTGGAAGTCCTTGATGCTTTATTTAGCATCTTGCTTAGTGTAGGACTTGCAAATTGTGCACTACTACATGCACTACCTTACATGCACAAGTTCTGTAGCGCCTGCACAGAATGATTGATTGGAGCTGTGCCTGCATGAGCAGATCCAATGCATCTGCTGCCTTTATGAAAACGCACGCGATCACGAGTGGTCTCCAAGTGGGTGACATCAACACTCTCTTTTCTTATTGACGTCACTAACGAAAGATCTGATGACTAGCAGCTGGGAGATTCAAAATGCCAGCTGCTGGTGATGCTGGGTGGGGTGAAAGAGACTCCTCCACTTCACCCTGCGTCTCTGACAAATTAGGGGAGCAGGGTGGGGGGAGAAGGGAGGCAATCCTCACATCCTGGACATTTTTAAAAGCTAAAAGTAGTCAGGACTACAGTGTTCCTTTAATTTTATTGTCTTATTCATGGTTTTTAACAAGTTTTATTTTTGTGACACATAATTTCAAAACAATATGAATAGACTGCTATGGGAATAGGGGGAAATTAATGAACTGTATTTTCTTGGCAAATTTCCTTATTTCTACAGTGCAGTTTAAGAAATATTCTTCATTAATTTGTCATTATTTTAGGAAAACCCCATAGGTTTGTGATTGCAAGTAATTTATAGCAAATACTGTGGATGTAAAATGTTTGCACACCCTTATGAAATTGCAGGTCTTTGAAAGTCAATTGAAAAAAGGATTCTTCAGGAAGTAGTTTCTTGAAAATACAATGCGAGAGTAGGGTTAAGAATGTGGTAGGAGGCACCCACTAAGGCACCGGTAGAGTTTCAGATCTCATCTCTGCTGCCCAGCCGGTGTGTCAAGGCGACCAACAACGTCCCACGCCCTCACCGCCAGCCATGGTGGCCTCTCGCCCTGTCGTTCCGGGCAGTGCACTGCCTCTTTCTCCCTCCGCCAGCCTCCCACATTGGTCTCCGCACTTGCAGTGTTGTGGCCTCTTGCCCGGGCTGCGGGAGGAGGTTCCTCAGTCCCCACGCGGTCCGGAGGAGGTGGCGTTTCTGCTCTGCCTTTAGTGTTGTGGTCTTCGTGGGTTCCAGACAAGAACTGGGCTGCATAGGGCTCAGCTGCTCTCAGTGGGCTGGAGAGGGAGGGGGCTGACCCCTTCCCAGGAACGAGCTGGGCTCATTCAGGCTCCCTTTTTAAACCCAGACTCCTGGGGTGACGGTGCTCCGATCTCAGCACCTTACCATATTTAATACAACAAAAAAATGTGGAGAACAGACTCTTTAGAGCAAAAATGAGAAAAATATATCCCCGTCGCCCAAGGCACCACAAGTGCGGTCCCAATCCGCACCAAATGAACAAAAAGGAGGAGAAAATCGGTGTTCGGCGTATAGGGGAGATATCTAAAATTAAATAGGGGTAGGCATACAATGATTCAAAGAAAAAGTACCATACAATATGAGTAGCTGTGTGGGATGACTCAAAGTTCGTCAAAATGATCCTAAAAAGAAAAAAAAGTATAATAGTGAAGTCCAGTTACAAAAAAAGAAAAAGAAAAAGGGGGGAGATGGATCCACTCACACTTTCCAGAGCCTCGTTAGGCTCGATCACCTCGCCTGTGGGTGTTTACGTGGCTCACCCAGTAGCTCACAGGGGTAGACCCGTCTCACAGCCTTGGTGTCCTTTCAGGATCCTGAGTTGTCCATAGGTTCTCCTATAGTCTCCAAAGTTTTCCTTTGGGATCCTGGATGTTCACAGGTCGTGGCTTATCTTAGCTTGTAAAAATCTACAAAGCTCAATGAGTGAAAGAAAAAATACTGTCCTACTATTAAAACGTTTATTTAAACATAAAATAAAGGACAGAAACAATAAAATAAGAGGTATCAAAACACGTTTCACCCTTTAGGGCTTCATCAGTTGTTAGGAAAATAAGAATAAAGTAAAAACACAAAACAATAAAAAATACAAAATACAATAATATAGGTGCGCTCCCCCTAATAAGGTTGGTAAATACCAACCTTATTAGGGGGAGCGCACCTATATTATTGTATTTTGTATTTTTTATTGTTTTGTGTTTTTACTTTATTCTTATTTTCCTAACAACTGATGAAGCCCTAAAGGGTGAAACGCGTTTTGATACCTCTTATTTTATTGTTTCTGTCCTTTATTTTATGTTTAAATAAACGTTTTAATAGTAGGACAGTATTTTTTCTTTCACTCATTGAGTTTTGTAGATTTCTACAAGCTAAGATAAGCCACGACCTGTGAACATCCAGGATCCCAAAGGAAAACTTTGGAGACTATAGGAGAACCTATGGACAACTCAGGATCCTGAAAGGACACCAAGGCTGTGAGACGGGTCTACCCCTGTGAGCTACTGGGTGAGCCACATAAACACCCACAGGCGAGGTGATCGAGCCTAACGAGGCTCTGGAAAATGTGAGTGGATCCATCTCCCCCCTTTTACTTTTTCTTTTTTTGTAACTGGACTTCACTATTATACTTTATTTTCTTTTTAGGATCATTTTGACGAACTTTGAGTCATCCCACACAGCTACTCATATTGTATGGTACTTTTTCTTTGAATCATTGTATGCCTACCCCTATTTAATTTTAGATATCTCCCCTATACGCCGAACACCGATTTTCTCCACCTTACCATATTTCCCTATTGACCTGCTGAAGTTTGACCCTTGGCTTTGACTCTCGCTGCAAATGAACTCTGCCGTTTCAGACCTATTGCTAGCCGTTTTGACCACGTCTTTCTGCCTAACCCTTATTGTACCACACCTCAACCTTGCTGACATTCTAGATACTGACTGCTGACTTTCACCTCGCTGATGAATGAAATCCGCTTGCCTCGTCCCCTTGCCTGTTTTTGGCCAGGCCTCCTGCCCAACCCTTATTCATACTACGCTGTGTTTCTCTTTGTCAGCACCACATACTGGGCTCCCATATATCGGGACATGACATACAGTGGCAAGAAAAAGTATGTGAACCCTTTGGGATTACGTGGAGTTTTGCATGAATTGGTCATAAAATGTGCTCTGATCTTCATGTAAGTCACAACAATTTGAAAAACACAGTCTGCTTAAAATAATACAACACAAACATTATATGTTTTCATGTTTTTATTGAACAGAACATGTAAACATTCACAGTGCAGGGTGGAAAAAGTATGAACCTTTGGACTTAATAACTGGTTGACCCTCCTTTGGCAGCAATAACCTCAACCAAACGTTTCCTGTAGTTGCAGATCAGACCTGCACAACGATCTGGAGTAATTTTGGACCACTCCTCTTCACAAAACTGTTTCAGTGTAGCATTATTCTTGGGATGTCTGTGTGAATCGCTCTCTTAAGGTCATGCCACAGCATTTCAATCGGGTTGAGGTCAGGACTCTGACTGGGCCACTCCAGAAGGCGTATTTTGTTTTGTTGAAGCCATTCTTTTGTTGAATTACTTGTAAGCTTTGGGTCATTGTCCTGTTGCATCACCTACCCTCTGCAGAGCTTCAGTTGGTGGACAGATGGTCTTACGTTTTCCTGCAAAATGTCTTGATAAACTCTGGAATTAATTTTTCCATCAACGACAGCAATCCGTCCAGGCCCTGAGGCAGCAAAGCAGCCCAAAACCATGATGCTCCCTTCGCCATGTTTTACAGTGGGGATGAGGTTTTGATGTTGGTGTGCTGTGCCTTTTTTTCTCCACACATAGTGTTTTGTGTTTTTTCCAAACAACTCAATTTTGGTTTCATCTGTCCACAGAATATTTTGCCAGTAGTGCTGTGGAACATCCAGGTGCTGTTTTGCAAACTTCAAACGTGCTGTTTGGACAGCAATTTCTTCCTCCGTGGTGTCCTCCCATGTACTCCATTCTTCTTTAATGTTTTCCTTATTGTAGATGTGTCAACAAAATGTTAGCATGTGCCAGAGATTTCTGTAAGTCTTTAGCTGACACTCTAGGATTCTTCTTTACCTCATTAAGCATTCTGCGCTGTGCTCTTGCAGTCATCTTTACAGGACGACCAAGCCTAGGGAGAGTAGCAACAGTGCTGAACTTTCTCCATTTGTAGACAGTCTGTCTTACCGTGGACACATGAACATCAAGGCTTTTGGAGATACTTTTGTAACCCTTTCCAGCTTCATGCAAGTCAACAATTCTTGATCGTAGGTCTTCTGAGAGCTCTTTTCTGCGAGGCATGGTTCACATCAGGCAGTGCTTCTTGAAACCAGTAAACCCAAAACTGGTGTGTGTTTTTAAAGGGCAGGACAGCTTTCAGCAACACATCCAATAATATCACACTGATTGGACTCAAGGTTGGCTCACTCCTGGCTCCAATTAGCTCTTGGAGAAGTCATTAGGCTAGGGGTTCACATACTTTTTCCACCCTGCACTGTGAATGCTTACATGTTATGTTCAATAAACACATGAAAACATATGATGTTTGTGTTGTATTATTTTAAGCAGACTGTGTTTTTCAAATTGTTGTGACTAACATGAAGATCAGAGCACATTTTATGACCAATTCATGCAAAACGCCACGTAATCCCAAGGGTTCACATACTTTTTCTTGCCACTGTAGAGTGGGTGATCCAAAATCATAATGAAAGGCAGTCCAGTGCTTTTTTTCTGGAAAAATAGGTGGAGGTACTCACGTCTGGGGAAAAACTGATTATTATGACTATTTTCAGGTCCTAATAAACAATAGTTGTAGCTCACTTAAAAGGAAGACACTATAAAAGGGAACCACACTTTCCTTTAAACGAACTACAACTACTGTTGTAACCCTATGGGGGGTTATCCACCAAGTGCCTCTGTTGCAAGAAAAGTCTGTATTGCAGTGCAGTTAGCTGTTTTTTTTTTGCAACACTGGCACTGAGTGGATAATCCCCTAGCATTTGTGAGCACCACAGCAATGAAACTCAGTTTTGCGGAGTATGTATGAGCTCCACAGCAATGAAACGCACAGTAATGCGCAGTGTGTATGAGCTCCACAGCAATGAAACTCCACTATCCACTAAGTACTGTTTGAATAATATTGGGGGACTCCAATGAGAGGGTGTTTGACCTTGAGAACACCCCTACATGGTGGTAAAAGCAGGACCAGGTGAACATACCTGTGTTGCCAGAGCTGATATTTTTAAATGCTGGTTTGAAGTGTATTTTGAAGCAGCAGCAGTTTTTTTCTTTGTACTGAGGTCTGCCTGTCACTGAGTCCCTTCAGAGCAATGCAGCCAGGGCTTAAATTTCCACTTTCTCACCTTCCAGGGTGCACCACACACTGTCTGGAACTGCTGGGGAGGCTGGGGGTAAGGCGTCAGTGTAGACTTCTTTTGGCATGCCCTCCTCTTGACATCATTAGAGGAGGCCAGGCACCAGCAAGGAGGAAGGGACCAGGAGGAGAGAGAGCGTAGGCTTCCGTATCCAGCACCGTGGGGGAGACCTGGCAGATACAATGCAGCTCGCTGGGCACCGGCTACATCTTAGAGGAGGAGCAGCAGGGACACAGCGCCAGGCAGAGTTTAAAAAGTTGGATCCCTGTCAAGGCAAGTGACCAGGGATTCAGATTTTTTTTGCACGCCCTCCTGGTCTTGCGCTCTTAGGTGGCCACATGTACCGCCTTACCGTGCCAGCTCCTCTGATCACACAGTCAACGCTTGTCTGACTGTTACAGGCGCTATGGCGCTCACCTGGGATTAGCGTTGTTTGTATCCTTTTGGACAGATTCACCTGGTACTTGACTTGATAGCAGTCACCACTGCCACACCCAACACTCCCAGCCAGGGAGGTGAGGCATAAACCTAGATACCAATCAGCAGCAAGTGATGGAGATCAAATGTCTGCAGAGTGAAAACCAGTTAACTATACACAGATCAAGACAGTATAGTGAGACAGAGATAGAACTAGGTTCAGAAAACTCATAGTCAATGTTACGCTCTGTGTTGGTAACAGAGGAGACTCTCTTATGCTTGTGCTCAACAACGTATAAAGCACATACAGATAATTCAGCAAGTTGCAGGGCAGGCCTGCAATGCAAGGTTATACAGAATGCAATGTATATATGCTTAGTGTCAGACAGTTGCCATGCGGGTTTGATAGATACAGCAACCTGCAGGGCAGACCCACAATCAGAGACCTTGCGATAGACTTTGTACATATGCTCAGTACCCGGCAGTTGACATGAGGGTTTGAGGGATTCAGCAACCTGCAGGGCAGACCCACAATCTGAGAACTTGCGATATTCTTTGTGCATCGGATAACTATCAGACAGTTGACAGGAAAGACCGATAGATTCTGCAAGGCAGACCCACAACCGGAGACCATGCAGTAATAATCAGCACATCCACTTAGCATAAGCAGAGTATACAGACAACAATAAAGGGCAAGAGCGAGAGAATGGTCAATAACAGTCCGGGTTCGATACACACTCAGGGTCCTCGTACAAGCAGAAATATATTGGCAACTAAGCAGACTGAGACTAAACTCGATCAGCAGGTGATGTGGGAATAACTCCACATCAGGGGGACGAGCTAATCCTCGTGCCCTGCTTTTAAGACCGGCATCTCCGCATGACCACGCCAGGCCCTACCCCCTGAGACACCGATCCACCAGCCGGAAGACCTGGCACCCAGCCAGCCAGCAACGCCGCCGTGCACCCAGGTCCCCCAGGCGCCGAAGACGTGACACTGACAATCCGCAGCTCTGGCAGATGTGTGTAAATATGCTGCACCCCCCATAGTGCTTATGGAAAATATATTTTTAAGGGGACGTCCTCAAATTGCTGCTATGTTGGAAAAGTATATGTGTGATAAGGGTTTATTTTTTTAACCCTCAGCAGGATGAGGAGCTTGCAGACATAAGTATTTTCTAGCAGCTCTGAGTGGAGATACAGAAAGCAGACACCACGTTCTTGTTTCAAATATCTGACGTCTCTTTGTTAGGTCAGTTCTTTTATAGATGATTGGACATACAATAACATGGTTATTCAGAGAAAGGTGAAACTCTGGAGAACTTTTGGAGAAGTGAAAATTCTAGGTCAAAATAGCCAAACCAGAAAAATTCTCCCATTTATCTCACTTTCCAAATCAGCTATTTTGACCTAGAATTCTCACTTCTCCAAAAGTTCTCCAGAGTTTCACCTTTCTCTGACTAACCCAGATAAATCTGAGATATACAAGCCAATAGAATTTTCTCAACGTCACCGATAATTAACATAGTTGAACCCACAAACCAAATGCCAACCAAGACATACTTGTAGACGAGAGAAATCTCAATGTATCGTTCCTGGTAAAATAGGACAAAGAATTCTCTTTTTTTTCTCTCTTCTGCTCCGCAACTATGCATGGAAGAGGGCCTCTTTTGGTACAGGATTTGACTTTTACAATTATAATTCCTAAGTTTAAAGAGGATATTGCTAGCAAGCATTTTAAACTGAGCTAAACGTGACATGTTAACTAAGATATGTATTTGAATCACCATATACAGTCAGGTCCAGAAATATTGGGACAGCGACACAATTCTAACATCTTTGGCTCTATACACCACCACAATGGAGTTGGAATGAAACAAACACAATGTGCTTTAACTGCAGACTGTCAGCTTTAATTTGAGGGTATGTACATCCAACTCAGGTGAACGGTGTAGGACTTGCAGCAGTTTGCAGATGTGCCTCCCACTTGTTAAGGGACCAAAGGTAATGCAACAATTGGCTTCTCAGCTGTTCCATGGCCAGGTGTGTGATATTCCCTCATTACCCCAATTACAATGTGCAGATAAAAGGCCCAGAGTTCATTTCAAGTGTGCTATTTGCATTTGGAATCTGTTGCTGTCAACTCTCAAGGTGAGATCCAAAGAGCTGTCACTATCAGTGAAGCAAGCCATCATTAGGCTGAAGAAACAAAACAAACCCAGAGAGATAGCAAGAACATTAGGCGTGGCCAAAACAACTGTTTGGAACATTCTCAAAAAGAAGGAACGCACAGGTGAGCTCAGCAACACCAAAAGACCCGGGGACCAAGGAAAACAACTGTGGTGGATGACCGAAGAATTCTTTCCCTGGTGAAGAAAACACCCTTCACAACAGTTGGCCAGATCAAGAACACTCTCCAGGAGGTAGGTGTATGTGTGTAAAAGTCAATAATCTAGAGGAGACTTCACCAGAGTGAATACAGAGGGTTCACCACAAGATGTAAACCATTGGTGAGCCTCAAAAACAGGAAGGCCAGATTAGAGTTTGCCAAACAACACCTAACAAAGCCTTCACAGTTCTGGAACAAGATCCTATGGACAGATGAGACCAAGATCAACTTGTACCAGAGTGATGGGAAGGGAAGAGTATGGAGAAGGACAGGAACTGCTCATGATCCTAAGCATACCACCTCATCAGTGAAGCATGGTGGTGGTAGTGTCATGGTGTGGGCATGTATGGCTGCCAATGGAACTGGTTCTCTTGTATTTATTGATGATGTGACTGCTGACAAAAGCAGCAGGCTGAATTCTGACGTGTTTCGGGAAATATTATCTGCTCACATTCAGCCAAATGCTGCAGAATTCATTGGACGGCGCTTCACAGTGCAGATGGACAATGACCCAAAGCATACTGCAAAAGCAACCAAAGAGTTTTTGAAGGGTCAGAAGTGTAATGTTATGCAATGGGCAAGTCAATCACCTGACCTGAATCCCATTGAGCATGCATTTCACTTGCTGAAGACAAAACTGAAGGGAAAATGCCCCAAGAACAAGCAGGAACTGAAGACCGTTGCAGTAGAGGCCTGGCAGAGCATCACCAGGGATGAAACCCAGTGTCTGGTGATGTATATGCGTTCCAGACTTCAGGCTGTGATTGACTGCAAAGGATTTGCAACCAAGTATTAAGAAGGGAAAGTTTGATTTACGATTATTATTCTGTCCCATTACTTTTGGTCCCTTAACAAATGGGAGGCACATCTGCAAACTGCTGTAAGTCCTATACTGTTCACCTGAGTTGGATGTACATACCCTCAAATTAAAGCTGACAGTCTGCAGTTAAAGCACATTGTGTTTGTTTCATTCCAACTCCATTGTGGTGGTGTATAGAGCCAAAGATGTTAGAATTGTGTCAATGTCCCAATATTTCTGGACCTGACTGTACTTTAATACAGGGAATTAAAAGTTAATTATTTTGAATGTGCACAAAACCTCAGGAACACTAATAATAGACAAAAGGAAAAAGACTTTACGAGTGCACCTTAGATACGTTAAAGCACTGCAGTTATACAAAATCTCTGAAGTAGGAATAACCATAATGCTCACTAATAACCTTATGCGGCAAGTCGGCAACTCAATATATTCCTTACCCTTCTGGGTCTGATTGTCAGGGTGGCACCAGGCGTGAGCCAAGGTGGGACCCAAAGTTCAGTATACAGTGGCAAGAAAAAGTATGTGAACCCTTTGGAATTACGTGGAGTTTTGCATGAATTGGTCATAAAATGTGCTCTGATCTTCATCTAAGTCACAACAATTTGAAAAACACAGTCTGCTTAAAATAATACAACACAAACATTATATGTTTTCATGTGTTTATTGAACATAACATATAAACATTCACAGTGCAGGGTGGAAAAAGTATGTGAACCCCTAGCCTAATGACTTCTCCAAGAGCTA
The DNA here is from genome assembly GCA_009667805.1 of Leptobrachium leishanense. Taxonomy (NCBI): domain Eukaryota; kingdom Metazoa; phylum Chordata; class Amphibia; order Anura; family Megophryidae; genus Leptobrachium; species Leptobrachium leishanense. Next base: position 214,309,310 of record CM019067.1, on the reverse strand, counting down.
ATGGGAGCCAGGAGTGAGCCAACCTTGAGTCCAATCAGTGTGATATTATTGGATGTGTTGCTGAAAGCTGTCCTGCCCTTTAAAAACACACACCAGTTTTGGGTTTTCTGGTTTCAAGAAGCACTGCCTGATGTGAACCATGCCTCGCAGAAAAGAGCTCTCAGAAGACCTACGATCAAGAATTGTTGACTTGCATGAAGCTGGAAAGGGTTACAAAAGTATCTCCAAAAGCCTTGATGTTCATGTGTCCACGGTAAGACAGACTGTCTACAAATGGAGAAAGTTCAGCACTGTTGCTACGCTCCCTAGGCGTGGACGTCCTGTAAAGATGACTGCAAGAGCACAGCGCAGAATGCTTAATGAGATAAAGAAGAATCCTAGAGTGTCAGCTAAAGACTTACAGAAATCTCTGGCACATGCTAACATTTTTGTTGACACATCTACAATAAGGAAAACATTAAACAAGAATGGAGTACATAGGAGGACACCACAGAGGAAGCCATTGCTGTCCAAAAAGAATATTGCAGCACGTTTGAAGTTTGCAAAAGAGCACCTGGATGTTCCACAGCACTACTGGCAAAATATTCTGTGGACAGATGAAACCAAAATTGAGTTGTTTGGAAAAAACACACAACACTATGTGTGGAGAAAAAAAGGCACACCACACCAACATCAAAACCTCATCCCCACTTTAAAACATGGTGGAGAGAGCATCATGGTTTGGGGCTGCTTTGCTGCCTTAGGGCCTGGACGGATTGTTGTCATTGATGGAAAAATGAATTCCAGATTTTATCAAGACATTTTGCAGGAAAATGTAAGACCATCTGTCCGTCAACTGAAGCTTCACAGAGGATGGGTGATGCAACAGGACAATGACAGAAAGCATACAAGTAATTCAACAAAAGAATGGCTTCAACAAAACAAAATACGCCTTCTGGAGTGGCCCAGTCAGAGTCCTGACCTCAACCCGATTGAAATGCTGTGGCATGACCTTAAGAGAGCGATTCACACCAGACATCCCAAGAATATTGCTACACTGAAACAGTTTTGTGAAGAGGAGTGGTCCAAAATTACTCCAGATCGTTGTGCTGGTCTGGTCTGCAACTACAGGAAACGTTTTGTTGAGGTTATTGCTGCCAAAGGAGGGTCAACCAGTTATTAAGTCCGAAAGTTCACATACTTTTTTCACCCTGCACTGTGAATGTTTACATGTTCTGTTCAATAAACACATGAAAACATATAATGTTTGTGTTGTATTATTTTAAGCAGACTGTGTTTTTCAAATTGTTGTGACTTAGATGAAGATCAGAGCACATTTTATGACCAATTCATGCAAAACTCCACGTAATCCCAAAGGGTTCACATACTTTTTCTTGCCACTGTATATTCTCCAGGTGCTGGGGTTGAATGAGTTAACAAAGACACTGGATCCAAATGCAGATATAAACGTATATTGATGCTGTGGCAGATGAGGAATACACAGAGGTACACAGGTAAAGTTGAAACATACACAGTCTCTGGTAACAGCTATGGTAAATGTAGCCCCACGGTGACCTTAGGAAATCTCTCCAGGTCTTGCAGAAAGTGGTACACAGTGATGAACTGGTACAGCTGAATATAGACTCAGTCTCAGGACAGCAGACAAAGTACCTGGGACCTCAGCAGTAGTTAAATGCAGAGGCTGGATATCCAGGAGATGTAGTGCAGGATCAACAGCAAGCAAAACTGGAACAAATATACAAATAATATCCAGGAGCTCTGGAGAAGGACCCTCTCAATAGAACAGCAGGTAGAACAATGCCAGAGCGTGGAGGAAAGGGCGTGCCCTGGTTTTAAGCAAAGCACACAGGCTTCTAGAACAGGAGTTAACCCTTAGGTGGATACAGACAGGGAGTATTGGAAAGCCAGACTGGCCACAGCAGGTTCCCAGAGCTGAGGCATAACAGTACCTCCCTCCTTACAAGGTGCACTCCGGGCTCCTAGGGCATGACCATATCAGAGGAGTAGCAAGGAGGTCACCACCACCTATCAGAGTCTGAGTCGGGATCACTGTAAATGTCCCCATGGGCAAGCAAGGCCATCTCAAATATTTCAAGGTCTTCTTTGCGGACCAACGTTCCGTTTGATGCCCAAACGCACCCTCAGGAGTAGGGATGTCCACAGGTGGAACGGGAGTGAGAGGAGTAACAATACCAGTGATAATGGGTGGAGAAACTTGCCTTTTCTCTGCCAGGCATTGTTCATACGCAGCAAGGTAAGAGTCTGGCACGATGAAGCCATCAGAGGCTATGGAGAAAGTACTGACTTCCTTAGGTGGGCATGAAACAGTTTTGGCAGAGTTTCACAGCCATATAATGTATTAGAGTCTGAAAATCGCCCTCCTGGACCACCTAGAGGGTGCTTGGCAGTCTAAATAGGAGAAGAGCGGATCACAGCAACTTCCATGGGTACATAAAGTTCTGGATCCGTGGGTAAGGCTGGTTCCATAACCATGGGTTCTGCATCAGCGGGCTCGGTTGGCAGGGTTTCTATGGACCCAGAAGGTTCTGAGGTCAAAATCTCCATGTCTTCGGCATAGAAGTCATCCACTGTGCCCTCCTCCTCCATGGAGACAACACAGAATGCAGACCTCCTGGGTACAGGAGCTCGGCGAGGCTTGCCAATGATGGTAGCCTGGCGAGGCTTGGCAGCGGCTGGATTCTGGCGGGACTTGGCAGTGGCCTGTCGAGGCTTGACAACGGCTGGAGTCTGGCGAGGCTTGACAGCGAATAAAAATAAAAGGTCCTCGCGTAGAATAGAAAAAATCTGTATTTCTTCTTCTTTGATATTCCCTCTAGATTCCTAAAATACTTAAAAATGGACATACATTGCGCAGTATGTCTGAAAAATGGGGGATCAAAGCTGGAAAAAGCGGCTGTTCAACTCCCTTTTTCCAGAGCCACATATAAGCCGGCTCTGATCAGTAAAGCATATGATGTAATGGTGATTTTGGGCAGTGTTCTCACGGTACCAGCAACCTGCTTCCCAGACGGTTCCTTCCAGGTCTCACATCCAGAAATAAAGAAATGTTAAGCACAAAAGCTTAAATAAAATCCATAAAAGGAAAATGTATTAAATAAAATACATGGCACTGACGCGTTTCGACTCTCAGTCTTTCTCAAAGTGCATATAAAATACAATACATGTAGTCCGTGTTATATATCCACAGAACCAGGAAACAATTACTAAAAACGGCGCCAAAATGAGGCTTGACAGCGGCTGGAGTCTGGCAAGGCTTGGCAGCGGCTGAAGTCTGGCGGGACTTGGCAGCGGCCTGGTGAGGCTCGGCAGTGGCTGGAGTCTGGCGAGGCACAGAAGCGACTGGAGTCTGGCGAGGCACAGAAGCGAATGGAGTCTGGCGTGGCACAGAAGCGGCTGGAGTCTGGCGTGGCACAGAGGCGGCTGGAGTCTGGCGTGGCACAGAAGCGGCTGGAGTCTGGCGTGGCACAGAAGCGGCAGGAGTCTGGCGTGGCACAGAAGCGGCTGTTGTCTGGCGAGGTACAGAAGCGACTGGAGTCTGGTGTGGCTTGGCAGGTCTAATAGGACATTAGTCAATCTTGTGCTGTTCTGACCCACAGTAGAACCATAAATCTAGCCTCCTACAGCTTTCTTTCTGAGTCTCCATATAAGGTGCCTGGACTCTGCATTAAGGTGGAGCGCTATAAGACTCAGCTGGTTGCTGCGATGCTCTGCTCCCTGGTGAAGGCCTGACAGGGCCAGGTGTGGTAGGAAAACAGTCCATGAGATTCCATACATCCTCTACCACAAGGAGCAGCTGATACACAATATCATCCAGTGCAGCTTTGACCCCCACAGACCTGGTATTTGGCTCTGGCATTATGTCAGTGTGCAGGGCTGGTGCAAGCATTTTTGTCTACTCAGGCGAAGGTGCGTTTTGGTGCCCCCCCCCATCCCTACCATGCCATGTCAATCAGCATTGAGATGCATAATAATCTCTAAAGCATACCAAGAAAATAAGTTGTCATTTGCACTCACCCCCAGGCATGTACTGGCCATAGGGACTACAGGGAGATTCCCGGTGGGCCGATGGCTCTGTGGGCCAGTGTGAATGCTGGTTCACCGCGTGGCTCGCGCTGCCCTTAATGGGTGAGGTGAGAACTTCCACACTGCAAAACAGACGCAGTCTCATATTGCGGCCACCGTGCCGGTGAGACCCTCTGCGCATCCGCCTCACCTTAAGGCATGGTGCACACTTGACCTCAGTGCCACTGCGGTGCTTTACCCAATCGCTCTGCAGCAACTCCAGTATCTGTAGAGCGATTGGTTGAGCGATCCAGTTGGATTATATACTATTTTTGTGCGTATTTGCATAATTAAATTGGGCCGGTCTGGATGACATCCAGGGCTGATTTTCTGTCCCAGTCCAGCCCTGCTCACCCCTGTAGCTCCATGTTAAACAAAACACAGAGGTTTTGGTTTATTTGAATGGTCATTAAAGTGTAAGCTCTTCTGCCGCATCACGACACCTCTGGGTCAGGCTAGTCCTTCCTAATGAAACCAAAAGCTGCTTTCTAAGCAACCACATGTCCTCATGCGGCTTCTCAGCCATGAGAGAAACTGGTGGGTTTTATTTATACCCTCACCAGGAGCAATTCAGGTTTATAAGATACGTCTACCTTATTGATGTACTTATACACACTGCAAATTACAGAGCTCACTTCAATAAACCTTCCAGTAATGTGCAGTGTGTAAAAGCATATCACAGAGCTCCACAGTAATAAAACTCACAGTAATGTGCGGTGTGTATGAGCGTATCACAGAGCTCCACAGCAATAAAACTCATAGTAATGTGCAGTGTGTAAAAGCGGATCACAGAGCTCCACAGTAATAAAACTCACAGTAATGTGCGGTGTGTATGAGAGTATCACAGAATCCACAGCAATAAAACTCACAGTAATGTGCAGTGTGAATGAGTGTATAACAGAGCTCCACAGCAATAAAAAAAGGTAATGTACCAATATCAGTTTATTCAAACCCCCTGCATATCATTTTACACCCCAGTACATGATTTTACACCCACCAGTATAGCAATTTACACCCCCAGTAAATCAGTTTACAGCCCCAGACCCCAGTATATCAATTTACAGCCCCCCCAGTATATCTATTTACGGCCCCAGACCCAGTATATCAATTTACAGCCCCCAGTATATCTATTTACGGCCCCAGACCCAGTATATCAATTTACAGCCCCAGACCCAGTATATCAATTTACAGCCCCCCCAGTATATCTATTTACGGCCCCAGACCCAGTATATCTATTTACAGCCCCAGACCCAGTATATCAATTTACAGCCCCCGAGTATATCTATTTACAGCCCCCCCAGTAAATCTATTTACAGCCCCCAGACCCAGTATATCAATTTACAGCCCCCAGACCCAGTATTTCAATTTACAGCCCCCAGTATATCTATTTACAGCCCCCAGACCCAGTATTTCAATTTACAGCCCCCCAGTATATCTATTTACAGCCCCAGACCCAGTATATCCATTTACAGCCCCCAGACCAGTATATCAATTTACAGCCCCAGACCCAGTATTTCAATTTACAGCCCCCAGTATATCTATTTACAGCCCCCAGACCCAGTATTTCAATTTACAGCCCCCCAGTATATCTATTTACAGCCCCCAGACCCAGTATATCCATTTACAGCCCCCAGACCAGTATATCAATTTACAGCCCCCAGACCCAGTATTTCAATTTACAGCCCCCAGTATATCTATTTACAGCCCCCAGACCCAGTATTTCAATTTACAGCCCCCCAGTATATCTATTTACAGCCCCCCAGTAAATCTATTTACAGCCCCCAGACCCAGTATATCCATTTACAGCCCCCAGACCCAGTATAGCAATTTACAGCCCCCTCAGTATATCTATTTACAGCCCCCAGACCCAGTATATCCATTTACAGCCCCCAGACCCAGTATTTCAATTTACAGCCCCCCAGTATATCTATTTACAGCCCCCAGTATATCTATTTACAGCCCCCAGACCCAGTATTTCAATTTACAGCCCCCAGTATATCCATTTACAGCCCCCAGACCCAGTATATCCATTTACAGCCCCCAGACCCAGTATAGCAATTTACAGCCCCCCAGTATATCTGTTTACAGCCCCCAGACCCAGTATATCAATTTACAGCCCCCAGACCCAGTATAGCAATTTACAGCCCCCAGTATATCTATTTACAGCCCCCCAGTAAATCTATTTACAGCCCCAGACCCAGTATATCCATTTACAGCCCCAGACCCAGTATATCAATTTACAGCCCCCAACCCAGTATAGCAATTTACAGCCCCCCAGTATATCTATTTACAGCCCCCCAGTAAATCTATTTACAGCCCCCAGACCCAGTATATCCATTTACAGCCCCAGACCCAGTATATCAATTTACAGCCCCCAGACCCAGTATAGCAATTTACAGCCCCCAGTATATCTATTTACAGCCCCCAGACCAGTATATCCATTTACAGCCCCCCCAGTATATCTATTTACAGCCCCCAGACCCAGTATATCCATTTACAGCCCCCAGTATATCCATTTACAGCCCCAGACCCAGTATAGCAATTTACAGCCCCCCCAGTATATCCATTTACAGCCCCCAGACCCAGTATAGCAATTTACAGCCCCCCCAGTATATCTATTTACAGCCCCAGACCCAGTATATCCATTTACAGCCCCCAGACCCAGTATATCAATTTACAGCCCCCAGACCCAGTATAGCAATTTACAGCCCCAGACCCAGTATATCTATTTACAGCCCCCAGACCCAGTATATCCATTTACAGCCCCCAGACCCAGTATAGCCATTTACAGCCCCCCCAGTATATCTATTTACAGCCCCCAGACCCAGTATATCCATTCACAGCCCCCCCCCAGTATATCTATTTACAGCCCCAGACCCAGTATATCCATTTACAGCCCCAGACCCAGTATAGCAATTTACAGCCCCCCCAGTATATCTATTTACAGCCCCCCCAGTATAGCAATTTACAGCCCCCCCAGTATAGCAATTTACAGCCCCCAGACCCAGTATATCCATTTACAGCCCCCCCAATATATCTATTTACAGCCCCCAGACCCAGTATATCCATTTACAGCCCCCAGACCCAGTATAGCAATTTACAGCCCCCCAGTATAGCAATTTACAGCCCCAGACCCAGTATAGCAATTTACAGCCCCCCAGTATATCTATTTACAGCCCCCCAGTATAGCAATTTACAGCCCCCCCCCAGTATAGCAATTTACAGCCCCCAGACCCAGTATATCCATTTACAGCCCCCCCAGTATAGCAATTTACAGCCCCCAGACCCAGTATATACATTTACAGCCCCCAGACCCAGTGCAGCAATTTAAAGCCCCCCCAGTATATTAATCTACACCCCCCTCCCATTAGTTTATTCACACCTGGTAATAAATCTCCTCTCCGCCTCGCTCCTCCATCGCAGCAGAGTGAAAGCACGCGGGCTGGTGGCTCCTCCATCGCAGCAGAGTGAAAGCACGCGGGCTGGTGGCTCCTCCTGCAGTTGTTTTCCTGGGCTATGTGGATCACGTGTGGGGGCGGCGCCAAATTACACAGTGTGCCTGCTCGTGTTAAGAACGTGGGATGGGACTGAGACAGGCACACACACTGCAGCGCCGCCGCAAATCTGATTTTTCCGCCCCTCAAACTGGCAGCAGGCCAGGACAGTAAGGCGGCCGCCTGTGCCGCCTTACATTAGCGCCGGCCCTGTCAGTGTGGCACCAGGCGTGAGCCGAGGTGGGACCCAAAGTTCAGTATATATTTCCCAGGTGTTGGGGTTGAATGAGTTAACAATGACACTGGATACAAATGCAGATATAAACGTATATTGATGCTGTGGCAGATGCTGAATACACAGAGGTACACAGGTAAAGTTGAAACATACAGTCTCTGGTAACAGCTATGGTAAATGTAGCACCACGGTGACCTTAGGCAATCTCTCCAGGTCTTGCAGAAAGTGGTACACAGTGATGAACTGGTACAGCTGAATATAGACTCAGTCTCAGGAAACAGCAGACAATGTACCTGGGACCACAGCAGTAGTTAAATGCAGAGCCTGAATATCCAGGAGATGTAGTGCAGGATCAACAGCATCACAGGAAATGTAGTTTCAAAAACCTCTGGAGGGCTGTAATTGCCCACCCCTGTCCTAAGGTATAGTCTCCTCGTAGGGGTTGCCGTGTCTCCAGGGGTCTCCTTAGAGCCGAGATGTTTTCACCAAAACCACAAAGTGGGGGAAAGAATAAATGAATAAAAATAGTGGAGAGGCAAGTGATATGAGTAAAAAATAAATATTTTATTTATTAGATCACATGCAGACTGGCTGGGTGTGACAATATGTATTAAAATATGACCGAAGTATAAAAAGATCACATGGAACGCATTTTCACTTATAGCTTCCTCAGTGGCGTCGTAACGTGGGGGCGGTGGGTGCGGCCCGCACCAGGTGACACCCGCCTTTAGGGTGACACCGTCACCCTAAGGGCGGGTGTCTCACCCGCCACCGCCGCGTATTCGCTCCGTGCGAGCGGCCGAAGCACGCAGCTTCGGCGCTCGCCTGGAGGAAATACGTCACCAGCCAATCGCGGCTGGTCACGTGGCTCCCCCAGACGAGCGCCCAAGCTGCGTGCCGCCGGACGCTCAGAAGGAGCGAAAACCGCGGCGGAGAGGTGCTGCCTGGGCCGCTATCCATGTGCTGGGACCAGGACCAGGAGGTGAGCTGGGGCAAATCCATAAGCTGCTGGGGCAAATCCATGAGGAGCTGGGGCAAATCCATAAGCTGCTGGGGCATATCCATGAGCTGCTGGGGCAAATCCATGAGGAGCTGGGGCAAATCCATGAGCTGCTGGGGCAAATCCATGAGCTGCTGGGGGCTGGGGCAAATCCACGAGGAGCTGGGGCAAATCCATGAGGAGCTGGGGCAAATCCATGAGGAGCTGGGGCAAATCCATGAGGAGCTGGGGCAAATCCATGAGCTGCTGGGGCAAATCCATGAGCTGCTGGGGGCTGGGGCAAATCCACGAGGAGCTGGGGCAAATCCATGGGGGCCTGGGGCATATCCATGAGGAGCTGGGGCAAATCCATAACCTGCTGGGGCAAATCCATGAGCTGCTGGGGCATATCCATGAGGAGCTGGGGCAAATCCATAAACTGCTGGGGCAAATCCATAAACTGCTGGGGCAAATCCATAAACTGCTGGGGCAAATCCATGAGCTGCTGGGGCAAATCCATGAGCTGCTGGGGCATATCCATGAGGAGCTGGGGCAAATCCATAAACTGCTGGGGCAAATCCATGAGCTGCTGGGGCATATCCATGAGGAGCTGGGGCAAATCCATAAACTGCTGGGGCAAATCCATAACCTGCTGGGGCAAATCCATAACCTGCTGGGGCATATCCATAAACTGCTGGGGCAAATCCATGAGCTGCTGGGGCATATCCATGAGGAGCTGGGGCAAATCCATAACCTGCTGGGGCAAATCCATAAGCTGCTGGGGCATATCCATAAACTGCTGGGGCAAATCCATGAGCTGCTGGGGCATATCCATGAGGAGCTGGGGCAAATCCATAAACTGCTGGGGCAAATCCATGAGCTGCTGGGGCATATCCATGAGGAGCTGGGGCAAATCCATAAGCTGCTGGGGCAAATCCATGAGCTGCTGGCATATCCATGAGGAGCTGGGCAAATCCATAAGCTGCTGGGGCAAATCCATGAGCTGCTGGGGCAAATCCATGAGGAGCTGGGGCAAATCCATGGGGCCTGGGGCATATCCATGAGGAGCTGGGGCAAATCCATAAGCTGCTGGGGCAAATCCATGAGGTGCTGGGGCATATCCATGAGCTGCTGGGGCAAATCCATGAGGAGCTGGGGCATATCCATGGGGGCCTGGGGCATATCCATGAGGAGCTGGGGCAAATCCATGGGGCCTGGGGCATATCCATGAGGAGCTGGGGCAAATCCATGAGCTGCTGGGGCAAATCCATGAGGTGCTGGGGCATATCCATGAGGTGCTGGGGCAAATCCATGAGGAGCTGGGGCAAATCCATGGGGCCTGGGGCATATCCATGAGGAGCTGGGGCAAATCCATGAGGTGCTGGGGCATATCCATGAGGTGCTGGGGCATATCCATGAGCTGCTGGCAGTATATCCATGAGCTGCTGGGGCAAAATCCATGAGAGCAGCTGGAGCATTATCAATGAGAGCAGCTGGGGCAGTATATACATGAGAGGAGCTGGGGGCAATATCCATGAGAGGAGCTGGGGCATATCCATGAGAGCAATATCCATGTTGAGCTGGTCTGGGGCAATATATCCATGTGTGAGCTGGTCTGGGGCAATATATCCATGTGTGAGCTGGTCTGGGGCAATATATCCATGTGTGAGCTGGTCTGGGGCAATAATCTATGTGTGAGCTGAGGCGCAATATATCCATATGTGAGCTGAGGCGCAATATATCCATATGTGAGCTGGGGGCAATATATATCCATGGGTGAGCTGCTGGGGGCAATATATAATTGTGAACTGGGGCAATATATCCATATGTGAGCTGGGGGCAATATATATCCATGGGTGAGCTGCTGGGGGCAATATATATCCAGAGCTGCTGGGGGCAATATATATCCATGTGTGCTTTCACTGCCTTCGAACAGGCAACGTACTTGCTGGCAGTTGGCAAAAAGTTGTGTGAGCATATGAGAGAGCTCCACAGCAATAAACCTCACAGTAATGTGCGCTGTATGTATGAGCATTCAGTGTTATATGGGAGTACTGATTTAGGAGTAAGAGTAGTTAAAAAAAAAATCTGAAAAACTCGGGGGGGGGTGACACCATAAATTACCGCACCGGGTGACACCGACCCTAGTGACGCCACTGAGCTTCCTCAGTACATGTCCTTAAAATCAAGATCTGTCCATTAGAGAAAAAAATTCCAAACGCTGTCTGTTGTGTGGATCGATTTTTATATCATCTTAAGTCCTGCAAACCTATTTGTTGCTAATGATGGCGGCGTCCGTGTCAATTCTGGGAATCTCGGCGTCCGTTCCGTCCTAGGCAGCATGGTTAAGTCATTGTGAACTACGCATGTGCTTCCGGCGGCTTTTGACTAGGGATGAGCTGTTCGGTTCGAACGGTTCGGAGTTCGCATCGAACATAGCCTGTTCGCATGTTCGCGAACTACGAACATTTCCGCTTGTTCGCCGCGTATTCGCCCACAATGCACAACAATGCACTTTTCCACTGGCCTGAAGCTTGTAATTGGCTACAGCCTTGCACCTGACCACAGGTCAAGTTCAAGACTATGCCAATCACGGCTCAGAGTCCTGATTGGGCAAATTTTGCCCAATCATGGGCTCACAGAGCTAAGTCCCGCAGCACACTATATAAGGTTTCACACAGCGCTTCAGCACGCGTTTGAGAGGAGATTGTTGTTGTGTTAGTGTGTGTTCTCACTGCCAGTCTGCCACCAGCTACTGGGGGGGTCTCATTTCTACAAAATATCTGGGATTTGTTGTAATCTGTGTGTTCTCACTGACACCCAGTATTTTGGGGGTCAGTAATTGCTACAAAATATTTGTGAATTGAGGTGATCTGTGTGTTCTCACTGACACCCAGTATTTTGGGGGTCAGTAATTGCTACAAAATATTTGGGAATTGAGGTGATCTGTGTCTTGTCACTGTCAGTGCCACGCAGTATTTTGGGGGTCAGTAATTTCTACGAAACATTTGTGAATTGAGGTGATCTGTGTCTTGTCACTGCCAGTGCCACGCAGTATTTTAGGGGTCAGTAATTTCTACAAAATATTTGTGCATTGAGGTAATCTTTGTCTTGTCACTGCCACCCATCAGGTGGTCTCACTGATTTATAGGAGGTTTCTGAGACTTGTAATCTGTGTCTTCTCACTGCCAGCTATCAGGGGGTCTCACTGATTTATAGGAGGTTTCTGGGAATTGTAATCTGTGTCTTGTCACTGGCTGCCAGCTATCAGGGTGTCTCACTGAGTTATACCAGAGTTCTGGAAATCTTTAATCTTTATACCAGAGTTGAATCAGAGTTCTGTATATATTTAATCTATATATATCTGTCAGGACCGTACCTGTCCGTTCCTGTGTCATTCCATGAAAGTGGCAGCTCCATGAAAGGTGCTGCCCTTCTGCTGTGAACCAGCTAATAAACAGTTAAAACCACACACACACCACAGGTCACATGACACACCCCTCTGCCTAATCAATAAAGGCTCCACACACCCTCTGTCCAATGCTTCATTGTTGTCTGCTGTTCTTATGAACAAGACCTGCAAAGACCAAGCTCCAGAAACCTGCTTTCCTTATCCACTCATTGTATTTCCCCCCTATTATCCCACCGTGCTCTCCCAGGAGCAACGACCCATCCATCCTCCCTAATCCCACGTTGCTCTCCCAGGAGCAACTATCCTATCTTCATACCTGGACACAAGGACTGCTTTCCCCCATCACCCTCAGCCAACCTGTGAGTCTCATTGTGTCCTGTCCCACAGCCCTCCTGTGTGATTCTCCTCTCCCACGCACTGTGTGCATCCCCAAGACCTGCATATTGGGCTCATAACCTGAAAGGCAAGTACCTGCAAGGTATTAAACCTGACATTATCACTCACCATGTCAGAAAGACCAATAAGGACAGGCAGACGCTCCCAGACACAGATAAGAGGGCAAGCCGAATCTGTGTCAGGAGGCTGTGCCTCTGGTCGTGGTGGACGTGGTGCATCCTCTGCAGGGGCACTCTTGTCCTTTCTAACTGGTGCTGGCTGTCTTAAGCAACAGTAACATACAGAGGATTTGGTGGATTGGCTAACCAGGCTAACCTCCTCTGAGTCCTCTGCCAGCCAGGCTTGTAGTGCTTTACAGTGCACCTCAGCTGCCAAAGCATCTAATGTAGCCTCCATGTCCACAGCTACTCCTGCCGTAGCCTTACTATCACACACGGAGTCAGCTGAATTGTTTGACTACAATGACAGTGACATGCTGCTTGAGGATGCGCAGCAAGTACAGTGTTCTGATTCAATCTCTGAGGTTGAGGAAGGGAGTATAATCAACCTAGAGGAAGGGGGTGCCAGTGATGACACACAAATAACTGGCACTCATGTTGCCCCAGCAGCTGCAGCATACTGCCAAGTTGGCTCCAGTGATGAGGAGATAGGGGGTGATGATGACAATGATGATGAGGTCACTGACTCCACCTGGGTGCCTGATCGAACAGAGGAGTCAAGTGAGGAGGAGGCACAACAAACACGAGGCACAACATCCTCTATGACCAACCGTAGCACTAGCCAGTCCAAGGCATCAGATGTCAGAGCTGCTCAGGTGCAGAGCGCTGTTGTCTCAAAGCACACATCCAGGAACTCTGCTGTCTGGGAGTTCTTTAAGAAATGTGCAGCAGACCCCACCGTTGCTATTTGTAATCTAGATCAGGTGAGGCTCAAGCGTGGGAAAGACACCGGGCGCTTGGGTACCACGTGCTTGAGGCGACATATGACCACCTGAGACACATCCGTTGGCGCAAAACTTTGCGTAGGCCCTCCTCCTCATCTGTCTCTACCCCCACTGTATGTCCTGCCATGTCATTGCCTACAACCTCCACTGACAGGGATGATGCTACCTTAATGGATGTACCAGGTCCTTCCTCACAATGTGACAGCATCCCATCAGCTGAAGATTTACGCAGTCAGATTACGTTGCCCCAGCTGCTGCAGCGTAAGAAAAAATATAGTCCCAACCATCCCCAAGCACAGCGTCTAAATGCCAGCTTAGCAAAATTACTCGCATTGCAGCTTCTGCCTTTCCAGCTGGTGGACTCCCTTCCGTGAATTTGCTGAATGTGCTGTACCACAGTGGCATGTTCCAAAACGCCATTACTTTTCACGGAAGGCCATTCCAGCACTATACCAGCACATGGAAGACAATGTTATCGAGTCATTGGGAAAGGCAGTCAGCAGCAAGGTGCATGTGACTTTAGACACGTGGTCCAGCAAGCATGGATAGGGTCGTTACATTTACTTCACGGCACACTGGGTAACTCTGATGGGAGGGATCCAAGATGGGGCTCTGTGCTGGAGCTTGTTCATCCACCACACTTCAGAAAGCTGCTTGTATGAGGTCTGTCCACCACCACCTCTCCCTCCTCCTCCTTCTGTGTCTCTGGTGAAGTGGCAGTTAAACCGACGCGTGACAGGGGCTACGCAATGGCTCAAGCAAAATGATGCCATACTGTGCTTGAGCTGGTTTGTTTAGGGGACAGGAGCCACACCGGGCCAGAAATTCTGTCAGCTCTGCAGGGGCAGGTGCAGAGATGTTAACACCAAGCCAGCTGCAGTTGGGAATGGTTGTCTGTGATAATGGCAGAAACCTTCTCTCCGCCCTACGCAAGGGTAAATTTACGCATGTACCATGCCTAGCACACGTCCTAAATCTAGTGGTACAGCGTTTCCTAACCAGGTACCCAGGGCTGGCAGAGCTTCTCAGCCAGGCCAGAAAAGTCTGCAGCCACTTCAGATGGTCATTCCCAGCAAGCTTCCCACAAACCGTCTGATATGTGACATGCCCACCAGGTGGAACTCGACATTAGCAATGCTGCAGCGTCTGCACAAGCAGCAGAGGGCCATCAACGAGTACCTATGTGAGTATGGCACAAGGACAGGTTCAGGTCAACTTGGTTCCCCCCCTGCAGTGGCTGATGATCAAGGATGCATGCACTGTACTGTCACCATTTGAGGAGGCAACGAGGATGGTGAGCAGGGACAGTGCATGCATCAGTGACACAATTCCTTTAGTATTCCTGCTGGAGCACACTCTGATGGGAATTATAGATGTGGCTCTAGAGGCAGAGCAGCGGGAGGAAGAGGAGGCCTTCCCTAGCTCTGTAGGCCCCAGTCTTTCCGCAGACAGCATTCCAGCGGGTCCTCCTCAGATCAGACAGGAGGAGGATGAGGAGGAATATTTAACTAGTGGGAGCATTGAAGGTGGGGATTCCTCAAGGGAGGGTTTTGTGTGCCCAGAAACACAAGGACTAGTACGTGGCTGGGAGGAGGAAGTGGACGATACGGTCATCCTCATTGACCAGGAAGACTCGGAAGCTAATGCCACCTCCAACCTACGCTGCATGGGCTCCCTTATTATGCAAAGCCTGCTAAAGGACCCCAGGATTCGTGCTATCAAGGAGAGGGATCATTACCGGTTGGCAACCCTTCTTGATCCACAATACAAGGGTAAAGTTGCAGAGCTCATCCTGCCCGCACAGAGGGAGCACAGGATGAAAAAACTTGAGGACGCTCTAAAGCGACTCTTGTGTAACACCTTTCCAGGCACTGGTAGGTTACCAAGTGATGACACAGGTGCTTCTGAGGCTGCGGATGATCAGAGGAATTGTGGTGAAGGCCTGGGCCGCTTGACTGATGCCTTTTTAAAAAATTTTAGTCCACGACGCCCAGGGACATCAAGTGTAGGCACCCATTGCCGGCGTCTTCACCATATGGTGCAGGACTACCTAGGGGCAAGAGCAGACCTGGATACCTTTCCAGCAGATGATCCACTGGCTTACTGGGTGTTGAGGTTGGATCACTGGCCAGAACTTAGCCAATATGCTATGCAGCTACTAGGTTGCCCTTCATCCAGCGTGCTTTCTGAAAGGACGTTCAGTGCCGCTGGAGGTTTTGTCACAGACAAAAGAGTGCGTCTGTCCACCGACTCTGTAGACTGACTGACATTTATAAAAATGAATCAGTCCTGGATCAGCAGCTATCAATCCCCTGATGCTGACGTAACGGAATAGATCGAGGATGTCTTCTGCATTTACAAACCCTGCAGCACTGAACTCTTCCACAATACCACAAAAGGGTTATGGTGTGAAGGCACTTGCTGCCATGACAGGCACATTATTTGGCTGCACTGACGCCTGTGCCAGATTTATATATTAATTTATTGAACCGCAGGGTCCAACCTTGCACTCTTCCACAATACGACATAGGGGTTACTGTATGATGTCACTTGCTGGCCTGACACCAAAAGCACAATATCTGGGTGCACTGACGCCTTTACCAGATTCATATCTTTTTAATATAGGACCGCATGGTCCACCCCTGCACTCTTCCACAATACCACAGAGGGGTTACTGTATTATGGCACTTGTAGGCCTGGCACCAAAAGCACAATACCTGGGTGCACTGACGCCTTTACCAGATTCATATCTTTTTAATATAGGACCGCATGCTCCAGCTCTGCACTCTTCCACAATACCACAGAGGGGTTATGGTGTGACGGCACTGTTGCCGACGTGAAAGGCCCAATTTTAAAGCACCTATTGTTATTTTCATCCAAAGCCTGCATAAGTTTCACCATAATTTAGCCAAAAAATCTCTAAACTTTTTCTGCGCGTCCTAAAATGTCTTTTCATACAGGCTGCCGCCCCAACCATTTGTTTATGAATAGATTAAAGGAAAAGCATTTACCGTCATTTGAAACGTCATTTTTTTTGTTGTTTTTAAATGTTTCTATACATCCTAGAAATCCGCCACTTCACGGGCAGGTTATGGGGACCTCCTAGGCACACTATTTGAAGGAATTTTTCATTTTTATTTTTAACCCTTATTTCATGGAAAACTCACTGTCCCTTTAAAAATGTTTTTTTTTTTTACTTTTTGTCCTTGTTTCCTGTCCCCCAGGGCACTACCCGGACCCCCATACACCTTTTATGGCAAATATCTAGCATATATGCCCTCTTGGAGGGCACTCTAAAAATCGAATTTTGAGTCCCATTCACTTGTATTGAGTTCGAGTTCGAATTCCAACATTTGAAAAGTTTGAGATCGAATGCGAACCGAACTCTGGGGTGTTCGGCTCATCCCTACTTTTGACAGCAGCGTACTGCTCAATCTCTTCAGTTGTTTTGCTTTCATTTTTACAGTCTTCGGATGTTTTGCTTCCATTTTCATTATCTCACGACCTGTATAAAATTTATGCTGGTGAACAAGGGAGTGCCTAATTGATTCTACAATATTTTATAATCTTTCATTTTGATCCCAAAATATGAATATGGGGTCTATTAATGCGATTGTCTGGATATGTTAAGTCTCAACAAATTATTAAATCAGAAGTCGACAAACCCCAGGAGCCAGGTCGCAATTGCGACTAGAAATTGCTTCCTGGCTCCAGGGTTTTTGTCAATCCATTCAATATAGGCACCAGGTGTGAAAAATAGGCAGGGAGCTGATTTAAAAGCTTGGGCTTTTTTTACTTTTTTTTTTTTCACACCGCGGCATCTCCGTGTATTCCCTTCTCCCAGATCTGCTCTGAAGATTCTCCCACACGCCCCTTTCCTTCAGCAATATCCAATCTGTGCTGAGGGGGCAGGGCTATGTCTTGTGCACTCAGTCTGAGCAGGATAGACTCAGGCTGCTTCAAAGCCAAATCTGGCCCCTCCCCCTATATTGCCACGTGTCTGATCCTTTGACCAGAAGCTCGGAAGAGAGGAGGCCAGAACTGTTTGTATGGGGAGCTGCTGGCAGTGAGTGAGAGCTTTGAGTGGCGTGAGCTGTGAGTGGCGTGAGCTGTGAGGGGGCGTGAGCTGTGAGCAGGTGTGAGCTGTGAGCAGGTGTGAGCTGTGAGGGGGTTGAGCTGTGAGGAGGGGGTGAGCTGCGAGAAGAGGGTGTGAGCTGCGAGGAGAGGGGGTGAACTGCGAGGAGAGGGGGTGAGCTGCGAGGAGAGGGGGTGAGCTGCGAGGAGAGGGGGTGAGCTGTGAGGGGGGTGAGCTATGACTGGATTGGGAGAGCTGGCAGTATGGGGGTCCGTATGCGTTTCAGTGCTGTGGTTTCTGGGATACACTCACACAGCACAGTAGAAATTGTATTGCTGTGGAGCTCTGATCCAGTAATGCATTGTGTATAGGCGTCTCATAGTTCGACAGCATTAAAACTCATGCTCATACACACCGTATTACTGTATGACATTGCTCCACAGCAATACAACTTATACTGTACACGCGTGCGCAAAAGGGAGTGTCTGCCCCGGTGCCTAATACTCAAAGTACCCCTCTGCACTGCTCCCTGCTAGTCCCCGTGCGCGGTGCTGGAGACAGGGACATGCACACCTTCAGTTTTAAAAGGGACATGTATATCTTGAGCTTACTTAGAGAAAGATGTCTCATTGAGTAGGATTGTAGCTGATATTAAAATAAAAGCCATAAATAATTAATTGCCGCCTCCTGGGACCAGCAGGGTAAGTATAAGTAATGGCTTTTATTTTATTCTTTTTATGCTTTGAACAGAAACCTCCATGCTTCACTGTGACACATGCAGGCTGATCCAGGGTATAAAATGATTTGTGTATTAAAAGTTTACATTTTTTCACATATTTTTTCTTCAAAAGCACAGCCCCCCCTTCTCTTCTGTAGCTCTGATGAGTATCAGATGCAAGACACAGGTTTACACACAGTTACACCTCTCAGCTTTTGCCTGTTAACCTTCTTAGGCTCCTTAAAAAGCCACCGCCGAATTGAAAAAAAAGTCTCCTATTCTCCTAATAGGATTTTATTACATGTAAAACTGTAATAACAGTGAGGGAGGCAGAGACTTGAGACTATCGCTCACTTATTACCATAAAAAAACCTAACCCTAACCCCCCTAATCCTAGCCCTAACCGTAATCTCCCTAAAGCTAGCCTTAACCTCCCTAAACCTAGGCCTAACCTCCCTAAACCTAACCCTAACCCCCTAAACCTAGCCCCAACCCCCTAAACCTAGCCCTAACCCCCTTAAACCTAGCCATAACCCTAACATCCTAAACCTATCCCCTAAGCCTAAACCCCTAAGGGTTAGGGTGTTACTATTAGGGTTAGCCGCTGGGATTTTGGATGTCTGGAAGTTGGCCGTGTAGGGAACTTGGTATGTCTGGCACTGTTCTGTCTGGAAGTTGGCCGTCAGGATGTTGGCATTAGAGAACCTGGTTGTAGGGATAAAAAAATACAAGTCTTTTTGCTAGAACTGAAAAGAATAAACGGTTGAATAAAAAGTAATACAAACGATAATATTTTTTTTTACATTGAGTCCTGTTTTAAACCTGTTGAACTGAATCACCGAAAAAGCGGTGGTGGGAAAAATGGGGATTTCACAAACATTTCGGTGCAGTTCAGCATCTCTGAATAGATTAACCATTACAGTAGTACAGCAGTAACTGGGATAACCTCAGAGCTGAGTTTGAGGATTGCTCCCTAGCAACAGGATTACATGAGAAGCCTGCAGCAGTGCAAGCAGCTACACTGAGGAGAGTGATGGGCAGTGAATGCCTTCATGTTTACAAGCATAATCTGAACCTCACAGAGGAGCAGAACAGTGACACTAAAGCCATCTTGGATGCATTAGAAGTTTTTTTCAGACCCTCTAAAAATGTCATATATGAAAGATATATATTTGGCTGCTGCAAGCAAGAAGAAGGTGAAACAATAGATACCTTTGTCACACGACTAAAAGAAAAAGCTGCAAGTTGTGAGTATGGGTCTGTGAAAGATGAACTTATTTGTGACAAAATAGTTCTAGGTATCACTAGTGAAAGCACACGCCGACGCCTATTAAGAGAACATGATTTAAATCTACAAGCAGCAATTGTGATATGTCGTACTGCAGAGTTTACTGATAAACATATGAGAGCTATGGAGCAGGATAAACAGACTGACAGTTATGGTTCCCACCTGTCCGGTTTTGAACCGGACTGTCCGGTTTTGGAGTTGTGTCCGGGTTTGACACACTCTGCCACACGGACACATGACTCCGAGCCAGTACCGGCACCTCCGCCCCATACTTACATCGGCGCAAGGTCTTGTTACATGTGGGGTACCTCAGGGGTCAGTACTTGGACCCATTCTCTTTAATATTTTTATTAGTGATATTGCAGAAGGTATTAATGGTAAAGTATGTCTTTTTGCTGATGACACAAAGATTTGCAACAGGGTTGACGTTCTTGGAGGGATCAGCCAAATGACAAATGATTTAGGTAAACTAAAAAAATGGTCGGAGCTGTGGCAATTGAGTTTTAATGTGGATAAGTGCAAGATAATACACCTGGGACGTAAAAACCCAAGGGCTTAATATAGAATATTTGATATAGTCCTAACCTCAACATCTGAGGAAAGGGATTTAGGGGTTATTATTTCAGAGGATCTAAGGGTAAGTTGTCCATGTAATAGAGCAGCAGGAAATGCTAGCAGAATGCTTGGTTGTGTAGGGAGAGGTATTAGCAGTAGGAAAAGGGAAGTGCTCATGCCATTGTACAGAGCACTGGTGAGACCTCACTTGGAGTACTGTGTGCAGTACTGGAGACCGTATCTCCAGAAGGATATAGACATCTTAGAGAGAGCTCAGAGAAGGGCTACTAAAATGGTGTACGGCTTGAAGGAGAAAAGTTACCAGGAAAGGCTTAATGATCTTAACATGTACAGCTTGGAAAAAAGATGAGACAGAGGAGATATGATAGAAACTTTTAAACACGTAAAGGGAATCCACAAGGAAGAGGGAGTATATTTAAAAGGAAACAAAGTAGCAAAACAAGAGGACATAGTCTTAGATTAGAGGGGCAAAGGTTTAAAAGTAACATCAGGAAGCATTATTTTACTGCGAGGTTGGTGGATACATGGAACAGCCTTCCAGTTGAAGTGGAAGAGGCCAAAACCGTAATTGAATTTAAGCAGGCATGGGATAGACATAAGGCTATCCTAAACAAAAGATAAATCCAGGTAAAGTATCCTTGTAATTGGGCAGACTAGATGGGCCGAAAGGTTCTTATCTGCCGACATTTTCTATGTTTCTATGTATGCGAGCCCTCATCGCCGCGATCCTCTCTTCCGGCTGTTTCTCCAATCAGCCGAGGCATAGCAGGTCCGCACCGCCCACTGTCAGCGACGCGCAGGTGCAACGGCTCACGTGCTTCCTTGTGCCCTGGCAACTGGCGTGCGTGCGGGCCGGCTCCAGTGACAGTTCCGAGCGAGACAGACTCCCGAAGAGAGCGAGAGAAGCGTGCATGTCACCAGTGCTTCCTTCAGTGGTACTCTTCGAATCGTGCCGGTGCAGCTGCTTGTCAAGACAAGTGGCCCTCTGTAACTGTCCTGTCCACCGTCCAGTCTCCACCGAATCCGAGCAACAGAAACTCTGAGTGAGCGCAGCCGCAGCATCAGCTAATACCAGTCTGCGATACCTATGTGCCAGCCATAATACCAGTCTGCAATACCTATGTGCCAGCCATAATACCAGTCTGCAATACCTATATGCCAGCCATAATACCAGTCTGCAAGACTTGTGTGCCAGCCATAATACCTCCTGATGAAATTGCCGTTAGTTCGGTAGAGAAATGCGAGTTGAGCGGTTTGTTGCTAATATAGCATAGAACAATATTTGCACTATCAATAAGAAGTGAAGCAATGTTTAAGCGGTTAACTGTTTGCCTGTGAGGCCATCAATTTTTAGTTGCTGGATGGTTGTGACATCCAAGGCATAAGAGTCGATAGCGGCTGTGTCGATATAACAATTGTGTGAAACCATTGACTGTTAACAAAGGAGTGTTTTTCTTAAGAGATCCACGGTGGTATAGTGGATTAATGGTGGTTGTTGTTAATCATAATATTGATATTTTACTAGTTGCAACAATTGATTACTAATGCAACTCTAGTTATAATTCCCACCTGATTAATCCACCATAAAGCATGTTACTGAATGTGGTTTAGCGTTAGCAATATATGCTGAGTTAGTAAGGACAGCGATTACCACACTTAGTGAATCAAATGTCGGAATGACCAAGTGGTTGTAATCAGTGTGCAATCACAATTTTGGGTTTAATTATAAATCGACAATAATGTTATGACATACTGCCCATAATATTGGTTATTTCAGAACACATTGCTCCGTAGTGTTTTACCCATAGGAATTATTTTGTGTATGGAATAAGCATAATTTATGTAAATCTGAATTGAACAATCAAATTGTTCCCATATACTGGGTTATGACGCACGGTCAAAATGGTAGTAACGTTAACACTATATTAATTGTACATTATACTATCTAGAATCAACACAGCTATAGCATCGAAATCAACGAGTTAGAATTGCCTAAAGCAAGTCACTTTTGGTCATCGGATGACCTGGTTTTTATCAATAAAAAATATAATTTTAATTATGCATTAATAAAGGAAATGTTTTAAAATACAAGGAGGGATATCTACTCAGGTTTGGGGAGTTTTCCTAACCAGCCATAATACCAGTCTGAACGAAATGGAAAGGAGTGGGGACAAATGGCGCTATGGACCATGTGTAATGATTGTTCAGTGCAGCCCCAAAAAAAGTGTCTGACACCAGTGACACGAGGAAATAGTAGAAAAGGAGTTATTTCGAGGCACATAGAACAAATTTGGTCTATCGAATAGTGGATACACTGAGAATATTCACCTCAATAAGGGATGGTGGCCTTACTGATAAACATGTGAGTCAACGGTCTAAATCGTAATCACATTGGAGGACCTATTGGTCAAAAACAAAAAAACATAAACATCATGGTCAGCAAATATATGGACAGTACAATGTGTACGCCTTGGACATGAAATGGATGTTCATATATACGTGTAGATGTCCGAAGAAAGGCAATTCGACTAGCTGTATGGCAGCGTGGAATTGCAATTGTGAAAGGGTCTTCTTATAGATCAGGTGATCAGTCCGGGCAAGTTGTTCAGAGGTCCTGCGAGTGAATGAAACGAAAAAACGATTGCGCAGTATGTTTCTTGATGGGACCCCTGAGTTTCCCCTATGGGGTACTTACGATGTGAAGAGCCCTGGTCCTGGCTCTGAGGAATGTTCGCCTTTAGGGTATTTGGAGGCAACCCTTAGCCCTTTGAAGTGAATGCTCCCAACTCGGAATAAAAGCGGCAGTTGAAAAAAGAAGCTTCGCAAAGTAAATAAAAGATAAAATCCGAATGGATAAATTTAATACAAAATATATAAAAGCACTAATACGTGCACTGAAACGCGTTTCGCCTAAAATCGGCTTCATCAGTGACTGATGAAGCCGATTTTAGGCGAAACGCATTTCAGTGCACGTATTAGTGCTTTTATATATTTTGTATTAAATTTATCCATTCGGATTTTATCTTTTATTTACTTTGCGAAGCTTCTTTTTTCAACTGCCGCTTTTATTCTGAGTTGGGAGCATTCACTTCAAAGGGCTAAGGGTTGCCTCCAAATACCCTAAAGGCGAACATTCCTCAGAGCCAGGACCAGGGCTCTTCACATCGTAAGTACCCCATAGGGGAAACTCAGGGGTCCCATCAAGAAACATACTGCGCAATCGTTTTTTCGTTTCATTCACTCGCAGGACCTCTGAACGACTTGCCCGGACTGATCACCTGATCTATAAGAAGACCCTTTCACAATTGCAATTCCACGCTGCCATACAGCTAGTCGAATTGCCTTTCTTCGGACATCTACACGTATATATGAACATCCATTTCATGTCCAAGGCGTACACATTGTACTGTCCATATATTTGCTGACCATGATGTTTATGTTTTTTTGTTTTTGACCAATAGGTCCTCCAATGTGATTACGATTTAGACCGTCGACTCACATGTTTATCAGTAAGGCCACCATCCCTTATTGAGGTGAATATTCTCAGTGTATCCACTATTCGATAGACCAAATTTGTTCTATGCGCCTCGAAATAACTCCTTTTCTATAATACCAGTCTGCAATACCTATATGCCAGCCATAATACCAGTCTGCAATACCGATGTGCCAGCCATAATACCAGTCTGCAATACCTATATGCCAGCCATAATACCAGTCTGCAGTACTTATGTGCCAGCCATAATACTAGTCTGCAATGTATAATACCTATGTGCCAGCCATAATACCAGTCTGCAATACCTATATGCCAGCCATAATACCAGTCTGTAATACTTATGTGCCAGCCATAATACCAGTCTGCAATACCTATATGCCAGCCATAATACCAGTCTGCAATGTGTAATACCTGTGTGCCAGCCATAATACCAGTCTGCAATACTTATGTGCCAGCCATAATACCAGTCTGCCATGTGCAATACCTATGTGCCAGCCATAATACGAGTGTGCGATTCCTATGTGCCAGCCATACCAGTCTGCTATGTGTAATACCTATGTGCCAGTCATAACACCAGTCTGCTATGTGTAATACCTATGTGCCAGTCATAACACCAGTCTGCCATGTGTAATACATATGTGCCATACCAGTGTGCCAGCCATAATACCAGTGTGCGTGCCATACCAGTGTGCCAGCCATAATACCAGTGTACCAGCCATACCAGCATCCCAGCCATAATACCAGTGTGCCATACCAGTGTTGCAGCCATAATACCAGTGTGCCATACCAGTGTTGCAGCCATAATACCAGTGTGCCATACCAGTCTGCCAGTCATAATACCAGTCTGTCATGCATAATATCAGTGTGCCATATTACCAGCCTGACATGCCATGCATACCACGTGCCATAATGTATATTCTATAAAGAAAACATGGCTGCCCGAACCAACACGGGTTTGGCTTGATGAAAAGGTGGCAACCCTACTTACAGTATTAATGCAGCCTCCAAGCAACAGCCAAGCTTGAAGAACCACCAGCATCAGCACAAAAATCACCTTCGCAACTCACCTGGGAGCACGCTCACATCATGCAAGTACTGTGGCAAAGGACAGTGTCCTGCATATGGGAAAAGCTGTAGAGCATGTGGTAGATTAAATCATTTTGCTGGAGTGTGTTTGTCTAGTAAAAGAGAAGCAAGGAACCTGCACACAGTTGAGCACAGGTCAGATCTTGAGGATGCACACTTGCTTAGCACTGATGTGCTTTACATGAAGGAATGCATTGGTGCTGTACAATCTCTAAAGGACAAAAATGGTTTGTAAATCTCATACTAAATAATATATGCCAACCCTGCCAGCTGGACTCGGGAGCAACATGTAATGTCATGGGTTTAAAAGACAAAATGAAACTGGCACCTAGGGCACCTCTTCAGCCTAGTGGCACTAAATTTAAATTATATTCAGGGGAGCTTATGGAATCATTGGGACGTTTCCGAACAGAATGCTGCATACGTGGACATATGCACAAACTTGAATTTGAGATTGTGGAAGCCGATCAGAAATCGCTACTGTCTGGTTCAACATGTGAACACCTGGGTCTGATGCAGTTCACCATTCCTTCTGAGCTCCAGAATGTCGATGATCTGTCTGCGAAATCCTTGACTAGGCCACTGACAAAACAGAAAATCCTCAAAGTCTATAATATCTATTCCAGGAGAGGTTCACTTTGAACTTGACCCTACCATTCCACTAGTACAATGTGCACCATCCAATGTGCCAGTAGCCATTAAGCCGCAGGTCAAAGCGCAACTGGATAAATATGAAGCTGAAGGGCATCTTATTTCGGTATCCGAGCCTACGGATTGGATAGGCAACATGGTAGTTATTAGGAAGCCTGAGAAGATCAGAATTTGCATCGATCCCAAGTTTTTGAATATAGCCCTGAGATGGATTGGTCACACTACTTAATGCCAACACTTGACGATGTTTTTCACAAACTACCCAAAGCAGGGGGTTTTACCCTTGTTGATGCTAGAGATGCCTTTTTGCAGTGCAAACTAGATGAAACGAGTATCTACATGACAACACTCTGGACGCCTTGGGGCAGAAAAAGATGTCTCAAACTGCCATTTGGAGTCTCTGTAGCACCGGAGGTATATCCGCGAAAGCAGCATGAACTATTATGTGGGCTCCATGGAATTGAGCCAATAGCTGATGACATTCTCATAGTTGGCTGCGGTTATACAGATGAAGAAGCTGCACATGACCATGATGAGAAGCTACTAGCACTACTAGATCGTTGCAGGCAGGTGAGGCTGAGACACAGCGTAAAGAATTTGCAGTTCAAGGTGCAAGAAGTCCATTTCCATGTACATATCCTGTCCTCACAAGGCTTTAAAGCAGACCCTGATAAGATTAGAGTCATTGTGGACATGCCACAGTCTGCCAAAGCATTACAGCGTTTTATTGGTGTTATGATCATGGATGATTTCTGACAAAAATTATCAGATTTTAATATTAACTGATTGACATACCAAAGAAGGACCACTAGGGGCAGTGTGTAGGCTGTTTGCCCTTTGTGCCTAGCTGTGATGTCATTAACCCAGCCTACTTTAGAGAGGTATTTTCCTATTGGTAGACAGGTTTGTTTAATGATTACTCCCACTGGGAATAAAAGGGACTTCCACCAAGAGTTAAGTCTCTCTTTAGCTTGATACCTGAGACTGACCATGTGAAGTTTTCTGCAGCCCCCAGCTTGGGGCATAGTAAGCATGCTTTCATTTCATTGCTATATTGTTTAAGTATTGTTGTTTAGTTTAATGTATTGTGCCATGACTGTGTGTATATGTTAGTTTTTCTGTAGTTACTTACTGTAAAGCAAATGATATAAACTGTGAATATAGATTGCCAAGTAAATTGTCATTCATATTGCACCGGTTTCTGTGTGTTTTTCATATATATATATATATATATATATATATTCAACCATATTACCCACAAGATATAAATGTTATTGTTGCAACTTAGGGCTTTAATTATTGCATATTAATTCAATAATTAACGATGGATTTAATGCCCAAAACGAAACAATTGGCTTTGTCACTTATCTAGCTAAATACATGCCACACCTGTCTGAGGTGTGTGAGCCATTAAGAAGACTTCTGGATAAGGATCCCGGAAGCCAGCGCTGGGCTGGCTTGACGGCTGGTTTCGTTGGCGCGCTGCTTGGCTCTTCCGGCGTCTTCTGTCTTCGAGCGGCCGCAGGCAGAGGTTGTAGCCCAGCCGCTCGTTGGGAACCACGTGCACAGCCGCAGTCACGTGAGATCGCGGCTGTGCACGTGGTTCTCAGCGAGCGGCCGGGCTACAAGCTCTGCCAGCAGCCGCTCGTAGACAGAAGACGCCGGAAGAGCCAAGCAGCGCGCCAACGAAACCGGCCGACAAGCCAGCCCAGCGCTGGCTTCCGGGATCGGTTTGGGTATCTGGGGTCCCTGCACGAGTACCAAGTACTCGTGCATGTCCCGGTATCGGCACCGATACCGATACTAGTATCGGTATCGCTGCATCCCTAGTTATTGTAAAGCAAATTATATAAACTGTGAATATAGATTGCCAAGTAAATTGTCATTCATATTGCACCGGTTTCTGTGTGTTTTTCTTATATATATATATATATATATATATATATATATTCAACCATATTACCCACAAGATATAAATGTTATTGTTGCAACTTAGGGCTTTAATTATTGCATATTAATTCAATAATTAACGATGGATTTAATGCCCAAAACGAAACAATTGGCTTTGTCACATATCTAGCTAAATACATGCCACACCTGTCTGAGGTGTGTGAGCCATTAAGAAGACTTCTGGATAAGGATGCAGTGTGGCACTGGCTTCCCAAACATGACCAGGCAGAGGAGAAAATAAAACAATTGGTCACTGCCGCTCCGCTGTTGAAATATTATGATGTTACAAAGCCTACAATACAATACAAAGTGATTCAAGCAAAAATGGCCTAGGATGTTGTCTACTGCAAGAGGAGCAGCCAGTTGCATATGCATCCAGAGCTCTTTCATCAGCCGAGCAAAACTATGCTCAAATTGAAAAAGAATGTTTAAGTATCGTGTTTGCCTGCCAGCGCTTCCATCGCTATCTTTATGGCCGGGATACAATCACCGCTGAAACGGATCACAAACCACTAATAGCCATATTTAAAACGTTTGTGTGCTCCCAAGCATTTGCAGAGCATGATGCTTACATTGCAGCATTAGAACCTCAATGTTGTCTACAAGCCAGGAAGTGAAATGTACAGTCAGGTCCAGAAATATTGGGACATCGACACAATTGTGTCCTACAGTCCTCTCCTCCTGTTTCCAACCCCAACCCTCCCAGATTGTGAGTTCCTACGGGAATAGGGCCCTCATCTCCTCCTGTACGGTTTGTCAAATGTTGTTCAATGTATTGTAACCCTGTCTATACTGTGCCTATTGTACAGCGCTGCGGAATATGCTGGCGCTTTATAAATAAAGAATAATAATAATAATTCTAACATCTTTGGCTCTATACACCACCACAATGGAGTTGGAATGAAACAAACACAATGTGATTTAACTGCAGACTGCCAGCTTTAATTTGAGGGTATGTACATCCAACTCAGGTGAACGGTGTAGGACTTACAGCAGTTTGCAGATGTGCCTCCCACTTGTTAAGGGACCAAAAGTATATATATACACAGTCAGGTCCAGAAATATTGGGACATCGACACAATTCTAACATCTTTGGCTCTATACACCACCACAATGGAGTTGGAATGAAACAAACACAATGTGCAGATGTGCCTCCCACTTGTTAAGGGACCACAGGTAATGGGACAATTGGCTTCTCAGCTGTTCCATGGCCAGGTGTGTGATATTCCCTCATTACCCCAATTACAATGTGCAGATAAAAGGCCCAGAGTTCATTTCAAGTGTGCTATTTGCATTTGGAATCTGTTGCTGTCAACTCTCAAGATGAGATACAAAGAGCTGTCACTATCA
The DNA here is from genome assembly GCA_009667805.1 of Leptobrachium leishanense. Classification (NCBI taxonomy): domain Eukaryota; kingdom Metazoa; phylum Chordata; class Amphibia; order Anura; family Megophryidae; genus Leptobrachium; species Leptobrachium leishanense. The sequence goes on along the minus strand of CM019067.1, from coordinate 214,280,581 downwards.
GTGAAGCAAGCCATCATTAGGCTGAAGAAACAAAACAAACCCATCAGAGAGATAGCAAGAACATTAGGCGTGGCCAAAACAACTGTTTGGAACATTCTCAAAAAGAATGAACACACCGGTGAGCTCAGCAACACCAAAAGACCCGGGAGACCACGGAAAACAACTGTGGTGGATGAATGAAGAATTCTTTCCCTGGTGAAGAAAACACCCTTCACAACAGTTGTCCAGATCAAGAACACTCTCCAGGAGGTAGGTGTATGTGTGTCAAAGTCAAAAATCAAGAGGAGACTTCACCAGAGTAAATACAGAGGGTTCACCACAAGATGTAAACCATTGGTGAGCCTCAAAAACAGGAAGGCCAGCTTAGAGTTTGCCAAACAACACCTAACAAAGCCTTCACAGTTCTGGATCAATATCCTATGGACAGATGAGACCAAGATCAACTTGTACCAGAGTGATGGGAAGAGAAGAGTATGGAGAAGGAAAGGAACTGCTCATGATCCTAAGCATACCACCTCATCAGTGAAGCATGGTGATGGTAGTGTCATGGTGTGGGCATGTATGGCTGCCAATGGAACTGGTTCTCTTGTATTTATTGATGTGACTGCTGACAAAAGCAGCAGGATGAATTCTGAAGTGTTTCGGGCAATATTCTCTGCTCACATTGAGCCAAATGCTGCAGAACTCATTGGAAGGCGCTTCACAGTGCAGATGGATAATGACCCAAAGCATACTGCGAAAGCAACCAAAGAGTTTTTGAAGGGACAGAAGTGGAATGTTATGCAATGGGCAAGTCAATCACCTGACCTGAATCCCATTGAGCATGCATTTCACTTGCTGAAGACAAAACTGAAGGGAAAATGCCCCAAGAACAAGCAGGAACTGAAGACAGTTGCAGTAGAGGCCTGGCAGAGCATCACCAGGGATGAAACCCAGCGTCTGGTGATGTCTATGCGTTCCAGACTTCAGGCTGTAATTGACTGCAAAGGATTTGCAACCAAGTATTAAGAAGGGAAAGTTTGATTTATGATTATTATTCTGTCCCATTACTTTTGGTCCCTTAACAAGTGGGAGGCACATCTGCAAACTGCTGTAAGTCCTACACCGTTCACCTGAGTTGGATGTACATACCCTCAAATTAAAGCTGACAGTCTGCATTTAAAGCACATTGTGTTTTTTCATTCCAACTCCATTGTGGTGGAGTATAGAGCCAAAGATGTTAGAATTGTGTCGATGTCCCAATATTTCTGGACCTGACTGTACATCAGTGATACCCTGAGCAGAGCTGCTACGAATCATGTGACACAGAGAAGTGAGCATGAACATCATACAGTTTGTTTGCTGCAGCAGGAACAACTTTTTTTTGCCGAAGTCAATCAAGCAGACTATCTTAACGTCACAGATCAGCGGTTACTTCAGCTTCAACAGCACACAGACCGAGATGAAACTTTACAAGCGCTGAAATCTATTGTTCTAAGCGGGTGGCCTTATGACAAGGAGGTAGCACCTGCAATTGTGATGGAGTATTGGTCTTTCAGAGATGAGATCAGAGTACAAGATGGCATCTTGTACAAAGGCCCAAGAGTTATAGTGCCAAAGTCACTCAAGCCGCATCAGGGGTGAGGCATGCTACAGACAAGCTCGCGATATGCTTTACTGGCCTAATATGCAAGGTGAAATCAAAGATTTTGTCAGCAATTGTCCCACCTGCAATGAATTTGCACACTTGCAACAAAAAGAGACCATGATGTTGCATGAGATACCTACACGTCCTTGGCAGATTGTCAGTATGGACTTATTCAACTATGCAGGAAAAGAGTAGCTGACATTAGTTGATCATTACTCAGACTTCTGGGAAATTGAACTGCTTCCTGACTTATCCACTGAAACTACAGTTAAGAGGTGCAAGGCACAGTTTGCACGTCATGGCCAACTTGATAAAGTGATTTCTGATAATGGCCCTCAGTTCTCAAGCTTACAATTCAGAAAATTTGCCTTTGAATGGGAGTTTGAGCATGTAACTTCCTCACCACGTCATCCACAGGCTAACGGCAAAGCTGAATCTACAGTGAAGATTGTAAAAAATTTATGCAAGAAAGCACAAAGTGATGGTAAAGACCAGTGGAAGGCCATCTTACACTGGAGGAACACTCCAACTGTGGGCATGGATAGTAGCCCAGCACAGAGACTGATGTCACGAAGATTAAAGACTTCCTTACCTGTGGCCAACAAGCTACTTGAACCCTCTGTGATACAAGGGGTACCGGAAAAGTTACGGCTTAAAAAGCAAGTGTTCAAGGCACAATATGACACATCTGCAAGAGATTTGCCTGAATTGAATATTGGGGAATGAATCCGTATGAAACCACTGCCTGGAGTTCAAACAAGTCGTTGGAGAATGGGTATTTGTCTGCAAAAGGTTGCACCACGCTCCTATCGTCGCAATCGTGTGGATCTGCGTGTGGCTGAAAAGCCTGATTCACATTATCCAGTTGGCAGGCCAGACTTGCCTGGTACTGCAAAGGCAAATTCACCAATTGGCAGCAAGGAACGTACAGAGATGATGCCACAGACTAATATTACTGACTGTCCTGAGCAAGCGGATATATCGGACGGGAGTGAAGGGCAGAGCATGCCAGTAAGTGGTGAGAAGAGCCCAGTAACCTCCGAGAGGGCTGAGAAACTCTTTATACAGTGAGGGCCAGTCTTCACCCGCAGTGGTAGACATTCACAACCACCCAAAAGACATAACTCCCCCCCCCTTCTCCAGTCCATTTAACGTGAACTGGCCACTTGGAACTATCCGCATGTCTCTTGGCTAGGCCGCATAGCAGTGATTAAAATGAACATACAACCCAGACTCCTCTACCTGATGCAGACGATCCCCATAACACTTCCTGGGTCATTTCTCGCCTCTTTGCAGTCCACAATTACTAAGTATATCTGGAGAGGGCAACAACTCCAGAGCAGATGGGGGTCTGGCACTGACAAATTTTTCACACTATCACAGGGCCTGTCAACTACAGCGGGTGGTGGAGTGGTCTAGAGAGGGATCTGTCAAACTTTGGAGAGCAGGAGATGGTGGGGATTCCGCTGGCAGCCCTCCCGTGGCTACCACGGGGACAGGGAGGGAAATTGACAAGATCATCCCCATTCATATGGGCCACATTCAAGATTTGGGGGCTTTCTGCAATTAAAGTGGGCCTTTCCTCCTTCCCTTCCCCCATGACACCAGTGGTGTTTAACGAAGACTTTCCTCCGGGTCTGGAACCTTTTTCGGTCCGTCGCATAGCTCAAGTGTTGACACCTCGCTTGCTACATTTTTTTGCTCCCTCAGGATGCCGACCTCTGACAGATTTAATGGGGGATAGACCAATTTCTTTCTTACACACATTCCATTACACACAAATCAGTCATTTCCTCGACCATATACCTCAAAGGCACCAACTGGCACGACAATTGACCACTTTTGAGAGGTTATGTTGCCGCAAACAACCCCTCTCGCACGGCCTATCGCTACTTTATTCCCTCCTACGCTCGGCCTCCTCGGATGTCCCCCCCCTTTTATGGCTAAGTGGGAGACCATGCTGGACATCGTCCTTTCGGATGCACAATGGTCCAAGATTTGCAACCTGACCCACCACTGTTCCACCTCCAGTAAAGCACAGGAAACTGCATACAAGGTTCTTAGCCTATGGTACCGCACCCCAGACAAGATTAGCCGCTTTTGCCCTCAATTCCCGGCTCAGTGCTGGCGGTGTGGGGAGGAGCTCGGCACAATGCTGCATATCTGGTGGGATTGTCCCCTAATCCAACCCTACTGGACCAGGATCTATAACATACTTGTTAAGTTTGTGGAGCCCCCTCCGGCGTTCTTGCCGGCAGCACTGCTACTGCACCACAATGAGTACCCTATCGCCTTTTATAAACGTTCACTCGCTCTCCGCATATTGAATACTGCTAAGGCGTTGATACCCCTTTACTGGAAGCAATGTATATGTCCCCCTTTGTCCCTCTGGTTTACTCGCATGAAGGAGCTCCACTATGTAGAACACTTGGTGTTCAGCGCATCAGATCGCCTAACACAATACACCGCGATCTGGTCTCTGTGGGATCTGCAATCCTCCTCCCGTGACTTCCGCACCCTATGGCAAGACCCTGTGTAAGCAGTCAGCCACTACCTCAACCCCCTTACTCACTCCTACACTGGTCCCTCCAGGAAAATGATCTGGCCCCCTACTCCTGATCCCACCCCCTTATTTGTCCCTCTTTCTTTAACATTTTGTTAATGCTGTTCATGACTGCTTTTTCCTTCCTTTTATTTTCTTTTTGTATAGAAGCATATTTGTTTGCTTGATATTGATATATTTCATTCATAAATGTCACTGTTGCTCATACTTGGGAACCTACGAGTTCCATCTTATTTTACTTTCTGTTATGCCAAATATCTGAATAAAAATATATTTACAAAAAAAAACCACCCAAAAGACTTAACCTGTAAATATGTTATTACAAGGATTCATCTAAATTTCACAATGATCATTTATTAATATTATTAAGAGGGAGATGTTATGAGTGTTATGTTTTGTTCATATGCAACTCTATGATTCATCTCTATGGCGCTTGTTTCCTGTGATGCGTTTCCTGTCCTGTGGGTTCCCTTCTAGGAACATGACTTCTGTTTACTAATGTCTTGCACTGTCATTATTATCATCCACATAAAACACCAAATATTGGCGAATTGCAAACAAAATATGCTGATCTTTGGTGGCAGTGAACTCCCCATAGAGAAGCAATGGTTAATCTATTCACAGACACCGAATAGCATAGAAATGTCAGTGAAATGTCCAGATGTTCATCGTTTTCATTCGACAGGTTTAATCAGGCGAATCCCATAAGCTTCAATGGTAAAATATTCCCATTTTTATTCAATATCTATGAAATCTTTTATTCTTTTAATTTGCCTCAAAAACTCCAATTTTTTTTAGGCATTTTTGGTTTTTTTTTCAAAGAAATATTTTTTTCAGATTTTTCTTTAAATGGCGTTTTTTCTTTCTTTCTATAACCGACCTTTTTATTATTACTCAAAGGACCTCATGTAATTTAAATATATTTTCATGCAGTCTTTTTAATTTTTTTTAAACGCCTTTTACGGCTGCAGTCACAAGAACGTCCGTGTGACCGCACTTCCCTGTGTCCGTCGTAGTTTTGTGACGGATTGCAAAAAGCTGTAACAAACGCAGATGGGGCTACAAAGAGCGAACCTCCTTAAGAGGATCGTGCTTTGTAGCGCTGAGCGCACTAACTGCATTCAGCGAGCTGGCCAGACGGGTGTCAGAGAGGAAGGAACGTCCACTCTCACGGACGTTCCTTCTGCTCTGAAAAACGCTTGTGTGACAGCAACTTAAACGTTGGTGTTTTTTCTTTCTTTACCTGTTCGGCAGCTGGTTGGCTTTTTCCGGTAGCATTCGACGGTCTGTTCGAGCAGGACATCGGCTGCATTCGGTGGATCGCTGGCTGTGTGTCAACAACTTGCAGCTGCGTTCTGCGGTTTGCTCGGCAGGTTACACCTGCGTTCGGCAGCTTGCAGCTGCGTTCGGCGGTTTACTTGGCGGATTGCAGCTGCGTTTGGGGGCAACATTTTATTTTATATTTTTTTTGTGGTGGGTGCAAATTTGTTTTGAGGGGAGGTAGATTATTTTTATTTCATGGGCTAAATAGAGGGAAGCACTTTTTTAGGGGGTAGATGAGGGGGCACTTTATTGGGGGGTAGATGAGGGGGGCACTTTATTCGGGGTAGATAAGGGGTCACTTTATTTGGGGTAGATGAGGGGGCACTTTTTTGGGGGAGGTAGAATAGGAGGGCACTTTATTCTGGGGGTAGATAAGGAAGGCAATTTATTCGGGGGTAGAATAGGGGGGCACTTTATTCAGGGGCAGCTGAACCCAGGTGTCACCTTATCTGGCAGGTGGACCCCCTGGTCAGTGCCACCGCCATCTTCGCTGTCTTCTCCCTTCAGGCCTGTGACCTGTCTGGGGATCACGCCGTGTTCTTCTGGCATGAGGGAACTGCTCATGTCTGGCGCACTTCTGGGAAGTCGCTCGATATGAGCGGTTCCCTCATGTGCCAGAACACTGGCCGTAGTGTCTTTTGACATAATCAGAGGGGCCCGGCCGACCCTCGCTGATTATGTCACAGAGCACGCCGCATGACATTTGCCACCAGACATCATGCGGCGCGCCCTGTGACATGATCAGCGGGAGACGGCCGGAGGGCCAGCCTCCTCTGATTACGAGTTGTGCCGCAGGACGGATGGACGGCCGCCTAACTGGAGTCCCTGCCAGACCAAGGCTGTAGCCTGGTGGCGGGTACAATTTAAGGCCGGCTTTAGAGCAGCCGACCGGCCGGGAAGGCCAGCGGGCCTATCGGACAAACGCCCGGTAAGCCCGATGGCCAGTTTTTAATGACCACAGGTACCACAAACGGCTGGAAAAAAGTAAAATTTATCAAGGTGGGTCTTATTAATTTTCACACAATACTCTCAAACCAGGATCTGTGATACCCTTCCCAGTATTTTACATCTCTCAGGAGATTCTTAAATAGCATTGGATAAATAACTTCTAATAAACAGACGTTTTGATTAATATAGCCCTACATGTTTAATAGCAACCACACAAATCAAAACTGTTACACAAAATTCTATATACTTCCCAAGCTACTTACAACAATGGCCATCAAAATTTTATTATGTATCATAGAAACATAGAAAATGTCGGCAGATACGAGCCTTTCGGCCCATCTAGTCTGCCCAATTACATGGATACTTTACCTGGATTTTATCTTTTGTTTAGGATAGCCTTATGCCTATCCCATGCCTGCTTAATTTCAATCACTGTTTTGGCCTCTACCACTTCTACTGGAAGGCTGTTCCATGTATCCACCACCGTCTCAGTAAAATAATGCTTCCTGATGTTACTTTTAAACCTTTGCCCCTCTAATCTTGCCCCTCTAATCCACTTTCTAATCTTTATTTTAGAAGTTTTGCATAGTCAGACAAAAAACCAGCGTTGAGAAAGTGGCCACGCAGGGCCGCATAAAGCCATCTAAGTAAATACAGGGCATCGGTATAAATAAAACAACATCTACCAATGGTCATAATGAGTCATCTGCAATAACACGCTGAAGGGCTAACCTGTCCTTGATAGAGGACAGACTCATAGAAATAAAAGCATACTCAAAGTGCCCAATACGTCTCATAATAAGGGGGGGGGGAGCAGGAGAAGGACATCAAAAGAACTAGAATACGCATCGTATTAGAAGGGTAAAAAATTTTTTAAAACAATTATATAATACAGAGAAAAAAAATTAAAAAAAAATTAATAATATGGCAAAGGCCAAAAAGTGACATTCCCGGCACAAACCTCATAGCCCAAGGACCGTGGGGAAAGCCAAGGAGTGAATTAGTCACGAGGCCAGGGCGACCGAGGATACTCCTCTGTACAGCCCAAAAATGCCAAAATAGCAAAAAAGAGGAGGGGGGAAGGGGGGGAGCACTCTCTCGAGCAACGAAGAACTTGAAAAGAACTGGCTAAACCAAGCGTATGCGGGGTAACATTGCCTCAAAAAGTCCTAGTAGAAAAAGCAACAGGTAATGTCCTAGACAAAAAGAAAATTAGCGTGGTGAAGTAGTCGCCGGATCCTGAGACAAGCCAATACTGGCTAGCATCGGCCAAGCCTCGGCCGGGTCAGAGATGATGCATGGTATGTTCCCGTGGGTCACCACGAGCGAGCCAGCCAGCCCCCAACGGTAAGGAACCTCTTTAAGACGGAGAAACCCTGTCACCAGTCGAAAGCGACATCGCGCCAGCAGGGTGACAAACGGTAGGTCTTGGTATAGTGACATCGTTGCCCCTTCAAACTTCACCGCTGTCCTGGCCCCAGGAGCTGACATAATCCGAGTCTTAGTCGCTACGTCCCGGGCAATCGCAATAATATCTCTCGTGGAATCTCTGGGGGCCGTCGCGGGCTTACGGATCCGTGAGGCTGAGACTAACAGTTCTGAAACATCGGGGGGCGATCCTATTATATGATGAGCGAGGCGATTTACATAGGAAAGCAAATCAGACATTGGCACCGACTCCGGGGCACCTCGGACTCGTATGTTGCGTCTGCGGTGTCTAGATTCGAGGGCCTCCACCGAGCGAGTCAGTAAGTCAACTTGGGATCGTAAGGTGTCAACTTGCGATGTAAGTATATTCTGCTCCGCAGCCACATCCGAGGTCTGAGCCTGTATTGCCACCACTTGAGAGCGCACCGACGCAACCTCCGACCGCAGTCCAGACACCTCCGTCGTCCACAGGGATTTTATTTCATCTATAAACCGGCGGTAGTCTCCCATCGTGGTGGGACGAGCGTCATCTATCTCCGTAGTAGGGGTAGCAACAGTGCAGGGTTTCAAGGAAGGTGGACAGGCCTCCAAAGAGGCCTCTGTCCCCACAGAGGCATTCGTTTCCCGGATCACATTCTCCCGTGGCAAAAGTACGCACCTCTGCGATACCTCCACGCCACTGGGTGAGGGTATTCTATCTCCATCAGAGGGACCCCGTATAGGGCCTGCAGCAGGTCCCACGGCCCCACATGAAGCCGCAGCCGCTGCTTTCCTCAGTTTCTGTGCTCCTTTTTTTGCCGCTTTTCCCTTCGCTGCACTATCTCCCCGTGACAACAGAGCCAGCCAGTCTATTCCTGCTGCAGTATCTGTGGGCCAGGAACCATCATCCTCATCCGAGGAGCCATAGCCTGTAGGGAGCATCGGTGATGGGACCGTGCTACAGGAGAGTCTGCTGCTGTACAGGGAGTCTCTGATATCCCTCTGACGAGGGCCCTCCGAAACGTCCCGGTGGGGCTGCAATTTCTTACCCATCCGCTGTGTATAGGGAAGTAATCAGGAGAAACGGCTGTGCTGACCTTTGGGAAACTCCCCGGCTCCAGAAAGAAGACTGTTCTGACTAGGCCGCACTAGGCCCAGATCCTGTCCGCCCAGAACTACGTCGTCTATCACCCGGCGAGTCGCAGTACCGGAGTCCAGGGGCAGCAGTGGATCTCAAGTTCACCAGGAAACCTGGTTTTAGCCCATAAATCAGAGGAATTTCAGCAATAGAAAACAGATTCTCAGAGGAGCTCTGAAGCATGCAACCACTCAGTTCCACAGCTAGCTCCGCCCCCCCTGATGTTACTTTTAAACCTTTGCCCCTCTAATCTAAGACTATGTCCTCTTATTTTGCTACTCTGTTTCCTTTTAAATATACTCCCTTCCTCTACCTTGTGGATTCCCTTTACATATTTAAATATTTCTATCATATCTCCTCTGTCTCGTCTTTTTTCCAAGCTATACATGTTAAGATCATTAAGCCTTTCCTGGTAACTTTTCTCCTTCAAGCCGTATACCATTTTAGTAGCCCTTCTCTGAACTCTCTCTAAGATGTCTATATCCTTCTGGAGATACGGTCTCCAGTACTGCACACAGTACTCCAAGTGAGATCTCACCAGTGCTCTGTACAGTGGTATGAGCACTTCCCTTTTCCTACTGCTAATTTGGTTGTGTGTATGTATGTATGTATGTATGTATATGTATATATATATATATATATATATTATATATTGTGAGCTGGGAAATAGGTAGCGGGTTGTAGATATTATTGACTTCTTTAATAGGTCAGGGATATATTAATTAGGACGTATATTTTTCATATATATATATATATATATATACATACAATATTATTGACAGTGCCTCCAATACCAGTGGTATAAGTTGGTATTTTACCCTTAAGATAAGGATTAATAACCAATCAATGAATATATACGTCTTAACAAATATATGGCGCGTTATCCCGAGTTCTTTTGATGCTGTCTAGATATTTTTAGACACAATAAAATCAATAAAGATGATCTGAGACTGCGTAACGGTAAAACAATTCAAACCAAAATTTATTCACACGTCAAGTTTCATACAATCATATGTTATCAACGGATTAGCGAGATGCAATTTCAAAAGTAATTATAGATCGTGATTAGTAGCGATACTGCGACACGCAATAATCGAATGGACAAATATTTTAGGTTTATAGACCGCACCACAGATATACACGCATCAGTTCTTAAACACCAAGCTCTATTCTATTCACTTAAATCTTTCCCATTATAAACCAATCCTCCACCTAGCTAAAATAAACACTCAGTTACTGGGCATCACCTGCAGCACAATTTATTATTGCGGGGGCCTATTCACTAAATGCAACTTCCTTCAGGGAGATGCATAACACACTCCATAGGTAGACTATCTCTTCCACAGATCAATCACAGCACTTCATTCAATATACGTTAACCCAAAGCTTCCTATTGACTTACATGCATTCAATCGAAAAGGGCTGCAAGATGGATATGGAAGGAGTTATGTTAGTTTTAATAAGGGGCTGATGGCACTTGACATATAAAAACTATTTCACGATTCCAGCGTATCTCACTATGGGTACACAATTGATATTTAGATGTCCACATCCAATATTCTTGGAATATAAATAATTCCACTAAATTATGGCGCAGGTAGGCAGCCGTAATAGTCTCTCCCTTAGCGCTCGTCTGCAGTAGAGCAGAAAGGCTGATACTATTCTACTGTTTAGGCTTTAACAGCAGAATACTTTATTTATATTCCTTTAATTTGTGGTGGACATCTAAAGTAAGGACTATGCAATTAGAAAATAGATATCAAGTTATTCTGGTATACTTTACCATCTGGTAGTGAAGATAGAGTGGTGGAAGATTAGGTTGTGGTCACGTCTTATTGGGGGGCTGATGGTATCTGCCCTTTCTCCCCTCCAAGCGTCCCTCAGGTCTCTATCTTTCTTTTCTCAGTCTCCCCTCTCTCTGGAGTGTCCCCCTCTATATAGTGGTTTCCCGCCCAGTTTTAGATCTAGCTCATCACTATGTGGCCTCATTTGATTGGAGGATATATATATTCATTAACTCCAGTGGTCTGTCCAGGTGTTATATTACCTGGCCAGCAGATGGCGCTCTCAGATCAACCATCAATCTTCTGCAGGAATTAATTTATGTATTTGGCCAATCTTTTACCGGTTTGGGGTCATTTTATCCTATATCCCGGGACTCCATAGATTTTATTAACAATATCAAAATTTATTTCTATTGTTGAATCGCCGGCATACTTCGCCACGGCGTGTGTGCATTTCATACATTCATTCATTCGTGATATCGTCTTTGAGATTCATAAGTACCAGACTTAATCTGTTTTATAAATGTTAGTACACAAGACATTTGTTATGCAATAATCAATTAAATGTGGTATGGCCTCTGTCTTTTATAAAACACCCAGATTATCTATTATAACTGACCACATAAGTTAAATATTCGAATACCATATAGTGTTAGATCATATCGCCAAATAGTATAGCATTACAAACTTGTTATACAAGTCATTTAACCTTCTCTGGGTTTTTTTTCCTTCTACAGGTTGGGCGGCCCATTGTTCAAGGGTTATATGGCTTCATAGCTTAGATCAGATCAGATAAACACAATGCCCTGGAATACATACACTAGGTTAAGCTATGTGATCTAACATCTGGTTATTTTTCTTACAACCAGAATCAATTAAGAACAATGGATGTTCCTCCCTTGTTTGCTGAAAAATAACGAGTCTAGCTTGTTACATTGTTTTAAAACGCATATTCTTGTTACATTTTAACCACGCAGACAAGTTGCCTGTGTGAAGCAATTCCTGGCCCCAAATTTAAACAGTCCTGTGGAATATGATGCGTTATAGTAATTTCATATCTGAAAAGGTCTGACAGGGTGCAATTGCTCTCTAGGGTGAGCACTCTTGAAAGTTTCAGAGACCAGACCAGTGACTTGCCTTCAAACGGTGGTACATTTATTGCTGCAACACACAGGCTATATACCGTGCTGTACAGTGCTCAAAAGTAAACACTTCAAAAACAAAGAAAATTCCTAGCTTTGTCCAGGCACTAACTAAACATAAAATAGTCCTGACTACCAACCTGTACAAACCTATTGTTTGTCAGGTTTCAGCAAACCATCATGACCAACCTTGTGCTCCAGTAGACAGAGACTGTCTCCTCCCCAGGCTCCAGAGCAATATCTGTTTGCCTCACTTGCACTAAATTGCCACTGAGGCCAGGTGCAAAACCAGGGCCTTACTAGAGGTTCCGGAAGGTGTAAGAGAGGAATCTGGGTGACACATAAACCCCGGACAGGACCTTTCCTTGCTCTCTGCATGATGACCTGTTCCATACCCTTCCCCCTTGTTTCAACCCCCTGGTTGGAACACTGACAGCTACACAAGCGAAGACTCTGGACAGAGAATCTATATTGGCCATTTTTATACCCGGTCAATGCTTCACAGTGAAGCTGTAGTCCTGCAATGCCAGAAACCAATGGTTCACACGTCTATTGGTCTCCTTTTTTAGTGCCATCCATTTGAGGGGCACCAGATCAATAAATAATAAATAATAATAATAATAATAAATAATATCTTAACGCGTCCAATGCCCATTTAATAGCCAAACCCTCCTTCTCAATCACTGCATATTACTGTTCGTGATCGTTTAGTTTTCTGCTTAAGTACACTACAGGGTGTTCCTCACCATTTTGTACCTGTGACAAAACTGCCTCTAGACCAACATCAGATGCATCAGTTTGGACTACAAAGTCTTTGGAAAAATCAGGGGAGTAGAGGATCAGCTGTGCACAAAGAGCCCTCTTCACGACCTGGAAAGATTCCTCTGCTTCTGGGGACCATTTGGCCATCAAATTCTTCCTGTTGGTAAGGTCTGTCAACGGGACTGCAAGAGTTGCAAAGTTTGGGATAAACCTCCTGTAGTATCCCGTTATCCCGAGGCAAGCTCTGACTTGTTTTTTGCTGGCGGGACGTGGCCACTCCTGAATGGCTTCTACTTTGTTTAGCTGGGGTTTTATGACTCCACCCCAATCGTGTAACCTAAGTATTTGGCTTCCTCTAACCCCAGGGCACATTTCTTTGGATTAGCAGTGATACCTGCTCTATGGAGAGTATCCAAGACAGCTTGGACTTGAGGCAAATGAGTTTCCCAGTCAGTGCTATGTACTACTATGTCATCCATGTATGCTGCAGCATACTGTTGGTGGGGTCTCAAAAGTTTGTCCATAGCTCTCTGAAATGTAGCAGGTGCGTTTTGTAACCCAAAAGTCATATTTTTATATTGAAACAAACCCTCTGGGGTTACAAAGGCGGTCTTCTCCTTGGCGCCTTCTGTCAGTGGAATCTGCCAATATCCTTTGGTCAAGTCCAAAGTTGTCAGATAACGAGCTGTGCCCAGTCGGTCTATAAATTCATCTACCCGGGGCATAGGATAAGTGTCAAACTTGCTCACTGAATCGAGCTTCCTAAAATCATTATAAAACCTCCAACTCCCATCTGGCTTTGGGACTAGGACAATGGGACTGGTCCAGTCACTACTGGACTCTTCAATGAGGTCTAGCTCAAGCATTTTCTTTACCTCACCACTGACGTCTTTCCTCCTTGCCTCAGAAATTATTATTATTATTATTATTCATTATGTATAAAGCGCCAGCATATTCCGCAGCGCTGTACAATAAGCACAGTATAGACAGGGTTACAATACATTGAACAACATTTGACAAACAGTACAGGAGGAGATGAGGGCCCTATTCCCGTAGGAACTCACAATCTAGGAGGGTTGGGGTTGGAAACAGGAGGAGAGGACTGTAAGGTGAGAGTGATTGATGGTTGTGTCAGTGAGTTGGGTGGTAGGCTTCCCTAAATAGGAATATTTTAAGGGAGCGTTTGAAGGAAGAGAAGTTAGGGGAAAGTCTGACAGTACGAGGGAGAGCGTTCCAGAGAGTGGGGGCTGCGCGTGAGAAATCCTGCAGTCTATCATGGGAAGAGGTGATGCGGGGAGAAGCTAGGCGCAGGTCACTGTTTGACCTTAGGGAGCGGGCTGGGGTGTATTTGGTGATTAGTGAGGACAGGTAGTGGGGCGCTGAGTTAGTGAGGGTTTTGTAGGTAACGATAAGGATTTTGAACTTAATTCTGCAGTGGATGGGGAGCCAGTGAAGGGACTCGCAGAGGGGAGCGGCAGAGACAGAGCGGCGGGTGAGGTGAATTAGCCTGGCAGAGGCGTTCAGGATGGATTGTAGGGGGGAGAGGCGGGACAGAGGGAGCCAGATAAGAGATTATTGCAATAGTCGAGTCGGGAGATTACCAGGGCGTGTATAAGTTCTTTTGTGGTGACAGCGGTAAGAAATGGCCGAATTCTGGAAATATTACGCAGTTGGTATCGGCAGGAGGAGGAAAGAGACTGGATGTGGGGGATGAAGGAAAGAGCAGAGTCAAGTGTAACTCCAAGACAGCGAACTTGGTTTGATGGGGAGATGGTGATACCCTCCACCGTGATAGAGAAGTCAGGAGGTGGGGAGGCATTGGAGGGAGGAATAAGTAGGAGCTCAGTCTTTGACATGTTGATCTTTAGGTGGTGGGAGGCCATCCAGGAGGAGATGCCAGATAAACAGTCACTGACTTTTGAAAGGACAGGGGGAGAGAGATCAGGGGTAGAGAGGTAGATCTGAGTGTCATCAGCGTAGAGGTGGTAATTAAAGCCAAAGCTGTTGATGATTTTGCCCAGGGAAGAGTTGTAGATGGAAAAGAGCAGAGGACCAAGGACAGAGCCTTGAGGTACACCAACAGATAGAGGCAATGAAGAGGAGGAGTTACCAGCAAAGGACACACAGAAGGACCTATTGGATAAATAGGAGTCCACCCAAGCAAGTGCAGTGTCATAGAGACCCAGAGAGTTGAGGGTCTGTAGAAGGAGGGGGTGGTCAACAGTGTCAAAAGCAGCCGAGAGGTCAAGCAGGATGAGAATAGAATAGTGGCCGTGTTTTTTAGCAGTTAGGAGGTCGTTGGTGACTTTGGTGAGGGCATTTTCAGTTGAGTGTAGGGGACGGAAGCCAGATTGCAGGGGGGCAAGTATGGAATTGGAGGACAGGAAGAGGGAGAGGCGGTTGAAGACTAGTTTTTCTAAGAGCTTTGATGTGAAGGGAAGCAGGGATATAGGGCGGTAGTTGGATGGAGAGTTGGGGTCTAGGGATGGTTTCTTTAGTAAAGGGGTAACTAGCGCGTGTTTGAAGGCGGATGGAAAGGAGCCAGTGGAGAGAGATAGGTTGAAGATGTGTGTGAGAGCAGGGGTGAGGGAGGAGGAGAGGGGAGGAATTAGATGTGAGGGAATGGGGTCGAGCGGGCACGTGGTGAGATGTGAGGAGGACAATAAGGAATTGACTTCCTCCTCAGTGGCTGGGAGGAAGCGGCAGAGGGTGGCAGAGGGGACCTGTGGGAGTGGAGGTGGCAGATAACTATCTTGTGTTGGGATGTTGCTTCTGATAGTTAGAGTTTTACTGAGGAAGTAGTCTGCCAGGTCTTGAGCGCTGAAGGCAGCTGAGGGGGGAGGTGCAGGTGGGTAGAGGAGGGTGTTGAAGGTGGACCAGAGCCGTTTAGGGTTGGAGGACAGCGTAGATATAAGAGATGAGAAGAAGGATTGTTTGGCCAAGTGGAGGGCAGAGGTGTATGACCGGAGAATAAACTTGAAGTGAACAAAATCAGCTTCAGAGCGGGATTTCCTTCAGGCACGCTCTGCGGTGCGGGAGCATCTTTGCAGGTAGCGAGTCTGGAGGGTGTGCCAGGGCTGAAGCTGGCGGCGTGGGGCCTTACAGAGTCGAAGAGAAGCAAGAGTGTCTAGAGCAGAGATAAGCGTAGTGTTGTAGTGATTAGTGGCAGCATCAGGGCAGGTGAAGGATGAGGTATGAGGGAGGTGGTGAAGTAGGTTGGAGAATTGATGGGGGTCCACAGCATGTAGATTTCTGCGAGTGTGTGTGCGGGGTGGGGGAGCAGGGTGTTTAGGAAGTCCAGATAGGTTGAAAGAGAGAAGGTGGTGGTCAGAGATGGGGAAATGGCGACATTTGAACTCAGAAATGGAGCAGAGGTTGGAAAAGACCAGGTCAATAACGTGACCATCGCGGTGGGTAGGGAGGAGGGAGGATTGTGTGAGTCCAAGGGAGGACGTGAGTGAAAGAAGTTTGGAGGCAGCAGGAGCGGAAGGATCGTCAATGGGAATGTTGAAGTCCCCGAGAATTAGGCATGGAAGATTAGAAGACAGGAAGTGAGAAAGCCAGGTAGCAAAGTGGTCAAAGAACTGGGAGGTTGGTCCCGGTGGGCGGTAGATGACTGCCACCCTGAGAGCCAGAGGAGAGAACAGGCGGATGCAGTGTGTCTCGAAGGAGGAGAAGGAGAGGGATGGGGTGGAGGGAGATGCTGGTAGGTGCAGGTGGGAGAGAGCAGGAGTCCGACCCCGCCACCATTTCTCTCACCCGGTCTGGGGGTATGGCTCAAGTGTAGACCGCCATGTGAGAGAGCAGCAACGGAGGCCGTGTCAGAGGGAGTTAGCCAGGTTTCAGTTAAAGCTAGGAGGTTGAAGGAGTTTGAAAGGAAGAGGTCATGGACGGCTGTGAGTTTGTTGCACACAGAGCGAGCATTCCAGAGGGCGCAGGAGAAAGAGGACAGGTGCTGAGGGATTATGGGAATGAGGTTGCTGGGCTTGCAGGGAGGTGATTTATGTGCGATGGAGATAGGATGAGAGGGAAGGCTTAAGATTAACCCGGGCCCCTGGTTCAGTAACAATGTCATGTTGTGTTACCGATGTCTGACCAGGCAACTCTGAAAATTTCTCTCGGTTTTTTTATTAAAAATTCTCTGATCTCTGCTTTTGTGATTTAGACAGCAACTCAGCAATTTTTACTTCTGGAAGCTGAGAGGGTTCAGTATTCAGCTGGTGGGGTATTGGGATGGACCCAGCAGCTAGCGACACTCTATCTTTCCAGGGCTTTAGCAAGTTCACATGGTATATTTGTTCTGGTTTTCTTTTACTGGGTTGGTAAACTTTATAATTTACTTCTCCGACTCTCTATCACTTCAAAGGGACCCTGCCACTTAGCAAGGAACTTGCTCTCAACCGTGGGAACTAATACCAGCACCCTGTCGCCAGGTGAGAAAATGTGGACTCAAGCATTCCTATTATATATTCTCTGCTGAGCTGCCTGCGATCGAGCTAAATGCTCTTTTACAATCGCCAGTACCACTGTAATTCTGTACTGCATCTGTGAAATATGCTCAATAATGCTTTTGTGGGGTGTCTTCTCCCCCTCCCGGGTCTCTTTGGCTATGTCCAGAAGTCCCCAAGGGTGTCTCCCATAGAGCAATTCAAATGGAGAGTACCCAGTAGGGGACTGAGGAACTTCTCTGATGGCAAACATCAGATATGGCAGCAAATAGTCCCAGGTTTTCACATCCTTTTCAACAACCTTTTTCAGCATGCTCTTTAGAGTTTTAGTAAATCGCTCTACTAAGCCATTGGTCTGAGGATGATATACCGAGGTTCGCAAATGCGTCACCTTAAACAACTTGCACAATTCTTTTGTCACTCGTGACATAAATGGGGTGCCTTGGTCCGCCAGAACGTCCTTAGGGACTCCGACCTGGCTAAACACCTGTAGTAATTCTTTATTCTTGGCTGATGGCTGGCGTAGGGGAATTACTTCAGGGTAACTGGTAGCGTAATCCATAATGACCAGGATATACTGATGCCATCAGGCAGACTTCGGAGGCTGGCCTACAAGCTCCATAGCAATTCTCTAAAATGGCACTTTGATTATTGGCAAGGGTACTAAAGGACTCCGAAAATGAGGTAGGGGTGCAGACATTTGACAAGCCGGACAAGATTTGAAATAGTTTTCAATGTCTTTTTGTACCCCAGGCCAGTAAAACCTCTGTAAAACCCTTTCAGTGGTTTTATCGGTACCCAAATGACCCCCCAATAAGTGTTCATGGGCAAGCTCCAATACCACCTTTTTTGTATGGCTTGGGGACCACTATTTGCGCAATAATGTCATCGTTCTTTTTATACACACGATCTAGCATGTCATCATTACTACTGAAATAAGGAAAAGAGAGCCTATTCCCTGATCATCATAACATTTTCCCAGGCCCTCACAAGAGTAGGATCTTTCCTCTGCTCTCTACCAAAGTTCTCTCTATGAGTGTTAAGATCTGCAAACTCTAAAGTAGTCTCAGTTTCAGCAGAGGGCGGTCTATCCTCATTGGCTATAGGGCCTTCAGACTCTTCCAATTCTCCTACCACAACAGAGAAGGGAAAGACTGGGGACCCCCTAGAGGAATCCTCTGAATATGACTTCTCTGCAGCACCCATGTATTCTTATTCAGACTGGCTTAGAAACTGTGGCACAATCTGGGTGTTCCCAGAGTTCCCAAAATTCAGGGAAGTCTTTCCCAATATTTACATCATGCACCAAGTGAGGCACAACCCCAACCAAGTGCCTCAGATTACCCCGTGCGGTTCCAAACTTCACAGTTGCTATAGGATACTCCCGAGTATCACCATGCACACACACTACAGCAGCAAATAAAAATGACTGATGTAGTATCTGCAAAAAAAATTACACATACATGGTGCAGACCGCATATAAGATTTTTTTTTACAATCAAGCCCCGCTAGAATATCACTCACAGGATGGCACATATTGGATTCTTTACCCCTCCTGGATGGAATAAGGATAGGTCACCTCCTGGAATCCAACATCCTAGATCACCACAGGAACCTCCTTCCAGATTAATCACCATCCAGTAGTTCCAAAACTGGAAAGGCCTTAAGATGAAATTCAAGCCAGGGCTCTTTGAATTAAAAATCAATTTAATAAAATGACATAACAAATAAAAGTTGGAACACACGCCAATGCGTTTCGTCTTTAACTGTACAAATACTTCATCAGGGATACTGTGTCCATTAAGAGTGTCACAATATTTACTAACATTAAATGCTTAATCCGTCTCAGACGTCCCGTGGCTAATTTCGAAAATACTTTCACCTGGCTAATCAGTCTTAGTTGGCGGAATACTGTGCGTCCCACAGCGGAACGCATATCCGCTTCTTCTTATATCGACTCGCATCTCCCATCAATCCATTTCCGGTCCAACCTGAAGTGACGAATCGCAAACCACTATCCAATCAGCATACAGTAAGCACCATCTTGTGAAGGTCAACTCGCATCCTTCCACCACTACCATCTTGTAAGGTCCTAATCATCTTCTTCTTTGAGCTCAGAAGGAAACATTACAATATAAGTCTCACACGATAAAACCCTCCATACTAATTAACCCACCATTACACTGACCACAATGGTGTGCAGAGACAGACCTAGTTACCCACCATACATGCAAAAAGCAGCAATCGCAGACATTGATGAATAGCTAGATCTACATCCACCATCGATGTAACCTCTCTTTATACTTCTATTCCACATCAAAAAGGAGTAGAAGACGTAATTCAAATTCTAAAAACAAACCCTACCTTACCGGAGTTACAGATTAATTTTCTGGGAGATCTTGGGCCCTATTACATTCTTCGCACACAATTGTGCGCAAAAACACCTTAACGTGAGGGGCAAAACCCTTTGCGCTGAACGTCGTATTACGACGTTCGCGCACAAAATGCACGTTAATGTCTAACGTGAGTGACCCTGCACGAACCCTTTGCGAGCGCAATTTAGTGCGCACATCCTATACTTAACATTCTGAGCGCAAATGCGTTTGTGCGCTGGTATGCACATGGTATTACAACCTTAGCGCAAAATTTAACGGACAACGTTTGCGTGCATAATTTTAACTTCTTTGAAAAGCTGGCGATAACGGCAAATTGTAACAACCTGACTGTACCAAACTGCGGATTCACAACGGAGACCGTCGATGTGCACGTTTTTTTTTTTTTACTAGATCCATCAAAAATGACGGCCACTACCTTGTCTTCCGTCAGAACGTACTTCTGTTGTGCGCAGTCTGCACAAAATGCCGGACTTGCGTTAAAAATTACATTGCGCTCACTGATTTCTGTGCGCATTTTTGCACGTCAGTTTTACGAGCGCAATTTCCTGACAGATGAAAAAATGCATGAGGAATGTAATTCCAACGGTGATTTTCATGCATTAACGTTTAACGCTTCGCACAAAAAAACACGTGTTTTGCGCGCGTTTTGCGTTAAGAATGTAATAGGACCCCTTATGTTTTATTTTAAAGCACAATTACTTCTGGTTTGAAAAGATTTTTTACTTTTGGATTTGTGGTACCACCATGGGGACAAGGTTTGCCCCCAGCTATGCCAACTTGATAATGGATAGTTGGGAGAGAGAGCGAGTTTGGCCAATGGCTGGGGGCAGCCTTGTTCTCTGTCATCGATTCATCGATGACATTTTTGTTATTTGGGATGGTTCAGTTGATTCACTTCAGATGTTTATAGATTCATTTAATATTAACAATTTAAATCTAAAATTCACTTACAAAATTCATCCAAGAGAAATTGATTTTCTGGATCTTACTATTTTTGTTAATAAAGGCAAATTAGAAATGAAGACTTTTTTTAAGCTACTGACTGCAATTCAGCCATTGATGTTAGAAGTGCCCATGCTGATTTCTGGTTTAATAATATTCCAAAAGGCCAATTCAAAAGAATGAGACGGAATTGCTCTGATCTTACCACCTTTGATACCCAAGCAAGAATCATCATGGATAGATATGTTGATAAGGGATATGATAAATAGAAAGTCATGAAAGATTTGGAAGAAGTCAGAAATATAGAAAGGGAATCAATTTTGAAAGAAAAAGAGGCTGGTTTAGAGAATCACAATTTTTTTTGCCTTTTGCACTCCATTTAACCCTCAATCCTACCGAGTTCAAAATGTATTAAATAAACACTGGCATATACTGCAGACTGATGTTTTATTAAAACATCGTATTCCTACTAAACAACATGTGATCTTTAAAAAAGCCCAAAACCTAAAGAATTCATTACCGGCTATTAAATCCTCTACATGCAATGATAGTTTCTGGAAAAAAACCTACGGGCTTTAATAAGTGTGGGAGGTGTAAAGCCTGTGTCAATCAAAAGAAAAAGATTATTGAATTTACAAGTAATATTACAGGGAAGGTATTCAAGATTAATCATTTTGTCCACTGCTCCAGTAAGGGGGTTATTTATTTACTTCAATG
The DNA here is from genome assembly GCA_009667805.1 of Leptobrachium leishanense. NCBI lineage: Eukaryota > Metazoa > Chordata > Amphibia > Anura > Megophryidae > Leptobrachium > Leptobrachium leishanense. The sequence goes on along the minus strand of CM019067.1, from coordinate 214,259,384 downwards.
TCCCTGTGGGGCACAGTATATAGGTCAAACTTCAAGACAACTACGTGTGCGAATTTTAGAACATCTAGGTAATATTAGAAGGAAATCCACCAACCATAGTGTGCCAGTTCATTGCAATAGCTGTCCTGCTTTTAGTTTAGAAATATTTATATGCCATGGTATTGATCCGGTCAACCCAAGTTGGAGAGGGGGTGATTTGAATAAAGATTTAATCAGGAGGGAGACCGAATGGATCTTTAAAGCAGGGACATGGAAGAAGGGAGGGTTGAATATAGATCTAGATATTCATCAATGTCTGTGATTGCTGCTTTTTGCATGTATGGTGGGTAACTAGGTCTGTCTCTGCACATCATTGTAGTCGGTGTGGTGTTGGGTTAATTAGTATGGAGGGTTTTATCGTGTGAAGCTTATATTGTAATGTTTCCTTCTGAGCTCATCAAAGAAGATGATTAGGACCTTACAAGATGGTAGCAGTGGAAGGATGCGAGTTGACCTTCACAAGATGGCGCATACTGTATGCTGATTGGACAGTGGTTTGCGATTAGTCACTTCCGGTTCGACCGGAAATGGATTGATGGAGGATGCGAGTCGATATTAGAAGAAGCGGATATGCGTTCCGCTGTGGGATGCACAGTATTCTGCCCACTAAGACTGATTAGCCAGGGGAAAGTATTTTCGAAAATAGCCGCTGGACAGCTGAAACGGATTAAGCATTTAATGTTAGTATTTATTGTGACACTCTTAATGCACACAGTATCCCTGATGAAGTCTTTGTACAGTTAAAGACAAAACGGGTTGGAGTGTGTTCCAACTTTTATTTGTTATGTCATTTTATTAAATTGATTTTTAATTCCAAGAGCCCTGGCTTGAATTTCATTTTAAGGCCTTTCCAATTTTGGAACTACTGGTTGGTGATCAATCTGGAAGGAGGTTCCTGTGGTGATCTAGGATGTTGGATTCCAGGAGTTGACCTATCCTTATTCCATCCAGGAGGGTTAAAGAATCCGCTATGTGCCTGATTTTAACTTTAATTTATATATCCTGTGAGTGATATTCTAGCGAGGCTTGATTGTAAAAAAAATTTATCTGCGGTTTGCACCATGCATGTGTAATTTATTTTGCAGATACTACTCCATTCATTTTTATTTGTTGTATCCTGCCAGCATTTAGGGGACAGTGCTGTTTTTGGAGGAAGCAGATACGTAATAATTATTTCCATTTATACAAAAACGGGGTGGTTACTTTTTTTCTTTTACACACACTACAGCAACCTTTTTTGCCCGGAAGTTCACAGAGCTTAACAATTCAGCCTTAATAAGAGTTACTAAATTTCCGGAGTCCAGCAAAGCAGTAACATGCTTATCATTCACAGTTATTGCACACATGTATTTTCCCTTCACTGGCACTGCGGTGCATGAAACAGTGGCAAAGACTGCCGTCTTTCAAGATGTGTCACACTGCGTAGGCTCATCAGTCAATGGACAGTTCGCAGCTACATGCCCAAGTTCCTGGCAACGAAAACATCTAACAATCTTCAGGTTAGGTCTGCTGACAGGCACTGGTCTTCCTGCTTTGGAATGCCAACCTCCCCATTTTAAATCAGCAGTTTTTTCCCCCTGCTTCTGTTATGTCTCGACCCTGCCCCCTGGTGGTGAAGGGCCTCCATGTCTGTTTTTCCCTGTGGTGTGTTTGGCTGTGCTGTCTGGGGCCGATCTGGGGTTCTGATGTGATCTCTTGGTCTGGGGTCACATGGCCCAATCACACAGGCCCACTCCCTATTTATATCCCAGCAACACAAAGCCTCATTGACGGTTTGTGAAATTTAATGGTGGTTGTGTCCTGTTTGTTCCCAGTGTTGCTGCAAAGCATTCTTGTCCTAGTGTATTCTGGTTTTGACCTTGGCTGTGTTTCCTGACGATCCTTTTCTGCTCACTCCTGGTACTCTGTATGCTGATCTGTTGCCAACCTTGCCTGTATGACCATTCTTGAATGTTTCATGTACCCTGTCTGTCTTAGTTTAGTATATCTTCAGAGGCCGCTTATAAGGACCTCTTTAGTATAGTCTGTCTGTTTGCCTTGATACTCTTGTCCCTTTGTCTCTATGTTTCCTGCATAGTCCTGAAGTGCAGTTCAGTTCAGTTCCTGTTTCGCCAAGTCTGTCAGTTTGTTGACTGCCCTGCAGCCTGCACAATTCATCTACTGTCATACATTGTTTGTGTTTCTGAGCGTGTCCTGGGTTATCTGTCGGTCTTGAAACCTTCGGAGTTTAGTGGCAATTCAGTCCTGCTTTTGTGCTCCTTGGTTTTGGAGAAACAAGTCTGTTTTATTGATCTGTCCAGTGTCCAGTCAGTAGCTCACTTGCCTTAAGGGCTACACTCCATGTTCCAAGCCACCACGATGGCCCAAGAGGGGGCCAACTGTTACATTACAAACCGTCCATTCACGCCTGCAGGTGAGCTTACTGTGTTAAATTCTGTGCTTCAGATGGTTTTTGATTTGCTGACGGAACTGAAGAGTTTAATGTCTTCTCTCTGTGTGCTTAATTATGTGGTTCCTCCCAGCAGGGTCTCTGGGGAATCTCCCATGTCTGAAAAAGAGAGACGTCGGTTTTTTAAGCTCTGTTATTACTGCAGTTCCCCATGCATAAAATAAATGACTGTACACTTAAACCAGTGCGTCTTGAGGCTGGTAAGGTGCCAGTAAGCCAAGAGGCTGGCAACGCGTCAGTGCGCCAAGAGGCTTGTAAGGTGTCAGTATGCCCTGAGGCTGGCAAGGTGTCCACTGTGCCCACGTCTCACCGTCAGGCCACCAAAGCCAGAACTTGTATTGGGTCAGATGGTGCCAGGCCCCGTTCTGGGTCAGATGGCACCAGGCCCCGTTATGAATCTGTTGTCAGACCCCTTGTTCCGTCCAGGCCTAGGAGAACTCTTCATAGGGTAACTAGGCCTGTGGAGGGGGCAACTGATGCTCAAGACCATGCTGAGTTGTCTGGTTATGGGTCAGATGGTGCCAGGCCCCGTTCTGGGTCAGATGGTACCAGGCCCCGGTTTGAATCTGTTGTCAGACCCCTTGTTCCATCCAGGTCAATGAGAACCCATTCTAGGGTAACCAGGCCCGTGGAAGGGGCAACTGACACATCTGCGTTTGTCGAATCTCCTGACCATGAGCCTGAGGAGTACATGGAGTATGACTCCTATTCGGCCATGGGATCTGAGGCGGATGAAGTTATGGAGACTACTCCCCTGATGGCTTCTTGTGCGTGGCCTCTCCAAACGGCCAGACACCCTAATGGTGGTCCATGGCGTTGTACAGTTGCAGGGTATCTTACCTGCGGTACTGTCAGTCTTTCTGCATCACCCACCGCACTCCTAATGACAGACGGCAAGACCGCAATCATGGGGTCTGGCAGCGAGGCCGCAATCATGTCGTCTAGCGGTGAAGTCGCAATCATGGAGTTTAGCGGCGAGGCCGTCATGTCTCGGTCTAGTAGTGAAATCATGTTGTCTTCGCTCCACAGTGAAGCTGTCATGCCTGTTGTGGGCCAAGAGCCCTTCATGCCTGTCTCTGCTGGCGAGCTGCCAGGCATACCAGATGCTGGCAATAAACCAGCCTTGTTTCTGTCAAGTGGTATAATCACTGTGCCCATGCCCCATAGTGAATCTAATGGTACCACACTTTGCTCTAGGTATGAGGAGACTTTTCAAAAGTACAGAGTTACACCTAGTCTGACCGGTACCATGTGTTCAGAATTGTGTTCTGTCCCAAGGGATATGTACGATTCCCATATGGGAGGTTGATCCGTGAGGAACACATGGTACTCTTTAAGAAATACTCTAATGTTTGGAGGTATTTTGAGGAGGATTCGGATGGTCCACAAAATACTCCTCCAGGTGAAATTTGTAAAACTGGCAAGGTGCCAGTTGTACTATGTCCTGGCAATGTCCTATGTTCTGATGATAAGCTGCCAGTCTCAAGCTGTGTGTCAGCGGTAAAGGAAACCCAGTCAAGCTGTGTGTCAGCAGTAATGGAAACCCAGTCAAGCTGTGTGTCAGCAGTAATGGAAACCCAGTCAAGCTGTGTGTCAACGGTAACGGAAACCCAGTCAAACTGTGTGTCAGCGGTAACCGAGCCAGCTGTGCCAATGTCTTGCTGTGAGACAACAGTGCCAATGTCCTGCTACGAGGCAGCTGTGCCAATATCCTGCTGCGAGACCGCTGAGGCCTCGTTAGGTTATGAGACTGATGTGCCCACATTAACACATGAGACCACTGTGCCCTTGTCCCACAGTGGGTCCAGTGTTGTTCCTACCGTTGTTATGCCAAGTGTGGGCGCTGAGCCCTTCATGCCAAGTTTGGGAGCTGAGCCCTTCATGCCAAGTGTGGGCGCTGAGCCCTTCATGTGTAATTCGGGCAATGTGCCCCTAATGCCTGTTTCTCGCGATAAGCTCTTCATGTCTGGTTTGGGCCAAGAGCCTTGCATGTTAAACCTCGAGTCAGTGATACCTAAGTCATGTCATAAGACCACTGTGCCCAAGCCTCACAGTGGGTCCATTGATGCTAAGCCCAGCAGTGGGTGTAAGGAATCAATGTCTTGTGTGTTTGAGAATATAATGTCTGCCCCTACTATAGCTATGTCATGTGGGGTTGTCACCAGTTCTAGATCTCGTTTCAGGAGAAGACGTAAAAAGGTGACCAACCCTGGTCAATCTGATTCTAGGTCCAGTCTGACCAATGCCGAGATCCCGTTATCCCGTCATGTCCCTGAAAGCTTTGTGCAGTCGCCCTTTGGACTGGTGTTCAGGAAGGAACACTGGGCTGCCATTCTACAGAACCATCATAGACGGAGGCATCTCGGGGAGGAGGGTGACGACTCTGAGGAGTGGGACACAATGGATTTTGGTGACTGGTATTCGTGATCTGTTTTCCTGATTCTGTCTGCCGTGTTTTCTGTTTTGGGTGCCCAGGGGGTCACCCGTAAGGAAGAGGTTATGTTATATCTCAACCCTGCCCCCTGGTGGTGACGGGCCTACATGTCTGTTTTTCCCTGTGGTGTGTTTGGCTGTGCTGTCTGGGGCTGATCTGGGGTTCTGATGTGATCTCTTGGTCTGGGGTCACATGGCCCAATCACACAGGCCCACTCCCTATTTATATCCCAGCAACACAAAGCCTCATTGATGGTTTGTGGAATTTAATGGTGGTTGTGTCCTGTTTGTTCCCAGTGTTGCTGCAAAGCATTCTTGTCCTAGTGTATTCTGGTTTTGACCTTGGCTGTGTTTCCTGACGATCCTTTTCTGCTCACTCCTGGTACTCTGTATGCTGATCTGTTGCCAACCTTGCCTGTATGACCATTCTTGAATGTTTCATGTACCTTGTCTGTCTTAGTTTAGTATATTCAGAGGCCGCTTATAAGGACCTCTTTAGTATAGTCTGTCTGTTTGCCTTGATACTCTTGTCCCTTTGTCTCTGTTTCCTGCATAGTCCTGAAGTGCAGTGCAGTTCAGTTCAGTTCCTGTTTCACCAAGTCTGTCAGTTTGTTGACTGCCCTGCAGCCTGCACAATTCATCTACTGTCATACATTGTGTTTCTGAGCGTGTCCTGGGTTATCTGTCGGTCTTGAACCCTTTGGAGCTTAGTGGCAATTCAGTCCTGCTTTTGTGCTCCTTGGTTTTGGATAAACAAGTCTGTTTTATTGATCTGCCCAGTGTCCAGTCAGTAGCTCACTTGGCTTAAGGGCTACACTCCATGTTCCAAGCCACCACGATGGCCCAAGAGGGGGCCAACCATTACAGCTTCCTTGCCACACTCACCACCCACTTTCCCTGAAACAGTCTTACCGTTTGTAGAGGGAGGCCGTGGTTTTGGGCGTAAAGTCCATGGGCTCACTGGGGAGGAGTTCAAGTCCTCAGCTGCAAAGTACCTCTCAACAATCTCCACCAGCTGATTGACCGACTTAGGGTCCCCTTGGGTTACCCACTTTTGCAAGATGATCGGTAAAGATCTTAGGAAGCGATCCATGACTACCCGCTCAATGATCTGTGGCCCGATAGGGACTCGGTTGCAGCCATTTTCGGACGAGGTGGATGAGGTCAAACATCTGTGACTGTGGCGACTTCCCAGCTTGGTAGGACCAGTTGTTAACACGCTGTGCTCGGACTGCAAAAGTAACACCTCGCCGTGCTAGTATCTCCAGCTTGACCTTGTCATAATCCATGACATCCACAGACTCCAAATCATAATATGCTTTCTGTGATTCACCAGTTAGCAAGGGCGCCACCATTCCTGCCCACTTAGGCCATGCTTCCCTCTCAGCGGTTCTTTCAAATGTTAACCAGAAGGCCTCTGGATTATCCTCTGCTGTCATCTTGGAAACGAAGCAACTAACATGGATGGGTGAGGAGTTGTCAAAAGAATCTGCAGCTTGCAGGGGAGACCTCTGTTCCAGCGTCTGCACCCGTCAGAGTCTTACAATGGTCTTCAGCAGCAACTGCAAGGTTTTCAAAAAACATTTGTGTCTGTTCCTGTACAGCACTGATCTGCTGCTGCGTCTGCGTGTGCAGCACCTGAGTCTGCTTCTACAGAGCATTTAACATGTCCCGCTGTGTAGCATTCGCTTGTTGCTGTGCTGCATTAGCCAACACCAACTGTTTTATAACTTCATCCATTTTCTGTCACTTCAGGTACTGGCCCTTTAAATAGCAGGTTCTTACTATCACTTGCCCGCATCCTCCACCATATGTGAGCTGGGAAATAGGTAGCGGGTGAAATTGCTCTCTAGGGTGAGCACTCTTGAAAGGTTCAGAGACCAGACCAGTGACTTGCCTTCAAACGGTGGTACATTTATTGCTGCAACACACAGGCTATATACCGTGCTGTACAGTGCTCAAAAGTAAACACTTCAAAAACAAAGAAAATTCCTAGCCGTGTCCCGGCACTAACTAAACATAAGATAGTCCTGACTACCAACCTGTACAAACCTATTGTTTGTCAGGTTTCAGCAAACCATCTCATGACCAACCTTGTGCTCCAGCTGATAGAGACTGTCTGCTCCCCAGGCTCCAGAGCAATGTCTGTTTGCCTCACCTGCACTAAATTGCCACTGAGGCCAAGTGCAAAACCAGGGGCTTACTAGAGGTTCTGGAATGTGTGAGAGAGGAATCTGGGTGACACATAAACCCTGGACAGGACCTTTCCTTGCTCTCTGCATGATGACCTGTTACAATATATATACATACTGTACATACGCGTGCGCACACACACCTAATTGATACAACAATGGCCATCAAAATTTTATTATGTAAGTAGCCTGGGAAGTATATAGAATTTTGTGTAACAGTTTTGATTTTGGCCACTCAGTGTGTATAGATATATATATATTAGGTAGGCCGGGTTAGTCCAGATGCCAAAATCACGAGTATAGCAGTCTGTAGTGATACCTTTTTTATATTTTAAATGTAATGTTCGTCCAATAAAAAAAGGTATCACTACAGACTGCTATACTTTGTGTTTTATATACATATATATATATGTATATATATATATATATATATATATTTTGAGTGGCCAGATTATTATGACCACCCCATCAGTACATCGTTGGGCCACCTTTTGCCTTCAATACTGCGGCGATTCTTCTTGGCATTGACTCCACGAGATGTTGAAAGGTGATGCAAGGAATCTGACACCATGCCTGATGAATAACACTGTCCAGTTCTGTGAGGTTTGATGGTTGTGGAACCAGCTGCCTGATGGCTCTTTCAACTTCGTCACACAAATGCTCAATTGGATTGAGATCTGGTGATTGTGGGGGCCACCTCAGCAAGGTAAATTCTCTCTCATGTTTTTGAAACCACTCCTGCACAATACGAGCACCGTGGCATCGCGCATTGTCTTGGTGGAAGAAGCCGTCTCCATTGGGATACGCCATCAACATGATAGGATGAACTTGATCAGCAACAATACTTTGGTATGTTGTGCTATTCAGACGTTGTTCCACACAAATTTATATATATATACTCCACCACAACCCTTGTAAGTACTGATTTACCCTAGGGGTCCAAGCATCCACTGCAACTGGTCATCATGCCTAGCTCCTAGCTGATGAGGGTCCAATAAACCCAAAACAGCGCTGTCCTAGGAGTGGCTTTGTCCAGTTGCATAAACCTTATCTCTGCTAGAAAGCCATAGTTTGGCATAGCATTGATTTTAGGGTTCTGTGTAATAACAGACCCAGGATGCATAAAAGCGAGACGGGGTCATTTGCATATCCTACCCAGAGTTCCTTGCTGCACATGGGGAGTGTAGCACAGGAGCTCTGGGATGCAATTCTTTGAATTGCTATGATGGACAAGTGGCTTCTGCAATAATAAACAAACTATATATATTGTAATACAGCAACCACCCGGGATACTTGGTTCCAGCCAAACACGGTCTTCTAGGGTATAAACAACTGCAGACTTGATGTTTGTGCTGATGAGAGGTCTCTTTATTCTAGCAACGAATGCCACACTTGGCTTGAATCACAATTGCAGGTGATTTAAAAAAAAATCAAAGCCTAGCTCAATTAGAGCGCTTACTATACATACAGCACTCCTAACTATCTAGAAACCATAATCTAATAAACAAAAGAAAAAAACAGCATCTTTTCAGTAGTGTTACTGCTCCCCACACTGCTCTGAGCAGTCTGATTAAAACGCTTCTGTCCAGGAGTCAGCAACCTGGGAATTTACTTGTTGCTTAATTGCTTAGAGGATAGAGGCCATGCAGGATTCTGGATCCTAAATACTTTCCCTCGATTACTCTCCCAGACATCCTGTTACCCAACCCATGCACTCTGTCACTATATATATATATATATATATATATATATAATTATAACTTATGGTAATTATAACAACCCTGCTGTAGTGATACACAGAAGTATAAATTAGTTGTGGTTGGTTGCATCTACATATTTTGCCTGATTTCTATCAAACCCGTTACAATTTTATAATTTAATTTACCAACCTAAAATGTTCTACTAGTATATGTACTTCTTCCTTCCCCCAAGTCCTGTAATATCCCATATGCAATTGCATACCTTAAAGCAGTGTTTCCCAAACCTGTCCTCGGGACCCTCAACCATGCCAGATTTTGCAGATCTCCTTGGGGAAATGCAAACTGAATCCTGTAATCACTGAGCAGCAAATCATATCACCTGTGCTGTGCTTCAGATATCTGGAAAACCTGGCGAGGCAGACGGTCCTGAGGACAGGTTAGGGAAACACTGCCTTAAAGGAACACTAACACTTACATAAGTTGTAAATAGGTTACTTGCGCATTACAAATAACATTACATTACATATGAAACACATTCTACTGGACAGAAGGAGGAACATTACTTCTAATTCTAATATAATTATAACTTCTAAAAAACGGTTAATATGTTTTCCATAGACTGTTTGTTACATTTTGCACGTGTCATTAAGGGGTAAAGTCAAAGAATTTTCATAAACCTTGTTGTAGACTAAAGGTAATAACCCTCCAAAAACAGCATGTGCAGTACCAATAAAAGCTCAGATTGCAAGTTCTAGTGTGATAAATCCCCCAGAGCTCTTCCTCCAGTACCCTTCCTATTGGGTGTACACTGAAATTCTGGGGGCTGAAACCTGTTGGCCGAAAATGCCTCTTTTTGGTATTCGGCCAATAGTAAAATCTTACTGATAGAAATTGGCCGAAAGTATCAGATGGACGTATGCTCCCCCGATGCCATCTGATATTTTTGGCTGAGAACTTAAAGCCTGAACACAGAGGCACAACAGTGGCAGCTCTCCTCTCTGCAGTCCGGGAGCCGGCATTTCTGGACAGGCAGCACAGGCTGGTGATTTACGCTGCTGAAGGGAGGGCCGTATAAATCACCCACCCCGCTCACTGGCCCGGTATTCTGCCCTCTGCACTCGCTAAACGTGGTGAAGGAGAAAAACCTCTGGCAAAAAGGGTATTGGGTCTGCAATCACCTCCTATATGGTAGTGTGGATTAGGCTAGAGAAAGGGACCATCCGAGGGCAGTGCCTCCATAGATGCATGGTATCAGCCTGTCTGGCATTACAGCACCAGCAAGAGTATCGGTATCTGGGAATATTTGGGCCAATTTTGCCAGGGTACGGTCAGGGCCGGATTTACAATTAGGCAGGGTAGGCATGTGCCTACAGACACCTGCCACAAGGGGGTGCCTTGCTCTGTGTGTGCATAAAAAAATATATATATTTTTTGTTTTTTACAATTTGCAATAGTTAAGACCACTGTATCTCTGGAGACCAAAGGGCTAGAGAGACATATGAGGTATCAATGGAAAGGTCAGCTTATAGTCTTTCCATTCAGTGATACCAGATATAACCAGGTTAGATTTAAGTAAAAATAAAATATATATTAAAATAATATTTTTCTCATATTTTGTTTCTAGCACGGCACTATTATTCCGTTTACAATTATAAAGTGCACAGTGATGCTACACTAACTCACCTTGTTTCCCACACTGCCAGCAAGTGTGTATCTGGTGAAGCAAGACATGGTTTCATTCACAACCTAGACCGTAGTGCTGCAGTGAGAGACAGGGGGACTTTAGAACCTGCATCCCTGAATTGTACACTGCACAAGGTTAAGTGAGGTGTCATTGGAAAGGCCAGAGTCTGGTCTTTACAATGATACCAAACATGACCATATAATGCATACAATAAAAAAATTGAAAAAAGGATTTTTTTTTCTGTTCTACAGCAGAGGCAATATATGCATTTACATTTACAAAACAGACAATGCTGCTGCATTCACTGCCCTCCTCCTACTTTAACCATTCTAACCCACTGACTCTCTCACTTCCTGCCCCCTCTTCAACATTCATGGTTATTCAGAGAGCGGTGAAAAGCAGAATGACTGGAGAATGGAAAATTCTAGGTCAAAATAGCCAAACCAGAAAAATTCTCCCATTTATGTCACTTTCCAAATCCGCTATTTTGACCTAGAATTTTCTATTCTCCAGCCATTCTCCTGCTTTTCACCACTCTCTGAATAACCCTTTATGTCTTCCTTTTCTCCAGTTTCGGAGAAGGATGTCTCAGAACTTCTCATGTCCTTCTGTCCGACCACCTGTCCACTTGATCCCATCCCCTTTACACCTTACTCGGCCTGTCCTACCAGTTATTGTCCCTGCTTTGACTCATATTTTTAACCTCTCTCTGGAAATTTCCCCTCTGTATTCAAACGTGCTTTGATCACCCCATTCTAAAAAGACATCTCTTGATCCCACCTCCATCCCTCTACTGTCCCATCTCTCTGCTTCCCTTTGTCTCCAAAATCCTAGAACGTCTGGTCTAAAACCAGCTCACCAGTTTTCTCGCTTCTAACTCTTTACTCGATCCGCACCAGTCTAGCTTTTTCTCCCAACAATCTATTGAGACTGCTTTGACCAAGGTGACAAATGATTTAGCTGCCGCTAAAAGCAAAGGTCACTTGTTCTTCTTGACCTTTCTGCTGCATTTGACACTGTTGATCACCCTCTCATGCTCCTCACGCTGCGTCAACTTGGCTTCAGTGACATCGCTCTCTCCAGGTTCTCTTCCTATCTCTCTTCGCTCCTTCAGTGTCTCCTTCGCTGATGTCTCCTCACCACCAGTTCCTCTTTCAGTTGGGGTACCTCAAGGCTCTGTTCTGGGTCTCCTACTCTTCTCAATCTATGCTGCCTCTTTGGGCAACCTCATCTCTTCCTATGGATTCCAATATCACCTCTATGCTGATGACGCCCAAATCTACCTTTCCTCTCTCGAACGCTCTTCTCCAGTGTTTTACAGTGTTACAGCCTCCCTGTCAACTGTCTCCGACTGGATGACTTCCCGTTTCCTAAATCTCAACCTCTCAAACTAAACTGCTCATCTACCCTTCCTCTAAAACCTCCATTCCTGCTCCCATTTCAGGTGAATGGTGCCACCATTACTTCTACCTCTCAGGCTCCTCTTGGACTCCAATCTATCCTTTACTCCTCACATTCAGTCACTAACCAAATCTTGCTACTTCCACCTAAAATACATTGCACGCATCCGTCCCTTTCTTAATCAAGACTCTGATAAAATGTTTATCCAAGCTCTTATTATCTCCTGCCTTGACTGCTGTAACCTCCTTCTCACTGGATTTAAGAGATCCCAGATTTTCCCTCTGCAGTCTGTAATGAATGCCTATGCCAGACTCCTACACCTCACCTCCTGTACCTCTCACACCTCACATCTCTGTCAATCTGTCGAGATATATATTCAAATAAGAAACTTATACGAGATCTAAATATCAATCGTTTATATTTCCTAGAAATTCTCCTAAATTCTTTTAATTGTATGTGTTTTGCTTTGAAAAATATAATAATCAATAACCGGATAAAAACATATATATATATTTATTACGTATTCAAAAAAGTTTCAAATCTCCTATCATAAACAAAGATTTATGAAAAACAACATCCATCAGCACATAGACTACTAGCTTCCCAATATATGTATCTCCTGTTAGTAACTGCATATATGATATCATTTACTTTATCAGTTAGTAACTATACACAAATGGTTAATAAACATTTCTGCTTAACGAAAACAATTAAACATTGGTTTGCTGGGAAATATATGTTAACAAGCTAGATCTCGTAGAGATATATGTATCTCTCTATGCTACGTGGATTACAGAATATTTATCCTAGGCGACCTGATCTTTGCCCTAGAAATTGCGGTACCCGAGGTACATTCTTCCATATGTGGTGGGTGTGGCTGGATGGAAGTCCGCCTGCGGTCCTGCTCTATCTGACCCCCCCCTTTGATGGCGTCCGGCCCGACAATTCCCGAGTGGCACGGCACTCGGCGTCTCGAGCGGCCTGGAGGATGAAATGGCGTTGGTCCGGCGTCTGGAGAGATGGTGCGGTGTTGCCTTGGGGATCCCGTTCCTGGGTTGAGTGGTGATGCAGGAGACCGCTGAGTGTCTCCTGCAATAGTGATTGTAGCTCTGAAATGAAGACACCAGATGCGGCTGTATGCTTTAAAACAGTGAACTGAATTTTATGGTTTTCAACAGGGTCATTTATACAACTTCACACAAACAGATTACCAACTCCCCCACCCACACAACCAGCACTGATTGGCTCCTTTCCCAGCCTCCTGTTCCCTATCAGGTCCCTTTCAGCCTTCCCATTGTCCAGGGATTAGGCAGATGAGGTCTTGGAAAAGCCTCCAATCAGCTGGTTTGCTGTATCCTCTATTTTGCCCTTTCAGGCTCCCCCATTGTCCAGGGGATTAGGCAGATGAGGTCTTGGAAAAGCCTCCAATCCTCTGGCCCGCTGCATCCTCCATCTTGGGGCATGAGATCCTTTGTTCTGTGAAACCATGCTGGGATGAGCAAAATGGCGATGGGGAAAAACACATACAAACGGTTTCTTTCATACTTTTGCAATCACATCATACAGGGTACATTTTCATTACATTACACCAATAAAACCACATCTAGCAATAAAATAAGAGGTCCATAGGCTCACACGCAAAACCAATACGAAAACAGGAAAAATGGTCTTTAAAAAGGGTTCAGTCTTTAGTCCTGTGGCTCGCTGAAAAGAGCTCTCATGTCCGTTCCGTGACATTTCTCCCCCCTTCTAGAGTCCGACAGACACGGTTGGACCCACACGGGTCGACTCGGGGAAGTCGGAGCAGTCTTTGTGGCCCATAGTCTGTGGGAAGGAGGTGAGCCACCAGGCTTCTCCATTTGTCCTTGCGGCAGTGCCTGGCGTGTTGGGGGTACAAGTCTTTGGGGGTACCCCCTCCGGAATAAGGGTCCTGTGGTCGGGGAGGGGTACCGCCTGTACCACCTCTGGAGGTATCGCGCACCCAGGAAAAACGGGTGCTAAATGCACGCGCCCCGAGTGCCCTGGTCAGCCGTTGGAAAAAACAGTGGCTGCATGGGGCCTCCGGGCCAAAGGGGTGTGGAGATGGGCAGAGTTGAAACAGGCTCTGCCCCATTGCCAGCGCGTCGGCTGGGGGGGTTCAAGGCCGAGGAAGGGTCCCCGGGCAGGAGAATGGCATCCTCCATCTCTGGTGGGGTCAGTGGCTGCGGAATAAGCAGCCCGGGTGTATCCTCTTTCTGTTCCCCGAGGCAGGCGGTGAAGGTTGGGCAGAGGTCAGCGGCACTCTGCCCCGTTGCCAGCTCTTCTGCTGGGGAGGTGGGTACAGGAACAAAGTCCAGGGGGTTGGATGGGGTAAGCGGCTGCGGGATAAGCAGCTCGGGCAAATTTTCCTTCTGCTCCTCGGGACAGATGGTGGAGGATGGACAGAGGCCAGCGGCACTCTGCCCCGTTGCCAGCTCTTCTGCTGGGGAGGTGGGTACAGGAACAAAGTCCAGGGGGTTGGATGGGGTAAGCGGCTGCGGGATAAGCAGCTCGAGGGTATCCCCTTTCTGCTCCTCAGGGCAGATGGTGGAGGATGGACAGAGGCCAGCGGCACTCTGCCCCGTTGCCAGCTCTTCTGCTGGGTAAGCGGACACTGGCACAGTGTCTTCTTGCGGGGGCGGGAGGATAACTTCCTCTCTGGGCCACTCGGACCCTTTACGCGGCCCATTCTGGTCGCTTGGCACCTGCCGTGCTTCTTCCGACCTGGCCGGCTCGTCTACTGTGGTCCCGACGGGGACCCATGGGAGCATCTCGGGCCCCAATATTTCCGTGTCACTTGGACTGTCTGCTTCTTCGGCCAGACAGTCCCAGGTCATGGGGCTTAGGCCTGACTGCGGAGCGTCGTCCAACAACCTTCTGTAGGCCTTCTCAAGCTCCCATTCGCGCTCTACCAGGAACTCCAGTTCCTCTATTTCGAAATCCTTGCTCTCGTATGAGAGTTCCTCTTCCCGGCGTTCCAGTATCTCCTCCAACCGCCACTCCAACTCTTCTCCAAACCCAGGGTCGTTGGCCATCCTTTCGTATAGCAGCCCTGTGCCGCCGTAGTGGAGGCCTGCGGTGGAGGCGCCGTCTATGGTGCGGAGTAGCAGGGGGCCTATTTACCACTGGGATGCCCGGTAAGCGGCATCCAGTGCGATCTCCTGCTGAACCAGGTATTGGAGCTCTGCCTCCCACTCCTATGGGGGTCGGCCTTTCAGGAATGCTGCTCTGGCATTGTACTGCACTTGGTATATGGCAGCGTCGGAGGGAACATTGACACCATGGTAGTCCCTTTCATGGTACAGTGCCTTGTACCAGAGTTCTTGGCGGATCTCGCCCGCCACTCGGGCCCAGAGGGCTCAACTGTAGATCCATGATACCGATCCAGGCCCTCCTGTAGTCTTCTCGGGAATTCAGCCCTCGTGTCTGCGAGGGTGCTGGAACAGTGGCACCACCACTCGATGGGGGGTGTGGCGTCCTCGGATGCAGCTCCAGGCGGGCTGTAAGCCTCCATCCAAGGGTCGCTGAGATGTGCGGTTTCCTCAATTAAAACTCCAGGCGCGCTGTAAGTCCAAAAAGAAGTATCGCTGGGGGGTGTAGATTCCCTGGATGAAGCTCCAGTCGAGCTGTCTACCTCGAACCAGGGTTCTACTGGGTAGGGTTCAGGGGCAGGGTATTCAGTCCTTTTTGCTCGGAGCACCGCCATCCACAGCTCGTGCTGACGATCCTTCTCTTGCTCCTCTTCCTGCCGGACCTCCTGGATGGCGTTGTGTATAGCGGCTTCTGACGGGGCGGCTCCGAAGAGGGTTAGCCGCTGCCGCACTTTCCTTCGGAAGGGATCTTCTGGGACCAATGCCTGGGAGGGTGGTAAGGTTGTCGTGCCCACGGCTCCCTGGTCCATTTCCTGCAGTTCCTCGATCAGGGCAGCTATACTTTTTGAGCCCGGGGTGCCTCCTCGGCTCTCCAGGATGCCCCGCAGGGTGTATTTTTTGTAGTTGGCGTACCCTGCCATGCTGAGTGCTTTTTCTGGGGGTTCAAAGAGCTATCCCACCGCTGCCACCAGTGTGGCAGGATGGAAGTCCACCTGCGGTCCTGCTCTATCTGACCCCCCCCTTTGATGGCGTCCGGCCCGACTACCGAGTGGCACAGCACTCGGCGTCTCGAGCGGCCTGGAGGATGAAATGGCGTTGGTCCGGCGTCTGGAGAGATGGTGCGGTGTTGCCTTGGGGATCCCGTTCCTGGGTTGAGTGGTGATGCAGGAGACCGCTGAGTGTCTCCTGCAATAGTGATTGTAGCTCTGAAATGAAGACACCAGACGCGGCTGTATGCTTTAAAACAGTGTACTGAATTTTATGGGTTTCAACAGGGTCATTTATACAACTTCACACAAACAGATTACCAACTCCCCCACCCACACAACCAGCACTGATTGGCTCCTTTCCCAGCCTCCTGTTCCCTATCAGGTCCCTTTTAGCCTTCCCATTGTCCAGGGATTAGGCAGATGAGATCTTGGAAAAGCCTCCAATCAACTGGCTTGCTGTATCCTCTATTTTGCCCTTTCAGGCTCCCCCATTGTCCAGGGGATTAGGCAGATGAGGTCTTGGAAAAGCCTCCAATCCTCTGGCCCGCTGCATCCTCCATTTTGGGGCATGAGATCCTTTGTTCTGTGAAACCATGCTGGGATGAGCAAAATGGCGACGGGGAAAAACACATACAAACGGTTTCTTTCATACTTTTACAGTCACATCATACAGGGTACATTTTCATTACATTACACCAATAAAACCACATCTAGCAATAAAATAAGAGGTCCATAGGCTCACACGCAAAACCAATACGAAAACAGGAAAAATGGTCTTTAAAAAGGGTTCAGTCTTTAGTCCTGTGGCTCGCTGAAAAGAGCTCTCATGTCCGTTCCGTGACAGTGGGAATGTAAGAAAGTGTCAGAATTATGGTCTTCCATTTTCGATCTGTTATCATGTACAGTCAGGTCCAGAAATATTGGGACATGGACACAATTCTAACATCTTTGGCTCTATACACCACCACAATGGAGTTGGAATGAAACAAACACAATGTGCTTTAACTGCAGACTGTCAGCTTTAATTTGAGGGTATGTACATCCAACTCAGATGAACGGTGTAGGACTTACAGCAGTTTGCAGATGTGCCTCACACTTGTTAAGGGACCAAAGGTAATGGGACAGAATAATAATCATAAATCAAACTTTCCCTTCTTAATACTTGGTTGCAAATCCTTTGCAGTCAATCACAGCCTGAAGTCTGGAACGCATATACATCACCAGACGCTGGGTTTCATCCCTGGTGATGCTCTGCCAGGTCTCTACTGTAACTGTCTTCAGTTCCTGCTTGTTCTTGGGGCATTTTCCCTTCAGTTTTGTCTTCAGCAAGTGAAATGCATGCTCAATGGGATTCAGGTCAGGTGATTGACTTGGCCATTGCATAACATTCCACTTCTGTCCCTTCAAAAACTCTTTGGTTGCTTTTGCAGTATGCTTTGGGTCATTGTCCATCTGCACTAAGAAGCGCCGTTCAATGAGTTCTGCAGCATTTGGCTGAATGTGAGCAGATAATATTGCCCCGAAACACTTCAGAATTCATCCTTGCTGCTTTTGTCAGCAGTCACATCATCAATAAATACAAGAGAACCAGTTCCATTGGCAGCCATACATGCCCACGCCATGACACTACCACCACCATGCTTCACTGATGAGGTGGTATGCTTAGGATCATGATCCGTTGCTTTCCTTCTCCATACTCTTCTCTTCCCATCACTCTGGTACAAGTTGATCTTGGTCTCATCTGTCCATAGGATCTTGTTCCAGAACTGTGAAGGCTTTGTTAGGTGTTGTTTGGCAAACTCTAATCTGGCCTTCCTGTTTTTGAGGCTCACCAATGGTTTACATCTTGTGGTGAACCCTCTGCATTCACTCTGGTGAAGTCTTCTCTTGATTGTTGACTTTGACACACATACACCTACCTCCTGGAGAGTGTTCTTGATCTGGCCAACTGTTGTGAGGGGTGTTTTCTTCACCAGGGAAAGAATTCTCCGGTCATCCACCACAGTTGTTTTCTGTGGTCTCCCGGGTCTTTTGGTGTTGCTGAGCTCACCGGTGCGTTCCTTCTTTTTGAGAATGTTCCAAACAGTTGTTTTGGCCACACCTAATGTTCTTGCTATCTCTCTGATGGGTTTGTTTTGTTTCTTCAGCTTAATGATGGCTTGCTTCACTGATAGTGACAGCTCTTTGGATCTCATCTTGAGAGTTGACAGCAACAGATTCCAAATGCAAATAGCACACTTGAAAGGAACTCTGGGCCTTTTATCTGCACATTGTAATTGGGGTAATGAGGGGATATCACACACCTGGCCATGGAACAGCTGAGAAGCCAATTGTCCCATTACCTTTGGTCCCTTAACAAGTGGGAAGCACATCTGCAAACTGCTGTAAGTCCTACACCGTTCACGTGAGTTGGATGTACATACCCTCAAATTAAAGCTGACAGTCTGCAGTTAAAGCACATTGCGTTTGTTTCATTCCAACTCCACTGTGGTGGTGCATAGAGCCAAAGATGTTAGAATTGTGTCGATGTCCCAATATTTCTGGACCTGACTGTATGTTGAGAACTCAACTGACACCCGACCCTTTGTTAGCCTCATTAAATCCTTCAAGTTGCTATGGTTTACCCCGTTTATCGGTCAAACTTGTTCACCGAGTCTGTACAGCTACTCGTATCTGTATTGCAAAACACTGGAAGACCTCTCTCCCCGCTCTCTTAGAAATCTCGGCCAAGGTTTGGTATGTCTGTTGTATGGAGTATTTGACTGCCCAACTACACGTCTCTTGTTTCCTTCTACCACAAAATTTGGGATCCCTGGATTACTTTTCAAGCGACAATATAATTATCGATTTTTTTCCCCTCTTTTTTTTCTTGTTTGGTTGCTAGTGGTGTAGGTAAGGATACTGGGAGCAAATCATATTTGTATTCTTGAGCATAAATGTTATTTGTGTGTGATATTTACTTTGCAGTTAATTTATTACGGCTATGTCTATGCTAAGAAAATAATAAAAATTGTTAAAAGAAAAAAAAAGACTATACTGCAGAAAAGCCTCAACTACATTCCTCTAAGAGGTAAGCGGTTGCTGAATAAAAAAAAAAAAGGATATCATCCGTGTATGGGGCGACCTTGTGCTTTTTACCAAAGACAACCAGCCCTTGTATATCCGGGGAGGTCCTGATCGCCTGCAAAAATGGTTTCAGTGATAGGACGAATAGCAGGGGGGAGAGTGGGCAACCCTGTCTTGTACCATTTAGAGATAACCACTGGTTCGGAGAGTACGCCATTCATGTTAATTCCATAAAGGGAAGTAATCCAATTTAACACAATCGGACCCACACCCATAACTTTCAAGGTGGCAAAAAGGTACGGCCAGCTAACCCTGTCAAATGCCTTTTCCGCGTCTGTGGAGAGGCGCAAGGCTGGACTCGCGGGAAGGCTATTACACAAGTGAATGAGATTAAGTGCACAAACCGTATTATCTCTCAGTTCTCTACCTGGACTAAACCCAGTTTGGTCTTTGTGGACAAGGAAGGGCAAAAATTGGTTAAGTCCAGTGGCCAATATTTTAGCAAATATCTTCACGTCGAGATTAAGTAAAGAAATGGGTCGATAATTTTGGCAGAGTTCTATTATCTTTGTCCGGTTTGGGTATCACAGTAATGGTGGCAGTGAGAATGTGATGGTAGAGAGAACCGGAGTTAGAGAGCGAGTTAAATGCCTCCAACCAATGAGACAGAAGAACGGGTGCCAATTCCCAGTAGTACCACAGGGTGAAGCCATCGGGGCCCCGGGGCATTACCCATGGGCATGGCCTTGATAGCGGCCTTAAATTCCTCACCTGTGACAAGATGTGTGCCATAGATGGTTTCATGGGGCAGTAAGTTTAGTGCGGACATGGAGGCCGAGATCGGTATCAATGCGGGCCTGCAGGTCTGACGAAGGAGCAGGGGAGGAGTTATACAGCTCTGTAAAGAATTGATGAAAGAGGGTCAACATATCACCAGGAAGCAAGGCGACCATCTCTTAGCTTGTGAATGTACATTTGCGCTCTATGCTTCCTGAGTGCCCTAACCAGCAGCCTACCGCATTTGTTTCCTACCTCATAGTGCAATCGTTTAGTATAAGTAAAAGATTTCTGGACCTGCACATTAAGAAGCGTGTGCAGTTGAGCGTGTAAGGCCAGCAAGACGCAGTAATCAGCGTCAGATAGGGCAGTTTTGTGGGCCATCTCAAGTTGATTAATCAGCGTAATCAGAATCAGTCTGAGCTACTTTACCCTTTTTTAATCTAACATAAATACACAATTATACAAAATCTGAAGAAAAAAAATCTGTTTCAGAAATGGTTTTTAGACAAACGTATACTGTATTTTCGTTTTCGGTCTAGTAATGTCATTTCAGTGCATCACTACTTCCTATACCAAAGCTAAATGCAGTAGCCGGAAGAAATATATCAGCCCTTTATATCATCAGTTCACTTGGAACCAAGTGAGCTACTTATTCTACCTGAATATAGTGTGAATTAAAAAATAACCTTTGTTGGATCAAAAGTAAAATCAAACACAATTGGTCATGATCATAAACCACCCACAAAACACAAATAATTAATATACAACATGCCCTCCCACACTAAAATGTACTGCTCGGCCGTCTTCCAAGCTCAGGTGAGCCCCCGGCTTGGCCTGGGCCTAGAGACCCACCCGAGCCTGGGGCTCGCCTGAGCTTGGAGGCCAGCCGAGTTGCCTGCTCGGCGATCTCCAAGCTCAGGCGAATCCCCGGCTCGGCTGGGCCTTTATGCCCAGGCCAAGCCAGGGACTCACCTGAGCCTGGATGCCGGCCGAGCAAGCAGGGGGGGTGTTGAGGGGGGAGTCATACTCTCCTACATCGGCCTTGAGTCCTCCACCGGTTGCACACATACTCACCTACATTGGCTCGGAGCTCCTCCAGCGATGGCAGTCCTGCATCCAGTGTCCTCCAGCTTGCGGGCTCCGGGATCAGGCGAGTCCCCGGCCTCCAGGCCCAGGTTGTCATGTCTGATTTTCGGTATCGGTTTTCTGCCAAAACGATCCCGAATTTTCGGTTTCCGCATCGGATGTAAATTTTCGTTTCGGTGCATCCCTAGTGAGAATGGACGTGTGGGTATGAGAAGATGATGATAATAAATCATTAACAGCGAAATGACCAGGAGGGAACATGCCTGCTCTTAAGGAAGATGATGTCAGCTTCAAAATGATTGTGGAGTGCTAAGTAGATGAGGACCTGTATTTTGAATTGATTTCTAAATAAAATAGGGAGCCAATGTAGAGACCGACAAAGGGTGAGTTGTGAGCAGTGGAGGACGTGAAGAAGATGAGCCTGGCAGAGGTCTTCATTATAGACTGTAGCAAAATAATTTGAGATATTTTTAAGGCTAATGAGAAGAGGGTGGGAGGGTAGTTTAGGTGGAAGAGAATTAAAGCTTGAATGCCCACCTTACAGACACCGTCACCTTTCCTGACACACCCTCTTGTGGTCTTATGCATAGATCGGCATGATGGATGGGGTAGACAGCTTCCTCCGGTGCATAGCAGCATGCCAGCACTGTTTCCAACTTGAAGACATAGGAATGTGTTTCCATGCCTACTACTCTGATCATGCAGCAGCAGTCCTGACAATCAGCTCCCTAGGTAAAGATATTGCTCACCAAGCAGTGTCAACTGCCATGTGCCTCTTCTGCCATAGTGCCCGGTACAGCTGGACAGCTCACACACCTCTGAGGTCATCTCCTGTAAGGAGTAAGAAAATTGAATAGTATAGTAATAGCAGCTGGACTTTCAGTGTTACTCCTCTGGACAATGACACTGAGACACATGATACATGGCCTTAGCTTTCCCTGCAGAGCCACCAGCTAAAAGACATTCTAACTTCACAAATATTCTACTGGGAGTAAGAATACCACAGTCAACAGTAGTGAGTAGGTTACTGTTATATCTTTATCAATCTTTATTCATTAATTTACTTATATTTATCCATTTTATTTTCAGTTGAAGACCTCTTTGGGGAAAGGACGTGCTTTCTTGAGATACTCACTGGTTCACCAGAGGCTGGCAGACACTTTACAACAATGTTTTATGAATAACCGAGTAACAGGGTAAATTTTACATTTTAATAAAACACCACATTAAAGTGTAAATGAACCTATTTTTTTTTAACTTGCTATGTGTAATAATAATGAAATGGGGCTTCAAATGGAAGTACGGTGATCACCCACAATCATGTTTCATTTACACATTTGATATTGAAAATATTAAAATGAGCATTCTCTTGCACGCAAAACTCATGTTTGGCAGTTTAAAGTTTCCTACAGAGGAAGCAATGTATGTGAAAACATTTATCACCAAATGACACATTTTAAAGTCCATTCCAATGAATAAGAAGCCAGGAAAAGAAAACACGAGGATAATCCAAACACCATAGTCAAAACAAGAAAGGTCAAAGTCATGGAGCATTGGCTCATAGGTGTAAATCCAGAGAAGGACTCAGGCACAAGGTAATCCATAGGCACATTGAGGTAATCCAAAATACATACAGGGTTATTCAGAGAGAGGTGAAAACCAGGAGAATGACTGGAGAAGTGAGAATTCTATGTCAAAATAGCCAAACCTGAAAAATTCTCCCATTTAGCTCACTGTCCAAATCGGCTATTTTGACCTAGAATTTTCACTTTTCCAGTCATTCTCCTGTTTTTCACCTCTCTCTGAATAACCCTCATAGGGCCCTATTCCCTAGTGAAAGCTAGGTTTCGGGTGAGTAACCGTTAATGTCAGGATAAGGGACTTTAACGCATGCCACCCATATTACATCCGTACCGCTAAACCAGTGAAAAATCTGTTGGCGCATTAGTGCTTGTGTGAGCTTACTGTACTTTGTGCACCCTATACTTAGTCGCAATCAGTAATTGGTATTGGGACTTACCTGTAATACCTTAATTTTCCTAACACTAATCAACACACTGATAGGTTAATCGTTTTTTCTTTCTATTTTTTTTTACACCTAGAAGCTGATGCTAACTGATTGCGCTTTTGCAGAATCAATTAGCACCTGCTAAAAAAACCCCCAATAAATCTGATACCTCTCATCCCGTGGCGAGAACATTGGCCCGATTCACTGCCTCTTGCCTCCGGGAGCAGAGTGAAACTGGGGAGTATCACTGCGGGTTGCGCTTGGTTCCGGGGCGACGTGCTGAAGTAGCTCCTGCCCCAGAATCTCACGCTAAAATGGGGACACTACAGGAGAAACGTGTAGGTAGAACAAAGGAAATTGATTGACTGAGATAGTAAGTAAAATTCTACTTTTATTGAAAACTAAAAACAGAACAACATAATGACAAACCAAGGAAAGGATAAAAAGTCTCTGTGGCTCCATTCAGCATAATAAATTCCACATAGGGTACTAGGTGCACCTAGATAAGTCTCTCATATGAGATACAAAGAACCAAAATTCGGTCAACTCCTATCAAAGTGAAGAAACAAGCCTTTGTGGGTCCGCATAATAGGACAGAGGGAAGCCTGCTATAGAGAGAGTTCCCAATAGGATGAGTGGAAAGTGAAATTGCAATAGATAACGGAAAGGTTGAGGCCCAAAATCAATGCTGGGAGCGCTACCAGCTTAGAGCCAACCCACCTCAAGATTAACACCAAGCTACAGAGACTAAAAAATTGCAGGAAGTAATGCTCCCTCTGGCAGCATAACAAGGAGACTGATAAATGCTGCCAGACTGAGTATTACTTCCTGCATTCTCCTGAAGATGCCAGTGTTAATGGCGAAACACGATGAGTGATGGAGTGCTTACTCCCGTGCAGACTGTGTTTTTAATTTTAATATTTTTTTAGTCTCTGTAGCATGGTGTTACTCTTGGGGTGGGTTGGCTCTAAGCTGGTAGCGCTCCCAGCATTGATTTTGGGCCTCAACCTTTCCGTTATGGCAGTGAGACTGCCGCCAATGAGAACTACTGGAAACCTCAATGTTACGGTATACCGCAGTGATTATAAGTTTTAAATCTACCAAAGAAATCTGATTTTCTGTAGTGTAGACTTAATGCCATTTTGATACAGACATTTGAATGCTATTCTCATATGGTAACAGCTCAGAGCACTCATTAATAATGAATAAAAATGCATAACAATCCTAAAACTGAATGCATTAAGATCATCTCTATGTAGTATTTTGTGAAATTCTGTTTTTCCACTAGTTCTGCGTTTTCTTTTGTTTTTTATCATCCTGGAAAATCAGAGCCCCATCTCAAACTCACAATAAATTTAAATTGGCAAATACTGATAGTTGTTATTATTACTGCAATAATCAGTTACCAGTTACACTATATTGCCAAAAGCATTCGCTCACCCATCCAAATAATCAGAATCAGGTGTTCCAATCACTTCCAGGGCCACAGGTGTATAAAATGAAGCACCTAGGCATGCAGACTGTTTTTACAAACATTTGTGAAAGAATGGGTCGCTCTCAGGAGCTCAGTGAATTCCAGCGTGGAACTGTGATAGGATGCCACCTGTGCAACAAATCCAGTCGTGAAATTTCCTGGCTCCTAAATATTCCACGGTCAACTGTCAGCTGTATTATAAGAACGTGGAAGTGTTTGGGAACGACAGCAACTCGGAACAACAGGCCACGTAAACTGACGGAGCGGGGTCAGCGGATGCTGAGGCGCATAGTGCGAAGAGGTTGCCAACTTTCTGCAGAGTCAATCGCTACAGACCTCCAAACTTCATGTGGCCTTCAGATTAGCTCGAAAACCGTGCGCAAAGAGCTTCATGGAATGGGTTTCCATGGCCTAGCAGCTGCATCCAAGTCATACATCACCAGGTGCAATGCAAAGCGTCGGATGCAGTGGTGTAAAGCACGCCACCACTGGACTCTAGAGCAGTGGAGGTGTGGTCTCTGGAGTGACGAATCTCGCTTCTCCATCTGGCAATCTGATGGACAAGTCTGGGTTTGGCGGTTGCCAGGAGAACAGTACTTGTCTGACTGCATTGTGCCAAGTGTAAAGTTTGGTGGCGGGGGGATTATGGTGTGGGTTTTTTTTCTTTCAGGAGCTGGGCTTGGCCCCTTGGTTCCAGTGAAAGGAACTCTGAATGCTTCAGCATACCAAGACATTTTGGACAATTCCATGCTCCCAACTTTGTGGAAACAGTTTGGAGCTGGCCCCTTCCTCTTCCAATATGACTGTGCACCAGTACACAAAGCAAAGTCCACAAAGACATGGATGACAGAGTCTGGTGTGGATGAACTTGACTGGTCTGCACAGAGTCCTGACCTCAACCCGATAGAACACCTTTGGGACGAATTAAAGCGGAGACTGAGAGCCAGGCCTTCTCGTCCAACATCAGTGTGTGACCTCACAAATGCGCTTCTGGAAGAATGGTCAAAAATTTCCATAAACACACTCCTAAACGTTGTGGACAGCCTTCCCAGAAGAGTTGAAGCTGTTATAGCTGCAAAGGGTGGACCGACGTCATATTGAACCCTATGGATTAGGAATGGGATGTCACTTAAGTTCATATGCGAGTCAAGGCAGGTGAGCAAATACTTTTGGCAATATAGTGTATATATGAATAACAAACCCATATTTGGATGAAAGGAATCCCTCATTCACATAAGGGGCCACATTACATTCCTGACGTTAAAGCGGGGGCGCTAGGGAGACAAAACTGCACCCGCAGTTTTCTCCCTACCGCCCCCGTTTTAACGTGGGATTACAATGCAGGCGCTTAAAAAGCTACCTGCATTGTTACCGCGCGCAAAGCTCCTGGATCCTCGCGGCAGCACTGATTGCTGCCGCGAGCATCCACTCGATTGGAGTCCATAGGACTCCATTGAGCCAGACCCCGGTGGTCACATGACTTGCCTGATTTCGCCTCGCGAGATCCGGCCGGTCGGCATAGTGATACGCAGGGGGAGACTGAGAAACTTTTTTCCCCAGTCTCTCCCTGCTCCTGCCGGACTGAGGAGGCAGACAGAGCCGCGGTCCTCACCGCGGGATAGGAGGGGAGTATACGATTAGTTTTTTAATTTTTTTGGCTGGTGTTAACGGATTCTGCAGAAGCGGAATCCGTTAACACCAAGTCCTGGCTGTGGTTAACTTTCTGTTAACTGCGGCCAGAGGTTAATCAGCGCTAGTAGATTGTAATACTAACGCTAATTAACACTTTGCGCTCCCCATGTTAAGTATAGGGAGCGCAAAGTACATTAAAAGCAGAAAATGGGGATGGCACTCACAAAAACCCTGTGTGGAACACCATAAAAGGAACAATCTCACATATAGGAATCAATTCCAAAGTCAGATAAGTCTTTCTTCAAAAGAGAGTTGTTCTCAATGGATGTCCTTCATAAATGGTACCTCAAAAAGAGAGGAGACACAGAAAAATCAATTGCATAGTAATATCTCAACGTAGATGGAAACTGAGTAAAGGGGGCGCTGTTCTTACTCACCCTTTAAGAGAGCTGCCAGCTCTCAAATGAAGAAATTCCAGTTGTTAAGGGTCACCTAGGTCACCTCCTCTCGATCCGCAGAAAATGGTGTAGCAGTGGTGGGATATCCACATATGCTGCTTCCAATCCACAGAAAGGGATGTGGCAGAGGTGGGATATCTACATAGGCTGCTTCCCAGTAAAGTATGTCAGGCAGGGAACCAAACAAAAAAGTAGTATACACAATTTCCTTAAAAGGAAACTAGTACTTTCTAATAAAACAAATACAGAAGTACATCAAATACTTAAGAGTGTCCCCCAAGGGGGAATAAAACATACGTCATGCAAAAAAAAGAGCCAAACGCGTTTCGCGCCAGAACGTCGCTTCATCAGTGGCAAATAATGAAAAGAAATGAGGGAAGCTATTAGACCTCGCATTTATATATAATCAATTACGGTCGATAAAACGAACGCTGAATAGAAATCCGCGCTATTTCCCAGCGGTCACGCAAAGACGCTGACGCGCGGAGATGATGTCAGTATAGTTTCGATTGCTCATCTCCTCAGTATCCTAGGAACGGTAAACAAAAAAAAGGGTGGTTCGTTAAACGCTCTGATCAAATGGTAAAACTTCTCTTTTTCCTATCGACACCTTGCACTCTCACTAAGGCTAGGGTCAGAGTGGGGCAGTCGGAACGCGCGTGCAGACGCACTAAATCACGGCGGCAGTAGCAGCACATAACGGCCAATGACGGCCAATATACGCAGTACGTGCGTACAAAAGTGCGCCGACACCACGCAACCAGCAAATGAACGCATTTTTATCAGAACGTGAAACCGCTGCTACTGACGTACAAAGTGCGCGGCGGCCGCATGGCAGCGTGTGTGCGTGATTGGGAGACGTCAGACGCTGCTAGTGTGCGGCCTACATCACGTCCAAACTGCCAAAGTTTCCTGCAGTTCGTTGGAGTGTACCTGCGACCGTTGAACATGGCTGCTGGACCAGAGATGGACGTGGAGAGGCTGATAAGCGCTGTGGGGGAGCATCCAGGGATCTGGGATACGGCCTGCGAGCGTTATAAGGACAAGGGGAGGAAGGCGAGCGCATGGGTCGAGGTGTCCCGTCAGGTGTACCCGGAGTACGATACCTGGTCCGAGAAGGAGCAGCACATACAGAGTGAGTATAATATTATTTAATTCATAATCCCATAAATGTAAATCACAAAAATGATAATAAACAAACAAATGAAATCATTGATGTGAAACTCAAATGCTCCCCAGCTGCCAGGGCACCTCACCTGCATCACTGATGAAATAATTAGATAGAGCATCGCGATACCTGTTGCTGTATCTATTCACAGCTATGATGTCATAGTTCACATCATCCTCAAGACCGACAACTGTGAGGGTATCGTCAAAATTAAAACCATCCCTGGCCCGCACATAATTATGTAGAATGCAACAGCATTTCACTATGTCCACACAGAAGTCCACATTCACATCCAGCGGTCTATGTAGAATCCTCCACTTGTTGGTCAGTATGCCAAAGCTACACTCCACATACCGTCTCGCCCGCGACAGCCTATAATTAAACACCCGCTTCTTCACAGTCAGGTGTGTCCCTGAGTAGGGCCGTAGGAGGTGTGTGGATAGGCCGAATGCTTCGTCACCCACGAAGGCATAGGGGACTGTCACGTCACTGCCAGGCAATGGTGCGGGTCTGGGGATGTTCAGGGTCCCACTCTCAATTTCATTCCACAGTGTGGAGTTCCTGAACAGTGTGGAGTCAGAGTCCTTGCCGTATGAACCGACATCCACATACACGAAACTATAGTTGGCATCTGACACCGCCAGTAGGCCAATAGAAAAGTAATGTTTATAATTCTGATACAGTGAGCCACTGTGCGGTGGCTTCACTATGCGGACATGTTTGCCATCCACGGCTCCCAGGCAGTTTGGAAAGTTGGCTCTCTCCCAGAATCCTGCTGCAATTTCCAGACATGCCGTATGTGTCGGTCTTGGCAAACATTGGTCCTTCATGGTTTCCCATATGGTTTGGCACACCTTGCGGACGATCTCACCAGCTGTTGATCTGCCAACGCGGAAGCTATAATGCAGATCCTTCAAACTGCACCCACTACCGAGATACCTAGAAGACAAAACAAAACTGTTTGAATATGATCACATACCATGAACACAAGCTAATGTCACTCTCATCATGTTTTTCAGCACAAGAGGCGATGAACAAATGGCGCACAGTACGCGACAACTACATGCGCGTCCAGAAGAAGCAGGCCATGGCTGCGCGCTCTGGAGCTGGTGCGAAAAAGGTCCGGGGGTACATTTATGCAGAGCAGCTATCGTTCCTCCGCAGGACCCAGGAGCCGCGCAGGTCTGTCAGCAGCATGGACCAGCCATCGACCTCCGGCACCCAGGCACAACAAATGGTGCCAGGAGATTCAGCCAGCTGCCAGGAGGAGGAGAACCAGGGTGGTGCTGAGTCGCAGATGGAGGAGGATTTGGCGACACCACAGGTGGCAGGTACCGCGACAACGGTCAGCACCAGACCTGGCCAGAAGAGAAGGGCACAGGCTGCAGACCTGGAGCAGGCCATGGTCATGTTCATGGAGGCACAGACCACCCATGCACACCAACGCTGCATGCTTGCGGACTCCGTCGACATGTCGTTCTCCAATGCATGTACGCTCCTCCTGAACAGGATGAGCGAGGCGGAGAAAATGGAGTATCGCCACAGATCTCTCGCGATATTGGAGGACATCCTTTCACGTCCCCATCACGCAGCCGCCTACCATGCTGTGCCACAATCCGCCAGTGGATCTTCCGTCTCCAGTGAGGTGCTGTCCACCCACCCAGCCATGCCCCCTGGAGCCAGGCCACACACGGAGTCGGGGTCCAGCTGTAGCCACACCACCGGCCCTCATGACCCAGATGCTCCGCGGTATCAGCAACTTTGATACATGACCTAAATATGTTTTATTATTTGTTTGTTATGTGTTATTGTTTTGATTTTGTATATATACTGACCTTCAGTTTACGAGTTGTAATATATGTCCATAATATATTACAGTTTCTTTTCATATTATAGTATTATTTATCAACATTGTTGTCGGAGTCATTTATGATTATGTACGTGTGATGTGATGCCCGTGTGTTGTGTGTGTGTGCATGTAACAGTGGGCATGTGACTACAGACATGATGCACTCATGTCAGGTGACTGGCAGCGATGTCATGTATACAGGTGTGTGACAGTACGTACCTCAAAGTGATGACCAGCATCTCCTCCGGTGGTATGGCGGGCCGCATGTTGGTGTCCCTCTTGGTCAGTGGCTCCCGTACCCGCGACAACAGTTCATCAAAGGAGGCGATGGACATCCGCAGGTAGTTGAAGAACTTCGCGGGGTCCCTCTCTCGCAGTGGCCTGTACAGCGTCACAAAGTGTCCATGCGTGGGTCTGGCAGCGTTGATTTCATGAACCCAGGTACGCCGCTTTCTCTTCCTCTTTAGGTACAGGTACCCCATCACACCAAACACAAAGACGTGTGCAGGATCCATCTTAGAAAAACGCCACCATCCCCGAAACGACTTTTTATAGCCCTTGCCCTTATTTTTTCATTTTTCAAGTGATTAGATTCATCTGATTTTTCTCTTTTTTCACACCCCACCGTCATGGAATACGTCCAGAATTGAGCATCGTCCAACCACTCAAGCGCATTCCGTGAAAAAATGCGTGCGCACGCATCGACGTACATTTTGACGGTGGCTGCAGAAAATGCGCTCATCTGTCCCTAGCCTAAAACAAAGGAGGAACAGACCTACATAAGATCAGAGTATAAGAGGATGTACAATATTTGATCCCCGCTATACCGCATATACTTAAAACATCGAAAATTTATAAAAACACAGAATGAAATTACTAATCTAAGGAATGGGGGAAATTAATGCAAAAATCTTGTACTTTATAAAAAGTGGCACAATACAAAATCCTTATTAAGCACTCTAGGAATCAAGGTGTCAAAATGGTAGATAAGCCACATTTCTTCTTGATTAAACTTCTTTAAAAAATCCTCCCTTCTCCAATGTTTGGATACTTTTTTTAAGGGAAGAAAAATCAAACCTTCAGGGGAACAGTCGTGCTTTTCCAAAAAATTAGCAGAAACTGAGTGATGGACAAAACCACAACGGATATTCCTAACGTGTTCCATAATGCGAACATGGAGGGTCCTAGTGGTTCTGCCAATATAGATCTGCTGGCACAGACAAACGAGAGCATATATAAAATTTTTGAAGTGACACCTCAAAATTTGTTTAACCTGCCTGGCGGTATTCCCGAGTGTGACTCGTGGTTAAATTTCGCTACCGCGAATGGTAACCCTGAGCCACACTCAGGCTGTATACTCGCCTCATCCTGCGCTCCCTCGCTGTCCCCCGCAGTGTGATCATGGCGACTTGCTTCCTGTAATGCTCCCTGCGAGTCACACGATGCAGGGGGGCGGGACCAGGCAGCAAATTAGCAAACTGTAAAAAAAATATCCAACAGCATGAATTGCTCATGAACGGCCACTAGGTGGCACTAACAGATCAGAAACAGACCAAACACATTCTAAGACTTGACTTCACTGTATATACAGTATATATGGTTTGAAGATCTTATTTGCACGGATTTCAGTGAGCTATTCCTAACAATTACAGGCTTACTATATAAAACAACACGTTTTCTGTCAAAAAAAATTGAGACGCTTTTAGACACAACATTTTTGAAAAAATTAGACCGCCAGGGAGGTTAATTTTAAAACCTCCTTTGTAATTAAAAATCTCAATAAATTCTTTAAGTGATAGCTGTTTGCATGCCAAACATTGTCCACAACTGTAAAAACCCTCTTATATTAAAAATATTGTTAGATTCCTTTTTTTGACCTTTAAAGTGACTCTTAACCAGACATTGTTTAATAGTCTGGGCCCCTCTATTAACAATTTTGGGTTTATCTTCTATAATCACCCCAAGGATGGATCCCTACTAAGAATTGGCCAGTGTCTTCTAATGATTTTATTGATATCTTTAGCTTGTCCGTTAAAATTATAAATCAACGGAACAGAGTTAAAAGCCTCTTGATTATGGTCCCTATATTTTATTAACTCTTTACGGTCTTTACTTCCAACTTCTTTAATTAGTTGTTCCAGAGAATCCCTATTGTGTCCTTTTATCTCGAAAACTTTCTGTCATTTGATGAGCTTGGGATGAGAAAAGATCAAAATCCATACAATTTCTCCTCAACCGAGTTAGTTGACTTTTAGGGCCACTTCGAATCCAAGCAGGAGCATGACAACTAGTGGTGTCAATATAATTATTTACATCCACCGGTTTAAAATATGTTTTAGTTTTAAGAATGCCATCTTCAACATATAAGGTTAGATCAAGAAAATTGATAGTATTTCTATCGTGTTGCACATCTCATTTAATTCCCCAATCATTTGCATTTAAGGTCTTAAAGAAAACTGCCTCATCCCCCTTCCAAATTAAAAAGAGGTCATCGATATATCTCCTTTAGAGAACCAGGTCTCGCGCCCAGCCACCCGAACCTCCAGACCACTGGGATTCCCAGTGGCCCATAAAGAGATTTGCATAGCTAGGCGTGAACCTAGTTCCCATAGCCGTACCTGTCTTCTGAAAATAAAATTGATTGTTAAAAGAAAAATAGTTATTATTCAAAATAAACTGAACCCCCTGAACAATAAAATCATTCTATTGAGCAGGGTACAACTGATGATGTTCCAAAAAGTGTCGTAAAGCATGGCACCCTTTGTCATGTGGAATAACACTATAAAGTGACTGAAAATCCGTTGTCACTAATAATAGCCTGGGTGCCATTCGAAAACATCTAAAATCTTTCGAAGACTCAGTGTCTTTTAGGTAGGAAGGCACCTTTTTTACCATGGGTTGTAACAGAATATCCAAATATTGAGAAAGGTGACCAGTGATAGAGGAAATGCCAGATATAATTGGGCGACCTGGAGGGTTAAGTGGATTTTTA
This sequence comes from Leptobrachium leishanense, assembly GCA_009667805.1. NCBI lineage: Eukaryota > Metazoa > Chordata > Amphibia > Anura > Megophryidae > Leptobrachium > Leptobrachium leishanense. Next base: position 214,226,874 of record CM019067.1, on the reverse strand, counting down.
TGTATCTTAGGCAAAGTACAGTAACCTCACGCTGAAAAGCGCAAGGTACCAAACGCAAATAGGTTACTTAACCTGTTAGCCGCGGTGGCTACCGCATATTACAATCCAAATGCTAACGTTAATGCTCACGCAGGTGAGCGCTAACGTCAGCAACAAGATTGTAATGTGTGATGATCTAATGGGAGTGCAGCAGTTTTCCAGCATGCTTTGGGGCGGGAACAGGAAGTGGGTGGGGAGAAAGGACTTACATCCGCAGCCTCATGCAGAGGAAAGCCAGTGTGTGCCAGGGAGTAAACCGAGCAAGACGCACGTGAGACAAGGAGCGATCGTGACCAGGCCAGAGCGCAGGTGCGGCCTTACGGAGCTGGAGATCGGTTCACATTACTTGCCAGAGACCTAGTGATCCACCGCTGAGAAGTTTACACAGATACAGAGTTGCTGAAGGACCCCGAGTTAGGAGACCGCGATGATCTAATGGGAGTGCAGGCGGTGAGCTGAGCATCTTGTGACAGAAACGGACAAGCAAGACAAGCGGATCCGGTGGCACAGAGTCCCAGTAAATTCGAGCGGAGAGATGTCCTGGGTCGAGCAGAGCGCAGAGTATCTGGCGGATGGGTGAGAGGCCTTCCCGGCCACAGTAAAATAATAAAGCACGCTGCAGTTTTGTCCAAACCTACAGGGCACAAACGTGACTAGTCGAAGACACATTGAAATCATTCACTGGCCAGTTGAATCTTGTACCCGGGTACCAATACACGTACACCTTCTTGGGACACAACCTGAACGGGACTCACATTCCAACAACGAAGGGGTTAAAATTCCTTTTTCTTTTCCGCTGCGTGTTTCTCGCATTACGAACTACTGTAAATATATATGTACAGTTGTGTTCAAAATTATTCAACCCCCAATGCTGTAAAGGGTTTTAGGGAATTTAGTGTACATTTGTAATTGTATTCAGAATGAAATCCTACAAGGACTTTTTAAAGAACCATATGCAACTAAATTGACATCAATTGGTTTTGTAATACAGTAGTAAATGTTTCTTTTGTGAATTCTTCATTGACACAATTATTCAACCCCTTAAACACTACCACTCTGAAGAACAGAGGTTCATTCAAGTGTTTTCAATCAGGTATTGAAACACATGTGGATGTCACGGAGCAGCAATAAAGCATAATAAGCACTAATTAGGCAGCTTTAAAATGACTGTGATACTCAGTTCCTTCTAGACATTTACTGGTCTGGTTACAAACATGGTGAAGTCAAGAGAATGGTCCAGGAAGACAAGAGAAGAGGTGATTACTCTTCACAGGAAGGGCAATGGCTATAGGAAGATTGCAAAGATGTTAAACATACCAAGAGAGCCCATAGGAAGCATCATACTCAAATTCAAGGCAAAGGGCACTGTTGAAACGCTACCTGGTCGTGGCAGAAAGAAGATGCTGACTTCGACTGCTGTGCGCTACCTGAAGCGTAGAGTGGAGAAAAGTCCCCATGTGACTGCTGAGGAACTGAGAAAAGATTTGTCAGATGTGGGTACTGAAGATTCAGCTCAGACAATACGGCACACACTGCGTAATGAAGGCCTCCATGCCAGAACTCCCAGGCGCACCCCCTTGCTGTCTCCAAAGAATAAGAAGAGTCGACTGCAGTATGCCAAAAGTCATGTGGACAAACCACAGAAGTTTTGGGATAGTGTTCTGTGGACTGATGAAACAAAATTAGAACTGTGTGGGGCCCATGGATCAACGCTATGTTTGGAGGAGGAAGAACAAGGCCTATGAAGAAAAGAACACCTTGCCTACTGTGAAGCATGGCGGGGGGTCAATCATGCTTTGGGGCTGTTTTGCTTCTGCAGGTACAGGGAAGCTTCAGCGTGTGCACGGTTGCCATGAATTCTCTTCAGTACCAGGAGATATTGGATGACAATGTGATGCAGTCCGTCACAAACCTGAGGCTTGGGAGACGTTGGACCTTTCAACAGGACAATGATCCCAAGCATACCTCCAAGTCCACTAGAGCATGGTTGCAGATTAAAGGCTGGAACATTTTGGAGTGGCCATCGCAGTCACCTGACTTAAATCCGATTGAGAACCTCTGGTGGGACTTAAAGAAAGCAGTTGCAGTGCGCAAGCCTAAGAATGTGACTGAACTGGAGGCTTTTGCCCATGACAAATGGGCGAAGATACCCGTATATCGCTGCAAGACACTTGTGTCAAGCTATGCTTCACGTTTAAAAGCTGTTATAACTGTAAAAGGATGTTGTACTAAGTACTAAGATTGAATGTCACTTGGGGGTTGAATAAAACTGATAATGATGTGAGCACAGAAAAGACATTTGTGGTTATTTCATTATAAATGTTATGTTATATTTGTCTGACCTACACGTGCCTCTTTGATTTAATTGTAAGCAAGATGACTGAATGATCAAAATCAATGTCAAACTGGCCAAAACACTCAATTTCAGTGGGTGTTGAATAATTTTGAACACAACTGTATACCGTGCTGCTCTATATATGCTAGTTTATTTGAGATCAGTAAACTATATAACTTATAAAATCCACAACAGTGCTGGTGTATATTTATTCCCTAGTGCGGGGAGACTGACCCGAGGTTCAAATTCAGCGGCTCCTCCGGGAGTGAGCACTACAATCTCTTCTGTCACCCCTGTGTCTCCTGCCCTCCTCCTCATCTCCCACTCTGTCCTGTCTCCTAATCCTCCCAAGGCCCTCCTCTACCTCTGGAACCTTCCCCACTGTGATCCCTGGCATTCTCTTCAGCCCCCTGTAATCCCTGTCAGCCCCACTGCATCCCCTACACCCAGTGATCCACTAGTCTCCAATGCCCCAGTGTCCTGCCACTCTCTTCATCCCTCTGCCATCCTCCTCGGCTCACACTCAGCCCTCTGCCTCCAGTCCCAGCCTCAAATGTGACATAAGTCATTATCCTGCCCCCCATGTGCCCTCTGAAACCCTTGCCAGGGCCCCAATGAGTCAGTTCCAGCCCTGGCTGGTCCACTGTCAGGCTTAATAGCCATTCCTATGTAATATGCTGTCCTCCTCAGCCCACAGTTCCTGCCACCCACCACAGTTTTCACTGTGTCTCCATTCATCCTCCTTAGCCCCCAGTGTGTCCTTTATTGCCCTCTCCATCCCACAGTGTGTCCTATGACACCCTCCACCACCCCCAGGGTGTCCTATGTCACATTGACGTGCGGTGAGGACAGTGGCTGGTGAGGCACTGGCTAGTATCAGAGCCAGATAAACACAAGTTATGTAGTTTCAGGTTCAGTGCTCCCCAGGATCTGGCAGCTTTCAGTGCTCCCCAGGATCTGGCAGCTTTCAGTGCTCCCCAGGATCTGCGTCGTCCTCCAGGCAGGCAGCCTAGTGTAACACTAAGGCCACACCCCGAGCACAGCCCCACGCTCACTGATTGTGCAAAACAGGACAGTCACATGACTGTCCTGCGCCAATCAATGCATGGGAGGCATGCCATCCCATACATGCGTTTTTTGAATGGCTTGAACCAATAGCACTTTCCTACTGGCCCAATCTATCCATTGCTCTCCAAGGGCCTCTGAGGCATGGGGCAGTGGGCAGTGCTCTGACGTCTTTTCATTGAACACACGCGCGGCGCTGCACACTTCTTGGCGGCCTACACGATTTGCGTACCGTCCTGCTACGCAAATTGCATAGGCTTAGTCAGGCTGCTGAAGGAAAAAAAAGGAAAAAAAAGAATGTGTCGGAGGATGGACAGAGCCGACGGGGGAACGCGAGCAGGTGAGTTTGACTATGCAACTGCAGCCATTAATGGCAGGGGAGGCTCTGCCTCACCTGCCGCCCCTGACCGCACGTCCCTGCTATGTCACCCTCCAGAATCCGCAGGGTGTATTATGTCACCTTCCTTAGGCCCTGGTGTGCCCAATGTCACCCACACTAGCACCTGGTATGTCCTATGTTATCCTCTCCAGCCCCAATTGTTTCCTATGGCATCCACCCCAGCTCCCCCATTGTGTCTCCTCCCACTCTCTGCTGACCCTATTGTGATCTATGTCACCTTCCGCAACCTCCAGCATGCCCTACATCACCCTCTCCATCCCCCAGTGTTTCCTGTCACCCTCTCCATACCCCAGTGTGTCCTATGTCACCATACTTAGCACAGTGTGTCCTATGTCACCCTCCATAGCTCAAGTGTACCCTATGTCACCCTCTCCAGCCCAAAATGTACCCTATGTCACCCTCCCTAGCCCCCTTTGTGTCCCATGTCACCCTCTCCAGACCCCAGTGTGCCCTGTCACCCTTCTCTGCACCGGGATGTGCCCTCTGTCACCCTCTCCAGTACCCTATGTGCCCTGTCACCATCCCCAGTACCGGGGTGTGCCCTCTGCCACCCTCTCCAGTACCCAGTGTGCCCTGTCACCCTCTCCAGTCTGCTGTCTTCCCCCACTTTTACCCTAACTAGTGCAGCCACCTGCAGGGATCCCTACTCTCCTAGAAGTTCTAGGAGTCTCCCTGAAGTGAATGTGGGCTCCCTGATGCTTGCAAACGCTTCTGAAACTCCCGGATTTGGGAGAGGTGTGATCCCATGCTGTGCAGAGAGCACGCTCGGTTTAAGTCAATCTTTGCATGATTGGTTTAAAATGAGCATGCCCTCCGTGAAGCATGCCAGGAGGTGTAGCTTTTCTCTGACCCTACCATACCACCAATTTCTCAGCCCCGAACTACAACCCCTGTGAGCACCCTGACAAGGTGCGCACTGATATTGCCTAGTGACGGAGGTGTAACAGGTGCAGTGGATGCTGGTTGATTCCCTCTCAGTTCCATTCTGGAGCATTGCTGTGTGCAGGTAAAAAGCATCCTAATCCCACCGGGGAGTCTGCAGAATGATGCAGCAGGGTATTAGGAGGGTTGTGGCTCTGGTGCTTGCTGGTGTTGTGGTGTGAGGTTCCACCTCCTGACAGTGGCTGCCATGCCTAGGGATACCAGATAGGCCATGTTTTTCTGGGCACATATAATTTATTCATGCTGGTGGGCAGTGCATGAAAAGTGCAACCCAACAGTAATGTAAAATCCATATGCAGCAGGCAAGAAATCAGAAATGAATACTAGGTGACCTGCCTTTGATTTCTTGCCTGTAGCATATGAATTATACATGTTGAAGGGCAGCACTTTTTCCTGTGCTCCCCTCTGTGTGAAACCATAATATGTGTCCACTAAAACATGGCTGATCTGGCAACTCTAGCCATGCCTCAGTGTTTCTAATATTTTTAAACAGGGGGCAGCCTCCCAGAAATGCATTTTTTGCAGGTTGGGATATCTGCCCCTGTTACCTGCCTCTCACAGATCTGGTATCCCGGGGTGTCAGAGCAGCTGCTGCTCAGTCTGGAGTGGTTTCTCTCCAGACCTACACACACAGCTGCAGGGACGTGGTGGTGATCATGTGTGAGGAAGGGGGTGGGTCATTGTACAGGAGGCTCCCCTCGGCTCTCCCCAGGCTCACAGAGCCGGGGGAGCCATGATAGTGAGATGGCTGCTTCCTCTCCCGCACTCAGGCAGTCTCATGGAGGGGCGGGCTTCTCCTCTGCACAGCGCTGATGATCTCTCCCTACAGAGAGACAGCGCTGAGAGGATTCAAAATCAGATATCCGTTTAGTGAGCGGAGATCCAGATTTTAGCGCCCTCTGCTGGACAGGTGTCCTAGGCAGGCGCCTGTCCTGCCTTATAGGTAACGCCCAGGTCTGCATCTGGAACTTTTGCTGATTTCCAGCAAGCTGCTAAAAGTGTGGCAGCTGTTGTTAAGATATTGGACAGAACCTTTTGCAATCAGAACAGGGTCGTCGGGAAAATATGTAAAAGGAGAATACCTGGCTCTCCTTCGACCTGTGAGCTGAGGACCTTGGAACTGAATCCGGTAATGTCCTGCCATCAGGGGGTTACAACCGGGCATGAACACCAAATATGTATGTATGAGACAGGTGCAGAAGCACACCTCCAACAAGTAGGGGAGACCGTAGGATTCGTGTGTTTTTCTTTGTCCAGGGTAATGTGCCACTGAGTTGTAGGAGTTGTAGTTGCAACTTCTGAGTTGTAGGAGGTTCTCTTAAGAGTCCCGTGGTCCTTAGCAAAAGAGTCATTTCATACGTCCTAGAAGACCTGTTATAAGTCCGGCTCCCACAACTCCTGAAATGCCCATTTTCCCCGAATCTTAGGTACCAACAAGTTACGGTAATATACAAGAAATATAAGGTAATATAAGAGAAAGTGGGAATAAGATATTCAAAGGCAGCCAGAGGAGTGGCCATCGCTATGGGATGGTTAGTTCTCATTATAGGGGCTGCACAATTTCATATTGGGAAGGGGAGGAGGGGGGACCAACCGGGCCACTAAGCATAAGGTAACCAAAATACCACCTAGGGATGATGAGGCGCAAATTGGGGGTGTACCACTTGAGCCCATTGTGGAGTATTAAAATCTGTTAGGAACACCCCACTGCCACCAATACAGTAGCCTTGTAATATGGAAGAACATTTGGGAGACTCTAACCCCTACATTGGAGCGGATGATGTAATATCAAAATCTTTACTTTATGTCTCCAGCCTGCCTAAGTTAAATTGGTGATAAGCTTTTAAAAGCAAATAAGGCTATGGGTGCCAGCAGGGGAAGGCTCAGAAAACATACAGGAGCTTAGATAGGAGCGACATTTTAACCGCCACTATCAGATCCTTCAAGGAGATTTCAGATTTAGACCATAAATAGCAGTGGCACCTAGTTAACTCCCAAAGGGGCTTATCATTCAGTAGATACAGAGCTCTTGAAAACTAAGCTTGATCCTTAAATAACTTAAGTGAGCTGACCTCCACTCATATGGATAACTCGCCCTGAGAAGTGTCAGCTTTTGACATATCGCATAAGGCAGGGCTTGTGTTTTTTCGATATTAATCTTATAATAGGATACTGCACTATATTCCAGCAATAGCTTGTGAAGAGATGGTAGGGAAGAGGCAGGCTTCGATATGGTCAGAAGAATAGCGTCCGCGTACAATCTAAGCTTGCGTTTCAAGGGACATCCACCCCGTGGACTGACTAATAGCCTGTGCTAAAGGTTCCAGGGCTTGGGCGTACAACAGAGGCGATAGTGGGCAGTCCTGTCTCGTACCGTTAGATATGGGAATGTCAGTCGACAAAAAAACCTTGGCTGACGTGAAAGATTATAGAGCATTAATAGCAGAGATAAGGGCGGGAGGAAAATGAAATTTAAGGAGGACCTGATGGAGAAAGAGCCAGTGAAGAAGAGCAAAGGCATTCTCAACATCTAAAGAAAGCGGGAGTGTGGGCACTGAATCCAGGGTCCCCATATCTATGAGGTTAAGAATTTTAACCCCTTCACTGCTGAGCCATTTCAAATCTTAAAAAAACATGTTTTTCTTTTTTTTATAATTTTTTCTTTACTTTAAACATGGTCATGTTTGGTATCATTGGAAAGGCCATGCTCTGGCCTTGCTAATGATACCAAACATGACCCTGCTAGCTGCCAACAGCCGGGAGATAGGGGGTTCGTTTGAACCCCGATATCTCCACCCCTATCTTTCCTTAGGAGTCAATGAGGACGTTCCCCACACTGTGTTTTGTCTGTGAGGGACAAACTGCATTTGATTGTCTGTTATAATGGAAGGAATAATTTGGGCTATTCGATTGACTATAATTTTTGCATAAAGATTGGTGTCTACGTTAATGAGCGAAATCTGTTGTTATTTCACGCAAATAGGGGCAAGAGAATCCAATTTAGGGATAGTGACTATGGTTGCAGACAACCACTCCTCTGAGACCTGGCCGGAGGAGAAAAATGACTGGAAAAGTGACTATATGATTTGTGACGGGTTCTGCAAAGAGTTTGCAATACTGAGCCGTGAACCCATCTGGCCTGGGTACCTTTCCCACCAGGATCGAGCCTAGTACCTGTTGGAGTTCCAGTAAAGTAATATTTTGTCCCATCATATCCCATTGGACATCTGATAAGATGGGGATATGTAAATTTTGTAAGTATGTTACACTATCCCACACCGATGGTTACTTAGTTTACTTAGGTCGTGTGCTAAATTGGACAGCTGGCCCTCTGTCCTTTTTCGCGGTCCTCCTCTTGATTCTGTCTAATTTTATATGGCGGGCGCGGAGGCCTCGTATTGAGCTTAATATTCTGCACCAACCTATAGCCGGAGGAGGTCTGGGTTTACCTAACCTTTTGCTATACTATAGAGCAGCTCTGATGGCAAATTTGAGCCGTCTCTTGATAAATGCTGCAGTCCCCCAATCTGCCGCCACAACCCTACCCTATTTTTTACCACATGACTTTGCGGGGGTACTGTGGGCGCCTAGACTTCAACAACCGTGGCTGGGGGATCTTCCTGATCCCCCCACTCGCTCCTTTTGCGGACCTGGGATGTGTCGCACTCCGCCCAGACCGAGACCCCCCATATCTATTGCCTCCTTGCTTTCAAATGTTCACCCGGTTGATCTCTAATTTTGATCCCCGACCATGGCGCCGTGCATCGCTTCACAGATTATGTTACCTTTATTCACCACACGACCTCTTCTCCTTCCCTCAGCTACAGGCAAAACATCCTTCACACCCCGTGTCATGGTTTCACTTCTTGAGCCTGCGATCTTGCCTCTTTAAATATGGCCTGCTACACCTCCCGGCCGACTCTGACCCATTAACTTTATTTGAGCGCTACTGTGTGTCTCCTAATTTTGACGCTCATCTACTTTCACTGACATATCACTTACTGCTGACCAAATCTGCAACTATGTCCTGGAGATTGCAAATAACCTGGGCAAAAGTGTCAAGACCCCTACCTGGTGCCCCGCAGCAATCCAGGGAAAGCTCGCCGTCACAGTGGCAAGATATGGTGACTGCACAGGTCTTGCATTTGAAGTGCTGCCTGGCTGGACTTTCCTTGCTGGATTCTCCAGCAGCAGCAGCAGCAGGTGTGCAATCAGCCCTGAATTTCCTATTTAGCAGAGGCACACCCTACCCAGAGTGCTTCTGCATTCCGTTGGCCCAGCTCAGTCTGCATCAGCAACCAGTCTGTAAGGAAGCTCCAGCATTCTGATTGATATCTTGTGTACCGGACCCCTGGCTATCCTCCTGGACTTCCTATGGACATTCCCTGCTGGTAACTGTGCCTCAAGACCCCCTTTTGTTGTACCTGCCCCAAGACTCCCCCTCTGCACTTCCCTAAGACTTTCCTGCATCGTCCATCTGATGTGTTTTATTGTTTTTACTTAAATAAACCCCATCTGATTTTCACCTGATCAAGTGGTTCAGTTGTATCACTGCGTCCTGGGCTCAGAACCTCACCCCTGCAAGCTGGAACCTGACAAAATGCAGAAGCCTATGAGTGAGCACACGGTGATGCAAGCACTGATGGGATTAATTGAAAAAGCCTTTCAAGAAGCACTCAAGAACCTTGCTGTTTTTCTGAATGAATTGCTGCAGAAGATGTGGGGCCCATCTACCAAGGTGTGTACTCCTGGAGCCAAAATGGCTCATGGCCCGTAACCGCAGAGGAGCACACCAGGCGATACAATGCAGTCCTCTGCATGTACTGTGGACATTTCCTTCCGGTCTGCCCGGTGAGACTACCCAAGAGGTTTCTTGCAGAAAAATCTCCACAGCAAAGACCGCTCCTATAAGATCTGCTCCCCTGGCTAAACAGGCACCTGTATCCAAGCCAGTTATCAGAAAGCCAGCTGCTAGGAAGCAGTCATCATCTGAACCCAGAAGGGCTTTGTTCCCCAAGCCCCCTGCTACCAAGATAAAAGACCCCTTGGCACTCAGACCCTTACCCACAGATGTTGCTCCCTTCAAAGATCCAGAAAGGAAGGGGTCTGAGGAAAATGAACTGATTGAGCCTATTGAAGTAGAGCCTGTTGAATCCTTTGGCACAGAGTCTGCTGGGCCTATGGAGCTAGAACCTACTGCGTCTATAAAGCCTGTACCTGAGCTGATGGAAATCATGCCTACCTGTGCTTCTGCTGTGACCCCGGTGCCAAACCAAATCACCGGCGGTGCCTGTAAGAGTCTATATGTGCAACACCTCTCTTGTCTCCTTTGTTTTTCGTCACAGGTCCGGTCGACCGGAGAATAAAAACACAGACGAGCTGAATGTCTTGTGCAATTTATTCCATTGATTTATTCTTTTCGTAGAGCTTTTATGCATTTCTTGGGGGTTTCATGGGGAGGGAACAAAAAATAAGAGGGGAGGTTTGGGGAAGATAGGGGACGGTAAAAATATTGTGTGAGACGCAGCTCACCAATCATGGACATACTTATCATGAATTAAGCTATATTAAGTATATTAAAAGGCTGATCTTCAGTTATTCATCAATTATGTCCATCACCTCACGTAAGCAGCTATTGATTAAACCGTGGTCAGAGCGACCCTTCTTCTAGTTCTGGTCAAGAGAGAACAAATCGATATCTCTGTTAGTTCTGCCGGGTTAGAGAATGTTAAGCAAACATGTAGAAGCGCAGAGCGGATCAAAGGACAGAAAAACAAAATTAGCTGAGAGAGCAGATCATAAGAGCAACTCTGAAACAGGCTCGAGCAAGAGGCCTACATAATTTTGATAGACCAGCTGTGATTAGTGCTTGCAATCATTAAGACATTAATTGGGATATAATTATGGTTAAGCAAACATTAGTTGAATTAATACCTAACCGTGCCACTCAAGCTGTGTTGGTATCCCAAAGCCCTCAGGGTTCTCTGGGTCTGTGTGTCACTGCTGACCAGGACACTTCTGACCCGGCTCCCTCCACAGAAGCCCAGGAGGTTGAGCAAGGAGACCTTGGGGTGCCTACAACCAAAACAGAGGCGCCACTTACCATGGAGACTGCGGTTCAAACTGATGACATCACAAGCCAGTCTACTGTATCTGCAGCGACTGCCCACACCATTGCCACCCTCCAACAACAGGTGAAGACCTTTGCTCAAGCGATGAAGGGATTTCGGCAGAACCAGGCATCACAGCAGAATGACTATATGCCAACGGCTAATCCAGCTACCTACCAGTGTGAACCCATCACTCCCAAGTATGTCCCTGGGGTGTCTAAAGTGGACTTTCTTATTCCCCACAGTAAAAAGGTAAAGCCCAAAGCCAGTTTTGTGACTCCTGTATCAGACCCCAGCACCGGCAGAACTACCACCTCTATATCAGGCTATAAACCGTGGATGGATTTAATAGTCCCGGATTCCAGTGACGATGAAGAGGCGACTATCCCAGAGGAAGTTGTGTGTGTAAACACCCCTTACACTGTTCAAGGAGTTTTGGTGAGGCCCCCTAATTACGGCACAACCCATGCAAAGGGTATCACTGATCCCACTTAACAGTTGCCCGCAGCTGTCAAAACAGAGAATCTCCCAGCTTGTGAACAAGCCTTGGCTACCCGGAGTGTGGCCATAGAGGGGGTAACTGTCAGGACCCCTACCTGGTGTCCCGCAGCAATCCAGGGAAAGCTTGCTGTCGCCGTGGCAAGAAACGGTGACCGCACAGGTCTTGCATTTGAAGTGCTGCCTTGCTGGACTTTCCTTGCTGGATTCTCCAGCAGCAGCAGCAGCAGCAGCAGTAGCAGCAGGTGTGCAATCAGCCCTGAATATCCTATTTAGCAGAGGCACACCCTACCCAGAGTGCTTCTGCATTCCGTTGGCCCAGCTCAGTCTGCATCAGCAACCAGTCTGAAAGTAAGCTCCAGCATTCTGATTGATATCTTGTGCACCGGACCCCTGGCTATCCTCCTGGACTTCCTATGGACATTCCCTGCCGGTAACCGTGCCTCAAGACCCCCTTTTGTTGTACCTGCCCCAAGACTCTCCCCCTCTGCACTTCCCTAAGAGACTTTCCTGCATCGTCCATCTGATGTGTTTTATTGTTTTTACATAAATAAACCCCATCTGATTTTCACCTGATCAAGTGGTTCACTGCTTCCTGGGCTCACAACCTCACCCCTGCAAGCTGGAACCTGATAAAAAGATTTGGGTCAACCGATAACAGCTGACAAATGGAAGAAATGCATCCTACTTGATTGCAAAAAATTTAGGTGCATTTCGTTAGTGGAAGCTCGAAAGAAAGTGGTATATCACTCCTGATAGGGAACACCACTATAACCCACAGGTTCCTAGGACATGTTGGAGGTGTGGGTGGCTGATGGCATGTTTTTTCATGTCTGGTGGACATGCTCGTCCCTTACCTCCTTTAGGGATCAATTGGCCACCCTGAGTTCGGAGATTTTCCGTCTCCTGAGGTGTTCCTCCTTCAGCTCTCTGTTGGTCGCCACCACCCTTCTGGCAGCAATTGATGATTGTGGGGGCTGTTAAGACCAGAGTGGGAGAAATGAGGTCGTTAGACATGATGGCTAGGAATTTGATGGGCCTGTCTGGGTTTGGGAAGGATCATTGGGTAATTTGGGACACTTATACTGTGAAGATTTGATGCTGGAATGCCCTGTTGTTTCTCCCACTTTTTTTTTTTTTTTTTTTGTGAAAGGATTTTACCAGGAAGGATACATTGAGATTTCTCTTGTTTTCAAGTATGTCCTGGGTGGCGAGTATGTACCGTTAGGTGTCTTGCCAAGGACACTTACTGGAGAGGTTGCTCGCTGGGATCGAACCCATGACTCCACAGGCTCTCTCCATGCAGAGCGGTGACATTACCTCTACTCCACCCAGCCGGTACATTGGGTACTATTGATATTGTATTTGTGGTGTACACTTTGGTTATGTTTTCCCCTTTACCTCTTTTTCCTTTCTGTATCGCCTTGTTTTATAATTGCAAAAAATTAATAAAATTTATATTTAAAAAAAATAAAAATTGTACAGCTGGGAATAATAATCTGCAAAGCAGTCCGCTATCTGTTGGGTGTGATGGTGCATTTTATCATTTCTATCCATCAAGCCGCTAATCTTAGATCTCTATACCCATTGTTTAAGCTTATTAGCTAGTAAGTGACTCGCTTTGCTACTGAAATGGTGTAATTTAACCTTGAGTCTCCGGGTCGCCCAGGCATATTGTCGTTTGTTCATGTCTGTATGTTGGGATTTGAGGTCTGCCAGTTCCTGTGATAAAGTCAGGGTAGGATTCAACTTGTGCATCAGGGAGCACACATCTAGACATTTTAACAGGTGTAGTTGATCCTGTGCATATTACCTTTTGAAATAGGAGCCCCATTTAACCCCTTCCCGACTGCTGACGTACTAAATACATCCTGCTCATGGGTCTCCCTTAGACCCGCGGACGTACATAGTAAGTCAGCGGGCTTCTAACCTCCCTCCCACCGATACTCCCCTCCCTCGCTCGTTCCCTCAGCATTTATGACAAGCTGTAAGCTTGACTCGCCATTTCCTGGGGGCCGGCGGATCCGATGACATCATCACGCTGCGTGATGACATCATCGGCAGGCACCGGTAGTGAAAATTCAGGAAGGGGAGGGGGACTCATTTGGAGCCCTCTATCTTCCCAACCATGTAACGTAAAGTGATGCTTTTTGCACCGATGGAAAGGGGAGAGTCTCATTAACATCAGCATTTTTGCTGCCGGATCACAAATTGGCGCTAATCGGATCTGGAGGGGGCTGCCCCCTCCAGGGATGTCAGCCCCCTCCAGGCCCCCCCCACCCACTGACAACCTCATCATATGTGTGAGGATGTCAATGGGCCAGTTAACCCCCTAGCTGCCATGTGGAGATAGGGGGATCCTTTGGATCCCCTTATCTCCCGATCTGTGGCAGCTAGATGGTCATATTTGACATCATTGGAAAGGCCTTTCAAATGATACCAAACATGACCAGGTTTGGTTTAAGAATAAAAAAAAAAAAAAAAATTCCACACTGCTCCCCGGAACAAGCATAAAGCACACACAGACAGACCACCTTTCTCCACTCTGCTCCCCAGAACAAGCATAAAGCATTTACAGACAGACCACTTTTCTCCACTCTGCTCCCCGGAACAAGCATAAAGGTATCAAGGATTCAGAATGCCGTCCAACGATATCCTCCAAACAACTCCATTCTCGATTGTATTTTATTTGTACATTTAATTTCTGGCTGATTACATGTCTCTTGACGTTCCCTCTTTTTTACTATGGGGGTTATTCAGAGAGATCCGAAATGTGGCCGGACACTGAATTTCAACGAACGGGGACATTTCGGGGCCATTGGGCTATTCAGAGAGCAGGCAATTTGTGAAATTTTGGCGAATTGCCTGCACGTATGGTGTCTGTTCGAGGGCAGTGAAATCCCCCATAGAGAAGCAATGGTTAATCTATCCAGAGAACACCGAACAGCTGAGGAATGTCAGTGAAGTGCCCTGCCATTTGGTGGCTTCATTCGTCAGGTTTATTCACGTGAATCCCATAGATTTCAATGTTAAAAATATTCCCATTTTAATTAAATATCTAATAAACCATTTATTATTTTATCTTGCATTAAAAAGGTCTCTTTATTTCTAGATTTTTTTTTAAGATCTTTTAGCCATTTTTCGGGATTTTATCAAATTTTCTTTTCAGTTTATTCATTTTTCCTTAACAGACCTTTTTATTATCCTTCATAGGACCTTATATGAAAATTCCAGACATTTTCGTTCAGTAGTTTTTTTGCAAACAGCGTTTCAGTTTTGAAACTTTCAAATGTACTTTTTTTTTCTTTTCTTACCCTGTTCGTCTGCCTGTCGGCTTTTTCCAGCGGCTGCTCTGCACTGTGATCGGCGGTTTGTCGGCTTTTTCCGGCGTGTTCGGTGGGGTCTTTGCAACGGTGTTTGCTGGGTTTCGGTGAGTGTTCTGTGGGTTTGCGGCGGGTTTTACCTGCACTACGGGGGGGGACCCTGTGGTGCTTGCTGAATACACCACAGGGTCGGCGAACTAGAATCGCCAAATCGCCGCGAAGTGCGGTGAACGAAAGGTCACCAAACGTGTGGTGACTTTTCGATTCTCTCTGAATAACTCTTAGTCTTTTCTTCCTTTCTGCTTCTCATCCTCCCTCTCCTCCTCCTCCCCCCTCCTGCGTTGTGGAGTCTTAAGTGAACACTCACCAAATCTCCATTCTCTCTTCCAGCATACACACTTTTTTCCACTCTGCTGTCCCTCCCACCCAGGCCTGGTCCATAATTTCAGGTCTCCTTTACAGCTGTGTCCACTTCTCTCTCTAATTACTTTCTCTCAGCCCAACCTTCTGGTCCCTCCCATGCAATCGTCACTACATTATTTCTAGCAACCAGCTTCACCTTCCCTCTGCTCCCATCTGTTTCATTTAGCCCTGTCCCTTAGATTGTAAGCTCACAGGATGTCTGGCTGAGCACTTGGTTAAAGTGCTGTATTTCCAAGACAAGCTATCCTACGGGCAGGGTTGTCTTTTCCTTATTTATCATTTATGTCTCATGTTTGTGTTCCCCCATTGTACAGCTCTGCGTAACTTGTTAGCGCTTTATAAAATCTTGTAACTGTAACCTGACCCTGTGTGTTATAATTGCAAAGGCCATGCTCTGGCCTTTCCAATGATACCTTAAATGTCTCTCTAGCACAGTAGGTTTGCCTGTTAAAATTATGGGTGACAATTATATTCCACAATATGCAAAATGTGTTATTTAGTAGTGATGATCAATTTGTTTATGTTTATCATGTATTAATAGGATTATATTTTTGTTTTTAGAGACTGGTACTTTGCAAGAAGTCCTTTCTTGAATACCAAAACAAGCTTGGAAATAGTAGGTTACTTGTATGAACTTACTGATGTCCAGTTCGACCTTGCATCTAGAGGATATGACTTAGATGCTGCGTGGCCAACCTTTGCGAGGTAATTTCTGTAGAGTTTTGATGCTGCTAATTTGGATCATATACACTTACTAGCATGTGACACACACACACAAACATTAACACACCCGGATTTATGTTATCCTTTATAACTTGCACATGATTACGATTTCATTATTTTATGGGATCAGTGGTATTTTTTATTATGAAAATTATTCATTTACAAATTCTATACTGGGAGTAGTACATTCTGGCCAACCATGATTGTGTTTTTCTAAATAATCACTAGGAATGTAGGCATTCTTATTTGTCTGCAAATTCTTAAAACTCTTTTGAATAGTGATTTCATGGATTGTTTCTAGTTCCTTTAAAGAAGTTTGCATTTAATACAGGACTCAACAACTCCATTTATCAGGGTGTCAGCAACACTCTAGGCCAAGCCGGAGGCTCGCCTAAGCCTGGAGGCCAGCCGAGCAAGCAGCTTGGCCGGCCTCCAGGCCCAGGCGAAACCCCGGCTCCGCCGGAAAATCGAATTTTTCGGCCGTTTTTTCGGCTGAATTTCCATTTCTGCCAAAACCGAAAACACCTTTTTCAGCCGATCATTTTCGGTCGCCGAAATTTCGGTGCATCCCTAGGCCCCCGGCTCAGCTGGGCCTCTAGGCCCAGGCCAAGCTGGGGGCTCGCCTGAGCTTGGAAGACGGCCGAGCAGGCAGCTCGGCTGGCCTCCATGCTCAGGTGAGCCCCCGGCTCGGCTGGGCCTCTAGGCCCAGGCCAAGCCGGGGGCTCGCCTGAGCCTGGAGGCCGGCCGAGCAAGCAGCTTGGCCGGCCTCCAGGCTCAGGGGAGCCCCCGGGTCCGCCAGAAAATGGAAATTTTCAGACGTTTTTTTCAGCTGAATTTCCATTTCTGCCGAAACCGAAAACACAATTTTCGGCCAATCATTTTCGGTGGCCGAAATTTCTGTGCATCCTTAGTCGCAACCCTAGTTCTGGGACATGTCCTTGGGTGTTTCCCCCCTGTGTGTGGAAGATGTATCCCATATACTTACTTCCATTTAATTCTACAGTGATGTCCTCCTTATTCCATGACTTACTGGTCTGCAGGCATTGAAGCCAGACTGGGCAAATCCCCAGACTGAGATGACTTCAGAAAAAAATGCCTTAACTCTATTAACTCCAATAGGGAAGTAAAGAATTTAGAGTTTGAGGTGTGGATGGGATCACTTGGACATGTTTATTTCCACTTCAGTCCTTAAAGGTCAATTTTTGAGGTAGATTTACAAGTAACACCTCCTTTGATATGGCTTGGGTTGACTTTGCAGCTATATATGTGTTATTTGATGTGTATTCTGTACATAGATTTATTATTAATCTAAATATATGTGGCATTTGGTGCAACTAACTGCACCTGCTAAAAGTGCTTGAGAGCAGGGGTGGACTGCCAACTAGTGGGGCCCCCGGGCAATAAAAGATCATGCCCCCTCCCTTGTACCTAGCCTACTGACGGTCACGTCCACATAAACTCCACCCACATAATGCAACACAGACTTGTACAGAATTTATTTCTTAAAACTATTTTTAAAGTAAATGTTTTAATAAGACAAAATCCAGTCAGACCCACATGCTAGTAAGCTATCATGCCCCCTCCAGACCCGAAAAGATGGCCACCACTCTGTGTGAGGTTACAGGTGTATGACAGAGCTCCACGGCAATAAAACTCACAGTAATGTGTGGTGTGTATGAGCGTATCACAGAGCTCCACAACAATAAAACTCACTGTAATCTGTGTTGGTTAGAAATTAGGGTTAGAAATAAGGGGTACAGGTTATAGGCTAGAAATTAGGGTTAGACACTAAGGTTAGAAATTAGGGGTACAGATCAGGGTTAGAAATTAGGGGTACAGAATAGAGTTAGAAAGTAGAGAGTGACAAAGAGTGCTAGAGAAGAAATTACAAAGGAGAGGGATGAAAAGAGAAAAGTAAAAGGGTGAAGGAGACTAGGGATGGGCCGAACACCCCCGTGTTTGGTTCACATTCGAACACGAACAATTTTAAAAGTTCGAATTCGAAGGCGAACACGATTCGAACTCAATGCAAGTCAATGGGACTCGAACGTTCGAATTTTAGAGTGCCCTCCAAGAGGGCATATATGCAAGATATTGGCCATAAAAGGTGTATGGGGGTCCGGGTAGTGCCCTGGGGGACAGGAAACAATGAAAAAAGTTTTTTTAAAAAAACCTTTTTAAAGGAACAGTGATTTTTCCATGACATAAAGGTTAAGAATAAAAAAAAAAATCCTTAAAATATCGTGTCTAGGAGGTCCCCATAAACTGCCTGTGAAGTGGCGGATTTGTAGGATGTATAGAAACATTTAAAAACAAAAAAATGACATTTCAAATGACGGTAAATGGTTTTCCTTTAATCTATTCATAAACAACTGCTTGGGGCGGCAGTCTGTATGAAAAGAGGGGACGTTTTAGGACACACAGAACAAGTTTAGTGTTTTTTTGGCTAAATTATGGTGCTTCTTAAGCAGGCTTTGGATGAAAGTAACAATAGGTGCTTTAAAATTGGGCCTTTAGTGTCGGCAACAGTGCCTTCACACCATCCGTAACCCCTCTGAGGTATTGTGGAATCTGTGGAAGAGTGCAGTGGTGGAGGTTTTGGGAATGCAGAAGAGATCCCCATCTATTCAGTTACATCAGCATCAGGGGAGTGAGAGCTGCTGATCCAGGACTGATTCATTTTTATAAATGTCAGCTGGTCTACAGAGTCGGTAGACAGACGCACTCTTTTGTCTGTGACAAAACCTCCAGCGGCACTGAACGTCCTTTCAGAAAGCACGCAGGATGAAGGGCAACCTAGTAGCTCCATAGCATATTGGCTAAGTTCTGGCCAGTGATCCAATCTCAACACCCAGTAAGCCAGTGGATCATCTGCTGGAAAGGTATCCAGGTCTGCCCTTGCCCCTAGGTAGTCCTGCACCATATGGTGAAGACACTGGCAATGGGCGCCTACATTTGGCATCCCTGGGCGTCGTGGACTAAAAAAATTGGAAAAGGCATCAGTCAAGTGGCCCCCTTCACTGCTCTTCCTCTGGTCAACCGCAGCCTCAGAAGCACCTGTGTCAGCACTTGGTAACCTACCAGTGCCTGGAAAGGTGTTACACACGTGTCGCTTTAGAGCGTCCTCAAATTGATTCATCCTATCCTCCCTCTGTGAGGGCAGGATGAGCTCTGCAACCTTACCCTTGTATCGTGGATCAAGAAGGGTTGCCAACCAGTAATGATCCCTCTCCTTGATAGCACAAATCCTGGGGTCCTTTAGCAGGCTTTAAAGGATAAGGGAGCCCATGCAGCGTAGGTTGGAGGAGGCATTAGCTTCCGAGTCTTCCTGGTCGCTGAGGATGACCCTATCGTGCACTACCTCCTCCCAGCCACGTACTAGTCCTTGGGTTTCTGGAGACACAAAACCTTCCCTTGAGGAATCCCCACCTTCAATGCCCCCACGACTTAAATATTCATCCTCCTCCTGTCTGATTTGAGGACCCGCAGGAATGCTGTCTGCGTAAAAACTGGGGCCTTGAGAGCTAGGGAAGTCCTGCTCTTCCTCCCGCTGCTCTGCCTCTAGTGCCACATCTATAATTCCCCGCAGAGTGCGCTCCAGCAGGAACACTAAAGGAATTGTGTCACTGATGCATGCACTGTCCCTGCTCACCATCCTCGTTGCCTCCTCAAATGGTGACAGTACAGTGCATGCATCCTTGATCATCAGCCACTGCGGGGGGAACAAGTTGATCTGAACCTGTCCTTGTGCGATACTCACACAGGTACTCATTGATGGCCCTCTGCTGCTTGTGCAGATGCTGCAGCATTGCCAATGTCGAGTTCCACCTGGTGGGCATGTCACAGATCTGACGGTTTGTGGGAAGGTGGAATTCTCTTTGAATTTCTGCCAGGCGAACACTTGCTGGGAATGCCTGTCTGAAGTGGCTGCAGACTTTTCTGGTCTGGCTGAGAAACTCTTCCAGCCCTGGGTACCTGGTTAGGAAACGCTGTACCACCAGATTTAGGACGTGTGCTAGGCATGGTACATGCGTCAACTTATCCAGGTGTAGGGCGGAGAGAAGGTTGCTGCCATTATCACAGACGACCATTCCCAGCTCAAGCTGGCATGGTGTTAACCATCTCTGCGCCTGCCCCTGCAGAGCTGACAGAATTTCTGGCCCGGTGTGGCTCCTGTCCCCTAAACAAACCAGCTCAAGCACAGTATGGCATCTTTTTGCTTGAGCCATTGCGTAGTCCCTGCCACGCATTGGTTTAACTGCCACTTTGCCAGAGACAGAGAAGGAGGAGGAGGAAAAGGTGGTGGAGGAGACAGACCTCATATAAGCAGCTTTCTGGAGGCGTGGTGGATGAGCAAGCTCCAGCACAGAGCCCCATCCTGGATCCCTCCCAGCTGCAAGCAGAGTTACCCAGTATGCTGTGAAGGAAATGTAACGGCCCTGTCCATGCTTGCTGGACCACGTGTCTAAAGTAATGTGCACCTTGCTGCTGAATTCCTTTCCCAATGACTCCATAACATTGTCTTCCACGTGCTGGTATAGTGCTGGAATGACCTTCCATGAAAAGAACTGGCATTTTGGACCCTGCCACTGTGGTACAGCACATTCAGCAAATTCACGGAAGGAGGCAGAGTCCACCAGCTGGAAAGGCAGCAGCTGTAATGCGAGTAATTTTGCCAAGCTGGCATTTAGACGCTGTGCAAGGGGATGGTTGGGACTATACTTTTTCTTACGCTGCAGCAGCTGGGGCAACAAAATCTGACTGTGTAAACAGAGCCGTAGCTAGCTCGTTTTGCACCCGAGGCAAGAATAGAAAATTGTGCCCCCCCCAAAACACAATATTTTTAGAGGTTATTTAGAGGAAAATAGGTAATAAATAACAAAATTAATAATACTAAATAACGTTAGTCTCCCCTGTGTTAGTCAGCAGAGGCGGCTCCAGATTTGGTGAGGCCTTAGTTGAAGCTCAGTTATGAGGCCCCACAGGGCCAGAGACCAAGCTATTCCCAGATGTTTTAGAGGACCGTGTGTGTAATAGTGAATCAGAGCACCACAGCAATAAAACTCGCAGTAATGTGCAGTGTGTATGAGCATATCACAGAGCTCCACAGTAATGAAACTCACAGTAATGTGTTATCGATTGCGTATTGAACATGAGAGCGTTGTGGATTGGGTAGTGAACATGAGAGCGTTGTGGATTGCGTATTGAACATGAGAGCGTTGTGGATTGCGTATTGAACATGAGAGCGTTGTGGATTGCGTATTGAACATGAGAGCGTTGTGGATTGCATAGTGAACATGAGAGCGTTGTGGATTGCGTAGTGAACATGAGAGCGTTGTGGATTGCGTAGTGAACATGAGAGCGTTGTGGATTGCGTATTGAACATGAGAGCGTTGGGGATTGGGTAGTGAACATGAGAGCGTTGTGGATTGCGTAGTGAACATGAGAGCGTTGTGGATTGCGTAGTGAACATGAGAGCGTTGTGGATTGCGTAGTGAACATGAGAGCATTGTGGATTGCGTAGTGAACATGAGAGCGTTGTGGATTGCGTAGTGAACATGAGAGCGTTGTGGATTGCGTAGTGAACATGAGAGCGTTGTGGATTGCGTAGTGAATATGAGAGCGTTGTGGATTGGGTATTGAACGAGAGCGTTGTGTATTGCGTATTGAACATGAGAGCGTTGTGTACTGCGTATTGAACATGAGAGCGTTGTGGATTGCGTTGTGAACATAAGAGCGTTTGCTTGTTTTATTCAATGAGAGGAGCATTATTATATGTATATGAACCTTCCTGCCAGTAACCACGAGTGTGGCTCGGGGTTAATTTTCAGTACCAAAAGCAGTAACCCAGAGCCACACTCGGGATTGTACATACCTTGTCCCTGCGTTCCCACGATATTCTCCCGCTGTGTCCCCCAGTCGATTGTAGCACACTGCTTCCGGGGCTCCTTCCCTGTGCGCCTTGTGATGCTGGGGGGGGATACATGGCGGGGGATGCAGAAAAAAAATCTGATTTTATGTCAAATCAGTAATTTATTTTATATAGGAGCGGGGAGGAGAGCTTATAGGGGGAGCTCGTGGGTAGAGATGTGGGGTAAGAGAGCTGGGGAGGGCTGGGGTAGAGCTGTGGGGATAGAGAGCTGGGGAGGGCTGGGGTAGAGATGTGGGGATAGAGAGCTGGGGGGCAGAGATGTGGAGGGTTGTGGTAAATATGTGGAAGTAGAGATTTGGGGGCTGGGGGTTAGAGGGCTGAGAGGTAGAGAGCTGGGGGGCAGATGTGGAAGTAGAGATCTGGGGGCTGAGGGGTAGAGAGCTGGGGGTGGATATGTGGAAGTGGAGATCTGGGGCAGCTGGGGTAGAGGGCTGGGGGTAGAGATGTGGGGGGCTGGGGGTAGAGATGGGGTAGAGGGCTGGGGGTAGAGATGTGGGGGTAAAGATCTGGGGGCTGGGGGTAGAGATGGGGTAAAGAGCTGGGGAGGGCTGGGGTAGAGATGGGGTAGAGGGCTGGGGGTAGAGATGTGGGGGTAAAGAGCTGGGGAGGGCTGGGGTAGAGGGCTGGGGGTAGAGATGTGGGGGTGTGGGGCTGGGGTAGATATGTGGAAGTAGAGAGCTGGGGGGCTGGGGCAGAGAGCTGGGGGTAGAGATGTGGGGGTAGAGCTTGGGGGGCTGGGGCATAGAGAGCTGGGGGAAAGATGCTAAAGAGGGGGTAGAGATCTTATAGGGGGTAGAGAGCTGTGGAGGTAGAGCTAATGAGGGGGAGATGCAGGAGAGGGGGCTGTTTGAGGGGAGAGCAGCTGGGGGTGATCTTACCTAAGAGGTGTCCCCCTGGCTGCAACTGCAGTGCTCTGCTCTCCTGCTTCTTCTCTTCCCTGCTCCCTCCCTTCCACGTGGTGTGGGGACAGGAAGTCTTGCAGGAGGATGGGAGGAGCAGCCGGAAGGGGCCTCCTCAGCAGCTGAGTGAGACACCTTCTGCCGGCTCCTTCCCATCCTCCTGCACGTCTCCCATCTCGCTGCTCTCAGCGAGTGAATCATGCAGCAGCCCCAAGTCTCCCCTGCTCTCTGCTCCACTCCGGCAGTCAGAGAGGTGATTTTCTTTCTGACTGCCCCAGCGCCCCATTGTAACTGTGCCTGAGGCGAGTGCTTCAATGGCCTCACCCTCCCTACGGCCCTGGTGTAAATTTGCAGCTGATGGGATGCTGTCATATTCTGAGGAAGGACCTGGTACACCCATTACTGTAGCATCATCCATGTCAGTGGAGGTTGTAGACCATGACATGGCAGAACATATAGTGGGGGTAGAAACAGATGAGGAGGAGGACCTATGCAAAGTGTTGTACCAACGGGATGCATGGCAGTTGGTCATATGTCGCATCAAGCACGGGGTACTCAAGCGTCTGATGTTTTTCCCATGCTTGATCCTCTTCAGACATAGCTTACAAATAGCAACTCTGCAGTCTGCTGCACATGTGAAGAACTCCCAGACAGCAGAGTTCCTGGACGTGTGCTTTGAGACAACAGTGCTCTGCACCTGAGCAGCTCTGACTTCTGATGCCTTAGACTGGCTACGGTTGCTCATAGAGGACGTTGTGCCTTGTTTTTGTTGTGCCTCATCCTCCTCACTTGACTCCTCTGTTCGATCAGGCACCCAGGTGGAGTCAGTGACCTCATCATCATCATCACCCCCTATCTCCTCATCACTGAAGCCAACCTGGCAGTATGCTGCAGCTGCTGGGGGAACATGAGTGCCAGTTCTTTGTGTGTCACTGGCACCCCCTCCCTCTATGCTGATTTTACTCCCTTCCTCAACCTCAGAGTCAACATCAGAGCACTGGAGTTGCTGCGCATCCTCAAGCAGCATGTCACTGTCATTGTAGTCAAACAATTCAGCTGACTCCTCCGTGTATGATGAAAAAAACGGGTTGTAGTAGTGCGCTTACACCATGGGGGGAAGGGATCGCTATACAAAGCCCAAGGAATAAGGTACTCTCCCCAATACCTCAAAATCACAATTAAAATACACAAAATAATATGGGCAGCGCTCCTCCGTGTACAAAAACAATAGCAATAGACAGGCAAACCAAATAAAAAAGGGAAAAAAGAAAGAAAAAAGAGGAAAAGAGAAATTTTCCTTACAGCAAAGAAGTATATTTCCTTCTTTATAATCTCCTTAAGCTTCTTTCAATAGGGGAATACGTATCTTGTATATACCTCAAAAAAGAGGGAAAAGGTTACATAGCGTAATATACTGTAATAATTGCTTAAAAATTGTTTAAACCGCCAAGTGTGCACTCACGGTTTGTGAGAGCTTCTAGCTCTCATATGATCGCCTCTCAAGTGTTAAATGGGCCGACTTGATTGCCCGTATCTCTAGGTAGATGGTTTTCCTGGTACTCGTCGTTGTAACGTTGGGAGCTTCCAGCCCTACCTGTGTGCTTGAGGGCAGCATGTCTGATGCTGCTCGCTGACCAATGCCCGGTTTAAATGGAGACAGGCAGGGAGGTGGTTGCATGAGGCGCGGCTTGAGTGGGGGCGTGGCCTGGTGAAGGTCTTTAAAAACCCTCAGTGTATTCTCAGCAGTTGCCAGATCATGGTTATCCATACCTGAGCTCCTTGTACCTGACTGCTATATTGAATTAACCCGTTATTGACCTCTGCTTGTTTCTGACTATTCTGCCTTCTGTTGCCCTAGACCATTTTCTTGTACTACGCCACTGCTCTGATATTGACCCGGCTATTCCATTTGACCATTCTGAACTCTGTATTCCTGATTCTGGCTCGGCTGACTACTCCCTGTGTTGTTAACGCTTTCTGTCTAGCTAGTTTACCTGGCCAATTCTAAGGACCAGACAGTTAGAGATCTTTCACAGCTACTCTGTTGGTAGCTTCTGGGCTCTGTGGAGTGTGGGGTGTTAAGTACTGCGTGGTGGGATCTGGGAACCGTGACATTACGATCTGGCCATATGGATCCCGCAGACTTAACACAGCACTTGGCTAACTTTGTATCCAGACAGGATGAGCAGGATCATAGGATGGATCAGTTTGCTATTGCCTTACAAACTATCCTGACTCATACGGCTCACCTGGAACCAGCTGGGGTTGCACCCCCGCTTGATATACCTGTGTCCCCTGTCGTTCAGACATCCCAGGTACACATGACCGCTCCTATGAGGTTTGACGGTACTCCCTCAGAGTGCCGGGGATTTTTGGTCCATGTGGATATTCATTTTAAATTAAATCCACAGATGTTTTTCTCTGACATTGCCAATGTGGGGTTCATTATTAATCATCTGTCTGGCAGAGCATTGACATGGGCGACTCCGTTATGGGAGGCAGAGAAGCCTATCATACGGGATTATAAAGAATTCATAGCCGAGTTACAACGTACATTTAATCCTACCAGAAAGGCCACGGTAGCTGGCAAATCCTTGTTCCGCATACGTCAAGGGAACAGGACTGTTTCTGATTATGCCATAGAATTTAAAACCTTGATCTCTGATGTGAACTGGACAAATGAGACACTGGTTCTGGCTTTTATGGAGGGGTTATCAGAGTCATTGATGCATGAATTGGCTCCACGTAAACTACCTGAGGTATTGTGTGAACTCATTTTTTATTGTATAGATCTGGATAATCAGATAAGGGACAGAAGGACTCCAAGAGAGAAGCCCAAGAGACCGTTACCTAGGTTGGCCCCTGTCTTTCAGGCACCACCAAGAGAGTTATCTCCTCCCTCTGAGCCTATGCAACTAGGCCGTACTAGGCTTACAGAGGAAGAGAGAACAAGGCGTTTTCGTGAGGGATTGTGCCTGTATTGTGGTTTGGGGGGTCATGTACGATTTCAATGTCCTACTCGTCCTAAAATGCATGATAAGCCGGAAAAACTACCGCACCTAAGGCAGCTGAGGAGACAGGCCTTGGGTGTGACGTGCATGTCTCCTGACAAAGACACTAAACTTATGTTACCAGTATCCTTGGCTTGGGAGACCAAGACCACACATACTACCGCTTTTTTTGATTCTGGGACTGCTCGCAACTTTATCGATGTTAACTACGCTTCTTCCATTTCTCTACCTCTGGTTGTAAGAGAGACACCCTTAGCCGTCGAAGCCATAGACGGCAGACCGTTATCCTGCCCTAGGATTACTCACGATACGGTTACAGTGGTTCTTACCACTGGTCTCTTGCATAAAGAAGAAATCATATTTCAAGTTATCCATTCACCTTCCAATCCTGTTGTACTTGGTTTCCCTTGCTTGGTGGAACATAATCCTGTTATTGATTGGGCTAAGGGAGAGATACTGTCTTGGAGTCCTGCTTGTTTTGGGACTTGTTTAATATCCATTCAGCATGTCGGTGCCCTGAACACACCCACAGCTCCTCCATTGTCTACAGAGGTTCCTGACCAATACGCCGACCTCAGGGCTGTATTTGATAAAAGAGAGGCAGAGAAACTGCCTCCACATAGACCATATGATTGTGCCATTGATATTCATCCTGGTACCATGCCTCCTCGAGGCAAAGTATATCCTCTTTCCATAAAGGAGAACCAAATTATGGAGGAGTACATAAAGGAGAATTTGGAGAGAGGTTTTAATCAACGTTCCTCTTCTCCACAGCAGGGGCTGGGTTCTTTTTTGTGTCGAAAAAAGAGGGAGATTTACGCCCGTGTATTGATTATAGGGGGCTTAACAAGATCACCATTAAGAACGTGTACCCTATCCCTCTCATATCGGAACTGTTCGACAGGTTAAGGGGTTCAGCAGTGTACACTAAACTTGATTTAAGAGGAGCTTACAACCTGATACGTATAAAAGAGGGGCATGAGTGGAGAACAGCATTTAACACCAGGAGTGGGCATTATGAATACTTGGTCATGCCTTTCGGTCTTTGTAATGCTCCAGCGGTATTCCAGGATTTTATTAATGATGTGCTCAGAGATTTCTTACAAACCTTTGTTATAGTATACCTAGACGATATATTGATTTACTCTCCCGATCTGAAAACCCACCATGCACATGTCAGACAGGTATTAGCAAAATTACTGGACAATGGTCTTTATTGCAAACTAGAGAAGTGTTTATTCGACATTACTACTGTGAAATTCCTTGGGTATATTATCACTCCAGAAGGTTTTGAGATGGATCCTTCTAAACTCACGGCCATCTCAGAATGGCCTCTCCCTCAAGGTCTC
Organism: Leptobrachium leishanense; assembly: GCA_009667805.1. Classification (NCBI taxonomy): domain Eukaryota; kingdom Metazoa; phylum Chordata; class Amphibia; order Anura; family Megophryidae; genus Leptobrachium; species Leptobrachium leishanense. The sequence continues at coordinate 214,199,825 of CM019067.1, read as the reverse complement.
AAGGCCATACAGAGGTTTCTGGGGTTTTCCAACTATTATAGGAGATTTATCAAGAATTATTCCGCTGTAGCCTCCCCTATCATTAATATGACACGTAAAGGTCTGAAGAACCAGATCTGGTCTTCTCAATCCAAACAAGCATTCGAAGCCCTCAAACAAGCTTTCACTTCCGCTCCCGTGTTACGGCATCCTGATCCCAGGATTCCGTTTGTTCTTGAGGTTGATGCTTCCGAGATAGGCATTGGGGCTGTCCTGTCTCAAAGAGAGTCTCCAGGAAAACCTCTACATCCTTGTGGGTTCTTTTCAAGAAAATTATCACCAGCAGAACGCAATTATGATATCGGTAACAGAGAATTGCTTGCTATTGTGTCTGCCCTATCAGAGTGGAGACATTTGTTGGAAGGTACTCTTGACCCTTTATTGATAATTACTGATCATAAGAACCTTACGTACATCGGGGATGCTAAACGTTTGAAAGCGAGACAGGCCAGGTGGTCATTGCTACTGTCTCGGTTTAATTTTGTATTGACTTACAGACCAGGTGACCGCAATGTAAAGGCTGATGCCTTATCTCGTCAATATGACCCGTATGAGTCTAATACACAAGACCACAATCCTATAGTTCCTCCTGAATGTATTGTGGCTTCCACAGTCTTGTCTGTCTCCTCGCCTTTCCTGGAACGCCTCCAGGCACTTCAAGTAGGGGCTCCACCTGACAAGCCTCCAGATATGTTGTTTGTACCTGAAAAGGAAAGACAAGAATTACTCATAATGTTTCATGATTCTAAACCAGCAGGTCATCCTGGTATTACTAAGACTCTTACCATTATCTCCAGACAGTTCTGGTGGCCCACCATGCGACAGGACGTACGTCTGTTTGTTTTGGCTTGTCAAGTCTGTGCCAGAAGCAAAACCAGTAAATCCTTGCCTGTCGTCTATTGCAGCCTTTACCCATGCCTAAGAGGCCTTGGTCTCATCTATCTATGGATTTTATTGTGGACTTGCCGAAGTCCAAGGGTCATACTGTGGTTCTGACAGTTGTAGACCGCTTCTCCAAAATGGCTAATTTTGTCCCTCTACCTAAGCTTCCTACAGCCAAAGAACTGGCGGTTGTATTTGCTAGAGAGATTGTACGAATACATGGGGTTCCGTCTGAAATAGTCTCTGACAGAGGAGCCCAGTTCGTCTCTCGTTTCTGGAGGGTTTTCTGTGCAGAAATGGGGGTGCAATTGGCCTTCTCTTCAGCATATCATCCACAAACCAATGGGGCAGCAGAGAGGGCAAATCAGGGTCTCGAGCAGTACATACGTTGCTTTACCACACAACAACAAGACAATTGGTCGGAGTTGTTGCCCTGGGCTGAGTATGCACGTAATAACGCCGTTAACGAGACCACTGGCCACTCTCCTTTTTCTGCCATCTATAGTTTTTTCCCTCCGGCTCTACCGCTTTAGTTTACTGAACAGGCCATCCCGGCTCTCGATGACCATCTCACTCAACTGCAAGAGATTTGGAGACAGATTCGAGAAAATATGGAGCGCAATGTTGCTGTCCAGAAACGCAAGGCTGACAGGCATAGGTTACAAGCTCCCTCCTATAACGTGGGGGATAGAGTTTGGTTGTCCACTAGGAACGTGAAGTTGCAGGTGCCTTCTATGAAAAGGTCCATATAAGATTATTCGCCGCATTAATCCTGTGGCTTATGCTCTTGCCCTTCCTAAACATCTTCGCATGCACAACATCTTCCACACCTCCCTACTGAAGCCATTGTTGTGTAACAGGTACACGCGGGTCGTTCCTCCTCCTCCACCTATTCAGGTTGATGGTGAATCTGAGTATGAGGTTAGGAGGGTTTTGGATTCTAGGCTGTGCAGGGGCGCTCTGCAGTACTTGGTCGATTGGGTGGGTTATGGTGCAGAAGACCGGTCCTGGATTCCAGCTTCCGATATGTCTGCCTCTAGGTTGGTCAGGGCGTTCCATGCCTCACACCCCGATCGCCCTGGTGGTCGTCCTGCCGCTCGTCCTGTTGGTCGTCCGGTGGCCTCCCGTGGAGAGGGGGGTACTGTAACGTTGGAGCTTCCAGCCCTACCTGTGTGCTTGAGGGCTGCATGTCTGATGCTGCTCGCTGACCAATGCCCGGTTTAAATGGAGACAGGCAGGGAGGTGGTTGCATGAGAGCGCGTGGCTTGAGTGGGGGGCGTGGCCTGGTGAAGGTCTTTAAAAACCCTCAGTGTATTCTCAGCAGTTGCCAGATCGTGGTTATCCATACCTGAGCTCCTTGTACCTGACTCCTATATTGAATTAACCCGTTATTGACCTCTGCTTGTTTCTGACTATTCTGCCTTCTGTTGCCCTAGACCATTTTCTTGTACTACGCCACTGCTCTGATATCGACCCGGCTATTCCATTTGACCATTCTGAACTCTGTATTCCTGATTCTGGCTCAGCTGACTACTCCCTGTGTTGTTAACCCTTTCTGTCTAGCTAGTTTACCTGGCCAATTCTAAGGACCAGACAGTTAGAGATCTTTCACAGCTACTCTGTTGGTAGCTTCTGGGCTCTGTGGAGTGTGGGGTGTTAAGTACTGCGTGGTGGGATCTGGGAACCGTGACAGTCGTCTCCCAGACTATTAAGTACTTTGGAGCAACCAAAAAATAAACAAGAACTTTTTCCTTTTTATAGCCTTAAAAAGAAAGGCTTTTATTTCTCATACATAAAAACAATAAAAGCAAACAGCTAACAGCTATACGCGTTTCGCACCTTCCCGGCGCTTCATCAGTAGCAAAGAAATTAATATATAAAATAAGGATTACCGTCCCGATACAATACCGTCCTTTTATGTTGAATAAGAGGAACCGCCTGACTCGATGCGTCCCGGCGCGATGATCTCGGCGCGGCCCAATGACGTCCGTCGCAACAATCTCCATGGATCCCCATGTAAACAAAGCGATGAGTCATTGACATGAAGCGGTCTTTATTCGCTGTAAAATCCCGGACGATAAAAAGGGGAACTGTGTGTACATTCCATTGATCGATTTAAGTCTCTGGCTGGCACATAGTGCTCAGTGATCATCCCCCCAAAGGAATGGATACATATACCAGGGTGGCACATAGAAAGAGAGAAAAGCATCAATTACAAACGATCCCTAAAGATCCCTAAAAGAGTCTACATAACTCCTAAAGTAAAAAGTACATAAGAAATCCATATGAATCACAATAAAAAAGAACAACCTCTCAATCTAGTTTATAAAAAATGGCACAACTCAAAATCAGTGTTCAATCCGTAAGGGATAAATGTATTAAAATGGAAAATCAACGTCATTTCTTCCTGATTAATTTTTTTAATAAAATCCTCTCCACGCCAATTTTTCTTACTTTTTTTCCCACTTAAAAAAATTAAGCCGACATCATGATAGTCTCTAAAATGTGCAGGGACAGTATGATGTTCAAATTGATTTCTTATATTTCGTACAGAAACATAGAAAAATGTCGGCAGATAAGAACCTTTCGGCCCATCTAGTCTGCCCAATTACATGGATACTTAACCTGGATTTATCTTTTGTTTAGGATAGCCTTATGCCTATCCCATGCTTGCTTAAATTCCATTACTGTTTTGACCTCTACCACTTCAACTGGAAGGCTGTTCCATGTATCCACCACCCTCTCAGTAAAATAATGCTTCCTGATGTTACTTTTAAACCTTTGCCCCTCTAATCTAAGACTATGTCCTCTTGTTTTGCTACTTTGTTTCCGTTTAAATATACTCCCTTCCTCTACCTTGTGGATTCCCTTTACGTATTTAAATATTTCTATCATATCTCCTCTGTCTCGTCTTTTTTCCAAGCTGTAAATGTTAAGATCATTAAGCCTTTCCTGGTAACTTTTCTCCTTCAAGCCGTACACCATTTTAGTAGCCCTTCTCTGAACTCTCTCTAAGATGTCTATATCCTTCTGGAGATACGGTCTCCAGTACTGCACACAGTATTCCAAGTGAGGTCTCACCAGTGCTCTGTACAATGGCATGAGCACTTCCCTTTTCCTACTGCTAATACCTCTCCCTACACAACCAAGCATTCTGCTAGCATTTCCTGCCTATATGTTCCATAACTCTAGTGTGGAGGGGTCTGGTGGTCCTTCCAATATACATTTTATTACATGGACAAATTAAAGCGTAAATCACATTCTTAGATTGACAAGTAGTGATTCCTTTCAATTTATAATTAGTCTCATGAAGGAAGTCGGTTATGGCTTGTTTTCTTAAACTAAGATTTCTACATGCATTACAAGATCCACACCTATAGAAGCCTTCTTTAATCTGAAATAGATTTTCCACTTTTTAATTTTTTTGGCAATTCTAGCTTCTCACGATTTTTTGTTTAATATTCTTTGCACCTCTATTTACAATTTTCGGCTTCTCTCCCAAAATTTCTTTTAAAACAGGGTCTTCAAGTAAAATGAAATGTTTTTGGACTTGGAGAAATTCAAAAGAAAGTTATGTTTAAAAAAATTATTTTTTAAAAACCCTTTGGAGCGTCCTCCAGTTTCCAGTGAGTTTGTCCACACTCATTTAAAGGAAGCATCTACGTTTTTTCCAAAACATATGGTATCTAAAGAAATTGGAGTGTTTCAGCATATGTGCATGAGAGATATCAATGCTATTCATAAACCAAATAGATCCAAATTTAATCTCTCCAGGGAAGAATTTGCCTCTTTAAAAGTCTTACAAGAAGATACCACCATTATTATAAAGCCGGCGGATAAGGGTGGAGGGATTGTTCTTCTTGATCCTGATTACTATAATGGTGAAGCTAGACGGCAATTAAATGATAACTATACCTATCAACTCCTGTTGAGTGACCCTACCAAACAGATTCAAGAAAAGTGTAGGGAGTTACTCATACGAGGTAAAGAAAATTCCATTTTAAGTGAAAAGGAATTTAAATATTTGGATATTTTATATCCAAAAATTCCCGTTTTGTATCTACTCCCTAAAGTACACAAAGATCCTATTAATCCCCCTGGTCGCCCCATTATTTCTGGGATAGAGTCTATCACTAGCAGGCTCTCCCAGTATATCGATACCCTCCTGCAACCAATTGTGGTTAGGAACCCGTCTTATCTACGAGAAACTATGAATTTATTGCAACTATTAGAAGAAATACAATGGGAACCAGATTACATCTTGGCAACTTGTGATGTTCATTCTTTGTACACGATAATACCCCATTCTAGGGGAAGTCAGGCAGTCAGACACTTTCTCAACATACACTCCACATATCCAATAGAGCAAGTTGATTTTTTTATTGAGGGTATAAACTTTATATTGAATAATAATTATTTATTTTTTGAAGGGGATTTTTATTTGCAGCGAACTGGGACAGCCATGGGGACTCGTTTCGCGCCCAGCTACGCAAATCTTTTTATGGCGCACTGGGAAGTCCAGTGGTCATTGGGTTCGGGTGGCTGGGCGCGGAATCTTGTACTTTATAAACGATTTATTGATGACCTCTTTTTCATTTGGAAGGGAACTGAACCACAGCTTAAGGATTTTTTTCAACAACTTAATAACAATGATTGGGGGATTGTTTTGGATACCCAGTTTAGCAGACAAGCCATTAACTTTCTGGACCTCACTATTTATATAGAAAACATGGAAATCAAGACTAAGACTTATTTTAAGTCTGTAAATGCTAACAGTTTTATTCAATCGACCAGCTGCCATTCTCAGATATGGCTTCAAAGTGTACCAGGTAGCCAATTCACCCGGATACGAAGGAACTGTAAAGAAGATCATATTTTCGATGAGCAAGTTCAGAAAGTCAAACAGGATTTTATTGAAAAGGGATACAAGGAAGAATACCTCGATGTAACCATAATGAAGACGAAAAAACGGCATAGGAAAGAAATGCTACAATATAAATCCCAATTGATTGTAACAGAAAATCCATCTCCGGTAGTTCCATTTATTTACAATTTTAATTGTCAATCCAAAGAAATTAATCAAATTTTTAAAAAATATTGGCCTATTTTACTTGAAGACCCTGTTTTAAAAGAAATTTTGGGAGAGAAGCCGAAAATTGTAAATAGAGGTGCAAAGAATATTAATCAAAAAATCGTGAGAAGCTACCGTTGTGTTCAAAATTATTCAACCCCCACTGAAATTGAGTGTTTTGGCCAGTTTGACATTGATTTTGATCATTCAGTCATCTTGCTTACAATTAAATCAAAGAGGCACGTGTAGGTCAGACAAATATAACATAACATTTATAATGAAATAACCACAAATGTCTTTTCTGTGCTCACATCATTATCAGTTTTATTCAACCCCCAAGTGACATTCAATCTTAGTACTTAGTACAACATCCTTTTACAGTTATAACAGCTTTTAAACGTGAAGCATAGCTTGACACAAGTGTCTTGCAGCGATCTACAGGTATCTTCGCCCATTCGTCATGGGCAAAAGCCTCCAGTTCAGTCACATTCTTAGGCTTGCGCACTGCAACTGCTTTCTTTAAGTCCCACCAGAGGTTCTCAATCGGATTTAAGTCTGGTGACTGTGATGGCCACTCCAAAATGTTCCAGCCTTTAATCTGCAACCATGCTCTAGTGGACTTGGAGGTATGCTTGGGATCATTGTCCTGTTGAAAGGTCCAACGTCTCCCAAGCCTCAGGTTTGTGATGGACTGCATCACATTGTCATCCAATATCTCCTGGTACTGAAGAGAATTCATGGTACCTTGCACACGCTGAAGCTTCCCTGTACCTGCAGAAGCAAAATAGCCCCAAAGCATGATTCACCCCCCGCCATGCTTCACAGTAGGCAAGGTGTTCTTTTCTTCATAGGCCTTGTTCTTCCTCCTCCAAACATAGCGTTGATCCATGGGCCCAAACAGTTCTAATTTTGTTTCATCAGTCCACAGAACACTATGCCAAAACTTCTGTGGTTTGTCCACATGACTTTTGGCATACTGCAGTCAACTCTTCTTATTCTTTGGAGACAGCAAGGGGGTGCGCCTGGGAGTTCTGGCATGGAGGCCTTCATTACGCAGTGTGCGCCGTACTGTCTGAGCTGAAACTTCAGTACCCACATCTGACAAATCTTTTCTCAGTTCCTCAGCAGTCACACGGGGACTTTTCTCCACTCTACGCTTCAGGTAGCGCACAGCAGTCGAAGTCAGCATCTTCTTTCTGCCACGACCAGGTAGCGTTTCAACAGTGCCCTTTGCCTTGAATTTGCGAATGATGCTTCCTATGGTCTCTCTTGGTATGTTTAACTTTTTTGCAATCTTCTTATAGCCATTGCCCTTCCTGTGAAGAGTAATCACCTCTTCTCTTGTCTTCCTGGACCATTCTCTTGACTTCACCATGTTTGTAACCACACCAGTAAATGTCTAGAAGGAGCTGAGTATCACAGTCATTTTAAAGCTGCCTGATTGGTGCTTATTATGCTTTATTGCTGCTCCGTGACATCCACAGGTGTTTTCAATACCTGATTGAAAACACTTGAATGAACCTCTGTTCTTCAGAGTGGTAGTCTTTAAGGGGTTGAATAATTGTGTCAATGAAGAATTCACAGGATAAACATTTACTACTGTATTACAAAACCAATTGATGTCATTTTAGTTGCATATGGTTCTTTAAAAAGTCCTTGTAGGATTTCATTCTGAATACAATTACAAATGTACACTAAATTCCCTAAAACCCTTTACAGCATTGGGGGTTGAATAATTTTGAACACAACTGTATAATTGGCAAAAAAATAAAAAAGTGGAAAATCCATTTCAGATTAAAGAAGGTGTGGATCTTGTAATGCATGTAGAAATCTTAGTTTAAGAAAACAAGCCATAACCGATTTCCCTCATGAGACTAATTATAAATTGAAAGGAATCACTACTTGTCAAACTAAGAATGTGATTTACGCTTTAATTTGTCTATGTAATAAAATGTATATTAGAAGGACCACCAGACCCCTCCACACTAGAGTTATGGAACATATACGAAATATAAGAAATCAATTTGAACATCATACTGTCTCTGCACATTTTAGAGACTATCATGATGGAACACCTGTCGGCTTACTTTTTTTCCCACTTAAAAAAATTAAGAAAAATTGGCGTGGAGAGGATTTTATTAAAAAATTAATCCGGAAGAAATGAGGTTGATTTTCCATTTTAATACACTTATCCCTCACGGATTTAACACTGATTTTGAGTTGTGCCATTTTTTATAAACTAGATTGAGAGGTTGTTCTTTTTTATTGTGATTCATATGGATTTCTTATGTACTTTTTACTTTAGGAGTTATGTAGACTCTTTTAGGGATCTTTAGGGATCGTTTGTAATTGATGCTTTTCTCTCTTTCTATGTGCCGCCCTGGTATATGTATCCATTCCTTTGGGGGGATGATCACTGAGCACTATGTGCCAGCCAGAGACTTAAATCGATCAATGGAATGTACACACAGTTCCCCTTTTTATCGTCCGGGATTTTACAGCGAATAAAGACCGCTTCATGTCAATGACTCATCGCTTTGTTTACATGGGGATCCATGGAGATTGTTGCGACGGACGTCATTGGGCCGCGCCGAGATCATCTCGCCGGGACGCATCGAGTCAGGCGGTTCCTCTTATTCAACATAAAAGGATGGTATTGTATCAGGACGGTAATCCTTATTTTATTTACTTGTTTTCTACTGATGAAGCGCCGGGAAGGTGCGAAACGCGTATAGCTGTTAGCTGTTTGCTTTTATTGTTTTTATGTATGAGAAATAAAAGCCTTTATTTTTAAGGCTATAAAAAGGAAAAAGTTCTTGTTTATTTTTTGGTTGCTCCAAAGTCAGTGGTGTATTTAGGTTTTGTGCTGCCCTATGCCTGACTAAACTCGTGCACCCCCTAATTTAAATTTGACGCACCCCTTCCTGTCAAGGGCACACCTCTTCCTGGTTAATCCCCACCCTTCCTCTTTAAGCTCCACCTTTTCCTCTTAGAGCTCCGCCTTTTCCTCTCTTTATATTAAAAGTGGATACCAAGTGCCTACTTGTATATTTTGTATACCATTTCAAATGTATCTATTGAGATAAAGAAAATTATGAAATGTTTAAATTCAAGCATTTTTACAAAGAACAACCACGCATGTCAAGTATACTGGATCACAGCCGCTCTAATTGGTTGAACAATAAAATCCACAGAAACGTGCACTGCATATGAGCGTATCACAGAGCTGCACAGCAATAAAACCCACAGAAATGGGCACTGTGTACGAGCATATCAGAGCTGCACAGCAATAAAACCCACAGAAATGTGCAGTGTGTATGAGCATATTACAGAACTGCACAGCAATAAAACTCACAGTAATGTGCAGTGTGTATGAGCGTATCCCAGAGCTCCAGGGAAATAAAACTCACAGTAATATGCAGTGTGTATCACAGAATCCACAGCAATAAAACTCCCAGCAATGCAATGTTTGGTGTGTGTCAGCGTATCAGAATCCACAGCAATAAAACTCCCAGCAATGCAATGTGCAGTGTGTATGAGTGCATCAGAATTCACAGCAATAAAACTCACAGCAATGCAATGTGTGGTGTGTGTCAGCGTATCAGAATCCACAGCAATAAAACTCCCAGCAATGCAATGTGCGGTGTGTATGAGTGCATCAGAATCCACTGCAATAAAACTCCCAGCAAACCGAGTGTATATGAGCACACAGCAATTATGCTGTGGAGCCATCTTGTCAGCAGTGGGGTGCCACTGCCAGAGGGTGCACTGTAGCTTTGATTCCCTTCCCGGTGGGTGTTCAGTCCAGAATAGAGTCTGTGTTAACGAAAGGGCGGGCAGCTGCGTGCGTGCGTTTCACGTGGTTCAGCCAGTCATGTGATACTGAGACTCAGAGAAATGGCAGTGAAATGCCCTGATGTTCGGTGGTTTCAATCAGCAGGTTTATTCAGGCGAACCCCATAGGTTTCAATGTTAAAAATATTCCCGTTTTTATGCAATATCTAATAAACCATTTATTATTTTAATCTGCAGTAAAAAGTCTTTACTTACTGATTTTTTTTTAGTACCTCTTAGTCATTTTTCAGATTTTTTTGGGCAAAATCCCCCCCCCTTTTTTTAATAGTTTTTCTTTTTTCTGTAACAGAACTTTTTATTATCAATCATAGGATCTTATATGTAATTTCCAGACATTTTCGTTCAGTAGTTCTTTTGAAAACAGCAGGCCACGGGTTTGCGGTGGCAGCATTCAGCGGCCGACTCCATGCACTTTGGGGACCCTGCAGTGAATTCACTGCATGGTGGGGAAATTTTATTCTCCTGAGTGCAGGGAACTACAGAACACCAAAAAGTTGGCGTCATTTCGGTGCTCTGTGAGTAACCCATTTAGTGGTGAGGTGTTTTGCTGCCCCCTGGAAAGTGAAATTGAAAGTGTAAATTAGTGAAATCTCAATGTATCCTTCCTGGTAAAATACTTTGCGGGCCGCCGCCCCCTGGAAAGTGCCGGCCTAGTCGGCCTAGGCCAAAATACACCAATGTCCAAAGTACTTAATAGTCTGGGAGACGACGAGTACCAGGAAAACCATCTACCTGGAGATACGGGCAACCAAGTCGGCCCATTTAACACTTGAGAGGCGATCATATGAGAGCTGGAAGCTCTCACAAACCGTGAGTGCACACTTGGCGGTTTAAACAATTTTTAAGCAATTATTACAGCATATTACGCTATGTAACCTTTTCCCTCTTTTTTGAGGTATATACAAGATACGTATTCCCCTATTGAAAGAAGCTTAAGGAGATTATAAAGAAGGAAATCTACTTCTTTGCTGTAAGGAAAATTTCTCCTTTCCTCTTTTTTTCTTTCTTTTTTCCCCTTTTTTATTTGGTTTGCCTGTCCTCCGTGTATGATGGTGAGGCTACGGCAGGAGTAGCTGTGAACATGGAGACTGAATTAGATGCTTTGGCAGCTGAGGTGGACTGTAAAGCACTACAAGCCTGGCTGGCAGAGGACTCGGATGGCCTGGTTAGCCAATCCACCAAATCCTCTATATTGCTGCTGCATAAGATGGCCAGCACCAGTTAGAAAGGACAAGTGTGCCCCTGCAGAGGATGCACCACGTCCACGACGACCTGGGGCACAGCCTTCCGACACAGAGGCTGCTTGCCCTCTTATCTGTGTCTGGGAGCGTCTGCCTGTCCTTTTTGGTCTTTCTGACAAGGTGAGTGATATATAGATTAAAGATATACAGAACTCTAATGCAACTCTGGTGTATAGATTGGATGGAGATATGCAGAACTCTGATTCAACTCTGGTATAAAGATTGGAGATATGCAGAACACTGATTCAACTCTGGTATATAGATTGGAGATATGCAGAACTCTGACTGAACTCTGGTATATAGATTGGAGTTATGCAGAACTCTGCTATAAATCAGCGATTTCACTGATATTTTCCCTGCAAGGCGGCCAATATCCTCTACTCTCTCTCTGATTCACTTCCTCTCCTGCAGACTGCAACACCCTGATAGCTCTCAACAAGACCCATATTCAAGTGAATAGATAAAGACGAACTCTGATTCAACTGTGGTATTCTATGGTATCTAGAATTAGATTAAAGATATACAGATTTTCCAGAACTCTGCTATAACAGTGATACACCCTGATAGCTGGCAAGAAGACCCAGATTCAAGTCTGAATAGATAAAGATGAACTCTGATTCAACTGTGGTATTCCATGGTATCAAGAATTAGATTAAAGATATACAGATTTTCCAGAACTCTGCTATAACAGTGATACACCCTGATAGCTGGCAACAAGACCCAGATTCAAATCTGAATAGAAAAAGTTGAACTCTGATTCAATTGTGCTATGATATTTCACAGCCAGGCTGCCAGTTTCCCTGCTATTTGCCACTGCCAGCTTGTCCCTGCAAATCCAACAATCTCCTCTCCTCTCTGATTCACTCCTGCAACACACACGCTAGTGCTGCAGGGAAGCCTTATATAGTGTGCGCAGGACTTAGCTCTGTGAGCCCATAATTGGGCAAAATTTGCTCAATCAGGACTCTGAGCCCTGATTGCCATAGTCTTGCACCTGTCTTGCACCTGACCTGACAAGCTTCAGGCCAGGGCACAGTGCTTTGTGGTCCATTGTGGTGCATTGTGTGCGAACACACGGCGAACACACGGAAATGTTCGGCGAACGGTCGAACAGCCAATGTTCGATGCAAACTCATGTTCACCACCACCTCTCCCTCTTCCTCCTCCTCGTCCTCCTCCTTCTCTGTCTCTGGCGAAGTGGCAGTTAAACCGACGCGTGACAGGGGCTACGCAATGGCTCAAGCAAAAAGATGCCATACTGTGCTTGAGCTGGTTTATTAGGGGACAGGAGCCACACCGGGCCAGAAATTCTGTCACCTCTGCAGGGGCAGAGATGGTTAACACCAAGACAGCGAACTTGGTTTGATGGGGAGATGGTGATACCCTACACCGTGATAGAGAAGTCAGGAGGTGGGGAGGTATTGGAGGGAGGAATAAGTAGGAGCTCAGTCTTTGACATGTTGATCTTTAGGTGGTGGGAGGCCATCCAGGAGGAGATGCCAGATAAGCAGTCACCGACTTTGGAAAGGACAGGGGGAGAGAGATCAGGGGTAGAGAGGTAGATCTGAGTGTCATCAGCGTAGAGGTGGTAATTAAAGCCAAAGCTATTGATTATTTTGCCCAGGGAGAAGGTGTAGATGGAAAAGAGCAGAGGACCAAGGACAGAGCCTTGAGGTACACCAACAGATAGAGGCAATGAAGAGGAGGAGTTACCAGCAAAGGACACACAGAAGGACCTGTTGGATAAATAGGAGTCAACCCAAGTGAGTGCAGTGTCACCGAGACCCAGAGAGTTGAGGGTCTGTAGAAGGAGGGGGTGGTCAACAGTGTCAAAAGCAGCCGAGAGGTCAAGCAGGATGAGAATAGAATAGTGGCCGTGTTTTTTAGCAGTTAGGAGGTCATTGGTGACTTTGGTGAGGGCAGTTTCAGTTGAGTTAGGGGACGGAAGCCAGATTGCAGGGGGTCAAGTAGGGAATTGGAGGACAGGAAGAGGGAGAGGCGGTTGAAGACTAGTTTTTCTAAGGCTAGGGTCAGAGTGGGGCAGTCGGAACGCGCGTGCAGACGCACTAAATCACGGCGGCAGTAGCAGCACATAACGGCCAATGACGGCCAATATACGCAGTACGTGCGTACGAAAGTGCGCCGACACCACGCAACCAGCAAATGAACGCATTTTTATCAGAACGTGAAACCGCTGCTACTGACGTACAAAGTGCGCTGCGGCCGCATAGCAGCGTGTGTGCGTGATTAGGAGATGTCAGACGCTGCTAGTGTGCGGCCAACATAACGTTCAAACAGCCGGATTTCCCTAGACTTCTTTTTACCCCACGTCATGAAATACGTCCAGAATTGCGCATCGTCTGACCACTTAAGCGTATTCCGTGAAAATGCGTGCGCACGCATCGACGTACATTTTGACGGTGGCTGCAGAAAATGCGCTCATCTGTCCCTAGCCTAAGAGCTTTGATGTGAAGGGAAGCAGGGATGCAGGGCGGTAGTTGGATGGAGAGTTGGGATCGAGGGATGGTTTCTTTAGGAAAGGGGTAACTAGCGCGTGTTTGAAGGCGGATGGGAAGGAGCCAGTGGAGAGAGATAGGTTGAAGATGTGTGTGAGAGCAGGGGTGAGGGAGGAGGAGAGGGGAGGAATTAGATGTGAGGGAATGGGGTCGAGCGGGCACGTGGTGAGATGTGAGGAGGACAATAAGGAATTGACTTCCTCCTCAGTGGCTGGGAGGAAGCGGCAGAGGGTGGCAGAGGGGACCTCTGGGAGTGGAGGTGGCAGATCACTATCTTGTGTTGGGATGTTGCTTCTGATAGTTAGAGTTTTACTGAGGAAGTAGTCTGCCAGGTCTTGAGTGCTGAAGGCAGCTGAGGGGGGAGGTGCAGGTGGGTAGAGGAGGGTGTTGAAGGTGGACCAGAGCCGTTTAGGGTTGGAGGACAGTGTAGATATAAGAGATGAGAAGAAGGATTGTTTGGCCAAGTGGAGGGCAGAGGTGTATGACCGGAGAATAAACTTGAAGTGAACAAAATCAGCTTCAGAGCGGGATTTCCTCCAGGTACGCTCGGCAGTGCAGGAGCATCTTTGCAGGTAGCGTGTCTGGAGGGTGTGCCAGGGCTGAAGCTGGCGGTGTGGGGCCTTACAGAGTCGAAGAGGAGCAAGAGTGTCTAGAGCAGAGATAAGAGTAGTGTTGTAGTGATTAGTGGCAGCATCAGCGCATGTGAAGGATGAGGTGTGAGGGAGGTGGAGAATTGATGGGGGTCCACAGCATGTAGATTTCTGCGAGTGTGTGTGCGGGGTGGGGGAGCAGGGTGTTTAGGAAGTCCAGATAGGTTGAAAGAGAGAAGGTGGTGGTCAGAGATGGGGAAAGGACGACAGTTGAACTCAGAAATGGAGCAGAGGTTGGAAAAGACAAGGTCAATAGCGTGACCATCGCGGTGGGTAGGGAGGAGGGAGGATTGTGTGAGTCCAAGGGAGGACGTGAGTGAAAGAAGTTTGGAGGCAGCAGGGGCAGAAGGATCATCAATGGGAACGTTGAACTCCCCGAGAATTAGGCATGGAAGATTAGAAGACAGGAAGTAAGAAAGCCAGGTAGCAAAGTGGTCAAAGAACTGGGAGGTTGGTCCCGGTGGGCGGGAGATGACTGCCACCTTGAGAGCCAGGGGAGAGAACAGGCGGATGCAGTGTGTCTCCAAGGAGGAGAAGGAGAGGGATGGAGGTGGAGGGAGATGCTGGTAGGTGCAGGTGGGAGAGAGCAGGATTCAGACCCCGCCACCATTTCTCTCACCCGGTCTTGGGGTATGGCTCAAGTGTAGACCGCCATGTGAGAGAGCAGCAACAGAGGCCGTGTCAGAGGGAGTTAGCCAGGTTTCAGTTAAAGCTAGGAGGTTGAAGGAGTTTGAAAGGAAGAGGTCATGGATGGCTGTGAGTTTGTTGCACACAGAGCGAGCGTTCCAGAGGGCGCAGGAGAAAGAGGACAGGCGCTGAGGGTTTATGGGAATGAGGTCGCTGGGCTTGCAGGGAGGTGATTTATGTGTGATGGAGATAGGATGATAGGGAAGTATTGGATGTGTTGTGGGGCCAGGGTTAGGGGATATGTCACCTGCATAGAGTAACAGCAGGAGGGTGGGAAATAGAAAGTGGGAATGGGATTTGTGTGAGTGGGAGTGATTGGCAGCACAAGAGTTAGAGGGAGACCATGTTCTGAGGAAACAAAGGAGCTCATGTGAGGCCATCATGTGGGACGAGAGGAGGGAGGGAGAAATGCAGATAGTGTAGGGGTCGGTGGTAGAGGGGCAGGAGAAGTAAAGAGTAGAAGCGTGAGAGAACGCATGATATAGACGTGTGTTTACACAGAGTAAAAAGTGGGCCTTGCAGTTCCTTCCTCCAGTCCCGCAACTCCAGGAAATCAACTCCAAACTTCCACTTAAGAAGGCCACTTGGGATGGCACAAGAGCCAAGGCTCACTGGAGCCAGTCCTAGCTGTTATATAGGGCAGACTGATTGCATTCAGACAGTTAAAAGGTAAACACCTGATGCTGGATGGGCTGTGTCAATAGGGCAGGAGATTCACATGCTAATTAGCAAAGCAAATGGTGGAGAAATGAGACAAAAATAAATAAAAAAAGACCAAGGGAACGTTACAATGTGGGTGCCTGCAAATACTGGGTGATGGGGGGTCATACCAGGAAAAGTATGCAGGGGATCAGTTGAAATGTGGCTGTCTGTGGATACTGGGTGATAGAGTCCTACCTGTGGAGAGAGGAGACACAGGAATTAGGGATCATGATGGTGGATGGCATAGGGCGTCATGGATAAACCAGGAAGTCAACTACAAACTTCCACTTAAGAAGGCTACTTGGGATGGCACAAGAGCCCTGTCTGGAGACGGGAATACATGGGACCCCTCACCCCCTGCGGCCTACCCTCCTTGGCCCGACCGCAACCTCCCAGAGACGCCGAATGCCATTATACAATGCGTCCGAAATTCTAGAACCTGGGATTTTGAAGGCCAGACACTCAAGGTATTTCACGACCTGACACCTTTCACCCTCGCAGCACGCCGCCATTTGCGCCCTGTCACCCAAGCGCTCCGCCAACGTGCCATACAGATGGGGCTTCCCATTCGCCCTTATTGTATGCCTCGATGGCAACCAGCACACTATTTGCTGCCCTGGGGATGTGCCCTCCTTTCTGGAGGCCCTTCAACTACCATCGCTGGAGGTGCAGGATTGGGAATGCGACGAACCAGGGAGAGGTGGCATGGTACCTAGATTCCAGCACCCACCGCTGCGGCGCCGTCCTAGGATGGCCCTGGAAGCGACAGTACCTGATCCACAGTGAATCGATGGATGACGCGGCGAATATGCTCTGTCACCTGCGCCGATTCTGAGCCCTGTCTGGAGACGGGAATACATGGGACCCCTCACCCCCTGCGGCCTACCCTCCTTGGCCCTGACCGCAACCTCCAAGAGTCGCCCAATGCCAAGGGGGTTTCTCTCCTGGAGCAACTCTTCGTGCCAGACTTGATATGGGACAACCACGCGACTGAATAACAGACCGAGTGGGCTGATTTGGATACCGTCTACCGGGACGCGAGACCACTACTGTATATCACGGTGTTATCGAGGAGGCCCCATAACCAACTTTATGCTACAGGACAGCAGGTACTGTCATTGCCGATGGGACTGGGCCTGACTATGAGATGCATGTTACTGTCCCGTGCGCTGTTGCCATGGACACTGCTCAACCAATAACAGCACACGACTCACTTGCATAGAGGCACGTGACTGTGGTCGGACAGTGTGAATGGGTCGGAATAACACTTACATAAAGGGTGTCCCCCCTCCCCCTTTACTAGGTATTCCCCCCCTTTTTTATGTATATGTTGTATGTATGATGTGTATATATGTATGTATATGTGTGTGTATATATATATATATATATATATTATATGTGTGTATGTGTATGTTTTTTTTTTTTATATAATTTTTTTAAATTTTTTATTTATTATTATTTATGGCCCTAACGCACTTTACTTATTTACGCCGCATTGTACTACCCACTCATGCTTGCCCTGACTGCGAAACGGACGGGTCGCCCGTGCTAACTCGACTGATGATTGTATGCTGTAAGTTGATGCATGTACCATTCCTAGCACACGTCCTAAATCTGGTGGTACAGCGTTTCCTAACCAGGGACCCAGGGCTGGCAGAGCTTCTCAGCCAGGCCAGAAAAGTCTGCAGCCACTTCAGACGGTCATTCCCAGCAAGTGTTCGCCTGGCAGAAATTCAAAGAGAATTCCACCTTCCCACTAGGCTTGTGCACCGATTTTTTTTTTCGGGTCGATTCGGTTCGATTTTTCGGATTTTTAAACTTTTCGATTCGGCTCGTTTCGACCGATTTCGGTTTCGATTCGATTCGGTTCGACCTGTTTTTCGGGTACATTTTTTTTTCGGAATTTCGACCATTTTTCGTATTTTCGTGTCACTGTGCTCGTTTTTTGTATCGACTTTTCGTTTTTTCTAAAAATTTTCGTTTTTCAGAAAATTTTCGTTTTTACAAAATTTTCGTTTTTACAAAATTTTCGGAAAATTTTCGTTTTTCGGAATTGCACATTTTTTGGCATATCGACCATTTTTCGTGTTTTCGTGTCATTTTGCCCGTTTTTTGTATCGACTTCGTTTTTTCGAAAAATTTTCGTTTTTCAGAAAATGTTCGTTTTTACAAAATTTTAGTTTTTTGGAAAATTTTAGTTTTTCGGAAAATTTTCGTTTTTCGGAACATCTGTTCTCCTCGTTTGCCACATTTCAAGCCCATTCGAAAAATCCGAAAATATTTCGTTTCGGCTCGGAAAACATTTCGGATCTGAACTTTTCGGATCTAAAATTTTTCGGAAATTCGGCCGCATCCGAAGACACGAATCGGGAAATTTCGTGAAAATTCCGAAATTCCGAAACCCGAAACGCACATCCCTACTTCCCACAAACTGTCTGATCTGTGACATGCCCACCAGGTGGAACTCGACCTTAGCAATGCTGCAGCGTCTGCACAAGCAGCAGAGGGCCATCAACGAGTACCTGTGTGAGTATGGCACAAGGACAGGTTCAGGTCAACTTGGTTTCCCCCCCGCAGTGGCTGATGATCAAGGATGCATGCACTGTACTGTCACCATTTTAGGAGGCAACGAGGATGGTGAGCAGGGACAGTGCATGCATCAGTGACACAATTCCTTTAGTGTTCCTGCTGGAGCACACTCTGGGGGAATTATAGATGTGGCTCTAGAGGCAGAGCAGCGGGAGGAAGAGGAGGCCTTCCCTAGCTCTCAAGGCCCCAGCCTTTCCGCAGACAGCATTCCAGCGGGTCCTCCTCCGATCAGACAGGAGGATGAGGACTATTTAAGTAGTGGGGGCATTGAAGGAGGGGATTCCTCAAGGGAGGGTTTTGTGTGCCCAGAAACACAAGGACTAGTACGTGGCTGGGAGGGGGAAGTGCACGATGGGGTCATCCTCATTGACCAGGAAGACTCGGAAGCTAATGCCACCTCCAACCTACGCTGCATGGGCTCCCTTATCCTGAAAAGCCTGGTAAAGGACCCCAGGATTCGTGCTATCAAGGAGAGGGATCATTACTGGTTGGCAAGCCTTCAAGCTCCACGATACAAGGGTAAAGTTGCAGAGCTCATCTTGCCCGCACAGAGGGAGCACAGGATGAAAAAACTTGAGGACGCTCTAAAGCGACACTTGTGTAACACCTTTCCAGGCACTGGTAGGTTACCAAGTGATGACACACGTGTTTTTGAGGCTGCGGATGATCAGAGGAATAGTGGTGAAGGCCGGGGACCCGCTTGACTGATGCCTTTTTTAAAAATTTTAGTCCACGACGCCCAGGGACGTCAAATGTAGGCACCCATTGCCAGCGTCTTCACCGTATGGTGCAGGACTACCTAGGGGCAAGGGCAGACCTGGAAACCTTTCCAGCAGATGATCCACTGGCTTACTGGGTGTTGAGATTGGATCACTGGCCAGAATTTAGCCAATATGCTATGCAGCTACTAGGTTGCCCTTCATCGAGCGTGCTTTCTGAAAGGACGTTCAGTGCCGCTGGAGGTTTTGTCACAGACAAAAGAATGCGTCTGTCCACCGACTCTGTAGACCAGCTGACATTTATAAAAATGAATCAGTCCTGGATCAGCAGCTATCAATCCCCTGATGCTGACGTAACGGAATAGATTGTGGATTTCTTCTGCATTCACAAAACCTCCACCACTGAACTCCTACACAATACCACAAAGGGGTTACGGTGTGAAGGCACTTGCTGCCACCAAAGGCAAAATATTTGGGTGCACTGATGCCTGTACCAGATTTATATCATTTTAATTTTTTGGAACGTAGGGTCCATCCCTGTACTCTTCCACAATACCACAGAGGGGTTACGGTGTGACAGCACTGTTGCCGACACTAAAGGCCCAATTTTAATGCACCTACTGTTACTTTCATCCAAAGCCTGCATAAGTTTCACCATAATTTAGCCAAAAAATCACTAAACTTGTTCTGCGTGTCCTTAAAGGTCTCCTCTTTTAATACAGACTGCCGCCCCAAGCAGTTGTTTATGAATAGATTAAAGGAAAACCGTTTACCGTCATTTGAAACGTCATTTTTTTGTTTTTAAATGTTTCTATACATCCTACAAATCCGCCACTTCACGGGCAGGTTATGGGGACCTCCTAGGCACGTTTTTATTTTTAACCCTTATTTCATGGAAAACTCACTGTCCCTTTAAAAACTTTTTTTTTTTTTACTTCTTGTCCTTGTTTCCTGTCCCCCAGGGCACTACCCGGACCCCCATACACCTTTTATGGCAAAGATCTTGCATATATGCCCTCTTGCAGGGCACTCTAAAAACCAAACTTTTGAGTCCCATTGACTTGCATTGAGTTCGGTTCGTGTTCGCGTACAAACTCGAACTTTGGAATTGTTCGAGTTTGAATGCGAACCGAACACGGGGAAAAGCGGTTACACCAGATGGGCTTCGGCCTGGTGAAAATACAGAACATTGCGCACTTGTTTATTTGTTTCTTTGAGGGCCCCAACGGTGACTAGTCGAAGATTGTTTTTGTTTCATTCACTGGCCAGTTGAACACAGTACCCTAGACAACACACATATGTATTTTTGAGCTATTTTTCACGGGACTTACACTCCAGAACTGAGGGGGTTGACCGGTTTCTTTTACTGCCGCGTGTTTTTCCCAAGTTACAAATTCTTGTTACTCAAATACCGTACATGCGTATTATATGCTGCTTTATTGGGATCAGTAAAGAATATAATATAGAAAAATCCACAACAGTGCTGGGGTATAGTTATTTCCTAGTGCGATGAGACTATCCCGAGGTTTATTCAGCGGCTCCTCCGGGGTTGAGCGCTACAATAATAAAATACAAATAATATAAATAACATTTTATATATGTATATATATACGAAAAACAACAAGTGGGCCGGGCACTCATATCCTGAAGGGGTGTGCTGCGGGCCAAAGGTTCCTGCAGTCGTTTAAGGATTGCCTCGGTGCTTAGCTCCCGAAAAAAATATAAAGTTGAACGGTGTTGGAGGCACACTAGGGCTTAAAAAATAATAAATCTTTATTGATCACATTTAAAAACCAACGTTCTGGCCCACCAAGGGTGTTTTTCATATACCTTGAAAAAGGCCCTTGGTGGGCCGAAACGTTGGTTTTTAAATGTGATCAATAAAGATTTGTTATTTTTTAAGCCCTCGTGTGCCTCCTCCACCGTTCAACTATATATATATATATACACACACACGTACCCATTTCGGTGCAATTCAGCATTCTGCGAATAGAAGACACAGGGGGTTATTCAGAGAGCACCGAAATGTCGCCAACATTTCGGTGCTCTCTCATTCCACACACTTCCCAGCCCTTCGGGGAATCAAATTTCCCCACCCTGCGGTGTATTCAGCATTCATCGCAAGGTCCCTAGAGTGCAGGGAAAACCCGCTGGAAACTCCGCAAAAAACATGCCGAACATGTCAGAAAAAGCCGACGAACACAGCGCAGAGCAGCCACTGGAAAAAGCCAACAAGCCAACGCACGTGGTAAAGAAAAAAAAAAAACGCTCGAAAGTGGCAAAATTGAAATGCTGTTTGCAAAAAACTACTGAAATTAACATCTAAAATCCTATGAATGATAATAAAAAGGTCTGTTACAGAAAAAGAAAAAAGGCTTTTTAAAAAAAAGGAAATTGTTTTTGCCCAAAAATGCCTGAAAGATCCTAAAAAAAAAACACAACTATAAATAGACTTTTTGCTGCAGAATAAAATAGTAAACGGTTCATTAGATATTGGATTAAAACGGGAATATTTTTAACATTGAAGCCTATGGGATTCTCCAGAATAAACCTGTCGTATGAAACCACTGAACATCAGGGCATTTCACTGACATTTCTCTGCTGTTTGGTGTCTGTGAATAGATTAACCATTGCTTCTCTATGGGGGATTTCACTACCTTCGAACAGGCACTGTACTTGCTGGCAGTTCGCCAAAACTTGGCGAACTGCCTGCTCTCTAAATAGCCGAATGGCCCCGAAATGTCACCGTACGGGGAAATTCACTGTTCGGTGACATTTCGGGGCTAGATCGGCTCACTCTGAATAATCCCTACAGTCTATGGGACAATTTCGGTGTCTCTGAATTGCACTTTATTTGGCAAATTAACAGCTTAGTGAGTAGACGAATTTTCCAAAACATGCACACCCCTAATATATGGCGGCTGTAAAGTAATGTGACAGACACAGAGCTTCAAAACAGAGCTGTGCTCCTGTAGATGTTTAATCTATAACTGAACACAAAATGGAGGGGGGGGAGGGATCAGGAAGACTAACTACGGTGGTCAGGATGGCTCAAAAAGAAACATAGGCAAAACACAATACATTACATCTCCCTTCGTAAGTATAAAACAAACCCTTAACTAGCATAGTCACTTGGGATACAGGTATAGATATCGCAAATATTAAATCGGTGATATTTCTTTAAACTTCTCAATTTACATTAACAGAAAACTTGCATCCTCAAAAGAACAAAGGAAAGGTTAGCACATTTTAAACGAGAATCAAACGATAACATATCATTCAGAACAGTGCACCATTGTACATAAGCAAGTGGAACTGGAACAGTTATTGGCACACTGCTGCCGCCATTTGCGTTTGCTACGCATGTCTCTGGCTACAAGGAAAGCCGGTCCGGAGGTTTCACAACTCTGCCTAGCCTGGTGATGTACTGCCCGGTTCGTCTTCCCTTAGCAGTCTGTGGTACTGGAGCAGATTCTTGCTGGGAGTTAGTATGTTCCACAGGCTCGGGCTCCTCGGCACTCACTGGCTCCATCAACTCAGCCCAATGATCATTGATAAGTCTGTGACGGGAGTCATTGGCATCTGTTGTCTCTTACGAAGATGCTGGACGTTGCAACGGTATTCCTTATTTCCACTTTCTACAATATAGGATCGAGGGGCATCGTGAGACTCTCACTACTACTCCAGACGACCACCTGTTACTGCCTGGGTGCGGCTGCATCCGAACTTCATCTCCAGGCTTCAATTCAGCACGGGGGCCACTTGCTCTTTTACGGTCATAGTAGAATTTCTGAATGCATTTGCTTCTGTCTAGGCGCTGTTTGACTTTGATGGATCATAAGCTGCAGGTGCGAGCAGCAGACGAGCAGTAGGCAGGCTATTTCGGGGCGCCTGCCCATCAGCAGTTGAGCAGGCGAAAAGCCTACAGAATCCAGTAGAGTTGTCCTGTAATCAAGCAGTGCAAGGTGTTTGTCTGACTCTTTGGCCCAAAGTTTTTTAACAGTCTGGACTGCACGCTCGGCTTCACCATTGGAATGTGGTGTGTGGGGTGATGAAGTTCTGTGAGTAATTCCATAACTTTGGCAGAACACCTTAAATTCCTCTGCTGCATATTGAGGGCCATTGTCTGTTCGAAGGATGACAGGGATCCCATGCCTGCTAAACTGAGCCTTCAGCTTTTCTATGATACTGCGACAATGTAGATTCTTCAGCGTGTCCACTTCGATGAACTTCGAGTAGTAATCCACCAGCAGAATGTAATGGGTCCCTTCGAACTCAAACAGGTCCGAGGCTACTTCTTCAAAGGGAAAACTGGGGGTTTCGGTTGGACGTAGGGGTTGTCTTGGCAGTTTATTCTGGAAGTCTGCACACTTGCCACAGTTCTTTACCATTTGTTCAATTACAGAGCTCATACCTGGCCAGTATAGGACCTTACGGGCTCTCTGCTTGCTCTTCACTATTCCCAAGTGGGACTGATGTATGAGCTTCAACATGTGAGCTTGCATAGAAGGGGGAACCACTATACGCAGGCCTTTGTACACAACGCCATCGGAGACAACAAGCTGGCTTCGCGAGTCCCAGTATGGTTGTAGTTCATTAGGGAGATCATGCCTGTGGTCTGGCCAGCCTTGCCGGATTATCCTTTGGAGACAGCTGAGCTCTTCTCTTGTGCAGTTCTTCAGCTCTGAGTATTTCTGCTCACTGACTGAAACAAAATGAAGCATGGAGACGCACTCTAAGCCTTCCATCTCAGGCTTGTTCACAGGTAACTGGGCTCTCGACAGCGTATCCGGCAGTTCCATATCTTTGCCCCGTCTGTACTTAACGGTGAGATCATACCACTGCAAGCGAAGGCGCATCCTCTGAATGCGCATGGGGGTAGAGAGCAATGGCTTCCTAAAAATATCCTCCAGAGGCTTATGGTCATTGTAGACGGTTAACGTGGTTTCCAAATATGTAATTATGAAACTTGACACATGCATGAACAATTGACAGCATCTCCTTCTCGATTTGCGCATAACGAGTTTCAGTGTCTGTTAGTGACCTGGACGAAAAGGCAATGGGGTGGCTGTCCTGCAACAATACTGCACCGAGGCCGTTGCTGCTGGCATCACAGAAAATTTCGACAGACTTGGATGGATCAAAAAATTGTAGCACAGGAGACTCAGTGCACATGTCTTTGAGTGTGTCAAAGGCTTGTTGTTGAGCTGGCTGCCAGGCAAATTCCACATCAGTTTTAAGACGTTGTCTCAGAGGTGCATCAACTTCGCTGAGATTGGGCAGGAATTTCGAGAGGTAGGTGACAAACCCTAAGAAGCGACGGACACCATCCTTGTCTTTTGGTGTTGGCATGGATTTCACAGCCTCTATTTTTGCAGGGTCTGCCTTCAGGCCATCTGCTGTTATCAGGTGTCCTACATAGGGCACAGAAGATTGCTTGACGTGGCATTTATCAAAGTTGAGACTCAGGTTGTAGCTTGTGGCTCTCTGAATTACCTTACGGAGAATCTCATCATGTTCCGGTACTGAAGGGGCCGCAATGAGAATGTCATCCATCACACTGATTGTGCCGCTAATACCCTCAAGCATTTCGTCCATAATACTCTGGAATATTTCAGGTGCACATTTTAGACCAAAAGGAAGCCTAAGCCACCTAAATCTGCCAATGGGCGTGTTGAAGGTTGTCAGGAATGATGACGCTTCATCCAATTCTATTTGTAGGAACCCAGATTTTGCATCCAAAACAGAGAAAACTTTAGCACCAGGTATTGTAGAGACTACCTACTCGATGGTGCACATTGGGTAATGTTCCCTCTTAATGACTTTATTTAAGTCGCTCGGGTCAATACAGATTCTTATTTTGCCATCACGCACAGCTGCCACCATAGAACTCACCCACTCGGTTGGTTGGTTAACTTTGGTGATGTAGCTATCTTTAACCATCTCCTGTAGTTTCTCTAGTATCTTATTTCTCAGTGCAGCTGGTTGACGGCGGACAGGATGAACCACACCTTGTGCTTCAGGATCAATTTTGATTGTGTACTTGCACGGCAAGGTTCCAGTAGTGCGAGTCAGTTCTGGGTAATCATCTAGCCCAACTGGCAGAGGTCCTGCTGTTGCCACTTGGATAGAGTGTCGTGTGTTGCTTTTCATAGTAGGCTGCAGCGCATGGAGCCGCATCACTAAACCTAAGGCTTCTGCTGTTGCGCGGCTAATCACATTTTCTTGCAAAATGTCCACAATCTCAAATTCTGCTGGTACGTCTGTATTCTTGAATTTGATTAGAAGGTCCACCGCAGCTATGGGCTTCAGCCTGTGGTTAGAGTAGGACTTTAGCACTCGATTAGAGCGTTTAAGCTCACCTACATGCAGGAGTGTCTGATAATTACTTAAAGTCAATGTGTTGCACTTTGCACCAGTATCAATTCTGAATGGCACTTGCCGAGACAGGATTTCAATGTCCGCAGTCCATTTGTCATCATAGTGCTCATCCGATTGTGTGAGATTTATGCCCAGTACCTCCTCATCCTCAGTTTCTGATTGCTGCTGCACACTAACTGTGTTTACTGACCTTTTGCGACACGCTGCCACCCAGTGGTTTGGTTTGTGGCAGTACGAGCAGACAGAACCTTTCGCTGGACATCTGCCCTGGGTCCACTTATGCTGGGGATCTTTTCCACAATTTAAACAGTTGTATGTCCGGTAAGTATTCATGTCTTTCTGCACAGATTTTGGCTGATATTGTACATAGGCTTTCTTATTTGCAGTTTGGAATTGTGTATGCACCTTTATTGCTTGCACTTGAGATTCTTCTTCTCTGATTATTGTAATTTGCTTCTGTGACAGTTCAAACTGTTGGGCAATTTCAATTGCTTTTGGTAGTGTTAGATCTTCCCCTTTGTCTAAGAGCCTCTCCTGGACGCGCTTTTCTTTGATTCCAGCGATTATTGTATCGATTAACATATCATCTGGATCAGCATACTCGCAATCCATTAGCAGGAGTCATAAATCCTTCACAAAGTGGTCAAATCCCTCAGTGACTCCTTGTTTTCTCTGCTTAAAGCGGTGTCTGGCAATTCTCTTATTCTTTCTTGGCCTTATATAGCTGGCAAATTTATCCAGTACTTTAGATGGATCATCCTTCTCCCCTTCTCCCCAGGGTAGCGTTTTATATATCTCTCTGCCCTGCTCACCAATCCACGTTCCCAACCAACCTGTGCGCTGCTTCAGTGTTTGTTCTGAGAGCGGTCCATCAAACACAAAGGAGACGTGGCTGCGAAATCTTTCAAACTCTTGGTACAAGTCTGGAGCTTCCCAGTCAATCTTGGGGTGTTCAAACTGCGATAATGCCATAGTAAGCGTGAGATCTGTTCCAGACAGACTTCTGACACCATGTAAAGTAATGTGACAGACACAGAGCTTCAAAACAGAGCTGTGCTCCTGTAGATGTTTAATCTATAACTGAACACAAAATGGAGGGGGGGAGGGATCAGGAAGACTAACTACGGTGGTCAGGATGGCTCAAAAAGAAACATAGGCAAAACACAATACATTACAGCGGCGTCCCTCAAAATAAACCCACACACCCTGAATATATGGAGGAGCCCTAAAAAGACACTCGCACACCCTGAGTATATGGAGGAGCCCCTAAAAAGACACCCGCACACCCTGAATATATGGAGGAGACCCCTAAAAATACACCCACACACCCTGAATATATGGAGGAGCCACTAAAAAGACACCTGCATACCCTGAGTATATGGAGGAGAGACTAAAAAGACACCCACATACCCTGCATATATGGAGGAGCCCCTAAAAAGACACCTGCACACCCTGAATTTTTGGAGGAGCCCCTAAAAAGTCACCCGCACACCTGAATATATGGAGGAGCCCCTAAATAGACACCCACCCTGAATATATGGAGGAGCCCCTAAAAAGACACCCGCACACACTGAATATATGGAGGAGCCCCTAAAAAGAAACCCACACACCCTGAATATATGGAGGAGCCCCTAAAAAGACACCCACACAACCTGAATATATGGAGGAGCCCCTAAAAAGACACCCGCACACCCTGAATATATGGAGGAGTACCTAAAATGAGTAATCAGTAGGAAAAGAAAAAAGCAAGCTAGCTGGATTTGAGCCAAAATACAGTCTACACTACAGTCTATCACTGCAGTAATAACATTTACAGTGAAGGGCTGACAGGGTCACCAATTGTGCTGTGGATATCATATTTCAAAATAACCTCATGTGTTGGAAAATCACAGCAATAACCCTCTTAGTCTGCTGTGCTGAATACCAGACTGTCAGATTTGTAGGCAGGTCCTGATCAAAGTTTTGTAATAAACAGAGACCTTGGCTATAAAGCTAACAGTCTGCTGTACTGAATAGGAGACAAAGATGTGCGAGTGCTACTATACTGTGGTGTTGTACAGATCAATGAAAGCATCAGGTGTTAGTGTAGTGTATTTAGGGGAGAAGCTAGAACCCCATGGCACTGCCAGGCTGGCACTCAAATGGTCCCTTTTAAATAAGGGGCTGTTAATATATTGTAATTTTCGGGGGGGGGGCAGGAAGTCAAGAGTTAAGTGTGCAGTGCCCGTTAGAGCTGAACCTTTCCTCAGCTCACCCTGCAGATTTCTGTTTTCTTCAGGAGCTCACAACACAGCAGGTAAAAATCTCTTGGGGGCTGCAGCATATGACTGAAGGCCCTGCACTGTCCTGGCTCCCCATGCGGCTGGATTCTCTTCCTTTAGGAATGCATCCCTTCCTGCTCATATGCCATGACCTCAGGGGGTCTTGAAACCTTCGCTGCCACGACCCTGCTCTTTCACCTCCAGCTGCTGGTGGTGAAGTAGCTCTTTGCTGGGAGATCTGAAGCGGGTCCAGAGAATGTATGCCAGGGTGAGAGCAGTGTGAAGCATGTAGCCGCACTGTCTGTCCAGCCTCCACCTTCTCAACCCTTTGACCCCATATCTCCGTGCAGTGGTGTGTGGGCCCTGGAATCCTGCTCAACCTACACAAAGGGCCCAAGCACACAGGGGAGAACGTGGCCAGCTATGAGTGGGGCAGGGTGCCATATTCACCTTCTTCACGCCGACTTTTCCTATCAGCTGACCACTCTCTGACGAGTCAGAACACCGGCGCTGCCCTGACACAGTCAGTGAGCGCCGGAATCCAGTGCAGTGTGGGATATGCTTTGAGTTCTGTGCATAAAGCACAGATCACATTGCAAACCCCACAGCCACCTGGACCGCCAGTGATGAATACGGACTGCAGAGAAGATGAATGGTCCCGGCGGCTGTCAATGGAATACGGCCAGCTGGGGCCCTAGAGTGTGCTTGGGCTGGGATTATGGTGTGCCCAGGCACCCCCCGTGCACACGCCTATGTGCAGGCCGCTGTATTGTGATGCAGGGAGCTGTGGCCATGCATCAATCTACTTTTATCTCCATCTACGGCCCGAGCGGTCCAGATGCAGAGTTCTGGACTAGTACCTAGGCTTTTATTTTCTCACACTCCAGGGGCGGCCTGAAAAGAGGGACGGATTTCAATGCTACCCTCTGCTCACCTTTTAGATACAGTTGTGTTCAAAATTATTCAACCCCCACTGAAATTGAGTGTTTTGGCCAGTTTGACATTGATTTTGATCATTCAGTCATCTTGCTTACAATTAAACAAAGAGGCACGTGTAGGTCAGACAAATATAACATAACATTTATAATGAAATAACCACAAATGTCTTTTCTTGTGCTCACATCATTATCAGTTTTATTCAACCCCAAGTGACATTCAATCTTAGTACTTAGTACAACATCCTTTTACAGTTATAACAGCTTTTAAACGTGAAGCATAGCTTGACACAAGTGTCTTTCAGCGATCTACGGGTATCTTCGCCCATTCGTCATGGGCAAAAGCCTCCAGTTCAGTCACATTTTTCGGCTTGCGCACTGCAACTGCTTTCTTTAAGTCCCACCAGAGGTTCTCAATCGGATTTAAGTCAGGTGACTGCGATGGCCACTCCAAAATGTTCCAGCCTTTAATCTGCAACCATGCTCTAGTGGACTTGGAGGTATGCTTGGGATCATTGTCCTGTTGAAAGGTCCAACGTCTCCCAAGCCTCAGGTTTGTGACGGACTGCATCACATTGTCATCCAATATCTCCTGGTACTGAAGAGAATTCATGGTAACTTGCACACGCTGAAGCTTCCCTGTACCTGCAGAAGCAAAACAGCCCCAAAGCATGATTGACCCCCCGCCATGCTTCACAGTAGGCAAGGTGTTCTTTTCTTCATAGGCCTTGTTCTTCCTCCTCCAAACATAGCGTTGATCCATGGCCCAAACAGTTCATTTTGTTTCATCAGTCCACAGAACATTATCCCAAAACTTCTGTGGTTTGTCCACATGACTTTTGGCATACTGCAGTCGACTCTTCTTATTCTTTGGAGACAGCAAGGGGGTGCGCCTGGGAGTTCTGGCATGGAGGCCTTCATTACTCAGTGTGTGCCGTATTGTCTGAGCTGAAACTTCAGTACCACATCTGACAAATCTTTTCTCAGTTCCTCAGCAATCACACGGGGACTTTTCTCCACTCTATGCTTCAGGTAGCACACAGCAGTCGAAGTCAGCATCTTCTTTCTGCCACGACCAGTAGCGTTTCAACAGTGCCCTTTGCCTTGAATTTGCGAATGATGCTTCCTATGGTCTCTCTTGGTATGTTTAACATCTTTGCAATCTTCTTATAGCCATTGCCCTTCCTGTGAAGAGTAATCCCCTCTTCTCTTCTCTTCCTGGACCATTCTCTTGACTTCACCATGTTTGTAACCACACCAGTAAATGTCTAGAAGGAGCTGAGTATCACAGTCATTTTAAAGCTGCCTAATTGGTGCTTATTATGCTTTATTGCTGCACCGTGACATCCACAGGTGTTTTCAATACCTGATTGAAAACACTTGAATGAACCTCTGTTCTTCAGAGTGGTAGTCTTTAAGGGGTTGAATAATTGTGTCAATGAAGAATTCACAAAAGAAACATTTACTACTGTATTACAAAACCAATTGATGTCATTTTAGTTGCATATGGTTCTTTAAAAAGTCCTTGTAGGATTTCATTCTGAATACAATTACAAATGTACACTAAATTCCCTAAAACCCTTTACAGCATTGGGGGTTGAATAATTTTGAACACAACTGTAGATATAGGTCGTATGGGGTCCGGAACACTCATGTCCCTTCCTCCCAAGATAAAAGATTTTTCACATTTGTACACCAACTAGGGGCCCTATTACATTCTTCACGCAAAACCGCACAGTAAACGCGTGAATTTTTGCGCCAAGCGTCAAACGTTAACGTGCGGAAATCAACGCAGGAATTACAATCCTGGCGCATTTTTTCATGTCGAGCAATAACGCGCGTTAGAAGGACGCGCTGAAACGCACATGCAGCAACATGTGCGGACCTTTTTTTCACGCCAATCAGAATTAAGAACCTTAATTGTCTCACGTTAAGTTTTTGCGCCTGTCAAAGTCAATCTGAGTATATATGCTGCAGCAATAAAAAATGCACGCACAACTTCTCAAATTTATTGGTTTGGTATGTGTAGAATGTGTAACTATACTTTGCTGTATTTAATTTTTTTTGGGCAGGTGTATTTGGGTTCAGCCAGGTCTGTCAGATTTGCCTTTAACACCAGTTTTCAGGAGTTGCTAAAATTATGCGCGCAAAGGCTGTGCGTTACAAACTGCCCAAAGATTGTAATACCATCTGCGTACCAGCGCACAAACGCATTTGCGCTCACAATGTTAAGTATAGGACGGGCGAAGTACAGTAAGCTCGCGCACCGTTCGTGCAGGTTCACCCGCGGTAGCCTTTGTTGCGCTGATATTGTAATACGACGTTCAGCACAAAGGATTTTGCCCCTCGCGTTAATGCGTTTTTGCACGTGCGCAAATGTATGCGCGAAGATTGTAATAGGGCCCTAGGTCTTGTAGATGTTTGGAGAGCTTATCACCCTTCCTGTATAGACTATTTTATAGCTGACTGTACTATACATGTGCTATCACTTTAGCTAGTGGCTCCACCCCAGGATGACACAGGTCAGAGGGCAAAGCAGCCATCTTCAGTAAGTCAGTTAGTGTGAAGCAGTTATGAAGGAAGGTGCATAATTCTGTGTTTCTGTAGCAATACTAAGCCTGTATATAACAGTGTCCAGCAATAAAGTCATGGTGTACCTGACAGCCCAGCCTCATATCTGAAAACACAGATCATAACAGACTATACTTTTTATTTCCCAGTTCATGACTCTAGAATCGATTTTTATCTAGTGGTCTCTCCCAACTGCCTCCCCACTATTCTGCCCTCTGCTATTGGGTCCTTAACCTGGTTGGATTATTATCTCCTTGAAGTTATGGCCTTTCATGCCCTACACGGGTAGGCGATGGCGTCTGGACCCTTTCTTGTTAGACAAGCCAGGAGTCTGTGAGTTGATTGAATCTACCTTACGTGATTTTTTTGTTCTCAATAATACTAAAGACTCCTCCACCCAAATGATTTGGGCGGCTCACAAACTGGTGGTCCGTGTCACCCTATTGAGCTTAGCAGCTCACCATAAAATGTTAAAACCAAGTGAGGTTCACTATCTGCAACACCAGCATCATGATTTGGAATTGGCACATAAATCCTCTCCCTCTCCTTGCACCTATGCCTCCCTCACATAGGTATGCATGGCTCTCAATCACCTTTGCCGGATGACGTATGGAGATCACTCTTATGGTCAAAATAGCGATATGAGAGATCCAATAAAATGGATACGTCATTAGCACGATTACTTAAACCTCGGCATAAGACTCATGCAGCCCTTTCTGCCCTGGGTGATATCCGGGATGCCTTCACCCGATACTTCGGATCCCTCTATGATCCTACTCATACCATTACGAATGCGGACCTACTTAGCAATATTGAGGATTACCTCTGTCGGGCCTCCTTGCCATCCCTTATGGAGGCTCAGGCATCTGCACTGGCACCTCCCATCATGGAGGAGGTAATCGGTAGAACCCTAGGCCTCATGAAACCCCATAGGGCTCCTGGGCCAGACGGGCTTACATATTACTATTACAAGTCTTTCTCTAAAATCCTGATCCCGCAATCACTCAGAGTGTGTAACGACCTGCTGGAGGGAGGCATTCCCCCTAAGGACTCACTCATGGTGTGACGACCACCCACTATCTGCCCACTCGTCGCTTGCAGAAGGAGGGTGTACAAGGGGGTTAACAACTCCAAGCCTCTGGACTTACTAACTCTACCCTCTCTCAGGGCACCCAGTTTTGCCAACCTAGCCCCCCTAAACCATACACACCCCTCTGAGTACGTTGCCACCACGAAAGTAATAGGGCACTTTAGAAACCCCAGTAACTGTCTAGCACCTCAATCCAGGGGCCTAAAGGTGAGGCGCCAAGGTGAGGCCCAGGTTCAGGTAGAAAGTCCCTATATACAGACACACTACTGCAGACAGCAGAATGTACAGAACAACACTGAGTAAACCAGAGACCTCTGCACGGCAAGACAAAAGAATCCCTTCTCTGATAGGCAGGTCTTTAATATAGCCGAATCTGCGCTAGATGAAAATATAATCACGGAGCCATGCAGAGTCTTATGAACAATACAGACCACAGGAATCAATACAGACAGTACAGGTTAGGAACATACATAAGCATCGTCCGGAGAAAAGCCAGAAGTCAGATAACCAGAGCGAGTATGTTATACAGATAGCAGGGATCCAGAACCGGGGTGGAAGTCAGACAAGCCAGAATTTCGGTTTACCAGATAATCTGTATAAACAATAAACAGAATTAGTACAAAGCACTTGTGTATCATTTGAATTATGCATCGTCTTTCTTGATATGTCGTATTATAAAATTTTATAAAATTCAGAATTTCAAAAAAAACAAACAGAATTACACAGGAGTAACAGAAATAAACTAGGAACACAGAAGTGGGAACTATTCTCTAAGGCAGATCAAGCTTGGGCCTGGTTTCCGGCATGGACTGGCTGGGGAATTGAGTTAATGAGAAGGTTGAATAACTATTCTTTGTTGATGGATGAAATACTAAATCTAACCAGTAAAGACATCCAATTGTTGAACCTTGAATTACGGGAGATTCAAAAGTTACAGATGATACATGATCTGGCGCTGGAACAGATTAGTGCGGCCTTAAATGGGTTATGTGAAATGACTATGCATTATGAATGTTGTACTTTTATCTGAAATTCAATAGACGCTGTCCCAGACTATTTTCAGGTAATCAAAGATCATCAGGAAAAGGTGTCCCAACTGCAGTACAAGGCCCGCCAGTTAGCTGCCGAGGGTTGGAATCCTTTTTGGGGTTCGGCTCTTTTGGGGATTGGTTTGAATCCATCCTTAGTTTTATCTCCCGGGTTGGATCCATGATAATGATGGGCATAGTAATTCTGGTGGTAGGAGTGTTGGTCTACAGGATAGTGTTGTGCATGTGGCCCATGTGTAAGAAGGTTCTGACCGCTGCTAACAGTAAGCCCCCGACCTTTTCCCAATGAAGGAGACGCCCCTTGATTACAAGACCTTGATGATCTAGACAGGCCAGCCACCAGAAATTTTGGGGCCCCTTACTGGCCCTCAGAATGGGCCCCCCCCCGATCCCCTCTTCCCATAGGAAATACATTATTTGGTGTGAATTGTGATAACATTACAGAGTGGTAGTTCCAATATCTTAAAAATCGCACACATTGCTCGCACAACAGCACATTTATCAAAGTATCTATCTGGTTCAAATAATTTTAGACAGTATGAAATTGTGATTAAAAAATATGAATCAAGATCGTATTACAGAGTGTTCCCAATACCTTAAAAAAAAAAATCACATAAAATGTGTATTTTCCTGCCTGTTTGGAGCCAAAAGCCAGCTTAGCAGGCATGGGCAGGGATAAACCTCATTTATGGCACTGAGTACCAAACTCAATTTTCCATGACAAAAACAGCCGAGCTTATTGAAGTGATTGCATGTAAAGGTTTTTCCAATATACTCAGGGCCGGTCCGAGACATTATGCTGCCTGGAGCCGAGGATGAAATGCTGCCCCCCCACCACAATACACCCTCATAGAAATGATATACACTCACACACGCTGTGTAAACACATTCTAGAGATAGGAGTCAGTCAATGCCGTAAAATTTTAAATTACCAGATTTTGTGGAAGTTTGCTACCTTTTTAGTCTTAACTAGATCATTAAAATAACGAAGTATATTAAAAAGTTATGAAATTATATTTTAAAATGAAATAAATATATTTAAATATATTAGTTTATTAAAAAAAATGTATTTAATACATGCATATCCAAGTTGTCTGATCCCAGGCAAGTAGTGAGAGTTTAAGAAATAAATACATGTTCATAATTAATCTGTAGTAAACTATAAAAGTTCAGTTCCCTGGGAAATGAGACTGGAGAGGGTTAACGTCCACTGCCCAAAGAAGATTAATGTTACTCCCCCACACTGCCCTCTTGGAAGACTGCTTGATCGCTGACCAGGTGTGTGCTGTCACTGCCCACAGTGCCTCAGCTCGTCCCCCCAAACCTCTGCTGCTGGAAGCAGATTACAAGCACCAAGGTTTCATGCTGGTCCCGTCTGGCCACACACATTCCTGAAGACCCCAACCCCTCCACACAAGGATGTCTGACAGCTGGAGGGAGAGTACGGCGTGCAGGCAGCTCCCAGGCTCCTCTCTCTATACTGTTACAAAGCTCGCTGCGGTGAAGTACCTCAACAGCTGCTCCTTGCCTCCGATTTTTTTTGTAGTATTTTGTCCTCCTCCTGCGAGTCAGGTGACAGCCCGGTCTTAGAAAGCTGGAGGAACAGCGACCGTGCCCCCACACACGCAGCCACGCTGGCCAGGAGTTGGAGAGCGGCGGCCGGAAGGAGACAGAGTAAGGAGTGTGTGGGCGGGCCGGTTCTCATTTGCCCGCGAAAATGCGCTTTAGTCTTTCTCCTGCCAGCTGCCGCTCTCAGTTCCTCCCAGCGCCGCACAAGCCAAGACGGAGAAGGAGGGGGCATGGGCAGCCTGCTGCAGATGTCTGTCGCGCCCCCTCTGACATCATCAGAGGGGGCCCGTCAGCTGCCGGCCGCCATCTTTGAGGCTCTGCTCGGTGCCCGGGGCCCAGGGAGGCCGCAGTACCTCCTCCGACACCTGTGGCCTACAGTAAACATAGCGGCCGACGGCGGGCCCCCCCAGACCCCGGGCCCCTTACTGCAGCATGGGCTGTAATGCCCTGATGGCGGCCCTGGATCTAGACAGTCACCGATAGTAGTGGCTATGAGCGTTAGGTGGGGAACCTATCGCTTTAGCCAAGGAAGGAATGTAGCCGGCATAGGCCAGAAATTAGCCGCCATCTTGTATACTGACAGCCATCTTGGGTAGAACTATGTCTCACGTAATTGTATATAGCGAATATTAACTGACTTAGAAAGAGTTTGCATAGATACTAACATTCCAATAGAATCCAAGAATAGCAATTAAATGAAGAATCCGGCCTGAATAAACAGAGGTGCCAAAAGAGCTGATTTAGGTCTGCCAAGGCCACGGAAGTCTCAGTCACGAGTAGGGAGAGAACAAAGAAGTCCCTTAGGCCATCTGGACTCTTGTCTGGTTTGGGAGGACCAGGCTCTCTGGGGGAAGTGAAAGTGCCAAGATCTAACTAGCTTCTAAATCACCTAACTGTCTTACTTGTATAAGAAAATGTCAAATTGTGGAATGTCTTTGTGTCCGAAAGAGGGGAAGGCACTATTGCCCAGGGGAAGGGCAAGAGTGCCCAGGGGAGGGCACCTGTGATGTACTTTTTTACTAATCGATGTATAAGAATTGTAACCCAAAATTGGGATCTCACTCGAGCTTTGCGATACATTCCAGCTTGAGTCTGATGTCATAATAAAGAATGCTTTTTCTTGCCATTGACTCGTGTCCGGACCGCACCGTGCCGACCTTTCTCCCGACAGAACTGAGTGGATTCTGGTAACACATATACACATGCATATAGGCATGTACATCACTACACACCGCACACATACTTGTCATTACTCTTACCTTGCCCCCCTCATGTATCCATGATATCCCCTCACCCCATGTATTCTACCCTGTCTTTTTTGTTTTCTGTCAGTGAAATGGAGGGTGTTGGGAGAAGAGTTGGAGGAAAGAGGAGTGCTGGTGGGGAAGATGAAGAGGGTCAGAGAGTTCAAGAGAGGGAGAGGTGTATGGGCATAGGGGTGAGATGGAGCAGAGGGGTGAGGGGGAGTGGTGACAGACAGAAAAGAGGTGACAAGAGGCCTGAGGGGGAGAGGAGGTGTGGAAGTGAGGATGAGAGTGGGCATTGAAGGGAGGGTAGTAGAGGTGGGCCAGGCACATGAAGTGAAGGGACAGCTGCTGGTTAAGGGACAAAGCAGGGAGAGATGTCGCTGTCACACTCCAGGACACAGGAGTCCCGGGGTTCCTCTAGAGGACTGATCCTGGAGGAGAGGTATAATCTGGAGAAGACGGTGCTGATTGAGGTGTATATGCAGTGGGCACATTGGCTGTATGACAAGTGTCTGTCTGGGCACCTCCACCTCTGAAGCAAGATACGGCATGCTGTCTGTGCGCTGGGGAGGAACCGAAGCCTGCAACCCATTTAGCACTGCTACCACGACTGCAAGAGGGACCTCAAGGTGAAGATGGTGCGGGAGTGGCATGAGGCAAGTAGGACTGGTGGCGGGTCTGCCTACACCAGTTGGGAGTAGACGCTCAAACGCGTGTGGACACTGGAGCAAGGCCTGCGACACCCCAGCATGGGTAATGCTTTCAATATATATTAGAAATGTGATGCATTGCTGTATTAGAATCGGTGTAGTGAAACCTTGGACCTTCAGATGTTTTTGGGCTATGTCACCCATGATGCAAGGCCACTCATTTGCTTAATATAGCATCATGGTAAATAATGTCCAAAACCATCTGAACACCCTAGGTTGCACTACACTGTAATCTAATCTAATATAAAATAAAAATGAGGTCTGCTACCTTTTTTCAATGTTTTTTGGGACATGTGCGTCATATGAGCCTTTTTTTTGTTTACACCAGATCCAGATTAGATTCAAGTGTGTATTGAGCATTGTATTTAATATATCCTGTCCTGTTTTCACAGGTACTCCATCACCACCTGTCATGCCTCAGCCCTGAGAGTCTGTTGTGGTCAGTCTGGGTCACTTGCTCTCATTACGTGCTTCCCCCCTAAGGGTTAACTCTGTGTCTGAACCTGAGGTTTTGCATAAAACCAAACCACACCCTCCTCCCCTTTGCTCTTTCATTTTGTGTTTTTCCCTTCCCTGTGTTCAGAGGTCTTGAGAGCTCCCTCTTGTCATTGTATGCTGCCTGATTTATTTTGCTCTGCCGTGCATTCTTGCTGTGTCTGCATTACCTGGTTCCTGCTGGCTGGACGATCCACTGCGTGGCCCACTATCCAGTGGGTCCAGAGACTCTCAAGTGGCTTCCAGCCCTCCAGCTCTCTCCAAGGAGACCAACCTTCTATCAAGGTACATTTGCCTAAAGACTCCTGCTTCTCCTCAAGCGGATCTGGAGAGAGACTACTTGGTCCACCATCCACTTGCCTATTTTCTGTGTTACTGTCTGTTCTGTGCTGGACTGTTAGCTGTGAACCATTCTTCAATACAGCCTTATTGTACATATACTGCCTCCAGTGTCTGTGTGCCTCCTCTTCCCCAGCGCTTGGGATTATATATCACAACACAGAGGCTGTGCCATGGCTCCTTCGTGGCGCGAGCCTGACACCACCACTGCGTCCTGTGTCACCTGTGTGCTCCAAGGAGGAGGACTACAGTTACAATAGTGCACAATCCTTCCTTGACCTCCTGGGGAACAAAGAATATGTGTCTTTTACAGGGCCGGTGGCCCAGCTGATGCCTGATGTATCTCCTCCACACCTGCTCCTACTCTTGCTTGCATCATGCACCATGCAGGTCTCCTTGGTCACCACCCCCTCCCATTGCTTCAGCTTCCACTGCCTCAGCTCCCTCATATACCTGTACACCACAGGTTTAGCTCTCTCTCCAGTAGCTCCACCATCCCCACCATCGCTGTATCCAAGACGTCAATGTCCAGCAACACAGGCCGCTCCTGACCAGGTACCACCACAGCCAGCACCAAAATCTGCACCTGTCTCCCAACAGGTTGATGAGGAGTCCCTGCAAAAGCTCATCGTCTACAATGATGACCTGTGGGACCACCAGATCTATGTGCAGGACTACATTGAGCAAAGATTCCAGGTGCTGGGTGAAAGGGTATTTTCCTTGTGTCATGTCCTCCACTCCCCTGGTGTAACGGGTGCTATAGCGCTCACAATGGAGTAGCGTAGTTGGGATCGTAATGGACAGACTTATCTGATACCAGGTTACAGAGCAGAACGTATAAATTGACCTGATCTCCCTAGCCAGGGGGTATAACGACAAGCCTGAGTAGCAACTAAGCTCAAATGGTTTTGAGACCAAAAGATCACTTAGTGCAAACACATGAACTTCAGTCAACTGTAAACATAACCTGGGTACATGAATATAGTTATTTGCACAGCGGTTTATACACAGAGTATTGCTGCGGTTGATACACAGCGTGTTGATGCGGCTGATGAATTGTGCAGACTGCAGGGCAGTCACACCAGCAGCAGACTTAATGGTTTTGTAGCAACCAAACAGTGCGGAACGCAACACGTTAGTAGATTCCCCTGATCTCCTGGCACAGCAGATATGAACACAATTGGATGCCTTGTGATTAGGACTTAAACCTGATAATGAGCTCAACTGCAGCCAAAAGCGAGATGTGGGTTCGCCAAGGTGGCGGGCAGACCCCCAACCAAGACACATGCGGTGAAACATACAACCGCTATACTGCACACAAACTAGGAATCAGCAAATAGAATGGTCAAACGAAAAGCCGGGTCGAAAACGTGAGCAGGATGCTCAGACAGAAATGGGTTGGCAACTGGTAAATCAAAGCACAATGATACAAGCCATGCGGAAACTAAACTCCACGTCAAGGCACTGAGCAATCTCT
The DNA here is from genome assembly GCA_009667805.1 of Leptobrachium leishanense. Lineage (NCBI taxonomy): Eukaryota > Metazoa > Chordata > Amphibia > Anura > Megophryidae > Leptobrachium > Leptobrachium leishanense. The sequence continues at coordinate 214,160,750 of CM019067.1, read as the reverse complement.
CGCGCCCTGCTTTAAACCTGGCGGCTCCTCGTGACCACACCAGTCCCCGCACCCTCAGACGCCGATCGGCCATCACCAAGTGCTGGCACCCAATCAGCCAGTGACCCAGAAGTATGTCCAGACCCCCCATGCAGCTCTGCGGGGGCCGAGGACGTAACACCTGGGTGCCCAGCGGCCAGCACCGGCATCCTTCACTGGCTGGCCACCGAGTGAAATAGACGGAATGGTAACTGGTACGGTGAAGCGGGCGCGGTGTGATGACGCGGTGCTCGTCGGATTCAAAACCAGGAGGAGATAGGAGATAGGATATGAGAATCTGACCCATTGCTCTATCATGGTTCATTCTTCCTCAGTGCAATCCTCGATTTACTTCTGTGTTAGCTCTCCTATGTATGACCCTGGCTCTGTCTGATTACCCGATTTGACATTAACCCCTGGCATTGACTGACTATCAGATTTGGCCTTAACCCATGGCATTGTCTGACTACCTGATATGGTTTTAACCCTTGACTCTGTCTGAGTACTCGCTCTGGTGTTTATATTCTGGCTCACGTTAAGCATTTGTTCTGATTTTCTGATTTTGTTTGTGTTGTCTATCTGCGTGCAGGGATTAGATAGATAGATAGATAGATATATCTGTGACATTATGACACGGCCATGGATCCTGCAGATATATTTTCCTATCTGGCCACTGTTGCGTCACGACAGGACAAACAGGATCACAGAATGGACCAGTTCGCCCAAGCTCTGCAAACCATATTGACACGGATGACTCACTTGCAGCCTTCTCCGCCCATTACTGTGCCAGCTACTTACATCTCATGTAAATATGACCACTCCATTGAGATTTGATGGCACAATGGGTGCTTGCTGAGAATTGTTGACTCAGGTTCACATCCATTTTGAGTTAAATCCTGCTATATGCCGTTCTGACAAAGCAAAGGTGGATTTCATAATAATCCATTTATCTGATAAGGCGCTTCTCTGGGCTACTCTCTTGTGGGAGAATAATAAACCCATCATTTATGATTATGAGGGGTTTGTTCGGGAGTTACACTAAACCTTTGATCCTACTAGGCTAAAGCAGCTGGTAAGGCCTTGTGGTTACAGATTCTAGTACCCCCAAACTCAGTACTTCCATCGTGGTGCCCCTTATGCTGCACTAGGAGGTTAGAGGGTAGGTGATCGTAGCTCCATAGAATAGACGACATGTAGTACTGTGACCAAACAGGTGAAGCTGACCCGTGCATGGTGAGCACCAAGCTTGGAATGCTTTTATTCTGGGTTTTCAGTACAAACAGCGTTTCCTCTTACACACCCACCCTTGTCTACAGACAAAGGGCTGTGATATCCAGTCCAAAGCAGTTACTGGGAAGTTGGAGTATGAGCAGAGCAACTGGTTAGATTGTAAACTCTCTAGCAGGGTCCTCTCTGCTACTGTCTATGTGTCTAATTGGTTTGTGTATTGTAATTCTGTCTTACCCATTGTACAGTGCTACAAATCTTGTTGGTGCATTATAAAAACTTATAACTGTAACTGTTACAGTGGCAAGAAAAAGTATGTGAACCCTTTGGGATTACGTGGAGTTTTGCATGAATTGGTCATAAAATGTGCTCTGTTCTTCATCTAAGTCAAAACAATTTGAAAAACACAGTCTGCTTAACATATAATGTTTGTGTTGTATTATTTTTTCATGTGTTTATTGAATATAACATGTAAACATTCACAGTGCAGGGTGGAAAAAGTATGTGAACCCCCTAGCCTAATGACTTCTCCAAGAGCTAATTGGAGCCAGGAGTGATCCAACCTTGAGTCCAATCAGTGTGATATTATTGGATCTGTTGCTGAAAGCTGTCCTTTAAAAACACACACCAGTTTTGGGTTTACTGGTTTCAAGAAGCACTGCCTGATGTGAACCATGCCTCGCAGAAAAGAGCTCTCAGAAGACCTACGATCAAGAATTGTTGACTTGCATGAAGCTGGAAAAGGTTACAAAAGTATCTCCAAAAGCCTTGGTGTTCATGTGTCCACGGTAAGACAGACTGTCTACAAATGGAGAAAGTTCAGCACTGTTGCTACTCTCCCTAGGTGTGGTCGTCCTGTAAAGATGACTGCAAGAGCACAGCGCAGAATGTTTAATGAGGTAAAGAAGAATCCTAGAGTGTCAGCTAAAGACTTACAGAAATCTCTGGCACATGCTAACATTTTTGTTGACACATCTACAATAAGGAAAACATTAAACAAGAATGGAGTACATGGGAGGACACCACGGAGGAAGCCATTGCTGTCCAAAAAGAATATTGCAGCACATTTGAAGTTTGCAAAAGAGCACCTGGATGTTCCACCGCACTACTGGCGAAATATTCTGTGGACAGATAAAACCAAAATTGAGTTGTTTGGAAAAAACACACGACACTGTGTGGAGAAAAAAAGGCAAAGCACACCAACGTCAAAACCTCATCCCCACTGTAAAACATGGCGGAGGGAGCATCATGGTTTGGGGCTGCTTTGCTGCCTCAGGGCCTGGACGGATTGTTGTCTTTGATGGAAAAATGAGTTTGTCAAGACATTTTGCAGGAAAACGTAAGACCATCTGTCCGCCAACTGAAGCTCCGCAGAGGATGGGTGATACAGCAGGAGAATGACCCAAAGCATAGAAGTAATTCAACAAAAGAATGGCTTCAAGAAAACAAAATACGCCTTCTGGAGTGGCCCAGTCAGAGTCCTGACCTCAACCCGAGTGAAATGCTGTGGCATGACCTTAAGAGAGCGATTCACACCAGACCTCCCAAGAATATTGCTACACTGAAACATTTTTGTGAAGAGGAGTGGTCCAAAATTACTCCAGATCGTTGTGCAGGTCTGATCTGCAACTACAGGAAACGTTTGGTTGAGGTTATTGCTGCCAAAGGAGGGTCAACCAGTTATTAAATCCAAAGGTTCACATACTTTTTCCACCCTGCACTGTGAATGTTTACATGTTCTGTTCAATAAAACATGAAAACCTATAATGTTTGTGTTGTATTATTTTAAGCAGACTGTGTTTTTCAAATTGTTGTGACTTAGATGAAGTTCAGAGCATATTTTATGACCAATTCATGCAAAACTCCACCTAATCCCAAAGGGTTCACATACTTTTTCTTGCCACTGTACATACAGAGACACACAAGGAAAACAGCACAGTATATCACACAACACTCTACCCTAAATATAGGGGCAATGAATTCTAAGAAAATTAAATGCAAATAAACATTGTGGCGGCCGTTCCGTCACACCTGTGTCGTGTCAAACGGGGAAGCAGAAAGATGTCAAACTATGCCATTGAATTCAAAACTCTTGCTTCCGATGTCCACTGGACCAATGAGTCTCTAGTCTTAGCATTCACTGAAGGGTTATCTGATTCCTTAATGCATGAGCTAGCACCCATGAAATTGCTAGAGGAAATGAAGGATCTTCTAGAATTCTGCACTGCTCTGGACGATCAAATCAGGGATAGGAGAACTCCCCGAGAGAAACCTAGATGAATGCTGCCCAGTATACCCCCTGTGTGTCTGACCCCAAAGGAGGAATCCTCACCCGTAAAACCCATGCAGATGGGTCACACTGCATTGTCTGAGGAACAAAGACCCCAGAGAATACGGGAAGGATTATGCCTTTCCTGCGGTGCCCAGGGACATTTTAGGTTATAATGTCCCAGACGTCCCCTAAGAGTCAATACATGGGAAGACTGCCACACCTACGGCAACTAAGGAGATTAGCCCTAGGTGTGATGTATGTCTCCAGAAGAAAAATGCCATGGCCTTCATTGATTGTGGTGCTGCAGATAATTTCTTTGACCAATGCTTTGCTTTCAGCCACCCGCTTCCTTAGATGGAAAGAGAGATACCTCCATGATTTTGAAAACGAGAGAAATCTCAATGTATCCTTCCTGGTAAAATCCTTTATAAATTTTGTACCTAAAGTGTTTAGGTCTACCGGGGTTTTGCACAAAGAGTCGATCACTTTCCAGATTATTGATTCACCCTCCTGTGGTTCTGGGTTTCCCATGGTTATAAGAGCTTCATCCTGTTCTAGACTGGACTCAAGGTGACATCCAGTCTTGCAGTCCTTACTGTTTGTCCTAGTGTCTCATGTTTGTAAGGACCATTGGCAGTCTGAATGTTCCTACCCCTTCTCCTTTATCTACCGAAGTACCCGACTGGTATACTGATCTTATGTAGGTGTTTGACAAATTTAAGACTGAGATATTGCTACCCCATTGGCCATATGACTGCACCATTTGAACTGCTCCCCAGTACCATGCCCCCTAAGGGAAGAGTGTATCCGTTAGCTCAGAAGGAGAATCATATCATGGAGGAATACATCAAAGACAATTTAGCCAGAGGGTTTATAAGGCGTTCCACTTCACCAGCACGGACAGGCTTCCTTTGTTTCCAAAAATGGGGGCGATAAGTGTCCTTGCATAGACTATCGGGGTCTAAACCGTATCACTGTCAGGAATGTTATCCTACACAATTGATTACTGAACTGTTTTACAGATTAAGAGGCACCACGGTTTACACAAAGGTTAATTTACAAGGTGTCTACAATTTAATATCCAAATATGCAAAAAGGACATATCCAAAGAGGACATGAATAGAGGACAGCCTTCAATATCAGGAGCAGGTACTATGAATACCTAGTAATGCCTTTTGGGTTATGTAACGCCGCTAATGTCTTCCAAGATTTCATAAACAACATTCTAAGGGATTTTCTACAGTCCTTTGTTATAGTGTATCTCAATGACCTATTGATTTACTCCCCGGACCTAGACACTCAAAATAAGCACGTTCATACAGTTCTTAAGCAATTACTGGAGAACGGTCTTTATTGTAAATTGGAGAAATGTTTATTTGACATAACAGCAGTACATTTTCTTGGTTATGTTATTACTCCAGAGGGGTTCAAAATGGACCCTTTCAAACTGTCTGCTATCCTTGAGTGACCCCCTACCCCAAGGTTTAAAGGCATACAAAGATTCATGGTTTCACAAATTATTACAGAAGATGCATTAAGAATTTTCTGGTTGCACCCATAACAGCCATGACAAAAAAGGGTCCCCATAACCAGAAGTGGACTCCCTTGGCTATACAAGCTTTTGAGGCCTTGAAACAGGCCTTCACTACTGCATCTGTATTAGGACACCCTGATCCCAGACGTTTCTTTCAGTTGGAAGTAGATGCATCTGAAATTGGCATTGGAGCTGTTCTATCTCAGTGAGTTGCCCAAACAGTCATTGCATCCATGTGATTTATTTTCGCATAAACGGTCTCCATCTGAAATTAATTAAGATATAGGGAATCGAGAATTGTTGGCAGTAGTATCTGCCTTATCTGAATGGAGACACATGTGTTAGAGGGGTCTCGTGATCTGATTTATTATCACTGACCATAAAAATTTGATTATACCTAGGCAACGCTAAGAGGTTGAACACCAGACAAGCCAGGTGGTCGTTACTGCTCTCCAGGTTTAACTATATCCTCACGTACAGACTTTGTCCTGACAATACTAAAGCAGATGCCTTGTTCAGACATGTACAATACCAAAATCCCATAGTTCCCCATGATCGTATTATTGTTTCTGCTGTTATTTTGGTTTCTTCTTCTCTTCTGGAGCACCTCCAGGCTGCGCAGGTCACTGTTCCTTTGGAGAAACCTTTAGGAATAGTGTTCGAACTCGAACTGTCCAAATGTTCGAACTCGAACTCAATACAAGTCAATGGGGCTGAAAATTCGATTTGTAGAGTGCCCTCCAAGAGGGCATATATGCTAGATATTTGCCATAAAAGGCAGTTAGGGTCCGGGTAGTGCCCTGGGGGACAGGAAACAACAAGGACAAAAAGTTTAAAAAAAACACGTTTTTAACCCTTTCGCTGCTGAGGTGTTTCACGCCTCTGTGCTGAGCTCATTTTTACCTGTTTCGCTCATCTTGTTTAAACGCGTTTTGAAGGCTTATTTTAGTATATGACCCAGACATATTATATATCGTTCTTTCCGTCAGACTCGGCAGATTCATAATATGTCATTATTATATGTATACGTCATGTCCTGTCTGTATATTATAACAAAAAATGCAATAAAATATGAATTTTCAATAATTTACAACGTGTAAAGTGTTTTGTTTTCACATTTTAACATGCGAGCAATTGCGGTTATATTTTGTATGGGGTGTGCTTGTTAAAAAAATTAGAAATTGGGTCTCGTTACATTTTTTTTTGGGGAAAATTACGTAATTTTTAACAAACGCACCGCATACAAAAATCGTTAGTGCAGCATCATTGTTCACATTATAATTGAAATGGGAACAATATTGCTGCATTAACAAACCAAAAATTATTTTTATTTTTAATTTTTATTTTTTTAAAAAAAACTTTTTTCATTGTCTGGCCGATCCAACAATATCAAACATTAACCCCTAACTGCCACGGATCAGGAGATAGGGGGTTCATTGGAACCCCCTATCTCCACCATTGGTGGCAGTTAGGGGTCAACTCCAGGACTGGCGTCATCGTGCTATGCACGATGACGCCAGTCCTCAGGGGGAGTTCCTGGAGGCTTGGCCAACATCCAAGATGTCGGCCAGCTCCGGGAAAGGATCACGAATCGGTGCTTTTCGGCGCCGATTCGTGATCCGGCCCCCATGGGGTTAATGCCAGGTACCGTTAGGAAGGGCAGGCTGTGCCCTTCCAAACAGTGCCTGGATTAACCACCTGCACCCCGGCGATCGGGATGAAGAACGCCCCGGCCACTTTTCAGCGGTTGATCGATCGCCTCCTCGATGGCCTCCAGGAATTCGCTTGCGCGTACCTGGACGACATCGGCATCTACAGCCAGACTTGGGAGGAACACCTTCACCATCTGGGGGTGGTATTCGCTCGGATAAGGGACGCCCACCTGACCCTTAAACCCGCGAAGTGTAGGATAGGGATGTCCGAGGTACAGTACCTCGGCCACCGGGTGGGTCGGGGAACCCAGCGTCCAGAACCGGCCAAGATAGAAGCCATTCTGGAGTGGCCCACCCCCATCACCAAGACTCAGGTCCTCGCTTTCTTGGGCACGGCAGGGTACTACCGGAAATTCGTTCCCAACTATAGCGTCCTCGCCAAACCCCTGACCGACCTGACTAAGAAAACCCTGCCCCGCCAAGTCCTGTGGTCCCCGGAGTGTGAAACCGCCTTCCAACAACTGAAGACCGCCCTAACCCAAGCACCCCTCTTGGCAGCTCCCAATTATAGCAAACGCTTTATTGTCCATACAGACGCATCGATGGTCGGACTGGGAGCCGTACTAAGCCAAGTGGGGGACGACGGGGGGGATCATCCGGTGGCTTACATCAGCCGCAAACTCCTACCCCGGGAGGTGGGATACGCAGCGGTCAAGAAAGAATGTCTGGCTTTGGTTTGGGCCCTGCGAAAGTTCCAGCCGTATGTGTACGGGCGGTCCTTCACCGTAATGACGGATCACAACCCCCTGGTGTGGCTCAACCAGGTGGCGGGGGAGAACGGCCGCCTGTTGCGGTGGAGCCTGGCCCTCCAACCTTTTAACTTTTCTATCCAATACCGGCCCGGGCCACAGAACGGGAATGCCGACTGTCTATCCCGGCAATCGGCCCGGGAACCCGGAGATCCAAGCTCCCCGACTTCCCCTATTTGACCCGTGTGGGTCCAACCGGGTCCGTCGGACTCATTTGAAGGGGGGAGAAATGTCATGGAACGGACATAGGGGCTCTGACCAGCGAGCCCCAGAACTAACAGCCTGGGACATTTCAAAGATCTTTTTCTTTATTTGAGACTCTTTCGGTTTTGCGTGTTGAAATTCAATTGTATGCTAATTTCTGTGTACATTAGCTCTGAGTGGGTGTGTAATCTGATGATGCAAGCATGCCATTGTATGCAAATTGAGTTCCCATTCAAGCCTGGGCATGTCTCCTTTGTGTGTGAGATGTTTAAATGCGTGTCCCATTTTGAGTAAAAAGTCAGTTCAACTGCGTTTGACTTGAAGCATACAGCCCCGTTTGGTGTCGTCATTTCATTGCTAAAATCACAGTGCAGGAGACACTCTGCGGTCTCCTAGCTCCCCACTACGCAGAACGGGTCAACTTAATTCGGCAGCACCATCTCGCCAAGTAACGCCAGGGTCATCTCAGGCCGCTCGAGACGCCAAGTGCCGTGACACTCGGTAGTCGGGCCTGACGCCATCAAGAGGGGGTCAGATTGGAGCACACCCGCAGACGGATAACACCCCATTCCGTCACACAATGCACCTCCTTGTCGTAATGGTTGAAGGTAACGAGGAGTACGAAGTCCAAGCCGTTCTTGACTCTATGTCTAGAGGACATCTCCAGTGTTTGGTGGACTGGAAGGGATATTTCTCTGACAGGTCCTGGCTTCCTGCCTTGGAAGCCCATGCGCCCAGGCTGGTTCACAGCCTGGGTGCATGGTAGGTTTCATTTCATGGTAGGTTTCATTTTGCACATCCACATTCACCAGGTGGTTGTCCAGCTTCCTGCAGAGGGGGGCTTCTGTTGTGTCCTCCGTTCCCCGGGGTGCCCAGTGGCTGCTCGCTGGTGAAATAGCTGACGATTCTGGCCACGGGACGTACAGCGTGATGATGCAGTGCCTGTCAGATTCAAAATCAGGCAGTTGAAGGCAGTTGAATCTGACCCATTGCCCTTTCATGGTTCATTCCTCCTCAGTTCGCTCCTCGATATACTTCTGTGTTAGCACTCCTGTGTATGACCCTGGCTCTGTCTGATTACCCGTTCTGGCAATTAACCCTTGGTGTTTTCTGACTACCCAATTTGGCATTATCCTTTTGTTCAGGTTTTCTAGTTTACTGGTTTCCTTTGTATTGTTTGTCTATTCTGTGTGTAGAAATCCAGATATCTAAAGACTGGCAGTGTAGGTAGATTATCTACGTGCAAGCTAAAGAGGGGGTGCTGATGGTGGAGCTGAATAATTTCCTCACCTCCATAATGAATATCTTGGTGGAGCAGCAATGGGCAAGATTACCCATACCCATACTGCCACCACCATCGGAAGTTGCTGTCCAGGTGCCCCTGCCTCACTCATTGCAACTCCAGCAGTCTCTGCCCAGCCATCTACCTCTGCTGGTTTGTACTCTGCCCCAACGTCTGTTGCTGCAAATGCCTCATCAGCTGCCTCTGCACGCTCCTCCAGAGTGTGTGCCCGTCCGAGACCCAAGAGGCTTAGGAGCAGGTGATTTTTTTTTTGTCTATTTCAGGTGTTTGTTTAGTTAATATTCTCAGTTACATAGTTACATAGGCTGAAAAAAGACATGCGTCCATCGGATTCAGCCTCTCCCACATCACATACTGCTATTGTTTCAAAAGAAGGCAAAAAACCCAGTCTGAAATGCTTGCCAATATGCAACATACTGGGAAAAAAATCCTTCTTGACCCCAGAATGGCAGTTATTTAATTATGTTTTATATAAAGCTTTAAAGTTAAGTTCTGTTTCATAATTAACAATTAACATGAGGTCATCTGCGTGACAGGATATAATGCTTTACTATGGTAATGTCGTTATACATTCCTGTCTATTCCAGCTTGGTTCCTACATAATGGTCTACAACTATAAGATTCATTCATTAACATTTGTGTCTAAGGTTACTTCTCTATAGATCCAGTAACAGATCCATTAGGTCTCCACTCATTGAAGTTCATATTATTATACCTGATTGTATTCCAGCAATTACAAAGACAGATGCCTGTTGTGCTGAATCTTTTTTTTTTTTTATATTGAAGAAAAATAGTTTTGAAGAGTACAATCATGTTAGTTGCTTCTCACATACTGTACAATAATACAGTGCCAAAAACAATATTGGGTGTCAATAGATCATATACTTTGTCCACTCTAATGGGCGCTGCTCGCTCAAAGTGGATCAAGGCTGGTCATATATCACCTACACCAGTGTCTGTCTAAGCAGATAGTACGTTTATACAAACAAATAATTGCAGAATAAATAGACGTCAAATCCAATAAAGCATATTACTTAAAAAATGACTGAATGTACTCAGATTGTGATGCAGTGAGTCCATCTAGATCAGATAGATACAGGTGACCGATAAAACCCTCAGTGCCTTTAGATGCCCGATAGTCCAAAACGTCTTTGTGTCTGCATAAGTACGGGACTGGGTGAGGGTACTTCACTGGTCCTTGTCCTTCTGGGGCCTTTGTTCCCTTTAACCTCAGAGATATAAGCAGAGACAAATGGCAAGGAAAATTGTGCAAATTGTCACTGATCAGATAATGATGAAAGTAAAAAATAGTTCCACTTACATGGTTCAGGGCTAGAAATTAGCAAATTTTTTCGCATTGTTAACCCATAAAGGTGGCCAAACATCCCTTCTTTGACTGCTCCTCTTTCTCTTTTCCTTTGCTTGGGAACTGCAGGGCCGGGGATCCTTGTTTGCCTCCACTCACATGGGTCTCCGGGTTCCGCTTGCAGGTGAATAAGGATAATGGGAGATGAAGAGAATAATCGCCTCCAATTGTCCGTCCTTTAACCCCTAAGACCCTGTCTTAGGCACACCTTGAGTTAACTCTCCTTCTGCGCAGGGAGAGAGAAATCTTCAAAGAAAACACACGAGGCATGTATCTTAGTCTGGCACTTCTCTCTGCCGTTTCAACGTTTTTTTTTTTCAAATGTAAAATTTTATTTTCAGGTATACATCAACATACAGTAATCTAAAGATATCATAGCGGTACAGCGCATATCAAATAACCATAGTGTCAAAATAACAACATCTGTAACAGAGATATGATAAACAATCGACTGGGAGAGATAACCGTTAAGTTTAGCTATGATAAGGTGGTCGTTGCTCCTGGTCTATATAAAAAATATATATATATATACATGTTGTCTTATGTCCTGTTTCCCTGTATGGTCGGTTTGTGTCTCTGTGTTGAGTCTGTTCCCGATGACAGCAAGGCCTTTTTTTTTTTTTTTTTTTCTTGCTAATTATTAAAGTTGCCCTCGCAATTGAGACCTTTTTTATATATATATATATATATATATATATATATATATATATATATATATAAAAAAGGTCTCAATTGCGAGGGCAACTTTAATAATTAGCAAGAAAAAAAAAAAAAAAAGGCCTTGCTGTCATCGGGAACAGACTCAACACAGAGACACAAACCGACCATACAGGGAAACAGGACATAAGACAACATGTAGGGTAAGGAGTTTAAGAGCGGTGTATAGAAAAGAGAAAGAAAAGAAGAGCAATAGGGAGGAGAAAGTAGGGTACAGAAAAATATGTTAGGGATAGGAGTGATTAGGAATGAAGTCGGGGGAATTCTGAGATAGGAAGACTATGGGGATAATCGGAAAGGGATATAAGTGTCCGCGGTCCAGGAAAACAGCAATCATTCAAATTTCTTAGTCCTCGCCTCTCTCCTCCTCGCTCCGTATTAGTGACCGAAATGCCAGAGAGGAGCAGTATTCATTCCAGTGATACCAAACCTCCATTGAGTGCTGTGCCGCTTGTGCAGATGGGAGTGCCAGTTCTTCTATGGAACGTAGCGTTTCAAGTCTGTCAACCAGGGTTTTAGTGGAGGGAATGGATGCAGATCTCCAATATATGGGTATAAGTGATCTGGCAGTCAAAAGAATGCAAAGTAAAAAGGATTTCTTCAGAGTTTTCACGGAGTATGGGACATGCAGGAGCAAGAGAGTCTGAGGTGTAAAGTCTAAGATTACATCCGTGGCGTTTCAACGTTTTTGACACACTTTTTATGCTTCTGTCTCTTTATTTCATTGGTTAACATTTCAAAACATAGCATAGTTCATTGGCCAGTTTCAATACAGGTCTGGTGACGCATTTCTGGACAGTCCCGTGGCCCGAGACATGTGATTTCTTGAGACATGTGATTTCTTGAGACATGCTAGCCATCAGCACTTTTGTCATTTCAGAGAAACTTGCAAACATCAGCATTTTATCACTTCAGAGACATTTGCAAACATATTGAGAAGTGAAACTTAATCCTATAATACTGCTGATTATCAATTTATCTTAAAACTATTTCTTATATTTAACCCTTTCGCTGCTGAGGCTTTTCCCGCCCCTGTGCTGAGGTCATTTTTTACCTGTTTTGCGCATCATGTTTAAACGTGTTTTGAAGGCTTATTTTAGTATATGACATCGACATATTATATATCGTTCTTTCCGTCAGACTCGGTAGATTCATAATATGTCATTATTATATGTATACGTTATGTCATGTTTGTATATTATAACAAAAAATGCAATAAAATATGTATTTTCAATAATTTACAGCGTGTAAAGTGTTTTTTTCCACATTTTAACATGCGAGCAATTGCGGTTATATTTTGTATGGGGTGCGCTTGTTAAAAAAATTAGAGATGGGGTCTCGTTACATTTTTTTTTGGGGAAAATGACACCATTTTTAACAAACGCACCGCATACAAAAATCGTTAATGCAGCATCATTGTTCACATTATAATTGAAATGGGAACAATATTGCTGCATTAACAAAAAAAAAAAAAAAAAAAAAAGTGTTTATTTTTTTTTATAATTTTTTTTTTTAATTTTTTTTTATTTTTATTTTCTTTTTTTTTTTTTTTTACAATTTTTTTTACTTTCATGTTTGTATCGTTGGAACGGCCATGCTCTGGCCGATCCAACGATATCAAAATTTAACCCCTAACTGCCACGGATCGGAGATAGGGAGTTCATTGGAACTCCCTATCTCCACACTTCGTGGCAGTTAGGGGTTAATGCTAGGACTGGCGTCATCGTGCTGCGCACGATGACGCCAGTCCTCTGGGGGAGTTCCCGGAAGCTTGGCCGACATCCAAGATGTCGGCCAGCTCCCGGAAGGATCGCAAATCGGCGCTTTTCAGCGCCGATTTGCGATCCAGCTCCCCAGGGGTTAATGCCAGGCATCATTTGGAAGGGCAGGCTGTGCCCTTCCAAATGATGCCTGGGTTAAGCCCCTGTGAGCCGCCGATCGGGAGGAGAGAGGTCCGAAGGACCTCCCCCCCCTCCCTTTCAGGCGCCTCCTCCGCACATGCGGGGGGGCGCCTGAATTATGTGTCATCGCGGGGGCGCGATGACACATAATAATGGCGGCCACTGCTCCGGATGCCGGGCTGACATCCAGGATGTCAGCCCGCACCGGAGGGGCCAGCGATCGGCCGGAACCCGGCCGAACGCTGACCCCAATGCGAGGACGCGCTCAGCGCGTCCTCCGCATACCAGGGGGAATGCTGAGGACGCGCTGAGCGCGTCCTTAGCATTCAAGTGGTTAAACCTTAATTTATCTATTAATATTATAATTCATGGGGTGTTATTTAACTACTTATAGGGTCCTTCTTATAGGTCAGCAGATGGTGGTCTGAGGATTCCTTTTCCTTCAATCCCCTCTTAGAATCATAGTATGATCATACTATTTGATTCTTTCTTTGTTTCATCTATCTACTGTAAGTTAGTATGGGTTGGGGAGCGAGACCCTCAATACCCACGTGGATCAATATAGAACCAGGGGGCGGTACCTGCCACGGAACGGGTAACACATGGCAGTCTCCCAGTGCCTATTTATCTTCCTAACCTACAGTATATTTTACTTCCGATTAGCTATTCGGCGGAGTTGGACATATTCTGCATAATCATTTGGAGTGGACGGCAGAGGTGTACTGTACATCATGGTGATGGGGTTACCCTTGGCCATCATTCGTTTCAGACAGGGCATGAGGCAATAGACTATTACTGCAATACAAAGAACAATTAACAATAGTATAATGCCTAGTTGTATCAGGGCCTGTCTCCACCCTTTAAACCACCCGAAGTATTGATCCCAAGGGTTATCTATTCCAGAGTTACGTTTCATTTCTTCGGAGAGCTCAGTTAGTTTTTTTTATGGCTCGGGTCACCTTTCCATTTGGGCCTACATTATCAGGGATGTAGGTACAGCATGTACCTGTCCCCTCTATCATTTTGCATACACCTCCTTTTTCAGCCAATATCATGTCCAGAGCCATCCGGTTCTGGAACGTCATAATGGATGTGGATTGTAGTTGGTCAGCGAGGCCCTGTAAAGCTTTGCGAGTATAATTAACAAATCTCTGCTGGTTATAATATAAATAGTTAATCCAATCTACATTCTTATTAATAGTAACAAGAGGTGCTAGGAATGACTCAAACCCTGCCTTTACCTGATCCCTTGCTTTAAATTCATCAGGGACCCCTCTTGGTACCCCTATAGCATCAATATAGACATGCGGATCAAGACTACCTTGTGGGCTTGGGACTTTCCTTTTCCTGCGACGTGAGCTAATATTTGGAATTTCCTCAGGATCCGAAACAATATGAAATCCCATTATGGCCTTAGCTAGGGCACATTCACCTGACCATTGAAGGGGCAGATGCGCCCTAATCTTGAGGTCTCCACATATCCAGTAGAGATCCCCAATCAGAAAAACTTGATTCTGTAACTTAGTACTGTTGATATTGCTATAATTGGCACAATAACCCTTGGGGAAGAAGGTGAGGTTCCTACCTTTTTCTACTGACCTATAGCAGGTATAGTTCCCTGGGTAAACATGTATCCCTTCTCCTGGTTGTGGGAGGCGTGTTAGTATGGGGTAGCTATTCTTCCAATATTCACATAAACTCTGGCTATCAGTGGTGTTAGTATATAAACTAAGAAAACATTCTTCTACATCTTGCGGAATATTAAAAGGTACGGTGCCTAGATGCGGCCTAGCAGCACCACACACATAACAATTTGTACGGTTATTGTTTAGGGCACTAAATTTTACCCATTCTAGCCAAACATTTACATCTGAAAATCCTGTTTCCATTGCTATGCTGTCTTCATAGGTGGGATTGGCTATTGATTTGGTGTTAGGTAGGAGAGGAGGAGGTCTCACTACCTCTCCATATTTCCTGGGTAGGAATGGGTTCTCTTCCTTCTTATAAATGGCCATATCTTGGAGTTTGAACTTATATCGAGGGAATTTGGTTGTGGCAGTTGCGTACATTCCCATTACATAGACACCCGTGTCGGCCTGGGAAGGGTGGTGTATAGTCAGCGTCAATTGTACTGTCTGAGCTCCGCTTCTGATTGAGCACCGCCACCCACCTCTCCCAATCAAAGTCATACGATTTAATAGGCTTTGTCCCTTGGAACTGCGTCGTCGTGCGGCGCTATCTGGTTTATATCCCCATCTGTTAACTACTGCATCAGAGGTACCAAATCCCATATGGCCCGTGTCCCACCCCACTGCGCCCCAATAATCACAATTATGTCCCCAGTACTCATCGGTTACACATATATATACAGTTGCCTTGTACAGTATCATACTGCAGTCACCTGATCCTTTGTCACAGAATGAGCCTATGGTGCAATAATCAAAACCATAAGTGGCTACAGTTGTGCTGGAGGAATTGAACCAGAAAGTTGTGACCCCGTTATACATAGTCATGCCTACATCTGGGGAAGCAGATACTCCAGTAATGGTGGACAATAAAAAAACAACAGTGGCCAGACAGTGATGGTTTGGGTTGGGGTTCTTTCTGGTAGGGGGTGTGGACAATAGGGGTTGTGACATATGTTCCGAAGGGGGGGTAAACATATTATTTCAGTCTTTTTCTTCCCCCACATGCGTCTCCATACTCTTCGAAAAGGATCCTTGGTTGTCATCTTCTCCTTGTTGGAGGCCAGGGCTATCTGCCCTCGTGAGTGTCTCTTGGTCCGGGTCCTCTTCCTGATGGAGGCCAAGGCTATTAGCTGCCCCGATTAGTGCCCCTTGCAGGATTCTCTTGATCCTGGAGGCGTGGATCCAGACCGGGCTGTCCTCTGTCAGTATAGCTGTGCGGGTTACGGCTACCACCATGGTCTCTGGTCCATAGGCGAAATGCTCTGGTCTTTTTCCTTTCTGTAGCCGCTTTACCAGCACCTTGTCTCCTGGATTAAATGGGTGGGTAGGTTTGTCTGAAAGAAAGGGGGACTTAAATATAACTTCGTCTCTGGTTGTCTCGAGGGTTGAGATCAGCTGCCTAACATATTCATCCCTTATCTGCTCTAAATCCCCTGTCTCCACTGTTAGCCTACCTGTAGACCATGGTAATGGAAAGGGTCTGCCCATAAGTATCTCGAAGGGGGAGTAGCCTGTGTTCCTATTAACCGCCATTCTGATTTCAGCCAGAATGATGGGGAGTACCAATTTCCACTTCTTAAAGGTGCCCCCTGTTGCTTTCCTAAGGCGGTCCTTTACCGAACGGTTCATTCTTTCGACCAACCCGGAACTTTGCGGGTGCCAAGGAATGTGGTATTTCCATTCCACCTGCAAAGCTCGGACTAGACTCTTACTTACACGTGAGGTGAATGCTGTGCCTTTATCGGAATTGAGCTGCAGCGGGACTCCCCATCGTGGGATTATCTCCCATGTCAGTATACGCACTACAGTTTTTGCATCTTCTGCCTTTGTGGGAAATACCTCAGGCCATCGTGAAAACATATCCACGATGACTAGAGCATATTCTTGCCTTTTACCTTCTGTCCGAGGAATGTGTGTGAAATCTATTTGTAGGTGCGTGAAGGGGGTGGTAGGGTAGTCTAAATGTTGATGGTCTACCTTGTGTGGATTGTTTGGGTAATTCCTAAGGCATGTAATACATCTTGAGACATAATCTCGTACCAGGCTGCGCAAATTCTGGATGTAAAAATGCTGACTGAGTAAGGTGATGGTTGTAGCGATACTATTGTGGCCTACCCCATGAAAATGATCAATGAAAAGAGAGGCGCTACTCTGGGGAATACAGGGTTTCCCATCTTTTGTAATTAGGCCAGTATTTGAATTTTTTTGTAAAATGGGGTAGCACCAATCTTTTAGCTCTTCTGTGGTTGCATATTTTTGTAAGGTACAAAATAATTGGTCCCCATCCATTGTGGGAGGTCGCAAAACCGGCATTACTAGTTTAGCTATGTCCTGTTGTGCTGCTCGTTTAGCTGCTTGGTCAGCCAGATGATTCCCTTTTGCAATAGGATCTGAGGCTCTGGTGTGTGCTCTACAATGTAACACCGCTATCTGAGAGGGCATAAGAATGCTTGCTAGGAGGTCCGTGACCAGGGTTGAATGGGAAATCTTCTTGCCATCTGCGGCCACAAATCCCCTCTTTTCCCATATCGTCCCATGGTCATGGACCACACCATAAGCATATTTGGAGTCAGTGTATATCGTGACAGGTCTACCCGCATAGAGCCTGCATGCTCGTGTTAATGCAATCAGTTCTGCTGCCTGGGCAGACTGGTAGGGTACAGGCCCTGACTCTAGAACAGTGTCAGGGAGTTGAACCACTGCATAGCCTGCATGATAAGTGTTGTCATTGGGGCGGGTACAGGAGCCGTCAACAAAGACGACATCTGCGTCCGGAACAGGTGTTGACATGAGATCATGGGGGCGGGGTGCAGTTTCAGACTCAATGGAGAGAGCACAGTCATGTTCGAGTGGGATGGTATCTGAGGGATTCTTAAGACCCAGTAAAGCGTTTAGGATTGGTGCTGGACCAGAGACACTTGAACTGTATTCTATGTGCAGTGCAGGGTTGCTTAGCAGTGTGACTTCATATCCACTAAAGCGCTGTGATGACATGTGCTGTGTATGTATGCCCTTAAGTAAAGATAAAACATCATGGGTTGTGTGTAGGTGAGTTTCGTACCCTAGTGTGTATTGGCTTGCCATACTAACGGCCATTGCACATGCTGCCAGGGCACGCAAACAGGCCGGCATCCCTTGTACCGTTACTGGCAGAATCTTTGAGAAAAATGCTACGGGGCGCAACCGGCCCCCATGTTCTTGCGTCAGTACCCCGGCCATGGTTTTACAATTGTCTCTTGCAAACAGATGAAATGAAAGTACATAATCAGGGAGGCCTAGCGCGGGGCTTATCATCATTGCATTCCTGAGAACCTTAAAGGCATTTAACATTTCATTAGACCACGTTATCATATTGGATTGACCCAACAGGGTGGCTTGTCTCAGAATGTTATCGTAGTAGGAGCAGTCAGGGATCCACTGTCTGCAATAGTTTATCATGCCTAAGAATGACAGCATGTCCTTCTTAGTTTTCGGGTTGACCAGGCCCGTGACAGACTGGACTCTCTTCTGACTGATGCTCCGTTCCCCCTGTCTGAGAACAAACCCTAAATATTCAACTTGCGTTTGACACCACTGCATTTTTTTAAGGGAGACCTTGTGCCCACATTCCTGTAACCACCTAAGAAGTGATTTACCATCCTCCCGGCAGGCCTCCTCTGATGGACTGCATACGAGGAGATCATCCACGTATTGCAGCAGGACAGAACCATGGCTGGGGTGCCAGGATTTCAGAGTGGCCTGCAGTACAATACTGTAGACCACCGGGGCGTCAACGTACCCCTGAGGTAACCTTTTCCATGTAAATTGGGTGCCTTCAAATGTGAATGCGAACAGTAATGCCGTTTCCGGATGTATAGGGATGCTAAAAAATGCATTCTTCAGGTCAATTACAGAAAAATGTGTATGTGTCGCTGGAATGGATGAGAGTAATGTTGTAATGTCCGGGACTATTGGTGCAATGGGGATGACAAGGGAGTTAATGGCACGTAGATCTTGTACAAACCGCACTGTACCATCTGGTTTGCGTACAGGGTTAATTGGGGTACTGAAGGGGGAGACTACAGGTTCCAGGATGCCATCCTGTAGAAACTGGTCAATCATAGGACGTAGTCCGTCCTCCTTTTCTTTGGACAATGGGTATTGCTTCTGATAGACCGGTTGACAATTCTCGTGTAATATGGCTTTGTAGGGTGTGCAACTAATGAGTCCTGTGTCATAGGGCCCGTTGGACCATAATCGATCCAACTCTCGGAGTTCAGTGGGCAATGTGTCTGTAGTCATAAAAAAATGGTGTTGTTTGTCTAAAAACAAAGAAAGTGATGGAGAATCTATTATGAGACCCCTTGTTCTTGAATATATGTTGACTTCTAGTTTTCCCAGGAGATCCCTCCCCAGAAGACTGATAGGACAGTCCTCTATTACTGTGAACACATGATATAAAAGTGATTTACCGTCAGGAGTGGTGAGCGCTAGAGGGCGGGTGGAGAATGTGTTTGTGGATACCCCATTAATTCCCATGGAAGGTTCTGACTTAGCAAGTGGTCCAGAGTAATATTTGCTTTCTATCGTACTTGTGGTTGCACCCGTGTCAATAAGAAAACTAATAGGTTTGCCCTCTATGTGTAATGTCAACATTGGATCATCTTGCCACCCCCCTGTCAATTGGGGGAAAGTCAGGGTATCACCCCCCGGGCCCCTTCATTTATTTTCCCTGTCCCAGTTGATGGGGAACCTGGGCGCATCATCGCTTGCTGTTTGCTGGGTGGAAGGTTCCTGTCTTTTAGATTCTCTGTATAATTTCTGGTAATTTTGCGCATCTTCATCAGAAGCACAGCAGTTCCGGGCCCAGTGGCCTTTCCTGCCGCACCTATAACATGTTGATTCCTTTTCTGGGGTATAAGTCTGGCCGTTTGGTGTGTAGTTGTTATGAGTTGTCTGATTTTTGTTATTAGCATTATGTGTTCTAATCTGTCCTTGCCTCTGCAGGTTATGGGTCGGCTTTTTTCTTATTTCAAAACACCCTGCTGCCTCTTTCTCGTGTAGATGTGCTTCAAACTCATGGAGGGAATCTGAGGGCCAGCTAGATACCGCCTGGCGGACGGTTAGCACCAGGGCTGAGTCTAAATTGTTCATAAATGTAGAAATAAGATGGCTGTGGCCGCGTTCTTTTGGTAACCCTGCTTCTTCTGTCCAACAGATTAGGAATCTGCGCCAGAATTCGATCACTCCCTCCCCGGCTTTTTGTTTACAGGCTATGGCTATAGGAAGGGATGATCTTGCTTTAAACGCCCGTTTAAATTGGTTTTCTAGCTCATCCCACATTCTTGTAATTCCTTCTCTTGTATTTAATGGATAGTCCTCGGCTGATTTCTCTTTGGCAGGGACTGAGATCGATGGGATCTCATCCCAATCCCAAGAAGAATTTTTCTCTATTACCGTCAACAATCAGTCTCATGTCTTCCTGGGTAAAGTTGCGTCCGTTACATGCCTTTTTGAGGTAGTTTAATGCTCCTAGTGGGGCTTCTCGGGGTTTAGGACAATGTTTAAGAATTCTATTAATATCTTCTATTTCTATAGCCTTTTTGAGCAATTTATCTCCTACTGTCATAAACGGAAAGTGATTTTGTTTCTCAGCGCAAAATGTGTAAAATTCGGGAGGTTTTATCTCTGTTCCTGTTTGTGTGCGTGTTTTGATCTTAGGGATCGGACTTTTTATATCTTCCTCTTTTTCTTCTGCACTTTTCTCGTCTATCATATTTATGTCCCTAGTATCTTCTATTTGTGGTTTACTAGGGGCTGACGATGTACATTCGATTGCTGCAACAGCACCGAGTATTTCGGTGTCTTGGAAACCAGCAAGTGAAGGATACATTGAGTATTTGTAAGAGGAGGGGGGCCAGGGCCCAGTCCGCTCGTGGGACTTCCTGTTTTCTTCGTGGTATGCTTAATTCTATTTGATGTAATCTTTCGCTATTTAGACCATCTGGACTTGGTTTCTTGCATTGTTTGTTGGCTCTCTTAAACCAGTATCCTGCCACTATTAACCACTGCTCTCCTCCCAAACGCATATATTTCATATCCCATTGAGGGTCTCCTGCATAATGGGGCCATGCCTCGGTGTCACCAAGACATAAGCCCTTGACCATGTCCATATGAAATGGACTGTTATCTCCTTGTCTGGGAAATGGGTCACAGCTCCCAACTGCCTCTGTCCAAACTGCCATATTATCCACCCAAGGGTTAACAAGATAGTAATCTGTTCCTCCTACCCTTGCTACATATTCCTTGCATGTTTCTCCCACCAAAGGAAGGGGGTATTCTTTTATCTTACTGCTCTGTGTACCCATTGTTTCTAGTACAAGTTTCAATATCAGAAAACAGATAATCTATTACAATATTTTAGTATCAAGAGGAAAGAAATATAAAGGGATAGTTTTCTCATAGTGCTCGACTGCCACGGAAAAAAATCCGTGCATCTTCCCAAAACATGAGAAAGTCACTGACCGAGCGTCTACGGGTTAACTGGTTTCAGGCAGCCATGACCAATTCTGCCTTAAGAGTAGGACAAGAAAGAAAGAACTTATATAATTTACTCTATTATCACAACTGACACTCTAATATTCTTATACTCTATACATTTTATGAGGGTTAACGCAAGGTGTGATCAATTGGACATATAATGTCCCTTCTATGAGTGTGGTCCCTGACCTACTCCTTCTTTAAATAAACGGCCCCTGGCAACGTTTTCTTTTAATTTGTATCCCTGATACACTATAGGACATGGACAACTAATTTTAGTTCGAGATAAACGTTGTCATTGCCCTCGTCCAGACAAGACAATATACTCACCAGGACGAGGGGTGACCGTTCATGTCGGCAGTGCCTCCAGATTGAAGAGAATAATCGCCTCCAATTGTCCGTCCTTTAACCCCTAAGACCCTGTCTTAGGCACACCTTGAGTTAACTCTCCTTCTGCGCAGGGAGAGAGAAATCCTTCAAAGAAAACACACGAGGCATGTATCTTAGTCTGGCACTTCTCTCTGCCGTTTCAACTTTTTTGACACACTTTTTATGCTTCTAACGAAAACGTTGTCTCTTTATTTCATTGGTTAACATTTCAAAACATAGCATAGTTCATTGGCCAGTTTCAATACAGGTCTGGTGACGCATTTCTGGACAGTCCCGTGGCCCGAGACATGTGATTTCTTGAGACATGTGATTTCTTGAGACATGCTAGCCATCAGCACTTTTGTCATTTCAGAGAAACTTGCAAACATCAGCATTTTATCACTTCAGAGACATTTGCAAACCTATTGAGAAGTGAAACTTAATCCTATAATACTGCTGATTATCAATTTATCTTAAAACTATTTCTTAAATTAAGGTTTAAATATATCTATTAATATTATAATTCATGGGGTGTTATTTAACTACTTATAGGGTCCTTCTTATAGGTCAGCAGATGGTGGTCTGAGGATTCCTTTTCCTTCAGGAGATGTAGTGTAATTTAAAGGGATTTATTGGGCTAAGTAGGGTTGATACATAATAAAAACAATATAAAAATGGTCAAGTTATGTCCAGTGGATTGGGGGTTCTACAGAACGCGTTTCGCCAGTCACAATGCTGGCTCATCAGCTGTGGAACCCTCATGTATGTTCTGTGTATTTAAAAGGCTCTTTCTTCAACTTGATTGGTTCATTTACAGTACTTTCGTTTGCGATCTTTTTCGTGGTTGATTTTTTTGTTCGGCCACCATTGGATTAGGCTCCCGCTCACATGACCAGTAGCTGCCAATGGGAAAAGGCGAGGCGGTTCCTTTCGGTTTCCCTTTCTCCATGCCTGCCTGTGCGCTGCGGTCACTGTTGCGGTGTCAGAATTAGGGATGAGCCGAACACCCCCGAGTTCGGTTCGAATTCGAACTCGAACTTTTCAAATGTTCGAATTCGAACTCAAACTCAATACAAGTCAGTGGGACTCAAAATTAGATTTTTAGAGTGCCCTCCAAGAGGGCATATATGCTAGATATTTGCCATAAAAGGTATATGGGGGTCCGGGTAGTGCCCTGGGGGACAGGAAACAAGGACAAAAAGTAAAAAAAAAATGTTTTTAAAGGGACAGTGAGTTTTCCATGAAAATAAGGGTTAAAAATCAAAAAATTCCTTCAAATATCGTGCCTAGGAGGGCCCCATAACCTGCCCGTGAAGTGGCAGATTTCTAGGATGTATATAAACATTTAAAAACAAAAAAATGGCATTTCAAATGACAGTAAATGCTTTTCCTTTAATCTATTCATAAACAACTGCTTGGGGTGGCAGTCTGTATTAAAAGAGGAGACCGGGGTATCTCCGGTACATTCCGCTTATACTGCAGGGGTATCTCCGGTACATTCCGCTTATACTGCAGGGGTATCTCCGGTACATTCCGCTTATACTGCAGGGGTATCTCCAATACATTCTGCTTATACTGCAGGGGTATCTCCGGTACCCGGTTTCGAATGATACCCAACATGACCAGGTATAAAGTAAAAAAAAATAAAAACATGTTTTTTTTTTTGTGTTATTTTTATTAATGCAGCAATATTGTTCACATTTCAATTATAATGTGAACGATGATGCACTAATGATTTTTTTCTATGGGGTGCGTTTGCTATAAATCACGTAATTCCCCCCACAAAATGTAACAAGTCCCCATTTCAAATTTTTGTACAAGCGCACCCCATAGAAAACATAACCGCAAACGCTCATGTGCTAAAATGTGAAGAAAAAAGAACACTTTACACACTGCAGATGATTAAAAATTCAATTTTTATTGCATTTTTTGTCATAATATACAGGCAGGACATGACGTATACATATAAAAATGATATATTATCAGTCTGCGGAGTCTGCCGGAAAGAACGATATCTAATATGTCTGGGTTATTTAATAAAATAAGGCTTCAAATCGCGTTTAAACATGATGAGCGAAAGCGGTAAAAATGAGCTGAGCACACAGCAGTGATATGCAGCATATTAGAGGAGAGAAATTAACACTTCTCAGAAGCAGACACCACACCCTCAGTATAGTCTACATACATACAAAGTATCAAATTCATTAGAACAGACTAAAAACACCTGGTGTTTATGCCCGTTTGTGAACACAGGTCATTTAGAGGTGAGAATCTTTGCACGTACACATTAGTTTTTAATTCAATATCTAATAAACCGCTGCTTATAATATTCTGCAGTAAAGAATCTCTTTATTTCTCGATTTTTTTTTTTTTTTTTTTTTATATTTTTTATACTTTTTTCAAAATAAAATAATTTTGCGAACTCGAACCGAACACTCCAAAGAAGTTCGCGAACTTGCGAACGACCAAAGTTCGAATCGAACTCCGAACTGATCGAACCGAACAGCTCATCCCTAGTCAATGTCCATGAGCTTCGTCCCGCTTGTATAGGGAGATGGTTATGTTGTGGTTACAATGAATTGGGTTGATACATACATATTAACTTTTTGATCGGCATGCCAGTTGGGTGATTAGCCCAGCTTATATCTGGAGGTTGTATTAAATGTTAGCTGTCGTATTTTTAACAGCAGAAATTCATAACATGAACATCAATACTAACAATAAGTATGTTATCTTCGGTGCTGATTGCAATATCCGAAATCGGAATACTATGTGTATGCGCGGGATCTACCTTGGGGAATATGGTTGTGTTCCCTTAATGAGAGAGTGGGTTCATATTTATTCATGGGGTATATTACCATTTATCAATAAAGACTGGGGGAAGATTCTTCCTTCTTCGTGATAGTTTACCCCAGATATCAAGGAAGGGGGGGGGGGTAAACTGGAAATGTGGAAAAGCTACACTGGATTAGAATGTGCCTCAAACAGTGTACTTTTTAAGCGTAGAGGTGCTTAGTTTTCCTATTATAAAGCTGCGATAAAACTGTTTATTCCGCAGAAAGGAGATGGCGGAGTTCCGTTTATATGTTATATTCGTTGATAGAGTACCTACATCTGGTAGATATATTTTTATGTAATTGTCCCATATATGTATTAGTGCGTACAGGGTGGTTAGCTGGGTGGAACATGGGTCTTTGTTAGAAATGCCACTTATGGATCTGTTGACATCATCCTAGTCAGGTGGTGGCAGATGGGAGGTGTTTCATCTCATTTGGTCACTATCTAATTCCGATTTGGGGTGGTTTCCTAGTGCACTTAAGGTATGAGAAATAAAACGTGGACGTGAGAAATTGTTGAGATATGTTAGCAGCTGGAAGGGGGAGCTCCGTAAAAAAGTTATTAAAACAGCTATATACAAGGTTATTCCATATGAGGATTATATCCGTAAGAAGAGAGGTATCGCCCTATGTGTGGTGATATAGTTTAAATTGAAATTATTTGTAGTTGGGGTATGAGACTATGGTGGAAATAACTCCATAGATTTAATTGCGTCTATTTTCTCAGATGGTACCGAGTGGTAAGTATCTATTAATGGGTACTCAATAGTCTGGATTGGTTGAAGTTCTATGGACTTCAGGAGGTGAAACATGTAGCGGTGCAGAAGCACTAACGTAAGTATCACTGAAGGTAGTGCTTGGTTTCGGGGTAGGGTGCCGAGGTAGTGCCTGTCCCAGAATCTCACCCTAAAATGGGGATGCTACGGGGAAATTTAGCATCTCCTTTTTAGCGTGAACTATGTAGTTTGCCCATTAGTTTGCACCAACACTTTGGAATATCTTCCGTCTTGAGACAATAAAAACTGATTTCGCTCCCCATGTTAAGTATAGGAGACGCAAAGTAGAGTAAGCTCGTGCAAGCTGCAAAGCGCTAGCTCATTTCACACCAGTGTAGCGTCAACGTTATTGTTGCCAGACATTAGACTTAATAATGCACGCTCTAATGCTTACATATCCAGACGCTACCATAACAACAACTAAGTTATAGGGTCTCTTGTATTTTGTGATTTACAAAATTGTGGTACCCAAAATGAGAAAGGCCGTAATTATTGAAGAACATCAGAGGAAGTTGGGATAATTCCTATTGTCTTTAGTATTCAAACAAACTAAAATGCTATATTGTATGCATAAAGAAAAACTCTAATGAAGTCCTTAAATTACATTTTAATAAACATGAAATAAAAGCTTGGCTATTTGTGAAATTATGTTTGATTTCATTTTGTATTTTCAGAAGGACATTGGGGTCCTCTGGCTCTGCTTACAACTTGTGGAGACCGCCAAGTCGCAGTTCCAGTATGAGCAGCCTTCTGAGTACCAACTTGCAGGTAGTTATCCACTTCAAGAAAATTATAATAAGGCAAAGGAGGCCGTGAAATCCCCTTCGCCGTGCAATCACCTGTCTCTAGTGTGACCCAGACACACCACCCTAATGCTTCAGGATTAAACCTGTATAATCTACTATGAAAAAGAGGAGAATGTCAACCAAATGAGGTTGCTACCTCATATCTAGGAGTGACGAAAAATTGATTGGTAAACTTTTATCAACTGGAGATACTCCCAGATTCAAGGTTAAAACCAGTAAAAAACAACAACAATGAGGGTTTAGCATTCGAATGGGAGCGACCACAATGCCTTCCATAAATATAGCGTGGCCTCAGTTTAAAGTTTGTATATAGAGTTCCTTCATCAATGTATCTAGTTCAATACCATATCTCAGACTCTCACAAACATTTGGGCTTAAAGATAGCCCCTATTGATAAAGCCTACACTGGCCCTTTATTGCTCATTGATTTCTGCTCTTTCCCTCATATTCATTGATACAGCACAATACATTGTTAAAATCGAACCAGCAACTTTGTAATGATTCCTGCCTGCCAATCTGATGACATGGTGTCTTATTCATCCGACTGGCAGGCAGGGATCTTTACAAAGTAACCACATGCACCTATTCTATATTCAATTGAGTAATGAGATATTTAGGAGGGAGTTTCAAGCCGACTGGCTAATCAACATACACTTCCCTTTTAGAAGATTGGAGGAGAGTATACCAATTTAGCTATTCATTTTCGCTCTAGATGAAGCCGACGCTGGGTCGGCGAAACAGGTGTTGAGCTGAATGCTGATTCGATGTTAACATTGTATTGTGTTGTATGAATGAATATGAGGGAAAAAGCAGAAATCAATGAGCAATAAAGGGCCAGTGTATGCTTTTTTCAATAGTGGCTATCTTTAAGCCTATATATTTGTGAGAATCTGAAATATGTTATTGAACTACTAGGTATAAAGCCTGCCCTGAGGGCAGTCATATATATATGGGGGTTACAGGGTGTGATATATATATATATACATATATATATACATACACACACCCTGTAACCCCATGTGTGATGGATATATATTTATCTATCTAAGCTTAGGCCCAAGCCAAGCCAGGCGCTCGCCTGAGCCTATAGGCCCAAGCCAAGCCAGGTGCTCGCCTGAGCCTGGAGGCCGGCCGAGCTACTTGCTTGGCCGGCATCCAGGCTCAGGCGAGCCCTCGGCTTGGCCTGGGCCTAGAGGCCCAGCCGAGCCGGGGGCTCACCTGAGCATGGAGGCCGGCCGCGTTGCCTGCTCGGGCGTCCTCCAGGCTCAGACGAGTCCCCAACTCGGCTGGGCCTAGAGGCCCAACCGAGCCGGGGGCTCACCTGAGCATGGAGGCCGGCCGAGTTGCCTGCTCGGGCGTCCTCCAGGCTCAGGCGAGTCCTCGGCTCGGCTGGACCTCTAGGCCCAAGCCAAGCCGGGGGCTCGCCTAAGCTTGGATGCCGGCCGAGCAAGCAGGGTGGATGTTGGGGGGGAGCAAGCGGGGGGGGGGTGGAGAGCACATACTCACCTACATCGGCCTCGAGTCCTCCACCAGTTTCACACATACTCACCTACATCGGCCTCGAGTCCTCCACCAGTTTCACACATACTCACCTACATCAGCCCTTAGCTCCTCCAGCGCTGGCAGTCCTGCATCCTGTGCCCGCTCTCTGTTGGTCGCCGATATGATGTCACGGAAGCCTTTGACCCTGGGTCAAAGGCTTTCGTGACGTCATACCGGCGACCAACACAGAGCGGACACAGGTTGCAGGACTGCCAGCGCTGGAGGAGCTAAGGGCCGATGTAGGTGAGTATGTGTAGGCAACATCCTCCTACATCGGCCCTGAGCTCCAGCGGTGACCGTCCTTCGGCTGTCGCAGGATGCTCGGCCAGCCTTCAGGCTTAGGCGAGTCCCCGGCTCGGCTGGGCCTGTAGGCCAAGCCAAGCCGGGGGCTCGCCTGAGCCTGGAGGCCGCCGAGCAGCCTGCGACAGCTGGAGGACAGTCACCGCTGGAGCTCAGGGCCAATGTAGGTGAGTATGTGTAGGCAACATTCTCCTACATTGGCCCTGAGCTCCAGCGGTGACTGTCCTCCGGCTGTCGCAGGCTGCTTGGCCGGCCTCCAGGCTCAGGCAAGCCCCCGGCTTGGCTTGGGCCTACAAGCCCAGTCGAGCCGGGGACTCTCCTAAGCCTGGAGGCCGGCCGAGCAGCCTACGACAGCCGAAGGACGGTCACGCTGGAGCTCAGGGCTGATGTAGGTGAGTATGTGTAGGCAACATTCTCCTACATCGGCCCTGAGCTCCAGCGTGACCGTCCTTCGGCTGTCGCAGGCTGCTCAGCCGGCCTCCAGGCTTAGGAGAGTCCCCGGCTAGACTGGGTCTGTAGGCCCAAGCCAAGCCGGGGGCTCGCCTGAGCCTGGAGGCCGGCCGAGCAGCCTGCGACAGCCGGAGGACAGTCACCGCTGGAGCCTCCAGGCTTAGGCGAGTCCCCGGCTCGGCTGGGCCTGTAGGCCCAAGCCAAGCCGGGGGCTCGCCTGAGCCTGGAGGCCGGCGAGCAGCCTGCGACAGCTGGAGGACAGTCACCGCTGGAGCTCAGGGCCAATGTAGGTGAGTATGTGTAGGCACATTCTCCTACATTGGCCCTGAGCTCCAGCGGTGACTGTCCTCCGGCTGTCGCAGGCTGCTTGGCCGGCCTCCAGGCTCAGGCAAGCCCCCGGCTTGGCTTGGGCCTACAGGCCCAGTCGAGCCGGGGACTCTCCTAAGCCTGGAGGCCGGCCGAGCAGCCTACGACAGCCGAAGGACGGTCACGCTGGAGCTCAGGGCTGATGTAGGTGAGTATGTGTAGGCAACATTCTCCTACATCGGCCCTGAGCTCCAGCGTGACCGTCCTTCGGCTGTCAAAAGGCTGCTCAGCCGGCCTCCAGGCTTAGGAGAGTCCCCGGCTAGACTGGGCCTGTAGGCCCAAGCCAAGCCGGGGGCTCGCCTGAGCCTGGAGGCCGGCCGAGCAGCCTGCGACAGCCGGAGGACAGTCACCGCTGGAGCCTCCAGGCTTAGGCGAGTCCCCGGCTCGGCTGGGCCTGTAGGCCCAAGCCAAGCCGGGGGCTCGCCTGAGCCTGGAGGCCGGCCGAGCAGCCTACGACAGCCGGAGGACAGTCACCGCTGGAGCCTCCAGGCTTAGGCGAGACCCCGGCTTGGCTTGGGCCTACATCCTCTCCTGGATGCGCACGCATCCAGCGTCTGTCCAACGCTGCACATCGGGTTTCTGTTGGCTGCGCGCGCAGCCAACAGAAACCGGATGCGCGGCGACGGACATTTGATTTTATAGTGATATAGATATAGGAGAGAAGCCTGTGTCAATGGCGCCACCCAGTGGAGACAATAGTGAAATACTCCACAAAAACTAATTGTATGTGAGTAATGATATGATGAGAAATAAACAGTTCTTAGACTGAATAAGAAATAAACAGTTCTTAGATTGAATCAGCTGCTGTCTCTCTCGATAGGTGGTATATCCAAGCCCACCAGGAAAAGAAGAAATCAAGGGAAAAAACGATTGCGTCAGCGCTTTCTTCAAAGAGTGTCTTCTTTCTTTCTGTGTACCTTTAAAAATAAGCAAAAAACGCTACCATAGCGTAGTAATTTTTCTACACAGCGAGAAAAAACAGAAAGAAGTATCACTCACATTCTGGTGTGTCTCAGACACTAGATGCTCCAGGCAGCCGGCAGTATTTTGATGGGAATGCCGGATTTCCCTCAGGATTTGCAGTCTTTGCCTTTTTAAACGAACGTTTGGCGTCCAGCTTTTACTGGAGCGACAAGACTGCAAATCCTGAGGGACATCCGGCATTCCCATCAAAATACTGCCGGCTGCCTGGAGCATCTGGTGTCTGATTGAGACACACCAGAATGTGAGTGATACTTCTTTCTGTTTTTTCTCGCTGTGTAGGAAAATTACTACACTATGGTAGCGTTTTTTGCTTATTTTTAAAGGTACACAGAAAGAAAGAAGACACTCTTTGAAGGAAGCGCTGACTCAATCATTTTTTCCCTTCATGTTATTGAACTAGATACATTGATGAAGGAAATATATATACAAACTTTAAACTGAGGCCACACTATATTTATGGAAGGCATTGTGGTCGCTCCCTTTCGAATGCTAAACCCTCATTGTTGTGTTTTTACTGGTTTTAATTTTGCATCTGGGAGAGTCTCCAGTTAATATAGGTTTACCAATCAATTTTACGTTACTCCTAGATAAGGGTTAGCAACCTCATTTGGTTGACGTTCTCTTCTTTTTCATAGTAGTTGTCCACTTCAAAACCTAAAAGGTTCATCCTTTATAAATAAAGCTGTTGTTCAACTATTACATTTCCTAGTAACTAACCAAAATTTTCTAAATTCCAATTTGAGTTGGTGATAAGTTTTATGAACCCTGTTCTTTTTTATAAAATCTGCTGTAGTGCTTTGCTATCGTAAAAGATCAAGGGTTATTTAACTTTTCCAATTTTTTGTGGTTCTGTTTGAAGCTATTTCATGCTTGCCAAAAATTAAGTTTATAGTAATGTATCAAAAGGGACCAAATAAATCTGCAAGTAGAGATAACATCACTGCTCTGCGTGGAGAGAGCCTGTGGAGACATGGGTTTCGATCCCGGCAAGAGCTCCTCTCCAGTAAGTGTCCTTGGGCAAGACACCTAACGGTACATACTTGCCACCCAGGTCATACTTGAAACAGGAGAAATCTCAATGTATCCTAGCTGGTAAAATCCTTTCTCAAAAAAAGGGTACAATGTAGACATGTGCATTCGTTTTAGTACTAAAACGATTTAGTCAGAATTTTGGGATAACTTAGTTTTAGTATGACTCAAGAGATACGACACTGCTCAGTACACAAACGAAAGAAACTAAAATAAAATGCACTACATTTTAGTTTCAGTCCTTTTTGTGATATTACATTGAGTGAAGGAGACCAGCAATGAGGAGCGCAACATCGCAAAGCTACCGAAAAGGTTTGTATGCGTAATCCTTCCCGACCCCTACCCGAAACTCAGTCAGTGATAGAACTCCAGAATACTCACTCGCAGCACAGCCAGCCAGCACAGGAGAGGAAACTTTTACTTAACCCTTGCATGTCTATGAGGCAGACAAGATGATAAAAGCAGCTGGAGAAGGAAAACATTCAAATAAATCACACTGAAAGCTAATGACAGAGGAGGACTGGATAGTAAAAACCCCTTTATAACAAGCAGCGCTGGGAGAAGAGAGGAACTTTATAAAACGTGTGTTATCTCCCCTCCCGCTCTGCATAATAGGGGCTTAGGTCTGATACATTTTATATTATCCAGGAGCACTATCCCCCTTTCCTCATCTATAATACACATTTTATATAAAGTCCCTCTCCTCTCCCAGTGCTGCTTGCTAAAAAGTTTTTTTTTTACGTCTGATACATTTAGTATCCAGCTCTCACAGTTACTCTGTCATTATGAGCCTTCCGTGTGATTTATTTGAATGTTTTCCCTGGATTTAAAGTGCTTTATTTTATTATGAAAATAAATTTGCACCGGTCATCTGCTTTTATATTCCTGTGTCTCCCCCACAGAGATACAAAGTTTAAGTAAAAGTTCTCACTCCTTTGCTGGATAAGCATTGCATTCCGAAGTTCTGCACTCTCCACATGCCAATGCAGTAGGATGTTCTATACAGAGAGGGGCATTAATTAATGCAGGAGGATGTTCTATACATTATACAGAGAGGGGTATTAATGCAGGAGGATGTTATATTCATTATACAGAGAAAGGTATAAATTGAGGAGGATGTTCTATACAGAGAGGGACATTAATTAATTCAGGAGGATGTTCTGTACATTATACAGAGAGGGGTATTAATTAATACAGGTGGATGTTCTATCCATTATACAGAGAGGAGCCTTTTTTTTAGCCCTTTAAATCCAGTGGCTGTGAGCGCTGAGATCGGCAGCTTGTTATATTATCTCTCAGTACAATGTATCAGGCTCAGCTGTTACAGTAACTGACTGTAACAGCGCTCAGAGTTTCAGCAAAACAAGGAAATAATATTGTTATAACCTCTTATATATAAAAATCTTATTTACTAGTTTTACCGAAACTCTGAGCGCTGTGATGAGCAGCAGTCAGTTACTGTAACAGGTTTGCCTGACACATTGTGCTGAGAGTGAGAGATACTGTAACAAGCAGCAATCTCAGCCCTCTGAGGAGCCACTACAATAGTAATTGTATTTTTTGGTTTTCGGATGAATAAAATTAGTTTTCATACTAAAGAACTGAAAACAAATTTCTTTAGCAACTAAACAAATTGCATTTTAGGACTAATCCATTAGTTCAAAACGAAATTTTGTGCTGTGCACATGTCTAGTACAATGTATTACAGTACTTCTAATAACGACTCAGGGCCCTGTTCCTATCTAGCATTAAAATAGAGGCTCACAAATGGAAACTGGAAGAATCGTTTGTGACGCGTTATCCATTTTTAGCTCGCTATTTATGGCTGAATTCCAACTGAATGGCTGTACCAGCAACTTGAATTGGAATATTTGTAATCCACTTGCAGATACTGGCAGTGGCTTCTGCAGTCCATAGGACTGTGCATGATTGACAGAGGAAGCAGCAGATTTTATGTCTTTTAAATTGAAGTGTTAAGTGATTTTGCAAACGCAAAATCCTTTAAAACGAGCCTTTGGGATCTGGTATTCTTTCAGCATTTGAGGACAGTAACCTGTGTTAGAATAGCTTGCTTTTGTTGCTTGAAACTGTTATTAAAGGCTTCAACAAAAAGTATAAGAGCCATTAACCCCTTCATTACTGATATCGATATCTCGGGCTTCAAAAGCACCATCCGGTGCTCTGATATTGAGATATTTCGATATGCTGATCTGGAGCCCAAAAGCAAATGAAATTCATTTTCTGCAAACAAATTTCATTTTCTTTTGGACTGCAGAAGGTGCCCCCAAAGTTTTAGTCCTGTGAGCATAATGCCCAGAGAGCTAAAACTGTAAAATCGGCTTCTGAAAGATCTGAAAGATCAGACTTTCAGCTGCTGTTACCAGCCGATGCAGGGAGAGATATAAGAAAATAGACCTGCTGCTCAAACCTCTGTAACTCAGTTTAGCAGTAGATGGCACCATCTACTGGCCAAAATAATTTATTTACAGTAAGAGATACAATGGGTATAAACTCAAAGATTACTTACTTTATAATTAAAAATGATTTTACAAAAATCCACTGGTTTCTGACCATGTTTTTTTGGAAAATCACTTGGTAGTGAAGGGGTTGATATACAGTAAGGAGATGCTAATGCCCAGCCACAAGTAAAGCTTTGAATAACATAGTTAAGCTAATGGCTAGAGTTATTCAGGTGTATTCAATAAAGGTGAAACATCGGAGAATTGTCAGGAGAAGTGAAAACTTTAGGTCAAAATATTCAAACCAGAAAAATTCTCCCATTTATCTCACTTTCCAAATCGGCTATTTGGTCTAGATTGTTCTCTTCTCTTGCCAATTCTCCTGAGTTTCACCTTTTAGTGAATAGACCTGATTATGCATAAGGGCTTAATTGGAATAGGGCTCTCAGTGTATAATTTATTTTCCATGTGTTGTAACAGCATAATGGCTTGTGGACTTGATACCTGCCACTGATGAAGCTGTAACTTGCATTCCTGTTATAAATATCTTATAGAGAGACAATGATGGATTGCATTGGTGGGATTTCATCTCTTGGTGTAATTTCTTGAATAGTTTGCTCCCGTCATTCTGAAACTGTGCTTAGCTTCATGCCTT
The DNA here is from genome assembly GCA_009667805.1 of Leptobrachium leishanense. Classification (NCBI taxonomy): domain Eukaryota; kingdom Metazoa; phylum Chordata; class Amphibia; order Anura; family Megophryidae; genus Leptobrachium; species Leptobrachium leishanense. Next base: position 214,126,967 of record CM019067.1, on the reverse strand, counting down.
CTGGGGGACCTTTTACTGGAAATAATGCCGATGATAGCTTTGTCCCTTATAGTCACCTCAACATTTTTGTGCTCTGGTTGCTACAAAGGATTGTAGTATTCAGTGAGTTTAATTATTATTATTATTATTATTATTATTTATTTATAAAGCGCCAGCATATTCCGCAGCGCTGTACAATAAGCACAGTACAGACAGGGTTACAATACATTGAACAACATTTGACAAACAGTACAGGAGGAGATGAGGGCCCTATTCCCGTAGGAACTCACAATCTAGGAGGGTTGGGGTTGGAAACAGGAGGAGAGGACTGTAAGGTGAGAGTGATTGATGGTTGCGTCAGTGAGTTGGGTGGTAGGCTTCCCTAAATAGGAATGTTTTCAGGGAGCGTTTGAAGGAAGAGAAGTTAGGGGAAAGTCTGACAGCACGAGGGAGAGCGTTCCAGAGAGTGGGGGCTGCGCGTGAGAAATCCTGCAGTCTATCATGAGAAGAGGTGATGCGGGGAGAAGCTAGGAGCAGGTCACTGTTTGACCTTAGGGAGCGGGCTGGGGTGTATTTGGTGATTAGTGAGGACAGGTAGTGGGGCGCTGAGTTAGTGAGGGTTTTGTAGGTAAGGATAAGGATTTTGAACTTAATTCTGCAGTGGATGGGGAGCCAGTGAAGGGACTCACAGAGGGGAGCGGCAGAGACAGAGCGGCGGGTGAGGTGAATTAGCCTGGCGGAGGCGTTCAGGATGGATTGTAGGGGGGAGAGGCGGGACAGAGGGAGGCCAGATAAGAGATTATTGCAATAGTCGAGTCGGGAGATTACCAGGGCGTGTATGAGTTGTTTTGTGGTGACAGCGGTAAGAAATGGCCGAATTCTGGAAATATTACGCAGTTGGTATCGGCAGGAGGAGGAAAGAGACTTGATGTGGGGGATGAAGGAAAGAGCAGAGTCCAGTGTAACTCCAAGACAGCGAACTTGGTTTGATGGGGAGATGGTGATACCCTCCACCATGATAGAGAAGTCAGGAGGTGGGGAGGCATTAGAGGGAGGAATAAGTAGGAGCTCAGTCTTTGACATGTTGATCTTTAGGTGGTGGGAGGCCATCCAGGAGGAGATGCCAGATAAACAGTCACTGACTTTTGAAAGGACAGGGGGAGAGAGATCAGGGGTAGAGAGGTAGATCTGAGTGTTATCAGCGTAGAGGTGGTAATTAAAGCCAAAGCTGTTGATGATTTTGCCCAGGGAGGAGGTGTAGATGGAAAAGAGCAGAGGACCAAGGACAGAGCCTTGAGGTACACCAACAGATAGAGGCAATGAAGAGGAGGAGTTACCAGCAAAGGACACACAGAAGGACCTGTTGGATAAATAGGAGTCAACCCAAGCAAGTGCAGTGTCACCGAGACCCAGAGAGTTGAGGGTCTGTAGAAGGAGGGGGTGGTCAACAGTGTCAAAAGCAGCCGAGAGGTCAAGCAGGATGAGAATAGAATAGTGGCCGTGTTTTTTAGCAGTTAGGAGGTCGTTGGTGACTTTGGTGAGGGCAGTTTCAGTTGAGTGTAGCGGACGGAAGCCAGATTGCAGGGGGTCAAGTAGGGAATTGGAGGACAGGAAGAGGGAGAGGCGGTTGAAGACTAGTTTTTCTAAGAGCTTTGATGTGAAGGGAAGCAGGGATACAGGGCGGTAGTTGGATGGAGAGTTGGTGTCTAGGGATGGTTTCTTTAGTAAAGGGGTAACTAGCACGTGTTTGAAGGCGGATGGAAAGGAGCCAGTGGAGAGAGATAGGTTGAAGATGTGTGTGAGAGCAGGGGTGAGGGAGGAGGAGAGGGGAGGAATTAGATGTGAGGGAATGGGGTCGAGCGGGCACGTGGTGAGATGTGAGGAGGACAATAAGGAATTGACTTCCTCCTCAGTGGTTGGGAGGAAGCGGCAGAGGGTGGCAGAGGGGACCTGTGGGAGTGGAGGTGGCAGATAACTATCTTGTGTTGGGATGTTGCTTCTGATAGTTAGAGTTTTACTGAGGAAGTAGTCTGCCAGGTCTTGAGCGCTGAAGGCAGCTGAGGGGGGAGGTGCAGGTGGGTGGAGGAGGGTGTTGAAGGTGGACCAGAGCCGTTTAGGGTTGGAGGACAGCGTAGATATAAGAGATGAGAAGAAGGATTGTTTGGCCAAGTGGAGGGCAGAGGTGTATGACAGAGGTGTATGGCAGAGGTGTTTAAGTATTTTCTTCTTGCATTAGAGTGTGTGTATATAAAGTTGTGCTCATAAGTTTACATACCCTGGCAGAATTTATGATTTTGTGGCCATTATTCCGAGAATATGAATGATAACACAAAATAAATTCTTTCACTCATGGTTAGTGTTTGGCTGAAGCCATTTATTATCAAACAAGTGTGTTTACTCTTTTTAAATCCTAATGACAAAAGAAACTACCCAAACGACCCTGATCAAAAGTTTACATACCCTGGTGATTTTTGCCTCGCAACATGCACAAAAGTTGACACAAACTGGTTTGAATGGCTATTAAAGGTAACCATCATCACCTTTGATCTGTTTGCTTTTAATTATTGCATGTGTATAAAAGGTCAATGAGTTTCTGGACTCCTTGCATCTTTGATCCAGTGCTGAACTGACGTTTCTGGATTCTGAGCCATGGGGAAAGCAAAAGAATTGTCAAAGGATCTGTGGGAAAAGGTAGTTGGACTGTATAAACAGAAAAGGGATCTGAAAAGATAACAAGGAATTGAGAATGCCAATCAGCAGTGTTCAAACTCTAAGAAGTGGAAAATGAGGGGTTCTGTTGAAACCAAACCACGGTCAGGTAGACCAACTACAATTTCAGCCACAACTGCCAGGAAAATTGTTTGGGATGCAAAGAAAAACCCACAAAAAACTTCAGGTGAGATACAGGACTCTCTGAAAGTATGTGGTGTGGCTGTTTCAAGATGCACAATAAGGAGGCATTTGAAGAAAGATGAGCTGCATGGTCGAGTCGCCAGAATAAAGCCATTACAATGCAAATGCCACAAAGTATCCTGCTTACAATACGCCAAACAGCACAGAGACAAGCCTCAAACCCTCTGGCACAAAGTCATTTGGAGTGTTGAGACCAAAATTGAACATTTTGATCACAACCATAAACGCTACGTATGGAGAGGAGTCAACAAGGCCTATGATGAATGGTACACCATTCCTATTGTGAAACACGGAGGTGGGTCGCTGATGTTTTGGGGATGTGTGAGCTACAAAGGCACAGGAAATTTGGTCAAAATTGATGGCAGGATGAATGCAGTATGTTATGAAAAAATACTGGAGGAAACTTTGCATTCATCAGCCCGGAAGCTGCACGTGGTACGTACTTGGACATTCCAACATGACAATTATGCAAGACACAAGGCCAAGTTGACCTGTCATTGGCTACAGCAGCATAAAGTGAAGGAGATCTCAAACGTGCAGTTCATGCAAGACAGCCCAAGAATTTACAGGAACTGGAGGCTTTTTGCCATGAAGAATGGGCAGCTTTACCATCTGAGAAAATAAACACAAATACACAAATACCACAAAAGACTTCAAGCTGTCATTGATGTTGAAGGGGGCAATACACGGTATTAAGAACTGGGGTATGTAAACTTTTGATCAGGGTCATTTGGGTAGTTTCTGGTGTCATTATGATTTAAAAAGAGTAAACACACTTCAGTGATAATTAATAAATGGCTTCAGCCAAACACTAACCATGAGTGAAAGAAATGTTTTTGTGTTCTCATACATATTCTCTGAATATTGGCCAAGAAATCATAAATTCTGCCACGGTATGTAAACGTATGAGCACAGCTGTATTTACAGTGTGTATATGTGTGTTAATTTTGTGTTGAAGGGATATATTGGTCAATAGTTTATTACATAATATATATTGTTTTCTTTATTCAGAATCAAGATCTTACAGCAAATCACGAATCACATAACACCTTAAATGTTGATGCACTGGATAGCTTGGATGAAATGCAAATTGAATTGGATGAAAATGAAATAAGAATTAAAGAACTGGAAATGCTTGTAACTGAGCTTAAGAATGAGAACCAGGGTCTACATAAAACGTTGTATCTTCAGCTGGAGAAATCAAATGAAGAAATACAAGCCAATAACACAATTGTACAGGAAACTGGTCATTTGATACAATTGATAGAGGAGCTACAAAAACAAGAGTTTTCTAAGCTCTCTCAAAACATGTTACAGGAGCTTCAGTGCTGCCTTTATTCATTAAAATCAAAGAGTGTTCAAAACACTGAAACTGTCCGAACATTACAAGCCAATGATGAACGTCAAATAAAAACACAATCTACTAGCCTTAAACATTCTGCAAATGAAAAACTCAAAAAATCTGAGGGAGAGCATGAATCAAACAAACATGAAATTATAGGGAAGATAAGTGTGGAGGTATTGGATAGTGCTGGAAAAAGTGATGGAGGGGAAAAAATGTCTGACCCTTTAGAAATTAACAAAGAGCAAGATGTTCTGTTAAAACGCATAACTTCACTTGAGAATGCTCTAGCTGAAGCACTGGCAGATAATAAAAAGTGGAAGGATGAATGTACTGTAAAAGAAGAAACACAGAATGAGAAGGACAAGACAATATCGGCACAAATACATATTCTGGAAGAGCGGCTGTCAAAAATGTCACAGAACATTTGTGATAATGAAAAGGAAAACAGTCAGCTGATTCAAGATAAAGATTACCTTACTAGATACATAAAGACCCTGGAAGAGCAAACGTCCAAAGAAGCTCAACAAATAACAGATTTAACAGAGAAAAACGATATGCTTATTATTCAGAATAAAGAGAATGAGGAAGCCAAGAGTAGAATTGGTCAATATAACACTAAACTGCAAGAAACCATATGTGCTATGGAAGCACAAATTCAATCGTTTTCTGAATTGGAGAAACATCTGCAGAATCAGCTAAATGATGCTTTACAATCAGTGGATGAAAAGCACACTAATCTTTCAGACCTCAATAAAAATTTAGATGAAAGCCTGCAAGTTTCTAGGAAACAGTGCTCTGATATGAATGAAAAATATGAAATTTTAGAAAACCGTTTCAGAGAAATTCAGAATAGAGCACAGGAAGCAAATAGCAATTTGTTATTATTGCAAACTGAACATAACAATGCGATTGCAGTGATTGCAGAGCTAGAAAAAAGTATTGCATGCTTGAAGGAGAATGAAAGACTATTAAATGCAGAATTGCATGACAATAGGTATGAAATCAAAGGAAGTCTTGTAAAGTTGTTTGATTTAGCAAATGAAATGGAGACAAATGTGCAGCAGTCTCAGAAAGTTGATTTGGATCATTATCAAAATCGGCAAAACAAAATCTGTATACCTTCCATAACAGAAAACAGTGACCATGAGCAAAAATCAACACCAGAAAATACCCCAGACTTATCTTTTAGAATATTTGTGGCAGAAAAGCAACTTATGTGTGTCTTAAAGGAAATTAAAAAGTTGCAAATAGAAATCGTAGCAGTCAATGATATGTTAAGTGTAGCGAATGAGAATACAGTAAAAGCTGCAGAGAAGCTGACTGTAACAGAGACTCTATTGAATGAGAAACAGAACTTGGTTCAGCAGTTGGAAGAACAAATTGAATTGCTTAAAGATAAAGAAGAGCAACTAAGAGAAGAGAATGAACAATATTTCAAACAAAAAGATGTGGAGGAAGATCTTGACCAGATAAAAACCTGGGATGACAAATTCCAGATAGAGCATTCTGAAACTCAAGAAAGGCTTTCTAGAGCAAATATAGATATAGACACTCTCCGTACACAGGTTCTAACTTTAGAAAAAGGTAATGAAAAGCTAACCAAGGATTTAGCCATTTTAGAGCACAGTAAAGAGGCCCTGGAAGAGAATTTGAAGAATAATGTGGCATGTGCTGCAACCATTACAAGTCTTCAAGAAAGACTGTCGGATAATGAAAGAAAATTGAAATCTGTTCAAGAAAGTAGCAAAGAAGAAATGTCAACAATGAAATTTCACAACAGCACAGAAATTCTGAATTATCAGAAAGAGATTAAGGTAAAGTGACATTACATGCTCTGTAACAACTTTTATTTTTTAATATTATTATGGTTTCCTGACACCTTACTCATGATATCATAAATTGCAGCTATTTCAATACCCTCCCTGCAACTACAAATTCACACCCCTCTCAAATAATACAGGGAAGCCCTATCAATCCGAAAGATAGGGTAATATAGTCTGGCATTCTAAAGGTTCGCTGAGATTATTTAACATAAACCGGCATGTCCTTCCAAAGAAACAATCAACCTCATATATCATGTGTTATTATTCTAATTCTTGTTGTTTTGTTACTGGCATTTGAATATTTACGAGTAAATGGAACACCCATTAGCCCAACACCTCAAACTCGCTGCCTTGGTGTCACTTTTGACTCTGACCTAACATTCTCTTCCCACATCCAGACAGTGACCAAATCCTGTTATTTTCAACTCAAAAACATTGCCCGTGTCCGCCCCTTTCTCACACAAGATACTGCAAAAGTGCTGGTTCATGCTCTTGTCATTTCACGACTTAACTACTGCAACTCGCTCCTTATTGGCCTCCCTACTCACACTTGATTGAAGCCGTTCTTATGGCCCCACCATTCCCAAACCACTGGCACTAATGATCCTGCTATCTAGTGAAATTCCTCTTGTCTTCCTCAACCCCCAATCCCTCTAGACTGTAAACTCCTATGAGCAGGGCCCTCTACACCTCTTGTTTCCATTTTACGTCCGTTTATTTGTATCTTATTCCCTTTGGTTATTGTAAAGCGCTGCGGAAACTGTTGGCGCTATATAAATGATGACAATAATAATAAATAATAATATGTTAACCCTTAACGCCACAGGACGTATAATTACGTCCTGCATTAGGCGGGCTTTAACGCCGCAGGACGTAATTGTACGTCCTCGACGTTTGCAGCCCCCCTCCAGCAATACTCACCTCCTCCGGTCGCTCCCACGCTGCTCCGACTCCCGCGGAGTCAGATCGGCGTGTATCCCTCCTCCCGGTGCACTGACGTCATCGCGCCGGTGGCACGATGACATCAGTTTCAGGCGTTCCCCCCCCCCCGCTGACGCAGGGGAAGTGCCTTAAGGGGAGGGGGGATCCTTTGAATCCCTCTATCTCCCCATCACCGGGGACCAGGCGCCTTAGGTGCTTCAGGCCTTCTAAACACTGCTAACTGTTTAAGGCTTTCCATTTAACACAATTAATCTCCTCACCCACTCGCATTAATATGAAAAGCCCTATCCATACCTTTCTGGACAGGATTCTCTCCTTGTGTCCTGATAGAATACAGGAGGCAGGCGTTCTCGCTAATAGTTTCAGTGATCACTGCCTAGTGTACTGTGTGCGCAAAATATAGGCCACTAAATTGTCCACCAAGGTAGTTATATCACCAGGTCTTTCAAGAAATTTAATCTTGAATCCTTCCTAAATTATCTCAAACAGCTCCCATGGTACAGACTAAACCTAATCCCAGACCTGGACTGTGCAATTGAATACTTTCAGTCCGAGCTCCTGCAAGTCTGGAATACCCATGCGCCGCTGCGTAAAGTGCAAGTAAAAGGGGCCCATCTCCCCTGGGTTACAGCTGACCTCGGGCAAATGTACCAGTTTAGAGATTCACTTTGGTCAAAGAGTACTGGTTCCATGAACGATCGCTGTGAATACCGAAAATGGCGGAATGCATGCACAAAACAAACAAAATTGGCTAAAGCACAATACTTCAATGAAAATCTAAGCATTAACATATCAAACCCTAGAAATTTTTGAAAATCTAAGGTGACATACAATCACCCCCATCCGCTCAAAACCGACTCCTGTAAAAGCAAACAACCAAACCCTGCAACACCCCCTAGATTTAGCAAATGCCTTTAATAAATATTTTGTTGGTTGCGCCACCACCCTGATTGCTAAACTAGCAAATGACACGCATTCAGAAAGGCAGCACGCAGGTCAGGCCCCTCCAACTGTGCAAAGATCCTGTATCAGAGAGAAATTCCATTTTAGACCAGTGCCTGTCACTGTCGTTACTAAGCTTCTCCGAAATCAAAGAATGAAATACCAGTCTGGACCTGATCAAATCCCAGCAATGTTATTGAAAATCAGTGTACCGGCAATTGCAAATCCTGTCACAACCCTAATCATTGAATCACTGGCGACTGGATACATACCCAAACTCTGGAAGACTGCAAGGGTGGCCCAGGGCCGGATTTATAATTAGGCAGAGTAGGCATGTGCGTACAGGCGCCTGCCACAAGGGGGGCGCCTTGCTCTGTGTGTAAAAAAAAAATTAGTTTTTTTTTTACAGTTTGCATTAATTAAGACCACTGTATCTCTAGAGCCCTAAGAGCTAGAGGGACATATGAGGTATCATTGGAAAGGTCAGCTTATAGCAATTCCAGTCAGTGATACTAAATATAGCCAGGTTAGGTTTAAGTAAAAATAAAATATATATTAAAATAATAATTTTCTCTTTTTTTTTTCTAGCGTGGCACTATTATTCAGTTTACTATTATAAAGTGAACAGTTATGCTGCACTAACTTACACACTTGATGGCAGTGTGGGAAATGAGGTATCTGGTGAAGCAATGCATTGTTTCCTTTACAACCTAGACCGTGGTGCTGCAGTGAGGAGAAACAGGGGGACTTTGGAAACTGCATCCCTGAATTGTGCACTGCACATGATTAAGTGTGGTGTCATTGGAAAGGTCAGAGTCTGGTCTTAACAATGATACCAAACATGACCATGTAATTCATAAAAATTGAAAAAAGTAAATGCAAAATATTTTTTTTATGTTCTACAGCAGAGGCAATATATGCATTTACATATAAAACAAACAATGCTGCTGCATTCACTGCTCTCCTTTAACCATTCTACCCCACTGACTCTATCACTCCCTGCCCCCTCTTCTTCTATGTCTTTTTTTTTTCTCTGGTCTCAGAGGAGGATTTCTAAGAACTTCTCATGTCCTCCTGCCTGACCACCTGTCCCCTTGATCCCATCCCCTCACACCTTATTTGGTCTGTCCTACTAGTTACTGTCCCTACTTTGACTCATATTTTTAATCTCACCCTCTCCTCTGGAATCTTCTCCTCTGTATTCAAACATGCTTTGATCACCCCCATTCGAAAAAAGCCATCTCTTGATCCTACCTCCCTCTTGAACTACTGTCCCATCTCTCTGCTCCCCTTTGTTTCCAAAATCCTGGAATGTCTGGTCTATAACCAGCTCACCAGTTTTCTTGCTGATAACTCTACTCGATCCGCACCAGTCATGCCTTCGCTCCCAACAATCTACTGAGACTTCTCTGACCAAGGTGATTTACCTGCCACTTAAAGCAAAGGTCACTTCTCCCTCTTTATTCTTCTAGACCTTTCCGCTGCATTCAACACTGTTGATCACCCTCTCCTGCTCCTCACGCTGCGTCAACGTGGCTTCAGTGACATCGCTCTCTCCTGGTTCTCTTCCTATCTCTCTTCGCTGCTTCAGTGTCTCCTTCGCTGGTGTCTCCTCACCACCAGTTCCTCCTTCAGTTGGGGTACCTCAAGGCTCTGTTCTGGGTCCCCTATTCTTCTGGATCTATACCGCCTCTTTGGGCAACTTCATCTCTTCCTATGGATTCCAATATCCCCTCTATGCTGATGACACCCAAATCTACCTTTCCTCTCTCGATCTTTCTCCTCCGGTGTTGGACAGTGTTACAACCTGCATGTCAGCTGTCTCCTACTGGATGACTTCCTATTTCCTAAATCTCAACCTCTCGAAAACTGAACTTCTCATCTTCCATCCTCTAAAACCTCCATTCCTGCTCCCATTTCTCTTCAGGTGAATAGTGCCACTATTACTTCTACCTCTCAGGCTCCTCTGGGTCCTTTTGGACTCCAATCTATCCTCTACTCCTCAAATTCAGTCTCTAACCAAATCTTGCTACTCCCACCTAAAAAAAACTTTGCACGCATCCGTCCATTTCTTAATCCAGACTCTACTAAACATGCTCATCCAAGCTCTTATTATCTCCCGCCTTCACTACTGTAACCTCCTTCTCTCTGGATTTAAGAGATCCCAGATTCTCCCTCTGCAGTCTCTAATGAACGCCTGTAATCTCTACACTGGCTCCCTATTTCCTGTAGAATCCAATTCATTATATTGGGGCTCACGTACAAAGCTCTCCATAACCGTGTCCCTTCCTACATCTTTTCCCTTATTAGCAGGTACATCCCGTCACGACCACTTTGCTCTGCTAATGAGCTGATGCTATCAGTTCCTCGTGCACACACCCCCAACTTTCGCCTTCAGGACTTCTCTCGAGCTGCACCCTTTCTATGGAACTCCCTCCCCTGCAACATCAGACTCACCCATCACTCCAATCCTCAAGAAGTCTCTGAAATCGCATTACTATAGAGAAGCCAATCAGCTCACTCCATGATCCCCAACCGCACATTTCTTGCTCCATCTTCCCACTCAGCCCTCATGCAACCCGCTACTTCAAATACCCTGTTGGCTCTCACCTAATGTGTCACCCAGCGGCGTTAGCGTGGGTTGTCAGCTCCCAGGGCAAGATAAGAATTTTGCGCCCCCCCAACTGTGGACACCGTAACACACCCGGATTCCCTTCTACCAGTAGAGTATTGACCCCCTTACCCCAAAAGCACATGTATTGTATATTAACAAAATACTGATATAATAAAAAAATGAAACACACATGCCCCCCATGTTATGTCACTGCTACTAGTCACCCTGTCCCAGTATACCCTAGCATTGTTCTGCACTCACTCAATACCCAGTCACTCTCTCTCCTAGTACCCCACTTTCTCCCAGTACCCCAGTCACTCTCTCCAAGTACGCCCAGTCACTCTCTCCCAGTACCCCAGATACTCACTCTCATTACCCCAGTCACTCACTCTCATTATCCCCACTTTCTCTCAGTACCCCCAGTCACTTTCTCTCCCAGTATTCCCAGTCACTCTCTCCCAGTACTCTCAATCACTCTCTCTCCCAGTACCTCCAGTAACTCTCTCCCAGTACCTCCAGTAACTCTCTCCCAGTACCTCCAGTCACTCTCTCCCAGTACCTCCAGTGACTCTCTCCCAGTATCCCCAGTCACTCTCTCCCAGTAACCCAGTCACTTTCTCTCTCCAAGTACCCCCACTTTCTCCCAGTACCCCCAGACACTCACACTCTATCTATTCAAGTACCCCATGTCACTCTCTCCCAGTATTCCCAGTCATTCTCTCCCTGAACCTCCAGTCACCCTCTCCCCAACCCCCTCACAGCGTGTTGGTTACGCAGCTCTGGTGTCACACAGTGATGCCTACCTGCATGAAGTTGTTGGTGGCCCGGGTGGAGCTGTCCAGGGGCCTTAGTGGAGACCAGATTTAAAATGTGCTGCAGGGTAGGCACTTCCCTCCCTCCTTCCTGTTCATTGGCTGCAGGGTTGCCAGCGGCAGGGGGCTGGCACAGGGCTTCAAAGGGGGCTGATAAGCATGTACAGGGTCAGTGTTCCGTCGGCTAATGCTGCGTTGCTTCACGTGACTCATGTCAGCGATAAGGAGGAGTCAGAACAGAATTTTCTGTACTGGTCCTCCCTTCCGGACGCTAAGTGCTAAGTCACCGCCAACACTGTAAAACTGGCGGCTGCCCATGCAAGGGCCTCTCATGGACAGAAACCTTGCTGATCCCTGCTGGAAAATATTAGTGGTTCAAATTTCTTTTGAAATTTTGCTTCCCTAAGAAAATTGCGCCCAGGGCGACCGCCTCCGAGGCCCCCCCACGCTACGCCACTGGTGTCACCCCTCTCCTCTTAGATTGTAAGCTCTCGAGCAAAGCCTTCACCCCTTCTGTTATGGTTGTGTAACATGTATGGGAGAAACCGAATAACAAATATACATTGTACAGCGTTAAGTAATTTGACAGCACTTTATAAATACCCCTTTGCCTGCATTAAAAAACATTCTATGCGTTTCGCTACCTCATAGTAGCGTCACAGGAGTTGTGGAAGGGTCAGTGTGTAGAAACGTTCTGGTTGTGTAACATGTATGTATATTTGTTATTCTGTTTCTCCCATTGTACAACTTTAATGAATTTGTTGGCGCTTTATAAATACTTGTAACTGTAACCCGCTCAACTAAGGCAACAGATTCTGCCTGTTCTTTTTATTTGAGCGCAGAGAAAAAAAACTGTTCCGATTTTTAAAATGTATTTTGTTTTAGTTTTCTTAGCCTCAAAACAAAAATTTAAATAATAAATTTGGCATGTTTCTTTCTTTTGTTTGTGGGGGGGGTTAGTAGGGGTGCTCTACATTTCTGTGCCTACAAGCTCCTGAGGTGTAAATCCGGCCAGTGGTGTATTTAGGTTTTGTGCTGCCCTAGGCCTGACTAAACTCGTGCACCCCCTAATTTAAATTTGACGCACCCCTTCCTGTCAAGGGCACACCTCTTCCTGGTTAATCCCCACCCTTCCTCTTTAAGCTCCACCTTTTCCTCTTAGAGCTCCGCCTTTTCCTCTCTTTATATTAAAAGTGGATACCAAGTGCCTACTTGTATATTTTGTATACCATTTCAAATGTATCTATTGAGATAAAGAAAATTATGAAATGTTTAAATTCAAGCATTTTTACAAAGCACAGCCATGCATGTCAATTAAACTGGATCACAGCCGCTCTAATTGGTTGAACAATAAAATCCACAGAAACGTGCACTGCATATGAGCGTATCACAGAGCTGCACAGCAATAAAACCCACAGAAATGGGCAGTGTGTATGAGTATATCACAGAACTGCACAGCAATAAAACTCACAGTAATGTGCAGTGTGTATCACAGAATCCCCAGCAATAAAACTCCCAGCAATGCAATGTTTGGTGTGTGTCAGCGTATCAGAATCCACAGCAATAAAACTCCCAGCAATGCAATGTGCGGTGTGTATGAGTGCATCAGAATCCACTGCAGTAAAACTCCCAGCAAACCGAGTGTATATGAGCAATTATGCTGTGGAGCCATCTTGTCAGCAGTGGGGTGCCACTGTCAGAGGGTGCACTGTAGCTTTGATTCCCTTCCCGGTGGGTGTTCAGTCCAGAATAGAGTCTGTGTTAACGAAAGGGCGGGCAGCTGCGTGCGTTTCACGTGGTTCAGCCAGTCATGTGGTACTGAGAGAAATGGCAGTGAAATGCCCTGATGTTCGGTGGTTTCAATCAGCAGGTTTATTCAGGCGAACCCCATAGGTTTCAATGTTAAAAATATTCCCGTTTTTATGCAATATCTAATAAATCATTTATTATTTTAATCTGCAGTAAAAAGTCTTTACTTATTGATTCTTTTTTAGTACCTTTTAGTCATTTTTTTTAGATTTTTTTGGGCAAAATCCCCACCCCCCTTTTTTTAATAGCAGTTTTTCTTTTTTCTGTAACAGAACTTTTTATTATCAATCATCGGATCTTATATGTAATTTCCAGACATTTTCGTTCAGTAGTTCTTTCGAAAACAGCAGGCCACGGGTTTGCGGTGGCAGCATTCAGCGGCCGACTCCATGCACTTTGGGGACCCTGCGGTGAATGGTGAATTCACTGCAGGGTGGGGAAATTGTATTCTCCTAAGTGCAGGGAACTACAGAACACCAAAAAGTTGGCGTCATTTCGGTGCTCTGTGAGTAACTCATTTAGTGGTGAGGTTTTTTGCTGCCCCCTGGAAAGTGAAATTGAAAGTGTAAATTAGTGAAATCTCAATGTATCCTTCCTGGTAAAATACTTTGCAAAAGTAAAATAAATAAATATATATTTTAGGGGTGGGGCCACCCAGTGCGGGCCGCCGCCCCCTGGAAAGTGCCGCCCTAGGCCTGGGCCTAGTCGGCCTAGGCCAAAATACACCAGTGAATCCAACACTGGTGGTACCTATCCATAAAAGTGGAGACAAGACTTTGGTATCCAACTACCGCCCGATATCATTGCTCCCTATAATGTCAAATATTCTGGAAAAATGTGTCTACACTCAATTACGTGATTATTATCAGTATTGGAACTATTTAACCCCAAATCAATCAGGCTTTCATCCAAATCATTCAGCTACAACTGCCCTTTTAAAAGTTTGGAATGATATCCAAGCTGGCATGGAACAAGGAAACCTAACTGGAGCCATCTTCCTTGATTTTGCCAAGGCCTTTCACACAGTTCACACAGTAGACCATGGCATCCTATTACAAAAAATTAAAACTCTGGTATTGGTGATTGCACACCAACAAACGCAAGACGACGGCAATAACAGCACTCTCAAAGGGCTTAACCCTGAAACAATCAATAAAGGCCAATTTGCACCAAGGTGCAACAAGAGTGCCAACACATAATATGTTTAATACAAAAAGGCACACAAACCAAACACAAAAATTAAAATAATGATAGGGCCCTATGGTGAACCGTGTGGTATCAACCGATGGTTGGTGATGGAAAGCCTGACTGCCAACCGTGATAAATCAGCAGGTGAGGAGCAGCAAACTTTCAAAGCAGAAATGGCTCTCTATTACCTTGGCGGTTCGAGCCGCCTACTCACCGAACTGACTAATAAGAAAAGCAATCAGGAAAATAAAAGGCTATAATAACCCTGGTAAACCACCATAGGACACAACCAGATAACCGACAGTTAAAATCAGAAGGCCATCGCTCGACACGTTTCGCCCTGCTGGGCTTAGTCCTGAGCTGAAGTGGCACCGCAAGGAGATGCTGGGTATAAATACACACCGGGCAAAGTTAATTAGTAACCGGCGTTAATCATATATACTACACAATTCCTGTGAGCCGGGACGCTTCAGTTATACCACGCCTCCAAATTTGTACCATGTGGGCGCAAGAATAACCAATTGGAGCAGTCCGCAGCGCGTAATGCCCACGTGACCCGGAGAGCACCAATCGCTGGCTAATCTCCCCTGCATAGATAGAATACCCTGCTTGGATAGACTAAATTCACTGAGTGTGTGCGCTACGGTGTATACAGTTGTGTTCAAAATTATTCAACCCCCAATGCTGTAAAGGGTTTTAGGGAATTTAGTGTACATTTGTAATTGTATTCAGAATGAAATCCTACAAGGACTTTTTAAAGAACCATATGCAACTAAAATGACATCAATTGATTTTGTAATACAGTAGTAAATGTTTCATTTGTGAATTCTTCATTGACACAATTATTCAACCCCTTAAAGACTACCACTCTGAAGAACAGAGGTTCATTCAAGTGTTTTCAATCAGGTATTGAAAACACCAGTGGATGTCACGGAGCAGCAATAAAGCATAATAAGCACCAATTAGGCAGCTTTAAAATGACTGTGATACTCAGCTCCTTATAGACTGGTGTGGTTACAAACATGGTGAAGTCAAGAGAATGGTCCAGGAAGACAAGAGAAGAGGTGATTACTCTTCACAGGAAGGGCAATGGCTATATGAAAATTGCAAAGATGTTAAACATACCAAGAAAGACCATAGGAAGCATCATTCGCAAATTCAAGGCAAAGGGCACTGTTGAAACGCTACCTGGTCGTGGCAGAAAGAAGATGCTGACTTCGACTGCTGTGCGCTACCTGAAGCGTAGAGTGGAGAAAAGTCCCCGTGTGACTGCTGAGGAACTGAGAAAAGATTTGTCAGATGTGGGTACTGAAGTGTCAGCTCAGACAATACGGCGCACACTGCGTAATGAAGGCCTCCATACAAGAACTCCCAGGCGCACCCCCTTGCTGTCTCCAAAGAATAAAAAGAGTCGGCTGCAGTATGCCAAAAGTCATGTGGACAAACCACAGAAGTTTTGGGATAGTGTTCTGTGGACTGATGAAACAAAATTAAAACTGTTTGGGCCCATGGATCAACGCTATGTTTAGAGGAGGAAGAACAAGGCCTATGAAGAAAAGAACACCTTGCCTACTGTGAAGCATGGCGGGGGGTCAATCATGCTTTGGGGCTGTTTTGCTTCTGCAGGTACAGGGAAGCTTCATTGTGTGCAAGGTACCATGAATTCTCTTCAGTACCAGGAGATATTGGATGAGAATGTGATGCAGTCCGTCACAAACCTGAGGCTTAGGAGACGTTGGACCTTTCAACAGGACAATGATCCCAAGCATACCTCCAAGTCCACTAGAGCATGGTTGCAGATTAAAGGCTGGAACATTTTGGAGTGGCCATCGCAGTCACCTGACTTAAATCCGATTGAGAACCTCTGGTGGGACTTAAAGAAAGCAGTTGCAGTGCGCAAGCCTAAGAATGTGACTGAACTGGAGGATTTTGCCCATGACGAATGGGCGAAGATACCCGTAGATCGCTGCAAGACACTTGTGTCAAGCTATGCTTCACGTTTAAAAGCTGTTATAACTGTAAAAGGATGCTGTACGAAGTACTAAGATTGAATGTCACTTGGGGGTTGAATAAAACTGAAAATGATGTGAGCACAGAAAAGACATTTGTGGTTATTTCATTATAAATGTTATGTTATATTTGTCTGACCTACACGTGCCTCTTTGATTTAATTGTAAGCAAGATGACTGAATAATCAAAATCAATGTCAAACTGGCCAAAATACTCAATTTCAGTGGGGGTTGAATAATTTTGAACACAACTGTAAATGAGCAGCAGCTTACATATGGCAGTAACCTGCCGAAAATAGATATAACACAATTACAAAGGCAGCCGCTACTCCTAAAAAATATATGTATATGATGTAGCATGTAAATAGATATCTGCAGGGTCATAAATAAAGATGACAATCCCTGAAGTATATCGCACTCTGTGTGCCAGAGCAAAAAACAAAGGTACATGAACATATCTGAAGCGTCAATTGACAATTAGCCACAATGATGTAAATCCCAGTGGACCTGGGATGTAAATCCCAGTGGACCCAGTGGATGACATTATTGTGATGTATAAATACGGCAGATGCAACCCCTGCCCCTTCGTATCTCGGCATGCCAAAACTTTTTCTAATTACGACAATTCAAGATCATATGACATTCCCCAATTTTTGAACTGTATTTCCATAGGTGGCGTATATCAGCTGATATGCCACTGTGGCATGATATATATATAGGGAAGACCATTCGCCCTTTAAAAGTTTGTATTTTAGAACACATTAGAACCATCAAATTGCATAAAGATACACCGGTAGCCAGACACTTCCAACATTGTCAGGTTTGTACCCTTGACAATTTCAGATTTTTTGGACTTGAACAGGTGAAAATGGGTCCCAGAAAAGGGATCCTGGACGTTAGATTATTGCGACGTGAAGCCTTTTGGATATATCGGCTCAACTCACGCTCCCCCCATGGTTTAAATGAGGGTTTCACCTTCTCTCCTTTTATCTGACCATCATCACCATCACTTTGGTATTGTCTTCCTTTCCATCTGTGATGTAGCCTTATGACTTTCATATACATATACTATAGTGATTGTTTGTACTCTTTAAGGTTGTTAATTCCCTAGTAGAGTTTTCTGCAATTGTTGTATTTTTGATTGTCACTATTACTATTATCGTCATTATTATCATTATTTTGTGTACACATCCATTCAATAATTTTGTGTTAGTCCGATAAGGTCCACTGGGATTTACATCATTGTGGCTAATTGTCAATTGACGCTTCAGATATGTTCATGTACCTTTGTTTTTTGCTCTGGCACACAGAGTGCGATATACTTCAGGGATTGTCATCTTTATTTATGACCCTGTAGATATCTATTTACATGCTACATCATATACATATATTTTTTAGGAGTAGCGGCTGCCTTTGTAATTATGTTATATCTATTCGGCAGGTTACTGCCATATATAAGCTGCTGCTCATTTATATACCGTAGCGCACACACTCAGTGAATTTAGTCTATCCAAGCATGGTAGACAAGCCAGGGATTGGTGCTCTCTGGATCACGTGGGCATCACGCGCTGAATACTGCTCTGATTGGCTATCCTTGCGCCCATATGGCTGTTCATTTATATACCGAAGCATATATATATACTGTGAATTTATTCTATATATGCAGGGGAGATTAGCCAGCGATCGGTGCTCTCCGGGTCACGTGGGCATTACGTGCTGCGGACTGCTCCAATTGGTTATTCCTGTGCCCACATGGTACAAATTTGGAGGCGTGGTATAACTGAAGCGTTCCGGCTCACGGGAATTGTGTAGTATGAATGATTAACGCCGGTTACTAATTAACTTTGCCCGGTGTGTATTTATACCCAGCGTCTCCTTGCAGTGCCACTTCAGCTCAGGACTAAGCCCAGCATGGCGAAACGTGTCGAGCGATGGCCTTCTGATTTTAACTGTCGGTTATCTTGTTGTGTCCAATGGTGGTTTACCAGGGTTATTATAGCCTTTTATTTTCCTGATTGCTTTTCTTATTAGCCAGTTCGGTGAGTAGGTGGCTCGAACCGCCGAGGTTATAGATAGTCATTTATGCTTTGCAAGTTTGCCGTCCCCCACCTGCTGTCCATTGAGTTATCACGGTTGGCAGTCAGGCTTTCCATCACCAGCCATCGGTTGATACCACACGGTTCACCATAGGACCCTATCATTATTTTCATTTTTGTGTTTGGTTTGGTTTGTGTGCCTTTTTGTATTTAACATATTATGTGTGGGCACTCTTGTTGTACTTTGGCGCAAATTGGCCTTTAGTGATTGCACACTAACCTGGTTTCAATCATATGTATCTGATTGGTCGCAATATGTGTCCATTTCTGACAGCGCTTCCCTCCCAGTCACTTGCGGTGTGCCCCAAGGCTCGATACTCGGCCTCCTGCTATTTACGATATTCATAAATGATCTGCCCAACGTCTGCAAAGCCTCAACTGTACACATGTATGCAGACAATACAGTAATCTATACCAGCAGACCAAATCTCCCGCAGCTGGAGGCAGTGCTACAAGAACCATTCACAGAGGTAGAAAAGTGGATCGAAGATAACAAACTTTTTCTAATTACTGACAAAACTGTTACGATGCTCTTTGGAACAGTACCTTAACTACACAAATTGCAAACGCCCCATCTATGTGTCAGGACAAAATCAAATGACACGCTGACCACAGTCACTTCTTTCAAATATCTAGGTATGTGGTTAAACCCAAATCTATCCTTTGGCCCCCACGTTGAAAAAACTTTACCCCAAACTAGGTGCCCTGTACAGAAACAAATCCTGCCTGAGCTCTGCAGTAAGAAAGCAGATTGTACAGCAAATGTTTATTCCGGCTATTGAATACGATGATGTAGTGTATGCAGCCATTGTGACATGTTAAAAGAGCTAAACTGGCCATTGCT
Source organism: Leptobrachium leishanense (assembly GCA_009667805.1). Classification (NCBI taxonomy): domain Eukaryota; kingdom Metazoa; phylum Chordata; class Amphibia; order Anura; family Megophryidae; genus Leptobrachium; species Leptobrachium leishanense. Next base: position 214,107,651 of record CM019067.1, on the reverse strand, counting down.
GGAATCTAGACACCCCCTTCACCTTTCCAACCTGGTGTTTAAGAGCTTTTCTGGGAAGCTACCACCCTATTATTATTATTATTATTTATTTATAAAGCGCCAGCATATTCCGCAGCGCTGTACAATAAGCACAGTACAGACAGGGTTACAATACATTGAACAACATTTGACAAACAGTACAGGAGGAGATGAGGGCCCTATTCCCGTAGGAACTCACAATCTAGGAGGGTTGGGGTTGGAAACAGGAGGAGAGGACTGTAAGGTGAGAGTGATTGATGGTTGCGTCAGTGAGTTGGGTGGTAGGCTTCCCTAAATAGGAATGTTTTCAGGGAGCGTTTGAAGGAAGAGAAGTTAGGGGAAAGTCTGACAGCACGAGGGAGAGCGTTCCAGAGAGTGGGGGCTGCGCGTGAGAAATCCTGCAGTCTATCATGGGAAGAGGTGATGCGGGGAGAAGCTAGGCGCAGGTCACTGTTTGACCTTAGGGAGCGGGCTGGGGTGTATTTGGTGATTAGTGAGGACAGGTAGTGGGGCGCTGAGTTAGTGAGGGTTTTGTAGGTAAGGATAAGGATTTTGAACTTAATTCTGCAGTGGATGGGGAGCCAGTGAAGGGACTCGCAGAGGGGAGCGGCAGAGACAGAGCGGCGGGTGAGGTGAATTAGCCTGGCGGAGGCGTTCAGGATGGATTGTAGGGGGGAGAGGCGGGACAGAGGGAGGCCAGATAAGAGATTATTGCAATAGTCGAGTCGGGAGATTACCAGGGCGTGTATGAGTTGTTTTGTGGTGACAGCGGTAAGAAATGGCCGAATTCTGGAAATATTACGCAGTTGGTATCGGCAGGAGGAGGAAAGAGACTTGATGTGGGGGATGAAGGAAAGAGCAGAGTCCAGTGTAACTCCAAGACAGCGAACTTGGTTTGATGGGGAGATGGTGATACCCTCCACCGTGATAGAGAAGTCAGGAGGTGGGGAGGCATTAGAGGGAGGAATAAGTAGGAGCTCAGTCTTTGACATGTTGATCTTTAGGTGGTGGGAGGCCATCCAGGAGGAGATGCCAGATAAACAGTCACTGACTTTTGAAAGGACAGGGGAGAGAGATCAGGGGTAGAGAGGTAGATCTGAGTGTCATCAGCGTAGAGGTGGTAATTAAAGCCAAAGCTGTTGATGATTTTGCCCAGGGAGGAGGTGTAGATGGAAAAGAGCAGAGGACCAAGGACAGAGCCTTGAGGTACACCAACAGATAGAGGCAATGAAGAGGAGGAGTTACCAGCAAAGGACACACAGAAGGACCTGTTGGATAAATAGGAGTCAACCCAAGCAAGTGCAGTGTCACCGAGACCCAGAGAGTTGAGGGTCTGTAGAAGGAGGGGGTGGTCAACAGTGTCAAAAGCAGCCGAGAGGTCAAGCAGGATGAGAATAGAATAGTGGCCGTGTTTTTTAGCAGTTAGGAGGTCGTTGGTGACTTTGGTGAGGGCAGTTTCAGTTGAGTGTAGCGGACGGAAGCCAGATTGCAGGGGGTAAAGTAGGGAATTGGAGGACAGGAAGAGGAGAGGCGGTTGAAGACTAGTTTTTCTAAGAGCTTTGATGTGAAGGGAAGCAGGGATACAGGGCGGTAGTTGGATGGAGAGTTGGTGTCTAAGGATGGTTTCTTTAGTAAAGGGGTAACTAGCGCGTGTTTGAAGGCGGATGGAAGGAGCCAGTGGAGAGAGATAGGTTGAAGATGTGTGTGAGAGCAGGGGTGAGGGAGGAGGAGAGGGGAGGAATTAGATGTGAGGGAATGGGGTCGAGCGGGCACGTGGTGAGATGTGAGGAGGACAATAAGGAATTGACTTCCTCCTCAGTGGTTGGGAGGAAGCGGCAGAGGGTGGCAGAGGGGACCTGTGGGAGTGGAGGTGGCAGATAACTATCTTGTGTTGGGATGTTGCTTCTGATAGTTAGAGTTTTACTGAGGAAGTAGTCTGCCAGGTCTTGAGCGCTGAAGGCAGCTGAGGGGGGAGGTGCAGGTGGGTGGAGGAGGGTGTTGAAGGTGGACCAGAGCCGTTTAGGGTTGGAGGACAGCGTAGATATAAGAGATGAGAAGAAGGATTGTTTGGCCAAGTGGAGGGCAGAGGTGTATGACCGGAGAATAAACTTGAAGTGAACAAAATCAGCTTCAGAGCGGGATTTCCTCCAGGCACGCTCTGCAGTGCGGGAGCATCTTTGCAGGTAGCGAGTTTGGAGGGTGTGCCAGGGCTGAAGCTGGCGGCGTGGGGCCTTGCAGAGTCGAAGAGGAGCAAGAGTGTCTAGAGCAGAGATAAGCGTAGTGTTGTAGTGATTAGTGGCAGCATCAGGGCAGGTGAAGGATGAGGTATGAGGGAGGTGGTGAAGTAGGTTGGAGAATTGATGGGGGTCCACAACATGTAGATTTATGCGAGTGTGTGTGCGGGGTGGGGGAGCAGGGTGTTTACGAAGTCCAGATAGGTTGAAAGAAAGAAGGTGGTGGTCAGAGATGGGGAAAGGGCGACATTTGAACTCAGAGATGGAGCAGAGGTTGGAAAAGACCAGGTCAATAACGTGACCATCGCGGTGGGTAGGGAGGAGGGAGGATTGTGTGAGTCCAAGGGAGGACGTGAGTGAAAGCCTACCTGAATAGACTGCTTCCCCCAGCAGTTCACTCGTCCTATAACCTCGATCCAGGACTTGCACCTTACTTACAATACCACAATACAAAAGAAAGTGTCTTGATCCTCATTTTCCTACAGAGCACCACAATTCTGGAATAACCTCCCAGACGTCATCAAATCTTCCCCCAGTCTAAAGTCAATTAAGAGCTCCCTATTAACATACCTCAATACAGAATGCACCTGTAAACATGTAACATGGTGAATATATTTATTTTATGTTAATCTGTATATTTGTGCTGGTATTTTTTAATATCATGTATTTTATTACTTTGTATTTCTGTAACAATTCAATGTTGTTGAACCCAGGACATACTTGAAAACGAGAGAAAACTTAAAGTATCCTTCCTGGTAAAATCCTTTTATAAATAAATAAATATGCATACCAATCGGGAGATGGGGAATTTAGTCAGGCGGAAAAACATTGGGATAACTTCCACTTAATTGAGTCTGGGAGTGAAGTAGCCTCCAGTTATTATTATTATTGTCGTCATTTATATAGCGCCAACAGTTTCCGCAGCGCTTTACAATAACCAAAGGGAACGAAATACATATAAATGGACATAGGATGGAAACAAGAAGTATAGAGGGCCTAGCTCATAGAAGCTTACAGTCTAGAGGGATTGGGGTTGAGGAAGACAAGAGGAATGTACTAGATAGCAGGATCATTAGTGGCAGTGGTTTGGGAATGGTGGGGCCATAGAAGCAGCTTCAATCAAGTGTGAGTAGGTGAGCAGAGGGATGAGTTGCATCAGTGATGCGGTATGCTAATCTGAAGAGATGGGTGTCACAGGTAGACATACCCATCTCTCTGTGTCTAGCTATCTGTATATATATATATATATATATATTTATATATATATATATATATATTTTATATATATGGCTATCTATAGATACCAGGCCATTTTTACTAGCTGCGCTAGTAAATCAATGCCTGCACTTCCAACCTGCTGGAGGAAACAATTAACAGGTCAATGACCATTTTCTCTGTGAAGTCAGCGAAGGTTTGAATTAAAGAAATCACCCTTTTGGTTCTACCCAGCAGGCAGGAGGGGCAATTGCTCATGGCAGTGAGAAGACGCAGCCGGAGCGGCTGTACCCCAACCGCATATCAAAGAAGCAATCACATCCTTTGATCACTAGAGGTGGTCTCTGGGAGATGATTGATAGATGCAATGAGCGTGCCCAGGAGAGAGGAATTCTGGGAATTGTAGGCAAAGGCTCTACCAGCTAGAAGGCAGTACTTAGAAAAAGGGCAGCCCTATATATATTCTGAATCAAGCATGAGCTAGGGGCTATTTCCTTGGAAGTCAATCGAGAATTGAGGGAATATTGCCAGCTCCTAATAGAACTATGGTTGATCGTCTAGCGTATATTGTAAGTAACTAGGATCTGCTGCTATCTCCCTTTTATTTGCTTGCTGTTTGTAAGTAATGTGTAATTAATTGATTTATCATATCCATCTTTTTGTAACAAATGCACTGTGATAATTTTTTCTATATCATAATAAATATTCTTTATTAAGATCTGCTTTATGCCTGATATTCGATCCATGCTAACTGAAGAGATTGGAGTATTGCTTGTTGTTTTAAGCTCGAGTAGCTACGAAATTGTGAGTTGCAGTCACTGGGGACGGCGGTGATTGTTGTCCACGCAGTCATTATCTGGGTCTAGGATAGACAGATAGTGTGTCGCTTAGCCCTGCGTCCTTAGCCGCAACATGCGTAGTGTTCAGGAGAACTGGTGGCAGCATAACTAATAGAATAAGAATTGGTCCCAGGGATTGTGGGAAACGTAGTCACTACCCGATTTAAGAGAAGACTGGTACTGCGTTGTAATCCTGGGACCATTGTATCACGCTCTACGTACCTGTTGCGAGAGAAAGTGTGCGGGGATGGATAGGTAAGCAAGCACGCAGGGATTGTTGTCCCCGCAGTCATTATCTGGGTCTAGGCTAGACAGATAGTGAGTGGCTTAACCCGGCGTCTTTCGCAGCAGCGTGCGTGGTTGTCGTGACAACTGCTGGCAATCGGTGGGATATCAGGTTAGTATTTGGATCTGTGAAGCAACATAGATCCAGATACTAAAGAAATTGGTTTTCCAATTTCCAGAGCAGAACTCAGTGCATTTATTAGAATTTACACAAAACACAGCAGTTCCACTAAGGGGGGCGTGTCCAGACCGCTGAGCTTAATGGCCGCTTGTTAGCTGGGCTCTCCAGGGACTCTCACTTTTCAGCAGCACAGCTTCATTTCAAATCGACATGGGTAAGCACAAAAGGCTCACCCAAGCCCCTGGAACTCCAGAGGAACGCCACAGCCCACTCACAGCAGGATTCACGACTATTTTCCGCCGCAATCGGGAGCGCAGGTTCCACAGGGGGAATGCAAGATGGCGGCCGGGTCGGCTGCACATGAGGGGCCTAAGATGACGGCAGCTACTACACCGACGGCGCCACACTCCCCAGTTTCACCCGGCGGCGGCTGGGAACCACCACCAGATCTCCTGCAGATTATGCGGGCCCTGCCAACCAGGGAGGATCTCACGGCAGCCATCAGAGAACTGCGCCATTCCCTCTCAGGGGAAATACAGCAGGTGAGACAGGATGTCCTAGGCCTCACCCAGCGTATAGTAGCGGTGGAGGGGGTACACCAGGCACAAGCGGACGCTATCCAGGCCCACTCCACACAGTTAACCCTGCATCACACTTTACTTCAAACTCTCACCAGACAACTTGAAGACCTCGAAAACAGGGGCAGGCGTAATAATATTAGAATACGAGGCCTGCCTGAAAACGAACGCAATTCGGATGATTTACACCGCATCTTCACCAACCTATTTAATTTTCTGCTGCTAAAAGCGCCGGATACTGCAGTGGAAATGGAGCGCTGGCATCGCGCCCTAAGATCCCGGGGCCCCCCAGGCAGCCCCCCCGTGACGTCATTTGTTGTCTCTTAAGGTTTAGCGTCAAGGAGGCTATCATGGCTGGGGCCAGGAATAAGTCGGCCTTACGATTTGAAGGAGCAAAAGTGGAACTCTTTCAAGATGTATCCTTACTCACTTTACATTCTAGGAGGGCACTTAAACCCCTAACATCGGCCCTACAACAAGCGGGATTACAATATCGGTGGATATACCCGGCAGGATTACAAGTACGCACTCCTCAAGGCCCAGTCACGGTGCGTGGTGGTGACGAACTGCCTGAATTTCTCTCCACGCTGAATCTACCGCCCGACACTATCTTGGAATGGCCTGACCCAATACGGTTTCTCACTTCCGCTACGCAGAGGCCTCATCGGGTCCCCCGACAGCGCAGATCACCACGTGGAGCCGTCGCTGACGGACGGTTCGCACAGTTCGATTCACAGGAGGCTTGAGGATTGCACATTGTCCTTCTGTTACATGGCACATTCGTGGAGAAGACATCTAATGGCAGGTTCGAATGCCCCGCGCTATTGTTTGTACAGCTCTGGTGGAGCGAGGTACATTATGTAGACACTGCGTGTGGTGTCCTTCGCTACCTCATGCTGCCATTGAAACATTATCTGCGGTTTCGGGGATGGATGGCTCCCCCTCTACGCATACTCTGCATACAAGTCTTGCTACGGAGATGATGCCATCTGACGGCCCCGTTGGACCTGCGCTGTGGTCTCTGCAATTTTGGAGGACGTCATACGCCGAATGTATTTCTGCTCCTTTGCTCTCCCTTTTCCGCATTTTTTGCCTGGAATGGGTGTGTGGTTTTTATAGCACCATTAATAGTAGTTATCAACAAGACACAATAATTATGGTCGTTCGACAGCGGGTGAGATTCGCCAGGAGACTCGGGTTTCGTAATTTGTACATTTTTTCTTCTTTTGTTTTTAGTACAGGATTTTGTTGCACTTATCTTAATCTCATGTCAGGATACGTCTCCCTGGGGTATTAGCCCACTCCGGAAGGAGTTGTTTAGGCGGGGCATCTCTCTGCTTCGCTCTGAGCGTCGCCTGGGATTTACACCCCGCTTAGGGCACACGCTTGCGGTGTATTTTGTTTAGGTTTAACTGTTTTCTTTTTGTATTCACCCCCCTCCTTTCCCTACCCCTTTCCCCCCTTGGTACACCCACCTCAGGTTCTTGTATAAAGGTTAGATATCATGGCATACCAGCACAGACCATTGCTCATACGCTCTATTAATGCTGGAGGATTGAACATACCTGCTAAGAGACATAGTGCTTTACGGGATTTTGCTAAGGCTCAAGTCTCGGTGGCTCTTATTCAGGAGACACATTTACCCTCTGGGGTTTTATAGCAATTACAGGGAGGGTAAATCTCGAGGGGTGGCTATTCTATTTGCTAAGCATGTACCATTCCAATTGTTGGCCCACAAGGCGGATGATGAGGGCAGATATGTCATGGTCAAAGGCACTATTGGAGAACAGCTATACACCTTTGTTTCTATTTATCTCCCCAACCGCAGACAACACATAGCCCTTAAGACGATCATGTCTGTGGTCGCTGATTTCCAGGACGGCACCCTGGTGGTGGGAGGTGATTTTAAGCTTGATACCTCACGTGGGTCTACCTGTGTTCCCTTATCGGTCATCCGCTCGACACAACTAACATTACTGGACTCCACCCTGACGGATTGCTGGAGGGCGTTGCATCCCTCCACCAGGGACTATACGCACTACAGCTCTTTACACAAATCATACTCCCGCATTGACCACATCTTTCTCCCATTCGCACAATCACATCTTATTAGATACGCCTCAATTGGCTCACAGACATGGTCTGACCATTGCCCAGTAGATGTAGAACTCAACTCATGCTTGTACAGACCTAAGGCGTCCCATTGGCGGCTGAACGAAACTCTATTGTCTGACCAGATGGTACTCTCCGGCCTAAAGGAAGCGGTATCTCAGTACTTTACAGACAACTCAGTTCCTGACGTCACCCCTCCCTTGCTGTGGGAAGCCCATAAAGCCACAGCAAGGGGTTATCTCATTAAACAAGGGGCTCGCCTTAAGAGGGAGCGCATAGCACGACAGGAGGATTTGATGGCCCAGATCCGCATATTGGAAGCCTCTCATAAAGCCACAAGCTCTGAGGAGGACTATGTGCGGCTCTCGGCCCTTAGAGCGGTTTTAAACTCACTGCTAAATATTAAAGGTCAGAGGTCCTTTACACACTATAAACATCTATTTTTTGAACATGGCAACAGGTGTGACAGACTGCTAGCCAGAGTTTTACGCAAAAAACGCAGTTTGGCTTACATTTCTAAAATCACGGACAGGTCGGGGGGAAACACTCTCTGCCTTCCTCTATGCTGGGGGTATTTCGTTCCCATTTTCATTCACTATACAATCTAGACAAGACGACACCACCTACATTCTCTTTGACACATAAGATTGAGACATATCTACAAACTCATGTTAAACGCAAATTGTCGATAGCAGACAGACAATTTATAGAAGCCCCCATTACGGATGAGGAACTTCGCATAGCCATCACTGACACCCCTACGGGTAAGGCTCCAGGCCCTGATGGCTTGTTGCTTTTGTATTACAAAAAACTTCTAGATACACTGATACCTGGGAACGTATACATGAATACGTGTGTAAGCTGGTGGAGCCCTCTCCTCCGTTTACGCCGGAATTTTATCTGTTACACCACACGCCTTACAGCATCTCAGGCTATAAAAAAATCTATCATTCCATGTCTGTTACATGCTGCACGGCTCACGATCCCCAGATTTTGGAAACAAGATATCTCCCCCCCCACTTTCAGTATGGTTTGATGAAATGGAGTTCATTCGTGGGGTGGATGAACTCACTTTCCGTGCCCGAGATCGCTACGCGGAGTATTCTACAAAATGGTATTACTGGTTATCTGATATACGCAGAATCTCATGAACCCTTTACACCTCTTGCATTGTGTCATCAGCCTTGGGTACTCTGTTTTATGTTTATGTTTATACCCTGAGTCCTTATGGCTCTTTTTCCCTGTATTATTGTCTCACCCCTCCTTAAAGTTATAACTATCATATGTATCATTACTTTGAAATGGGCGACTTTGGCCCTCTTTTATTGTTGGCTTGCTATTTGTCATATGCCTGGTAACGTGATGCTCAATGTTTTCCTTGCATTTCTGTAATGTGCCTTATTTTGAATAAACTTGAATATGTAAAAAAAAAAACACAGCAGTTCCCTCCCCCTTCTTTGTTTTTCTGTGCTATCTTTTATTTGGCTGGAGTGAGAATGACACATCAACAGCCCTCAAAGAAAACGTTAGAACAGCTGTGTAAAGACAAAAATATTTTGACGAAGGACAAGAAAAAAGATGAACTTTTACAAGCCCTCGAGGATTATGAGGCGAGGCAAGCAGTCCAGGATGCAGCAGAGCAGGGTACCACACTTGACCCAGCCGAAGGAAGCGCAAGTCCAGTGGAAAGGACCGTGTCAAGTGCTTCGCCCAAGGGTGATACTGCCCTGGATGTTTACTTGCAGACTGTTTTAAAACATGTGGACTCTGCGGACTCTCAGATGCAGCTTCATCTCATCCTGCAGTACCAAGAGCGAGAGGAGCGCAGAGCTGAACGCTAAGCTGCGGAGTGCAGAGCTGAGTCCATGCGAGAGGTGGCAGTGCGCCAAGCAGACTGAGAAGCTGCGGAGCGCAGGGCTGCGTGTGAGCGAGGAGCGGCAAGCTGAACGGGCACATCAGCTCGCTATGGCCCAGGCAGGCAGAATGCAATTATCTCCTGCTCCTGCGGGCGCTGCAGATCTCTCTACGCCTAGACCTCATGCCGAGAACTTTCCCACTCTGGACAAAGAAGGGGACCTGGATGTGTTCCTGCAAAGTTTTGAAAAGACTTGTCGACACTACCAGCTGCCCAAGAAGCAATGGGCCAGGTACCTCACTCCTGGACTAAAAAGTCCAGCGCTCAAAGCCTTTGCAGAGTTACCATCTGAGAGCGACCAGGACTATGAGGCGATTAAAGTGGCGCTTCAGAGGCGGTATAACCTCACCCCAGAGGTATATCGCAAAAAGTTCAGGTCCTTCCAGAAGCGTGCCGCAGAGAGCTATTCTGCAGTCGTGAGCCACCTGACAACCCTATTTCGACCATGGGTCAGGGGGCTGAAGATTGACACCTTGGATGCCCTGGAAGACCTGTTGATCAAGGAGCAGAACGTGCAGCTGTGCCCACCTGAGATCCAGGAATGGCTTCTGGATCGCAAACCCAACAGAGCGCCCGTGGACCGGAGCAGAGGTTCCCCCAAAGGATCGTCTGGATGGAAGCCCAACTCAGCACTACTCCCCGACATCATGGCGGCAGCGCCCCCCTCTGTGCCAGTCTCTGCTGGGGAGGGGGAAACGAGTCCTTCGTCTCCTGGAAGAAGTGTGAGCCGTCGCTGTTTTATTTGTAACAGTGGCAACCATCTCCTGGCAGCGTGCCCGCAGAGGAAGAAGCCTGCATCCACAGCTGGGGGAGGACACCCCTCAGCATCACCCTCTGTCCTGGTCGTGACCAGATTGGAGGGCAGTGCCAACGTAAACCAGCAAGCAGTCAATGTCGGGACTCCGGTATCTGTGGGTTTAAGAGATGCGGCTTAAGTAACTTTGGTGCATCCAGGGTTAGTCAGCCCTGCAGATTTTATTCCTGGCAGAACTCTAGCAGTAAAGGGTTTTGGTGGGATACGTCCTGCAGTGCCAATGGCCCAGGTTTATTTGGACTGGGGAACGGGGAGAGGTCTGTGGGAGGTGGGGGTGTCTGAAAATATTCCTACAGATGTGTTGCTGGGCACGGATTTGGGTAAATTGGTGTCAAAGTACGTGCTTGGAAAGGGATGCTGGGGATTTACCCAGGCCCACTAGTGGCTCTACAGTGGGGAGGGCTGTGTGTGTGGGTGCACCACAGGATTCCTGGACAAGAGGGCAGGGGATGGCAGTGAGTCAGTCTGCGCCTGCGCCAGCTGTGCCCGTAGTGTTGTGTGGTAGCATGAGGGGGCAGTGTGACTGGGAAGAAAGGCAGGGGGTGAGTGAATGCCCGCCTGCACCTGAGTCAGCTGGTTCCCCGTACCCCATGCTTGGGGAGGCCACGGTGTCCATGGTGGAAGTGGTTACCCGCTGGCAGTCTGCGGGGAGTTTGGCACAAGGCCCGTCTCTGCCGTGTGATGGTGAGGATCAGAATGCCTGGGAATGGTGGCAGGATACTGCGGTATGCCTACCAAGACCAGACTCGGGTGTGTCTGTGACGCCATATGGTTGGGAGCGAGGGCAAGGGATGACTGCGGGTCTCCTTGCGCCTAAACCAACCCAGGTTCTAGTGCCCCGTGAGTGGTGTAGATCAGGATACCTGGGAAGGATGGCAGGATACTGCGGTGTGCCAGCCTGTGCCAGGGGTGTCTGAGACTGTGCATGGCACAGAGGGCGCGCTGTGTGGTCAGAAGGACAGGCCTAGGGTGACAGAGGGTTACCCAGGGCCTGAACCATCCAGGTTGGCGGTGCCAGGTGAAAGGAGTGGAGGGCAGAACACCCTGGATGGGCAGGATACTGTGGTAGGTCAGTCTGCATCGCGTGTGTCGGAGGCTGCGGGTGGCACCGAGCGCATGCTGCGTGGTCAGGAGGAAGAGCCTGGGGTGGACACGTGTTGCCCGGGGGGAAAGCCAACCAGATTCCCGGTACCACAGGAAACTGGTACTGAGCAACCTCCCTCTGGAGGAGAATCCTGTGCCCCAATGGTGTGGTTTCCCAAATTCTGCATGTGTGGGGACAGTGAGAGAAGGGGAGGGAGCGGGTCCTGGTTTGGCCCCTGTGACCTCCCAGCCATCTGCCCAGAGTCAGGTGCGATGCCTGACTCCGTTGGCAGATGCAGGGGACGTTTACCGGGGAGCAGGGCGCTTCACCCTGTTTCCCCAGACCCCCTGCTGTAAGAATGTCTCCCGAGCAGGCCACCATTAGTGAGTGTTTGGCTGCTTGCAAGACTGAGGTGCCAGGTGAGAGTGAGCCACACGTGCTACACCTCCAAACAGTGTACCAGGAAGGGCTGCAGAAGCACAGGGGCTTCTCTGAGTCTGTACATTGTTGTGAGTGCAGCGTGAGTGCCCCCTCCCTCAGGTTTGGGAGAGGTGGGGTAGAATGGTGGAGTCGCCAAAGGCCTGCATGGGGGAATGTGTGATGCGGTTGCGAGATGGAGTGCACGCTTTGGTGGGCAAAGTGCATGGACACCTGTGCGTCCCCCACTCCGTAATAGCGCCGGCGATTGTCGCAGGTGCTAGATGCCCGTTGGCGAACCCGTTGTAAGACGCACGAGAGAAGCATGAGAGCCTCTCTCTAAGCGTCTCTTTTTGCGGGGAGATGTCACAGGTAGACATACAGATAGCTAGACACAGAGAGATGGGTATATCTATATATATATTTATATCTATGGCTATCTATAGATACCAGGCCATTTTGCGCAGCTGCGCTAGTAAATCAATGCCTGCGCTTCCAGCCTGCTGAAGGGAACAATTAACAGGTCAGTGACCATTTTCTGTGTGAAGTCAGCGAAGGTGTGAATTAAAGGAATCCCCGTTTTGGTTCTACCCTACAGGCAGGAGGGGCAATTGCTCATGGCAGGGAGAATACGCAGCCGGAGCGGCACCCCAACCGCATATCCAAGAAGCAATCACATCCTTTGATCACTAGAGGTGGTCTCTGGGAGATAATTGATAGACCAGGGAATTAAAATTAATGAAGAAATCACTGAGCGTGCCCAGGAGAGAGGAATTCTGTGAATTGTAGGCAAAGGCTCTACCAGCTAGGAGGCTGTACTTAGAAAAAGGGCAGCCCTATATATATTCTGAATCAAGCATGAGCTAGGGACTATTTCTTTGGAGGTCAATCGAGAATTGAGGGAATATTGCCAGCTCCTAATAGAACCTCCCTATGGATGATCGTCTAGCGTGTATTGTAAGTAACTAGGATCTGCTGTTATCTCCCTTTTATTTGTTTGCTGTTTGTGTGTAATGTGTAATTAATTGATTTATCATATCCATCTTTTTGTAACAAATGCACTGTGATAATTTTTTCTATATTATAATAAATATTCCTTATTAAAATCAGCTTTATCCCTGATATTCGATCCATGCTAACTGAAGAGATTGGAGTATTGCTTGTTGTTTTAAGCTTGAGTAGCTACGAAATTGTGAGTTGCGGTCGCTGGGGAGGCGGGGATTGTTGTCCACGCAGTCATTATCTGGGTCTAGGATAGACAGATAGTGGGATGCTTAACCCTGCGTCCTTAGCCGCAACACGCGTAGTGTTCAGGAGAACTGGTGGCAGCGTAACTAATAAAATAAGAAGTGGACCCAGGGATTGTGGGAAACGTAGTCACTACCCGATTTAAGAGAAGACTGGTACTGCGATGCAATCCTGGGACCATTGTATCGCGCTCTACGTACCTGTTGCGAGAGAAAGTGCGCAATAGGTAAGCAAACGCGCAGGGATTGTTGTCCACGCAGTCATTATTTGGGTCTAGGCTAGACAGATAGTGAGCGGCTTAACCCGGCGTCTTTCGCAGCAGCGAGCGTAGTTGTTGTGACCATGGGTTTTGAGGGATTTCTTGAAGGCCTGAAGGTCGGGGGAGAGTTTGATAGGGAGAGGCAGATCATTTCACAGGACTGGTGCTGCTCTTGAGAAGTCTTGGAGGTGAGAGTTGGCTGTGTGTATGTAGACCAATGACAGGTGGCGATCACCTGCTGAACGGAGTTGTCTAGATGGGACATGCTTGCGGAGTAACAAAGACATGTAGGGGGGGTTGAGTTAATGAGTGATTTGAATGTGAGCATCAGTATTTTAAACTGTATCCTGAAATGTACAGAAAGTCAATGGAGGGACTGGCAGAGTGGGGAAGTACGCGAGGTGCATTTAGTGAAAAAGATAAGCCTGGCCCCTGCATTCATTACAGATTGCAAAGGGGCGATACAGGAGTTGAGGAGGCCAATAAGGAGCGAGTTGCAGTAGTCAAGTTGTGAAATGACAAGAGCATGAACCAGCACTTTTGTGGTATCTTGTGTCAGAAAGGGGCGGACAGGGGCAATGTTTTTGAGTTGAAAATAACAGAATTTGGTCACTGTCTGGATGTGGGGAGAGAATGTTAGGTCAGAGTCAAAAGTGACACCAAGGCAGCGAGCTTGAGGCGTTGGACTAATGGGTGTTTCATTTACTCGTAGAGAGATAGGTGGTATTGGGTTCTTCTTGGAGGGAGGAATGATGAGAATTTCAGTTTTGGCAAGATTGAGTTTAAGGAAGCGGGAAGCCATCCAATGTGAGATAGCGGAGAGACAGTCAGTGACTCGATCCAGGAGACCTGGAGAGAGGTCAGGGGAGGAGAGGTAGATTTGAGTGTCGTCAGCGTATGGGTGGTACTGGAATCCAAAGGAGCTGATCAGTTTTCCTAGTGTGGCAGTGTAGACTGAAAAAGGTAGAGGGCCCAGTTCTGAACCTTGGGGCACCCCAACAGAGACAGGCTGCCGGGAGGAGGTACTTCCGGGAAAAACGAGACGCTAAATGATCATTGGGACAGGTAGGAAGTGAACCATGAAAGAACAGAACCTTGAAGGCCTATGTCACTCAGAGTTTGAAGGAGGATTGAGTGGTGAACTGTATCAACGGCGGCAGAGAGGTCAAGAAGGATCAGCAATGAGTAGCACCCATTGGATTTAGCAGTTGGAGGGTCGTTGGTCAGTTTTGCAAGAGCTGTTTCTGTTGAGTGCAGTGAGCAAAATCCAGATTGCAGAGGGTCAAGGAGAGAGTGGGTGTTTAGGTAGTCAATCAGACGGGCATACACAAGCTTTTCGAGGAGTTTGGAGGCAAAAGGGAGCAGGGAATCGAGGCTGTAGTTAGAGGGAGCAGTCGGATCCAGAGATTTTTTTTTTAGGATTGGGACTACTGTGGCATGTTTGAGGGGAGCAGGAAAGACCCCAGAGGTTAAAGACAGATTAAAGGTGTGGGTCAAGGATGGTACAAGAGAAACAGAAAGTGTTTTGACAAGATGTGAGGGAACGGGGTCGAGGGGGCAGGTAGTGGGATGAGAGGATCATAGTAGTTTAAGGACCTCTTGTTCAGTAGCTGAAGGGAAAAAGTTAAATATGTGAGGATAGACATGGTTAGCATCTTCCTGCATGGGTGAAGGTGGCATTGTGGAGATTTCAGTTCTTATCTGTTCAATTTTTGCTGTGAAAAAGCAGGCTAGGTCTTTGGCTTTGAGGTCAGTGTGAGGAATAGCCACCGCAGTCGTAGCGGGTGATGGCTTCATTAGGACAGAAGAGCGATAGGATAGCTGAGAGTGGTACGGATATATTGGCAGAGAATTGCTGTGGATCGAGAGAGTGGTGATTTCTGCGGGTCTGATAAACAGGGTTATTCAAAGAGATTTGAAAAGTCACCGCACGTTTGGTGACTTTTCGTTCTCTTCAATTCGGTTCCTTTTGCCGATCCCATTTCGGTGACCCTGCGGTGTATTCAGCAAGCACCACAGGGCCCCCGAATTGCAGGGAAAAGCTGCCGCAAACCCGACGAAAACTAACCGCAAAACCCACCGAATGCACGCCGAAAACAAGCAAAAACATCTGGATTAACCTTCGAAAAACCCGAGCAGGAGCCGATCACACACAGCAAAGCAGCCGAACAGGAGCCGAATCACACAGAGCCGAAGCAGCTGAGACGCAGAGGAGGCAGTGAATAAATTAGCAAAACCGTTTGTATGAATCTGTGAAAATGAAACGCTGTTTGAAAAAAAACTACTGCGCGAAAATGTCTGAAATTTACACAGGAGGTCCAGGGAATGATAATAAAGAGGGCTGTTACAGAAAAAATAAGTAAACTTAAAAAAAAAAAAAAAAAAATCGGACTTTAAAAAAAAAAAAAATCTGAAAAATGTTTAAAGTATCCTAAAAAATCTTAAAAAATCTATAAATAAAGAGACTTTTTGCTGCAGAATTTTATAATGAATGGTTTATTAGATATTGAATTAAAACGGGAATATATTTAACATTGAAGTCTATGGGATTCTCCTGAATAAACTTGCCGATTTAAACCACCGAATGGCAGGGCATTTTGGGAATCTTTCACTGCTGGTTTGTGTTCTCTGAATAGCCGAAGCAGTGCTTTTTTATGGGGATTTCACTGCCCTCGAACAGGCACCGAACAGGCACCGTATGTGCAGGCAATTTGCCAGGATTTGGCGAATTGCCTGCTCTCTTGATAGCCGAATGGCCAGGAAAGGCAACCGAACGCTGATTTTCAGCGTTCGGTTACCTTTCTCAAGCAATTCGGATCTCTTTGGATAACCCTGAAAGTTTCGGTTTAGATGGAGGAACGAGGGGAGAGCTGAGTTCACAAGTCAGAAGGTGATGGTCAGAGAGATTGAGAGGTGTAATGGTGAGGTCAGAGATAAGGCACGAGTAGGAGAAAATAAGATCCAGTGATAGTTGAGAATTGTGGCTGGGAATGGATTGCACAGGTATTTCACAATTTTGCGGTCAACTGTGGCTTAACCGCTGCATTATTTGCCAATGCTGACTCACGGAATTCTACTCTAAATTTTTATCAAGTTTTTTGTCTAATGGCTTGCAAATTCTGCCATTTGTTTATTGAACCTCATGTGGGAGAAGAGTTTAATCCACAACATGGAATGCTTAATACGTTATGTATACGGCATCAAAAGGGAAAGAAAAAGCCACCTTCCCCTCAGTATAGGTAATAGAATGAGAGTTAATAGTCCTCAGAATGACTAGATTCTTTGTCATTGTACCTGACACATTTGCAGCTTTATTTGCTTTAGTTGCACAGAAAAGCCTCTGTTTCATGCCTACAGTAGTTGTATCTTGTTTAGGGTTAACCAGGTCTGCATTATTCAAGGTTTTCTTAGAGCTTGATCTGAAGGTAGCCTTCTCACGGTGTCATGCATTTTCGTATTCTTCAACACACATGGAGGTCAAAGACAAAATCATGGGTGTCCGCAGGATGGGGCAAGGGGTTGGATCAACAGGCTTAAATTATGATAATTTATTCACTGCACTGCTGCAGTTCCTGTGCTCTCTACTAGGCTGCACGAGCTTCACATCATCCCCACTCCACCTCCAATCCACCACTTGCTCCCACTCACTTTGCAGACTGGGGGAGACGGGGCTGAAATGCAGGTGCAGCTGCTCCTATGGGCCACAGGCTGGAATGCTGGACACAAGAAGAAAGGTGATTATTTTTAAATAAATCCATTTTTATTAAGCATGGTGCCACTGTCTTTATTAATGAGAGGCCCCTGATCTGAGGTCTAGTTTATCTGTCTGGGGAAGAGGGACACAAAATGATTAGTAGTTATCTGGTGGGGACCTGTGTTAAGCTCACAGAGCTTGCATGAGGTACAGGCCAGGGCAATATTGGCAGTATACAGGCGCTCTAGGCAGGGTCTTGCCTGGGCAGTGGGGATGAGGACCCTGCTCCAGATCTTACAATCTAAGAGACGAGGGGACCCTGCTCCAGAGCTTAGCAATCTAAGAGGAGAGGGGACCCTGCTCCAAAGCTTACAATCTAAGAGGAGAGGGGGGGACCCTGCTCCAGCCCCCACACACTTCTTCGGGCTGGCGCACACACTCGCTGGCAGCACTCCCCCTCCTGCTGTCTCATGGGGGCTGGTGTGTGTCTATATGTATGTTTGGAGTGGGGGCCTGGTGTGTGTGCCAGTATCTGTGGGGGGGTCATGGTTTGTGTATACAGAGATGGCCTTATAAAAACCCTTCCTTTAGTGCCTTAATCGTGGGTGTATAACTAGTGTGGTGCATTGAATGGCGTTAACAGACTAGAAAATGCAACACTCAGAACAGACGCATACACCTTTATTCTTTTTTTTTTTTAATTTAATGTTTTATTGTGAAAGCATTATCCGCATGACATGGGTAAAAAATAAAAATGAAGGCCACGCAGGACCACATTCCGCATGCACAATGAAGCGCCAGCAGATAAGAGAGCTAAACTACATAGAATGAGCACTTCTGAAAAGTAAAGGAAACATAAAAAGGATGGAGGGAGAAAAGTCCCAGATAAAGCACATAAGCTGTGGTGACAACCAGAGTCTCAAGTATCTAGGTAGTGAGCATAACCAATGGAAATGTCAAAAAAATAAAAATTAATAGGGGGGGGGGAGTTTAGAGGAACTGCCGTGAGGAACGTGGCATAGCCGGCTCGCCTCGACGATCCAAAGACAAACGAGGGCCGCCCAGGGGCCACAAGGCCGGAGGGGACCGGGGCCAGGAGGGACAGGCAGTGCCGCGGTGGCTGCCCCAGATGGCTCACCCGAGCCCACCCCATGTTCCTGCTTAAAAAAAAAAAATATATATATATATACATTTCCCAGAGCTCACTTAGTATAGTGATTGGACAAGTCCCACAGCCCGTCGTTTAGCAAAGATGTTTCTGATTACCTAGGCGGTGAGGGGTAGGGAAGGGTAGGGGGGGGAAGGAAGTGAAAAGGGGTACAAACACGCATAAACGGACGAGTCAACAACTGGCTTCTGCAGAGTTCAACGTCCTCAACCCGGGTCAATAGAAGCGACATTTACAGACGGACCAGACAGAGACGGAGCCAGCAAATGGAGTAGGTGAGAGTCCACAAAGGTCTGGGCCTCCTCAGGGGTAGTCGCGGAGTACGTCCGCCCATCGTGGGATACCACTAGATATCCTGCAGGTCCCCATCGATACTGGACCCCACGTTCCCTCAGGAGGCTCGTTACGTCTCGGAAGCGTCATCGTGCGATCAGCGCAAGGAATGGCAAGTCCCTGTAGACCGAAATTCGTGCATCTCCATACGGCACTGCAGGTACATTTCCAGCTTCCTTTGCAATCTGCATCTGAACAGGGAGAGTCTTGGTAACAACTATGACGTCCCGAGCGGCCTCAGCAGGTGCAGTAGCCGCCTTTCAGACTCGGACAGCTGAGATCAAAACAGCCGGGGAACCTGGGGGCAGTTTCATCAACCCGTGAAGGAAGTTGGTGGCATAGCTCATCAAGTCCTCAGTGCCACCGCCTCTGGGATCCCCCGGAGGCGGAGGTTGCACCGCCGATGCCTTGTCTCCAGGTCCACAATTGCCACCGTGAGACACCTCACCTGCTTCTGTAGGTCCTCCAAGTGTGCCACGGATCCCAGCCTCTCCTCCTCCAGAAAATCCAGGTGGGCGCCCATAGTTGAAGCATCCGCCGCTACAGCGGTAACTTCGGCCTGAACCTTGGCCGGATCCCTGTGCCATAAGGTTTTAAGGTCTTCACAAAGCTGACAGATGTCTTCTTTAGTAGAGGGCTGGGCTAAGAGGGTCCGAGATTCCTCAGTTGCCGGAGAGGTCGGAGCTTCCGTAATTATAACAAATTCATTTTGTTATGATGTTGCACACAGGTGGAATGATTGACAGTAGACTGAGGTTACTATTTAAATTAAGAAAAATTGGCCTAGATGAAAATTCCTATTCTTGGATAGAACACTGGCTGACTGGTGGTGTCCTTCAGGAGTCTGTTATAGGACCAATTCTATTCAATTTATTTATATATGACTTTGAAATAGGCATCGAAAGTCATGTGTCAGTGTTTGCCGATGACGCAAAAGTAAGAAAGTAATACAATGTGAGCAGGATGTTACTTCGCTGCAGAGGGATTTAGATAGATTGGGGGTCTGTGCACTTAAATGGCATATTAAATTTAATGTAGATAAATGCAAAGTTATACACTTTGGAGTGAAGAACACACAAGCAATTTATACCCTAAATGGTTACACACAAGATGGTACAGCGCCACGCAACATGTATCCACCACCACGGCACCCCAGATAGCCAAAATTCAGGATATAGTGGTTTCCCCTAAACCAATGTACATAGAATGCAAAATATATAACCTGAATTGGTGCGAATATTGCTTTCTGGGATCCTGGAGTACCTCGTATATATATGGAAAAAATAATAGACAATAATAGTGCAGTACAGCAAATATTATTTTAAAAACTATTAAGTGGTGCTAAGATTATCCCACTCACAAGTGTAGAGCCTAGTCACTGGCTCTGAGTGGGTCCAGGTCTGCGGGTGTATTGTCTTCAAATACTTCTCAGGTGACCCCCACCTTATAAAAAGTGCATTATCCGGGATCATGTAAGAGAGAAGGAAGACAAAAAGAACTCCTTGTGCAGGTCTGCAAAAAGTTCTCAATATGGTGTTCCAGAGATTTTGTACTCACATTTCGTTCAAAGGGTACACGCTCATGGGTTTATTCTGGTATAGGGAAACCCAAAGGAAAACCGTCATAAATCCAAAGAATGAAGGCAGCAGCAACAGGAACAGGGATAATAAAATAAAATTTATTTAAAACATAAAAACATGCTCCAGAACGCGTTTCACCGCATTGAGTAGCGGCTTCATCAGCTGGTAGCAAATGTATGGACCTACAGGTCCTTATATATTGTCCATTAATGATTAAACGAATGTCCCCATGTGTCCTGTTGATGTTTAATTGTTGCTTCCGGTTTTCTTTCGGTTTTTCTGCGTTGTGCGCCGCCATCTTGCGCATGCACGGTGCATTTCCGCGTTCCATTTGCGTTCCAATCGCTGTTGCATTACCTCCGGTTTGCGTTTCTTCAGCTCGCGTATGTCAGTTCGTGATTTATGTATGTATGAATTATTTATGTATGTATGTATGTAGTATCATGTATTAATGGAGGACATTGTAAGATGCATTGTGATGAGCATTAGACACACACTTATGTGTATTTTTAATATGTGTGTCCCTTTAATCTGAGATACAGCGAGACGAAGATAATGTCAAAATTGAGTTTTAAATCATGAACTGACATACGCGAGTTGAAGAAACGCAAACCGGAATATCTAATTTGCTACCAGCTGATGAAGCCGCTACTCAATGCGGTGAAACGCGTTCTGGAGCATGTTTTTATGTTTTAAATAAATTTTATTTTATTATCCCTGTTCCTGTTGCTGCTGCCTTCATTCTTTGGATTTATGACGGTTTTCCTTTGGGTTTCCCTATACCAGAATAAACCCATGAGCGTGTACCCTTTGAACGAAATGTGAGTACAAAATCTCTGGAACACCATATTGAGAACTTTTTGCAGACCTGCACAAGGAGTTCTTTTTGTCTTCCTTCTCTCTTACATGATCCCGGATAATGCACTTTTTATAAGGTGGGGGTCACCTGAGAAGTATTTGAAGACAATATACCCGCAGGCCTGGACCCACTCAGAGCCAGTGACTAGGCTCTACACTTGTGAGTGGGATAATCTTAGCACCACTTAATAGTTTTTAAAATAATATTTGCTGTACTGCACTATTATTGTCTATTATTTTTTCCATATATATACGAGGTACTCCAGGATCCCAGAAAGCAATATTCGCGCCAATTCAGGTTATATATTTTGTATACCCTAAATGGTACCTAGTTAGAGAGATCCAAACAGGAGAAGGATTTGGGAGTAATCATAAGACTTCGAACTAAGTAACAATGCCCAATGTCAAACAACAGTCGCCAAGGCCAGCAAGGTATGGCATGCATTAACCCTTTCGCTGCTGAGGCTTTTCCCGCCTCTGTGCTGAGCTAATTTTTACCAGTTTTGCTCATCATGTTTAAATGCGTTTTGAAGGCTTATTTTAGTATATGACCCAGACATATTATATATCGTTCTTTCCGTCAGACTCGGCAGATTCATAATATGTCATTATTATAAGTATACATCATGACCTGTCTGTATATTATAACAAAAAATGCAATAAAATATGAATTTTCAATAATTTACAACGTGTAAAGTGTTTTTTTTTCACATTTTAACATGCGAGCAATTGCGGTTATATTTTGTATGGGATGCGCTTGTTAAAAAAATTAGAGATGGGGTCTCGTTACATTTTTTTTGGGGAAAATTACGCGATTTTTAACAAACGCACCGCATACAAAAATCGTTAGTGCAGCATCATTGTTCACATTATAATTGAAATGGGAACAATATTTCTGCATTAACGAACCAAAAAAATTTATATTTTTTATTTTTTTATTTTTATTTTTTTAAAAACTTTTTTATACTCATGTTTGGTATTGTTGGAACGGCCATGCTCTGGCCGATCCAACAATACCAAACATTAACCCCTAACTGCCACGGATCGGGAGATAGGGGGTTCCAATGAACCCCCTATCTCCACCATTGGTGGCAGTTAGGGGTTAACTCCAAGACATGACGCCAGTCCTCAGGGGGCATTCCCGGAAGCTTGGCCGACATCCAAGATGTCGGCCAGCTCCGGGAAAGGATCACGAACCGGCGCTTTTCGGCGCCGATTCGTGATCCGGCACCCATGGGGTTAATGCCAGGTACCATTTGGAAGGGCAGGCTGTGCCCTTCCAAATGGTGCCTGAGTTAACCCCCGCAACGCCGCCGATCGGGAGGGAGAGAGGTCCGAAGGACCTCCCCCCCCCTCCCTTTCAGGCGCCTCCTCCGCACATGCGGGGGGGGGGCGCCTGAATTAGGTGTCATCGATGACACCTAATTACTCTGGCGGCGGTTCTGGGTGCTGGGCTGACATCGAGGATGTCAGCCCGCCCCGGGGGGGCCAGCGATCGGCCGGAACCCGGCCGAACGCTGACCCCAAAGGCAGGACGCGCTCAGCCCGTCCACCGCATGGAACGTGACATGCGGTTGGATGCTCTGAGCGCGTCCACCGCAGCGAAAGGGTTAAAAGGGGAATTCACTCTTGAGGTGAAAACATAATTTTACTTCTTTATAAATCAATTCTAAGACCGCACCTTGAATATGCCATGCAGTTTTCGGTACCTGTTTTATGAAAGGATGTTATGGCGCTAGAAAAACTGCAGAGACGGGCCACTAAATTAATAAGGGAAATGGAAGAATTAATTTATGAAGAATGGCTAACAAGCTTAAACCTGTTTAGTTTAGAGAAACCGCACCTTAGAGGAGATGTGATAACTTTAAATATAAAGATACTTTAAAGATAAGTATATACGGGGCCATTCTAAACCATTGTCTGGAAATCTATTCATTCATAGGACTATACACAGGACACAAGGTCACCCATTTACACTGGACGATAGCAAATCTGGCCTAAAGGATAGGAAGGGTTATTTTACAGTGAGAACAATAACCCTGTGGAATTCTGTCTGTTGAGGTGGTTGGGTCAGAGCAGGGGCAGATCTAGTGGGGCAGCGGGGCAATTGACCCCCCCTGAAAAAATATTGCCGAGTGCTTTTCTCTTTTCGAGCGACCGCGGCATGAAGCTCGGCCGCTCAACTGGTAGCCACGATCTCGCGAGATCGCAAGATCTCGTGAACCTCCAGTGCAAGACCACAGCTTGCGCATGTTCGCAGGTGAGCGGCTGAGCTTCATGCCGGCAGCCACTCGTGCAGAGAAAACCACTCAGAGGGCCTGGCCTGGGGCAGAAGGCAGGAGACCGATGGGACCACGTGAGGTGGGGGCAATATATAGAAAATGTGAGCTGGGGCCAATATATATCCATGTGAGCTGGGACACTATGGGCACTATTACATTCTTCACGGAAAAATGCACGGTAAACGCGTGATTTTTTGTGTCAAACTTTAACGCGCAGAAATCAACGCTGGAATTCCAATCCTCGCGCATTTATCCATCCGTCGAGCAATAACGCACGTTAAACAGACGCGCACAAACGCGCGCACAGTAACGTTGCGCACAGAAATCACGCGATTCAGCTAATCAGAATTAAGAACCTTAATTGTCTCACGGTACGTTTTTGCGCTTGTCTAAGTCAATCTGAGTGTATATGCTGCAGCAATAATAAATGCACACACAACTTCTCAAATTTATTGGTTTTGGTATGTGTAGAATGTGTAACTATACTTTGCTGTATTTTTTTTTGGGCTGGTGTGTTTGGGTTTGGCCAGGTCCGTCAGATTTGCCCTTAACACCAGCTTTCAGGAGTTGCTAAAATTATTCGGGCAAAGACTGTGCGTTACAAACTGCGCATAGGTTGTATTACCATCCGCGTACCAGCGCACAAACGCATTTGCGCTCACAATGTTAAGTACAGGACGCGCAACGTACAGTAAGCTCGCGCAGCGTTCGCAAAGGTTCACCTGCGGTAGACAGATACGCTCTTTTGTTGCGCTGACATTGTAATATTATGTTCAGCGCAAAGGGTTTTGCCCCTCGCGTTAATGCGTTTTTGTGCCTGCGCAAAAATGTGTGCAAAGAATGTAATAGGGCTCTTTATATCCATGTGAGCTGGGTTACTATATATCTGTCACATCCTCGGCACCTGCGGCGTTTCAGGGGGGGCCTGGACACCCGGCGGCATCGCTGGCTGGCCGGCTGCCAGGAGTTCCGGCTGTTTGTGCACCTGGAGGGGTGGGGCACAGCGTGATGACGTGAGCTGGTGGCCTTAAATGCAGGGCGCGCGAGACAGCTCGTCACCCTGAAGTGGAGTTATTTTCCCTCATCGTCTGGTGTATTCAGTCTTTATTCACTCCTCTCTGTATTTACGTTGCCGTATATTGATTGTAAGAGGACCCTGCTTGTTCCTGACCCGGATTGCCTTCTTGACTATTCTCTCTCTGACTCCTTTTGTATGGTTATTGTGCTTTATGCTGACACTGAATTTATGTGCATAATATATCACGCAATCTCCGAGTGTATGCCTGCCCTGCATGGTGCTGAATCTGTCAACCCATCGATCTACCCATCGATCTACCCTGCTGACACTGAGTGTATGACTATCTTCTCTGTTGCCAACCCTGCCTGTACGACTACCACATCTGTTGCCAACTCAGAATATATATTTGACCGCGCTTCTGTTAACTCCTGGTGTTTGAACACATTTCTTGAACCTCTGCCTAACCGCTTTTCTCGCATCAGTTTAGTTAACTTGTTTTGGCTCAGTAAACACTTGGTCTCGAAACCATTTGGTACTGAGTGGTTGTTACGATCCCCACCAGGAGGAGAATATGATCCTTGTACGCAGCACCTATCCTTTCCCTCCGATCCTTATAATGGTCGGTCTATATATATATATATCCCTAGACTGACACTGAAGAAGCCAAGCTTGAGAACATATAGCCAAACCAGAATGCCAGAGAATATAGTACGCCGTTGCCAGAGGTCAGTACGCCAGAGAATATCGTAAGCCGCTGCCAAGGGTCAGTACGCCAGAGAATATCGTAAGCCGTTGCTAGGGGTCAGTATGCCAGAGAATATCGTAAGCCGTTGCCAGGGGTCAGTACGCCAGAGAATATCGTAAGCCGTTGCCAGGGGTCAGAATACCAAGTAATACCAAATATCAACAGGAGCAGCTCTAAGCTCTAAACCACGATAGGGCAATGTATGAATGCATTGCCCGTGGTTTTAAACCCGGCAGGTCTGCATCATCATGACTGGCTCCACCTCCGACGTCTCACGTGACCGCTCGGCTTCCCCTCTTCACTTGGTGCCCGGCCAGCGAGCAGCGAGGACGATGCTGCCAGGCGCCGGGTGACCATAGCGCAGTACGTAAAAGTATCCCCCTCTCTACGGGAGGTCACCGAACAACCACCCGGCGCCTGAGGATGAGCCCTGTGAAATGCCTGAACCAACCGAGGAGAATGGACATCACAAGCAGGCAACTAGGAACGATCCTCAGGTCCATAACCTTTCCAATCAATCAGATACTGAAGAGAACCCCTACAAAGCCTGGAAGCCAACACGGCTTTGATTTTATACTCCTCCTCACCTTCGACTTCAACAGGTGGAGGAGGGACAGCGATTCTAGTAAAGCGGTTACATAACAAAGGTTTCAATAGACTCACGTGAAACACATTATGGATGCGAAGGGCTGGAGGTAAAGCCAATTCGTATGATACAGGGTTGATACGACGCAGGACTCTGTAAGGGCCTATGAAGCATGGTGCCAATTTCATCGTGGTTACCTGCAACCTGATATGATGGGTTGACAACCAAACCTGATCCCCTACTTGATAAACAGGTGACATACGTCTATTTTTGTCAGCTTTACCTTTTTGAGTAACCACGTTCCGTTCAGAAATCTCTTTGATTTGTACCCAAGTCTGCTGAAGTGTATGTAAGTGCTTCTCTAAAGCGGGCAAATTGGAGGTGGGAAAGTGAGATGGAAGCGTCGGGAGATGTAAGCCATATATTGTAAAGAAAGGAGAATGACCGATCGTTTCATTGTCACCATTGTTTCTAGCATATTCAGCCCATGGCAAATAATTGGACCATGAGTTCTGCTGCTGAGATATGAAGCAACGGAGATATTGTTCATGCCCTTGATTGGCTCTTTTGGATGCCCCATTTGTTTATGGGTGATAAGCGAATGAAAAAGCCATCTTCACCCCCATACTGTTACAAAAAACCCTCCAAAACTGGGACACAAATTGTGTACCTCCTATCTGACACAATTTCAACAGGTATACCATAAAGTTTCACAACATTGTTGATGAAGACGGGCACCAAGTCCAAGGCAGAGGGTAATTTGGGGAGAGGAACGAAGTGAGCCATTCTAGAAAAGCGGTCAACAATGGTGAGGATCACCGTGTTACCCTTGGATGCGGGTAGATCGACTATGCAGTCCATGGAAATATGAGAACAGGGTCTATCAGGAATGAGTAAGGGCTGCAACAATCCCACTGGTAAGTTCCTTTGACGTTTGTTTCTGGCACATACATCACAAACAGAAACAAACTGTTTTACGTCCTGACCTAAGGCAGGCCACCAAAACTGCCTTTTAAGACTAGACACTGTTTTAGATACCCCCATATGACCGGACGGTTTGGTGTCATGATGCAATCTCAACAAGTCCTCTCTTTGGTTTTTAGGTACAAAGAGCTTACCGAGAGGTTTGCCCTCAGGAGCAAGTTTCTGGACTACCTGAAGACACTCGAGCAGAGGAGAAGAGACAGTGACAGTGGTAGCCAGAACAATACACTCCTTAGGAACGATGGGATTGTTATCCTGTATATGTTTCTCATAGGGGTCGAATTGACGGGACAAGGCATCTGCCTTGATATTTTTTGAACCAGGTCGATATGTCAAGAGGAAATTAGAACTGGACAAACACAATGACCACCTGGCCTGTCTGGCATTTAATCTTTTCGCATCCCCTATACGTAAGATTTTTATGATCTGTGATTATCACGACTGGTATGGACGACCCCTCAAGCAGGTGTCTCCATTCGGACAAGGCGGACACAACTGCCAACAATTCTCGATTCCCTATATCATGGTTCATTTCAGCTGGAGACATTTTTCGAGAAAAGAACCCACATGGATGTAACGGCTTATCTGGTGCTTCTCTTTGAGATAGAATAGCTCCTATTCCTATCCCAGAAGCATCGACCTCTAACTGGAATGGTAAATGAGGGTCTGGATGTCTCAGAACCGGAGCAGAAGTAAACTCGGTTTTCAGTGTGTCATATGTCTTGCACATAGGGACCATTTCTGATTTTGTTTACCTTTCTTGGTCATGGCAGTTAATGGAGCCACCAAGGAGGAGAATTTTTTTATGAACCGTCTGTAATAATTGGTAAAACCTAAGAACCTCTGGCTTTCAAGCCTTGAGGTAACGGCCAATCCAAGATAGAGGACAGTTTGGTTGGATCCATTTGAAAACCTCCAGTGTTAATCACGTAACCCAGGAAATGTACTTTATTTAAATCAAACATACATTTTTCGAGTTTGCAATACAAGCCATTGTCTAACAATCTCTTAGCACAGACCGAACATGTTCATGATGGGTTTCAATATCAGGTGAATAAATCAAAATATCATCTAAATAAACAATGTCAAAAATCTGCAAGAAGTCTCTGAGTACATCATTTATGAGGTCCTGAAATTCTGCCGGAGCGTTACATAACCCAAAAGGCATCACCAGATACTCGTAGTGCCCACTGCGGGTATTAAAGGCAGTCTTCCACTCATGATGTTCCTTAACCATAACCAAGTTGTATGCACCCCTGAGATCCAACTTTGAGTACAATAGGATATACATTTCGAATGGTGATGCGTTTCAACCCCCTGTAGTCAATACAAGGCCATAGGTCTCCCTCTTTTTTGGATACAAAGAAGAAGCCTGCCCCGGCCAGGGAGGAAGAACGCCTTATAAAGCCTTTAGCCAGATTCTCCTTTATGTACTCCTCCATAATCTCATTCTCTCTTGAGACAGAGGATAGACATGACCTCTGAGTGGCATGGAACCAGGAAGCAAATCGATAGCACAGTCATATGGTCTAGGAGGAGGTAATACATCACAATTTCTTTTTTCGAAAACCTCCCTCAGATACTGGTACCACTAAGGTACCTCTGTGGATAAAGGATGAGCGGTTGGCAAATTAAGGCTCCTGATAGTGGTGACAGTCTGCAAACACTGCACCCAACAACGAGAATTCCATGCCTTAATCTCACGGTGTTCCCAATCGAGGGATGGATTATGTCGCACCAACCAGGGAAACCCAACACCACGTGACACGACGGTGACTCAATAACCTGAAATGTTAGTTGTTCATGATGAAGAACCCCTGTAGTAAGACAAAGAACTGCAGTGTCATGTGTCACCCTGGGTTGGGATAGAGGCCTTCCGTCAATGGCTTCTACAAACAATGGCATATCTCTCTCAACCAAAGGGATAGCATGGGTACGAGCAAACTCCTGATCCACGAAATTCCCTGCTGCTCCAGAGTCAAGAAATGCAGCAGTATTGATCAAGACCGTTTCCCAGGAAAGAGATAGGCACTACCATGCCTGTTTTGTTTTTCATTATAGGAGACACATAAGTCAAGCCCAAGGTTAGTCTCCTAGAAGACCTTAGGCTGTCTCGTCTCCCGAAACCCTTAAGCCTCTAGGTCTCCTGGTACATTGATTCCAGAAATGCCCCCTGCCAGCACAGTAGAAGCATAACCCCTCTCTCTTTCTGTATTCTCTCTCCTCCTGGGATATGCCGGTGTTACCGATTTGCATGGGTTCAGGAGGATGGGGTTCGGCTGCGGGTGGCAGGGGAATAGGAGGAGCAATGTTGGGAAGAGGTGGCAGTACCCTACGAACTCTTTCTCTGGGACCTCGTCTGTCACGGATCTGGTCATCCAGGGCAATACAAAAATCAATTAACTCTTCCAAAACTTCAGGTAATTTCATTGGTGCGAGTTCGTGCATAAGAGAGTCAGACAGGCCCTCTGTGAAGGCCAAGACTAGAGCTTTGTTGGTCCATGTAACCTCAGAAGCAAGTTCTTTAAATTCAATGGAATAATCGGACACCTTCCTGTTGCCTTGTCTGATTCGGAAAGAGTGCCCTACCTGCCGTCTGAGATCTACGAGTGGGATTGAATGTATGGCGTAGTTCTGACACAAACCTCTCATAGTCATATACAATCGGTCTCTTATTCTCCCATAGAGGTGTAGCCCATTCCAGAGCTTTATCAGAGAAATGGTTAATAAGAGACCCCACCTTAGATTTATCAGACGGACACATACACAGGTTGAGGTCAAAATGAATCCCCACTTGAATCAAAAACCCTCTGCAATCACCAGGGGTACCATCAAAGCGCATCAGTGCTGTCATATGTACATGGTGATTAGGTGGCAAAACGGCAGCGGATACAGTAGCCTCAGGAACTGGCAGAGACGGCGAAGGCAGTGCTCTACCTGGCTAATTTAACAGAGCATGCAAGGCCTGAGCGATTTGATCCATTCTATGATCCTGTTCCTCTTGCCTTGCAGAGATCTTGGCAAATTGGGCTGATAGGTCTACAGGATCCATGGCCCTATTGTAATGTTACGATCCCCACCAGGAGGAGAATATGATCCTTGTACGCAGCACCTATCCTTTCCCTCCGATCCTTATAATGGTCGGTCTATATATATATATATATATCTTTAGACTGACACTGAAGAAGCCAAGCGTCAGAACATATAGCCAAACCAGAATGCCAGAGAATATTGTAAGCCGTTGCCAGGGGTCAGTATGCCAGAGAATATCGTAAGCTGTTGCCAGGGCTCAGTATGCCAGAGAATATCGTAAACTGTTGCCAGGGGTCAGAATACCAAGTAATACCAAATATCAACAGGAGCAGCTCTAAGGGATGTTAAACCACGATAGGGCAATGTATGAATGCAATGCCCATTGTTATAAACCCGATGGATCCACACCACGTTATAAGGGGTGAGCGCTACAGTGAACGTGACATTACATCAGGGCCAGTCTACATGGATCCGACAGACTTAACCGTGTTGAAGACTAAGCTGGATGAGATCATTCCGAAACAGGAGGAGCAGGACCACCGCATGGACCAGTTTGCTCAGGCTTTGGGTTTTACTAATGAATCAGTCCAGCAAAGCTCCACCACTGCCTTCTCCAGCGGTAACTGTCTCTCCTCCTCCTCTAATCCCTGTTTCTGACGCACAACCATGTAAATCTTAAAATCCCATATGTTTTGATGGTACATCTGGTTCTTGCAGGGGATTTATTACACAGATTGATATCATGTTTGAATTTAATCCTGGGATGTGCCCCACAGACAGAGCTAAGGTGTCATTAACAACCTAACAGAAAAAGCTTTGCTTTGGGCAACTCCTTTACGGGAACTCAAGAAACCAGTTATACACAGCTCTGCTGAATTCATGAAAAACCTTAGGTGCACTTTTGATCCTGCAAGGCGGGCAACTGGTGCTGCCAGGGCATTATGGCGTATCAAACAGGGTAATCGCAGAGTGGCTGATTATGCCATTGACTTTAAAACCGTGGCAGCAGAATTGCAATGGCCAAATGATGTATTTACTACGGCATTCCTGGAGGCCATTACTGATGCTTTAACCCTTTCGCTGCTGAGGCTTTTCCCGCCTCTGTGCTGAGGTCATTTTTACCGGTTTTGCTCATCATGTTTAAATGCGTTTTGAAGGCTTATTTTAGTATATGACCCAGACATATTATATATCGTTTTTTCCGTCAGACTCGGCAGATTCATAATATGTCATTATTATATGTATATGTCATGATCTGTCTGTATATTATAACAAAAAATGCAATAAAATATGAATTTTCAATAATTTACAACGTGTAAAGTGTTTTTTTTTCACATTTTAACATGCGAGCAATTGCGGGTATATTTTGCATGGGGTGCGCTTGTTAAAAAAATTAGAGATGGGGTCTCGTTGCATTTTTTTTTGGGGAAAATTACGCGATTTTTAACAAACGCACCGCATACAAAAATCGTTAGTGCAGCATCATTGTTCACATTATAATTGAAATGGGAACAATATTTCTGCATTAACAAACCAAAAAAAAACTTGTTTATTTTTTTTTTATAATTTTTTTTTAAAATATTTTTTTATTTTTATTTTTTATTTTTAAACAAAAACTTTTTTCACTATCGTGTTTGGTATCGTTGGAACGGCCATGCTCTGGCCGATCCAACAGTACCAAACTTTAACCCCTAGCTGCCACGGATCGGGAGATAGGGGGTTCTTTGGAACCCCCTATCTCCACCGTTAGTGGCAGCTAGGGGTTAACTCCAGGACTGGCGTCATCGTGCTATGCACGATGACGCCAGTCCTCAGGGGGAGTTCCCGGAGGCTTGGCCGACATCCAAGATGTCGGCCAGCTCCGGGAAAGGATCACGAACCGGCGCTTTTCAGCACCAATTCGTGATCCGGCTCCCCAGGGGTTAATGAGAGCCACCGTTTGGGAGGGCAGGTTGTGCCCTTCCAAGCGGTGCCTGTATTAACCCCCTGCTCCCCGGCGATCGGGAGGGAGAGAGGTCCGAAGGACCTCCCCCCCTCCCTTTCAGGCGCCTCCTCCGCACAAGCGGGGGGCGCCTGAATTAGATGTCATCGCGTCGCCGCGATGACATCTAATGTCCCCACCGGGCTCCCGAGTGCTGGGCTGACATCCAAGATGTCAGCCCGCACCGGGGGGGCGCAGCAATCCGCCGGAATCCAGCGGATTGCTGCCTCCTGTGCTCGGACTAATTGCCCCCCCCCATTTGGCTGATCCCTCCAGAAGAAATGTTGAACTCGATAGAGCAGAGAATAATATATATTCTTCTGGAGGGATCAGCCAAATGGGGGGTGCATTTAGTTGAGATTGTCCACATGCCACCCCCCAATGTGCGTATGTGTATATATGGTCTGAGGTCTGTGGGTGGGTGTATATATATATCTGCGTGTTGATATATACGTATATAGGTCTGCATGTTGATATATACGTATATGTCTGTGTGTGGTATCAATGCATCCCTACTCTATACACAGTGCTCCGTGTCCCTATAATATATATGATCAGGGATTACCTTTTTTTATATTTTTATACTATTCCTATTAAATTAACAGTAATTTTTGATGTATTTTATTCAGTAGAAACTTTTTTTTGCCTATATAACATGTGCTTTGTGAAACTAAAACGGTTTTGTGTGTACATTTTAATTTAGTTAGTGGATTCCTGTCCAGTGCGGTGAGAAGCAAACGTAATGCAGTGTAGACACGCAGTGAGGCGGAGCGGAGTGAAGTCAAGCCTGCAAAATGTTTGCTTCTCTTCGCTACGCGTTGCTACACGCTCAGTGTGTCTCAGCCTTTATTCCCGCATCGCTAGCTTACCGAATCAGTTTGTATACTTGTTACTG
Organism: Leptobrachium leishanense; assembly: GCA_009667805.1. Lineage (NCBI taxonomy): Eukaryota > Metazoa > Chordata > Amphibia > Anura > Megophryidae > Leptobrachium > Leptobrachium leishanense. The sequence continues at coordinate 214,075,355 of CM019067.1, read as the reverse complement.
ACCCTGCTTGTTCTGAGGATCCCGATCTGTTGCCGACTTTGCCTGCCATTTGACTATTCTCTCTGTGTATTCCATGCCTGTTCTGTTTGCTTCCTGTTGTTACTGGTGTGCGCCGATTCTCACCATATGCAGTAGCGCAGTACAAGTGCCTAAACATTGCTGACCAGGTTTTGTTATAGCTGCTGATGTAACTGAATAGATCTGGGATTTCTTCTGCATTACCAAAACCTCCACCACTGCACTCTTCCACAATACCTCAGAGGGGTTACGGTGTGAAGGCACTTGCTGCCACCAAAGGCACAATATTTGGGTGCACTGCCACTGATGCCTATACCAGATTCATATAATTTTAATATTGGGCCGCAGGGTCCACCACTGCACTCTTCCACAATACCACAGAGGGGTTACGGTGTGAAGGCACTTGCTGCCACCAAAGGCCCAATTTTAAAGCACCTAACAATTTAGCCAAAAAAATAACTAAACTTGTTCTGCGTGTCCTAAAACGTCTCGTCTTTTCATACAGGCTGCCGCCTCAAGCAGTTGTTTATGAATAGATTAAAGAAAAACCATTCACCGTCATCTGAAATGTCTTTTTTTTTTTAAAATGTTTCTATACATCCTACAAATCCGCCACTTCACGGGCAGGTTATGGGGACCTCCTAGGCACGATATTTGAAGGAATTTTTCGTTTTTATTCTTAACCTTTTTTTCATGGAAAACTCACTGTTCCTTTAAAAACGTTTTTATTTTTACTTTTTGTCCTTGTTTCCTGTCCCCCAGGGCACTACCCGGACCCCCATACACCTATTATGGCAAATATCTTGCATATATGCCCTCTTGGAGGGCACTCTAAAAATCGAACGTTCGAGTCCCATTGACTTGCAATGAGTTCGAATCGTGTTCGCGTTCGAACCTGAACTTTTGAAATTGTTCAAGTTCGAATGTGAACCGAACACGGGGGTGTTCGGCTCATCACTAATTAGTACCAGTCTTTGTCCAGAACATTGTCAGGCTTCATGGTGTCCCTCTAGGCATAGTGTCTGATAGAGGCACTCAATTCGTGTCCAGGTTCTGGAGAGAGTTCTGTGAGAATCTGGGTATACAGTTAAGCTTCTCATCTGCCTACCATCCTCAGACAAATGGACAGCAGAGAGAGCCAATCAAAACATTGAGCAGTACTTGCGATGCTTTGTATCTGAAAAACAGAACGAATGGTCGGACCTCTTACCCTGGGCAGAAATTGCTTTAAATAGTGCAGTAAGTGAAACTACAGGGCATTCACCTTTACATACTGTGTATGGATTCGATCCGCCCATGCTCCCTTCCACCTTTCAGGGGACCGCGCTACCTGCTCTGGATGAGCATTTGGCCTCATTGAAAGCGACATGGGAGAAAGTCAAGGAGGCCAACATCAAAAAACAAAAAGAGAAAGCAGATAGACAGAGAAAGCCTGCCCCAGTGTACACTGTGGGAGATAGAGTCTGGCTTTCCACAAGGAACATTAAGCTCCTGGTTCCTTCTATGAAGATGGCCCCCAGATACATAGGTCCTTAGAAACTCTTGCGCAGAGTAAATCCTGTGTCCTATGCCAGGGCCTAGCCAGACCCCAAGACCCAGCCAGACCCCAGGGCCCAGCCAGACCCCAGGTCCCAGCAAGACCCCAAGGCCCAACCAGGGCCCAGCCAGACCTCGGGTCTCAGCCAGACCCCAAGGCCCAGCCAGACCCCAGGGCCCAGATCCCAGCTAGACCCCAAGGCTCAGCCAGACCCCAGGTCCCAGCCAAGGCCCAGCCAGATACAGGGCCCAGCCAGACCCCAGGGCCCAGTCAAAGCTCAGCCAGACCCCAGGTCCCAGCCAGGGCCCAGCTAGACCCCAGCCAGACCCCAGGCCCAGCCAGACCCCAGGTCCCATCCAAACCCCTTGGCCCAGCCAGACCCCACCCACACGTGTGTGTGTGTGTGTGACTCACACACAAAGAAGAAGCTGGCTGTGACAGCTGGAAGGAGAAGAAGCATTAGAAGAAAGAAGAGAAGGACAGAAGACAGCAGAGTGGTGAGCCAGTCCCCAGCCAGACCCCAGAGCCCAGCCAGACTCCAGGGCCCAGCCAGACTCCAGGGCCCAGCCAGACTCCAGGGCCCAGCCAGACCCCAGGGCCCAGCTTGGACCCAGCCAAGGCCCAGCCAGATTCCAAGGCCCAGCCAGACCCCAGGGCCCAGCCAGACCCCAGGGCCCAGCCGGTGCCCAGCCAGACCCCAGGGCCCAGCCAAGGCCCAGCCAGGGCCCAGCCAGACCCCAGGGCCCAGCCAGACCCCAAGGCCCAGCCAGACCCCAGGACCCAGCCAGACCCCAGGTCCCAGCAAGACCCCAAGGCCCACCCAGGGCCCAGCCAGACCCCAAGACCCAGCCAGACACCAGGGTCTAGCCAGACCTCAGGTCCAAGCCAGACCCCAGGGCCCAGCCAGACCCCAGGGCCCAGCCAGACCCCAAGGCCCAGCCGGACCCCATTGCCAAGATCACAGCTAGACCCCAAGGCTCAGCCAGACCCCAGGTCCCAGCCAAGGCTCAGCCAGACCCCAGGTCCCAGCCAAGGCTCAGCCAGAGCCCAGGTCCCAGCCAAGGCTCAGCCAGACCCCAGGTCCCAGCCAAGGCCCAGCCAGATACAGGGCCCAAGACCCCAAGGGCCACCCAGGGCCCAGCCAGACCCCAAGACCCAGCCAGACACCAGGATCTAGCCAAACCCCAGGTCCAAGCCAGACCCCAGGGCCCAGCCAGACTCCAGGGCCCAGCCAGACCCCAAGACCCAGCCAGACACCAGGGTCTAGCCAGACCCCAGGTCCAAGCCAGACCCCAGGTCCAAGCCAGACCCCAGGGCCCATCCAGACCCCAGGGCCCAGCCAGACCCCAAGGCCCAGCCAGACCCCAGTGCCCAGATCCCAGCTAGACCCCAAGGCTCAGCCAGACCCCAGGTCCCAGCCAAGGCCCAGCCAGACCCCAGGGCCCAGTCAAGGCTCAGCCAGACCCCAGGGCCCAGCTAGACCCCAGCCAGACCCCAGGTCCCATCCAAACCCCAGGGCCCAGGTCCCAGCCATACCCCAAGGCCCAGCCAGACCCCAGGTCCCAGCCAGACCTCTGGTCCACAGCCAAGGCTCAGCCAGACTCCAGTTCCCAGCCAAGGGTCCCCAGGTCCCAGTCAGACTCCAGGTCCCAGCCAGGGCCAAGACAAGACCAAGGGCCCAGCCAAGCCCAAAGGCCATCATACACAAAGCATGTCAGTGAGTTTTATTGCTGTGAAGCTCTGTGATACGCTCATACAATGCACATTACTGTGAGGTTTATTGCTGTGGAGCTATGTTATGCCCTTTTTTGTTTTGGAAGAGGGAGAAAAGCTGTTAGGGGTTGAGGGAATGCTGGGGGGCCCATCGTGAGGTTCAGTAAATTTCAGTTTCTGCTGGCTGCCCTGGATTGAAGATCTGGAGGATTGGGGCAGACGCCATAACATCCGGGTGCGAGGCCTCCCTGAAATTGAACGGGACCCTGATGATCTCCGCCGTACTTTGATTTGTCTCTTCAATACGCTTTTGAACGTAGACCCTGACACCGTCATTGAGATGGAGCGCTGGCATCGTGCCCTGAAACCAAGGGGCCCACTGGGGAGTCCACTGTCGTAGAAATTAATCTACTATCAATTCCCTAATGTAGTTTGATCCGCTGCACTTACAAGCCGCTCTCTGCTATCCCTGTAATACTTACCTGAACGCCCGCAGTAAGGAGACCCAGAGACTTCTCTGTGGTCTTCTGCATCCTCACCCAGAAAAAGCCACACACACACGTTGTTTCTAGCTGGAGTTCATCTGCCCAAGTGTCCGTGTGACTCTTGGTCAGCTTAATTTTATACACAATAGGACAACGCCCAGTGGCCCACTGGCTGTACAACAGAAAACCAGTTTGCCCAGTAATTACATTTACATATCAAAAGGACAGGGGAGTGGACTAGAATGACCGACCGGCCTCCTGTACATGACTCATCCCTGAGTCATCTCCATGGTCCCAGTCAGCCATGTTTGTCCGACCATCCCCCATCACTGTCAGAATGGACCCCACTCAGATATTGCTCAGAGTGATCAGCATCTGAGTGCAGATCAGTCTACTCATTCTTATGGATTTGTGACATATCTGCGGAGACATTCAGTTATTGTCTGTGCACGGTACGAGTGTCCAGACAAGGCTTAAATGTCTTAAAAGCAGGTATGTATCCAGAAAGGGATAGCGTAGCCGCAACAGAGATATAATACGTATCTCTCGTTATGCAGACTTCACTTCTCCAATGTGCATAGACATTGGGAGGTAAGGAGCCCAGCGCATTGCACTTAGTACTCACAAACCGCCAAACGCCTACACACACTGAGAACACGTCTCTAAACCCAAGAGAAGGTTTTCATACTGACGGTTTTGCCGCTGGTTCTGATTAACCCAAAATACACTCTGCTAGAGCGATTCTCAGTTTAATCCAAACACAGGGAGACAGATGACAATTTATAAAAACACACACATCCTAGAATATAATGTCCACATAATAAAATTTCCACAACACCACTATGCAACGTTATTTGTTGCATACTCCGCTTTGTGATCAAAGAGGACATTATGGCCAGGGCCCGGAATAGGACTTCTAACAGGTTCGAAGGTGGTGAGATTGAGATTTTTCATGACGTCTCCTTACTCACTCTCCACACTTGGAGGCCCCTGGACCCCACACTGCTGCATTACAACACACCGGTCTTCAATACTGATGGCTGTACACTTCAGGAGTCCAGCTCTGTACCCCTCATGGCCCTATCGCCATCCATAAAAGTGACGAGCTACCAGAATTTCCATGGGTGCCGGGTTTACCCCCTGACACCATTTTGTAATGGCCTAATCACCCGAAGTTTTATACGACTGCACCACCGAGACTGTAGCGTGCTCCTAGACACAGACGCCCCACTCCGCAATCTTCACCAGTGGAGCTATTCTCCCGGTCCAACTCACAGGAGCCCTGAGCTGCTTGCTGCTGTCTACCAATTTTTGTCTGATTGCAGCTCATGGACCTATCCCTGACTTTGGTCTGCCCGTAGCTCGGGGACCAACTGACACACCTGTCCTATGGCCTCTCACCGTCACCGTTGCTCAAAGTGCAGAGTCTGGACTTAATCTGTGCTCCTCAGCCCTTCTGCTCCGCTGTTGACAGTAGCGTTGGTCCCATGATTGACCGGCCCCATGGCCGCACACTCGAGGCTTGCTACTCTTGCCCTAGCTGCGGGATGCTACAACTGCAGCTGTAGACCCAAGGTTACACCGGTTTCATCTGTTTTTTGTTCCCTGCATTGGTTCTCCTTATTTATTTTTCTGTAGCGGCGGGATTGCCATTACCCGCTATTGTCTGACAGGTAAGCTACTTGGTATAGCCCAGGACTGACGACTTTCACTATTGGCAAGCCTTCCACAGTCCTCAGCAATGTTCTCTCTGTTGTATTATTGTATTACTGCATTATTTACCTGTTTTGTGCGGTCTGCTCGGAGTATTGGATCACGCACCCCCTCGGGCTCTCGCTCACTTCCACCGGAGTTGTTTAAGTGGGGCTCCCTATGCGGTGCTCTGAGCACAACATTGTGACCCTCCCCACTTGGAGTGCACAACTGTTTTTGCCATTTTATTGGACTCTGTTTTTGTTTTGGCTCAATTTATAATTTTGTTTCTACTAGGGATGAGCCGAACAACCCCGTGTTCGGTTTGCATTCGAACTCGAACAATTTCAAAAGTTCGAGTTCGGACGCGAACACGATCCGAACTCCATGCAAGTCAATGGGACTCAAACGTTCGATTTTTAGAGTGCCCTGCAAGATGGCATATATGCAAAATATTTGCCATAAAAGGTGTATGGGGGTCCGGGTAGTGCCCTGGGGGACAGGAAACAAGGACAAAAAGTCAAAAAAAATATGTTTTTTAAGGAACAGGGATTTTTCCATGAAATAAAGGTTAAGAATAAAAATGAAAAATTCCTTCAAATATTGTGCCTATGAGGTCCCCATAACCTGCCCGGGAAGTGGCGGATTTGTCGGATGTATAGAAACAATGACATTTCAAATGACGGTAAATGTTTTTCCTTTAATCTATTCAAAACCAACTGCTTGGGGTGGCAGCCTGTATGAAAAGAGGAGACATTTTAGGGACACGCAGAACAAGTTTAGTGATTTCTTCGGCTAAATTATGGTGAAACTTATGCAGGCTTTGGATGAAATTAACAACAGGTGCATTAAAATTGGGCCTTTGGTGCCAGCTAGTGCCTTCACACCGTAACCCCTCTGAGGTATTGTGGAAGAGTGCAGGGGTGGACCCTGCCGTCAAATATTAAAATGATATGAATCTGGTACACACGTCAGTGCACCCAAATATTGGGCCTTTGGTGCCAGCTAGTGCCTTCACACCGTAAACCCTCTGAGGTATTGTGGAAGAGGGCAGTGGTGAAGGTTTTGGGAATGCAGAAGAGATCCTCGATCCATTCAGTTACATCAGCATCAGGAGAGTGATAGCTACTGATCCAGGACTGATTCATTTTTATAAATGTCAGCCAGTCTACAGAGTTGGTGGACAGACGCACTCTTTTGTCTGTGACAAAACCTCCAGCAGCACTGAACGTCCTTTCAGAAAGCACGCTGGATGAAGGGCAACCTAGTAGCTCCATAGCATATTGGCTAAGTTCTGGCCAGCGATCCAATCTCAACACCCAGTAAGCCAGTGGATCATCTGCTGTAAAGGTATCCAGGTCTGCACTTGCCCCTAGATAGTCCTGCACCATGTGGTGAAGACGCTGGTAATGGGTGCCTAAATTTGATGTCCCTGTGCGTTGTGGACTAAAAATATTGGAAAAGGCATCAGTCAAGCGGCCCCCTTCACCGCTCTTCCTCTGATAAACAGCAGCCTCAGAAGCACCTGTGTCATCAGTTGGTAACCTACCAGTGTCTGGAAAGGTGTTACACAAGTGTCGCTTTAGAGCGTCCTCAAGTTGTTTCATCCTGTGCTCCCTCTGTGAGGGCAGGATGAGCTCCATAACCTTACCCTTGTATTGTGGATCAAGAAGGGTTGCCAACCAGTAATGATCCCTGTCCTTGATAGCACGAATCCTGGGGTCCTTTAGCAGGCGTTGCAGGATAAGGGAGCCCATGCAGCGTAGGTTGGAGGTGGCATTAGCTTCAGAGTGTTCCTGGTCGCTGAGGATGACCGTATCGTGCACTACCTCCTCCCAGCCACGTACTTGTCCTTGGGTTTCTGGGGACACAAAACCCTCCCTTGAGGAATCCCCACCTTCAATGCCCCCACAACTTAAATATTCCTCATCCTCCTCCTGTCTGATCTGAGGACCCGCAGGAATGCTGTCTGCCTAAAGACTGGGGCCTTGAGAGCTAGGAAAGTCCTTCTCTTCCTCCCGCTGCTCTGCCTCTAGTGCCACATCTTTAATTCCCCACAGAGTTTGCTCCAGCAGGAAAACTAAAGGAATTGTGTCACTGATGCATGCACTGTCTCACCATCCTCGTTGCCTCCTCAAATGGAGACAGTACAGTGCATGCATCCTTGATCATCAGCCACTGCGGGGGGGAAACAAGTTGACCTGAACCTGTCCTTGTGCCATACTCACACAGGTACTCATTGATGGCCCTCTGCTGCTTGTGCAGACGCTGCAGCATTGCTGAGTTCCACCTGGTGGGCATGTCACAGATCAGACGGTTTGTGGGAAGGTGGAATTCTCTTTGAATTTCTGCCAGGCGAACACTTGCTGGGAATGACCGTCTGAAGTGGCTGCAGACTTTTCTGGTCTGGCTGAGAAGCTCTGCCAGCCCTGGGTACCTGGTTAGGAAACACTGTACCACCAGATTTAGGATGTGTGCTAGGCATGGTACATGCGTCAACTTACCCAGGCATAGGGCGGAGACAAGGTTGCTGCCATTATCACAGACGACCATTCCCAGCTCATGTTAACCATCTCTGCGCCTGCCCCTGCCCCTGCAGAGCTGACAGAATTTCTGGCCCAGTGTGGCTCCTGTCCCCTAAACAAACCAGCTCAAGCACAGTATGGCATCTTTTTGCTTGAGCCATTACATAGCCCCTGCCACGTGTCGGTTTAACTGCCACTTCGCCAGAGACATTGAAGGAGGAGGAGGAAGAGGAAGAGGTGGTGGACAGACCTCGTATAAGCAACTTTCTGGAGGCATGGTGAATGAGCAAGCTCTAGCACAGAGCCCCATCCTGGATCCCTCCCAGCTGCAAGCAGAGTTAGCCAGTGTGCCGTGAAGGAAATGTAACGGCCCTGTCCATGCTTGCTGGACTACGTGTCTAAAGTAATGTGCACCTTGCTGCTGACTGCCTTTCCCAATGACTCCATAACATTGTCTTCCACGTGCTGGTATAGTGCTGGAATGGCCTTCCATGAAAAGAAATGGCGTTTTGGAACCTGCCATTGTGGTACAGCACATGCGGCAAATTCACGGTAGGAAGCAGAGTCCACTGGCTGGAAAGGCAGCAGCTGTAATGCGAGTAATTTTGCCAAGCTGGCATTTAGACGTTGTGCATGTGGATGGTTGGGACAATATTTTGCAGCTGGGGCAACGAAATCTGACTGCATAAATCTTCAGCTGATGGGATGCTGGCAGATTCAGAGGAAGGACGTGGTACACCCATTACTGTAGCATCATCCCTGTCAGTGGAGGTTGTAGGCAATGACATGGCAGGACATATAGTGGGGGTAAAGACAGATGAGGAGGAGGACCTACGCAAAGTGTTGTGCCAACGGAATGCGTGGCAGGTGGTCATATGTCGCCTGAAGCATGTGGTACCCAAGTGTCTGATGTCTTTCCCACACTTGATCCTCTTCCGACATAGCTTACAAATAGCAACGCTGCAGTCTGCTGCACATGTCGTGAAGAACTCCCAGACAGCAGAGATCCTGGACGTGTGCTGCGAGACAACAGTGCTCTGCACCTGAGCAGCTCTGACATTTGATGCCTTGGACTGGCCACGGTTGCTCATAGAGTACGTTCTGCCTCGTTTTTGTTGTGCCTCCTCCTCCTCCCTTGACTCCTCTGTTCGATCAGGCACCCAGGTGGAGTCAGTGACCTCATCATCATCCTCACCCCCTATCTCTACGTCACTGGAGCCAAACTCACAATATCCAATCGCCAATCCTGCAAATCCTCTGTATGTTGCTGCTGCGTAAAACGGCCAGCACCAGTTAGAAACAAGGACAAGCATGCCCCTGCAGAGGATGCACCACATCCACGACCAGGGGCACAGCCTTTTGACACAGAGGCTGCTTGCCCTCTTATCTGTGTCTGGGAGCGTCTACCTGTCCTTTATGGTCTTTCTGACATGGTGAGTGATATATAGATTAAAGATATACAGATTTTCCAGAACAATGCTATACGTCAGTGATACACCCTGATAGCTGGCAACAACCAGATTCTACTCTGAATAGATAAACAGATGAACTCTGATTAAACTGTGTTATTGTATGGTATCTAGAATTAGATTAAAGATACACAGATTTCCAGAACAATGCTATAAATCAGTGATACAGCCTGATAGCCTGGCAGCAGCTGGCAGTGCCAGCACACAGATTACAATTCCCAGATATCTTCTAGAAGTATGTGGGACCCCCTGATAGCTGACAGTGAGAAGACACAGATTACAATTCCCAGATATCTGCTAGAAGTATGTGGGACCCCCTGATAGCTGGCAGTGAGAAGACACAGATTACAATTCCGAGATATCTGCTAGACGTATGTGGGACCCCCTGATATCTGACAGTGAGAACACACAGATTACAATTCCCAGATGTCTGCTAGAAGTCTGTGAGACCCCAATAGCTGGCATTGATAAGATACAGATTACAATTCCCAGATATCTGCTAGAAGTATGTGGGACCCCTTGATAGCTGGCAGTGAGAAGACACAGATTACAATTCCCAGATATCTGCTAGAAGTATGTGGGACCCCTTGATAGCTGGCAGTGAGAAGACACAGATTACAATTCCCAGATATCTGATAGAAGTATGTGGGACCCCCTGATAGCTGGCAGTGAGAAGACACAGATTACAATTCCCAGATATCTGCTAGAAGAAAGTGAGACCCCAATAGCTGGCAGTGAGAAGACACAGATTACAATTCATAGAAATCTGCTAGAAGTATGTCGGACCCCCTGATAGCTGGCAGTGAGAAGACACAGATTACAATTCCCAGATATCTGATAGAAGTATGTGGGACCCCCTGATAGCTGGCAGTGAGAAGACACAGATTACAATTCCCAGATATCTGCTAGAAGAAAGTGAGACCCCAATAGCTGGCAGTGAGAAGACACAGATTACAATTCATAGAAATCTGCTAGAAGTATGTGGGACCCCCTGATAGCTGGCAGTGAGAAGACACAGATTACAATTCTCAGATATCTGATAGAAGTATGTGGGACCCCCTGATAGCTGGCAGTGAGAAGACACAGATTACAATTCCCAGATGTCTGCTAGAAGTCTGTGAGACCCCAATAGCTGGCAGTGATAAGATACAGATTACAATTCCCAGATATCTGCTAGAAGTATGTGGGACCCCTTGATAGCTGGCAGTGAGAAGACACAGATTACAATTCCCAGATATCTGCTGGAAGTATGTGGGACCCCCTGATAGCTGGCAGTGAGAAGACACAGATTACAATTCCCAGATATCTGCTAGAAGTCTGTAAAACCCCAATAGCTGGCATTGAGAAGATACAGATTACAATTCCCAGATATCTGCTAGAAGTATGTGGGACCTCCTGATAGCTGGCAGTGAGAAGACACAGATTACAATTCCCAGATATCTGCTAGAAGTATGTGGAACCCCCTGATAGCTGGCAGTGAGTAGACATAGATTACAATTCCCAGATATCTGATAGAAGTATGTCGGATGCCTTGATAGCTGGCAGTGAGAAGACACCGATTACAATTCCCAGATATCTGCTAGAAGTCTGTGAGACCCCAATAGCTGGCAGTGAGAAGACACAGATTACAATTCCCAGATATCTGATAGAAGTATGTGGGACCCCTTGATAGCTGGCAGTGAGAAGACACTGATTACAATTCCCAGATATCTGCTAGAAGAAAGTGAGACCCCAATAGCTGGCAGTGAGAAGACACAGATTACAATTCACAGAAATCTGCTAGACGTCTGTGAGACACACTGAAAGAGCAATCTTCTCTCACTCCTGCAAAAAAAAACACGTGCTGGGGCTGCGGGGAAGCCTTATATAGTGTGCTGCGGGACTTAGCTCTGTGAGCCCAAGATTGGGCAAAATTTGCCCAATCAGGACTCTGAGCCCTGATTGGCATAGTCTTGCACCTGACCTGTGTTCAGGTGCAAGGCTGTAGCCAATTACAAGCTTCAGGCCAGTGGAAAAGTGCATTGTGGTGCATTGTGGGCGAACACGCAGCGAACACGCAGAGATGTTCACCGAACGGCCGAACGGGCAATGTTTGAATGGAACTCATGTTTGGATCGAACCGCCAGCCCATTCCTAGTTTCTACCCCCTTAGGGTATTTGTTGTGTCCTCCCTTATTATCCCCGTACCAACCCCTTTCCCCTGCAGCTCCACCTTATGCCCCTTTTATTGACTATGAGTTATCAGCGCCGGCCTCTGTTAATAGCTCTTTTATTGCTGGTGACCTTAATATCCCTGCTAAACGGCATATTGCCTTGTTAGACTTTGCTATAGTGCAAGTCTCCATTGCGCATATCCAAGAAACACACTTTCTATGAGACACAGCCCCTGCCCTTAGAAACACCTCCTATCCTCTTGGATTTTTAGTAACTGTGCCACAGGTAAATGCAAGGGCACAGCGATTCTGTTTGTGAAACATGTACCGTTCCAACTGCTGGACTATAGGGCTGATGATGATGGCCGATATGTTATGGTAAAGGGCTCTATTTGCGACCAAATATACACGTTTGTTTCCATGTATCTTCCTAATCATAGACAACACAGGACCCTTTGGGCTATCCTAGAGGCAGTGTCTGGTTTCCAGGAAGGTGTGTTGGGGGTGGGTGGGGATTTTAACCTTCCCCTGGATCCTAAGATTGACACTTCCCATGGGTCCTCCTGTGTCCTCCTTTCTGTTCTCTGCGCTGTCCACTTGGCGTTATCACAGTCCAGTAGATGTTGTCCTGAATTCATCACTTAACCAACCCAAGGCGTAACACTGGAGACTGAATGATGACTTTGTTATCTGACCCTGTGGTCCTGACCGAGCTGCAAGACACTGTTGCTCGATATTTTACGGACAATTCGGACCCCGACCTTGCACCCCCGCTAATGTGTGATGCCCTATAAAGCCTCTGCATGGGATACCTGATTCAACAGCGTGCCCGCCTCAAACGCGAACGCGATCTCTGTGCTTTGATGTTCAACAAGGAATAAAGCTCAGGGCGGAGCTTAATTCCTTGTTGAACATCAAAGCACAGAGATCGTTCATCCACTATAGACGCCTCTTTTTTGAGCATGGGAATAAATGTGGGAGGATGTTGGCTAGGGCTATACATAAAAGACGTAGCTCCACATATATCTCCCGATGACGGATCGAACTGGCTCGAAACTTTCTCTGCCGCCTTCTTTGCTGGGGGTGTTTCGGGACCACTTCCAATACCTTTATAGCTTAGACCGTCATGACCCCCCTCCCTCTTCCATGGTGACCGCCATTTATCCTTTTTTTTTTTGTAAATATATTTTTATTCAATTTTCAAGCATAACATGAAGGAAAAGCAGTATGGAACTTGCAGGTTCCCAAACATTTATTAAAGAAAGGACAGAAATATCCGCTAAGGCATCTCGGCAGGCAGGCAATATACAGTTGTGTTCAAAAGTATTCAACCCCCAATGCTGTAAAAGGTTTTAGGGAATTTAGTGTACATTTGTAATTGTATTCAGAATGAAATCCTACAAGGACTTTTTAAAGAACCATATGCAACTAAAATGACATCAATTGGTTTTGTAATACAGTAGTAAATGTTTCTTTTGTGAATTCTTCATTGACACAATTATTCAACCCCTTAAAGACTACCACTCTGAAGAACAGAGGTTCATTCAAGTGTTTTCAATCAGGTATTGAAAACACCTGTGGATGTCACGGAGCAGCAATAAAGCATAATAAGCACCAATTAGGCAGCTTTAAAATGACTGTGATACTCAGCTCCTTCTAGACTGGTGTGGTTACAAACATGGTGAAGTCAAGAGAATGGTCCAGGAAGACAAGAGAAGAGGTGATTACTCTTCACAGGAAGGGCAATGGCTATAAGAAGATTGCAAAGATGTTAAACATACCAAGAGAGACCATAGGAAGCATCATTCGCAAATTCAAGGCAAAGGGCACTGTTGAAACGCTACCTGGTCGTGGCAGAAAGAAGATGCTGACTTCGACTGCTGTGTGCTACCTGAAGCATAGAGTGGAGAAAAGTCCCCGTGTGACTGCTGAGGAACTGATAAAAGATTTGTCAGATGTGGGTACTGAAGTTTCAGCTCAGACAATAAAGCGCACACTGCGTAATGAAGGCCTCCATGCCAGAACTCCCAGGCGCACCCCCTTGCTGTCTCCAAAGAATAAGAAGAGTCGATTGCAGTATGCCAAAAGTCATGTGGACAAACCACAGAAGTTTTGGGATAGTGTTCTGTGGACTGATGAAACAAAATTAGAAATGTTTGGGCCCATGGGTCAACGCTATGTTTGGAGGAGGAAGAACAAGGCCTATGAAGAAAAGAACACCTTGCCTACTGTGAAGCATGGCGGGGGGGTCAATCATGCTTTGGGGCTGTTTTGCTTCTGCAGGTACAGGGAAGCTTCAGCGTGTGCAAGGTACCATGAATTCTCTTCAGTACCAGGAGATATTGGATGACAATGTGATGCAGTCCGTCACAAATCTGAGGCTTGGGAGACGTTGGACCTTTCAACAGGACAATGATCCCAAGCATACCTCCAAGTCCACTAGAGCATGGTTGCAGATTAAAGGCTGGAACATTTTGGAGTGGCCATCGCAGTCACCTGACTTAAATCCGATTGAGAACCTCTGGTGGGACTTAAAGAAAGCAGTTGCAGTGCGCAAGCCTAAGAATGTGACTGAACTGGAGGCTTTTGCCCATGACGAATGGGCGAAGATACCCGTAGATCACTGCAAGACACTTGTGTCAAGCTATGCTTCACGTTTAAAAGCTGTTATAACTGTAAAAGGATGTTGTACTAAGTACTAAGATTGAATGTCACTTGGGGGTTGAATAAAACTGATAATGATGTGGGCACAGAAAAGACATTTGTGGTTATTTCATTATAAATGTTATGTTATATTTGTCTGACCTACACGTGCCTCTTTGATTTAATTGTAAGCAAGATGACTGAATGATCAAAATCAATGTCAAACTGGCCAAAACACTCAATTTCAGTGGGGGTTGAATAATTTTGAACACAACTGTACGATCTGTCAAAATATACTGAAGAGCGAGGGGGAGAGGAAGGAAAACAGGGGGTAACGTGAACCATAGAGTGTGAGTGCAAAGACCTGTGTGATGTTGGGAGTCAACATAGAGTATTTCCGTGTGTTTAGACCGGATCCTGCCAAAGAATCTAAAGGTCTTGTGAAGTAGACACCACATCCCACCGAGACCAAATCGTTGTATAACAGGCGGTCTGACGCACTTAATATTAGATGTTCAACGGACTGTAACTCCTTCATGCGGGTGTACCAGAGGGATAGGGGGGCATTCACAATGTTTCCAGTAAAGGGGTATTAGGGCCTTGGTGGTATTTAAGACACGAATGGCAAGTGAACGTTTATAGAAGCCGATAGGGTATTCATTGTGGAGAATGTCGTGAATTTTTGACCAGAAGGGCCGAATTATCGAACAGTCCCACCAAATATGCAACATAGTACCGAGCTCATCTCTGCAACGCCAGCACTGAGCTGGGACCTGAGGGCAGAAGCGGCTAATCTTGTCTGGGGTGCGGTACCAGAGGCTAAGTACTTTGTACGCAGTTTCCTGAGATTTGCTAGAGGTGGAACAGTGATGTGTGAGGTCGCACACCTTGGACCATTGTGTGTCCGTAAGTACAATGTCTAGCATCGACTCCCACTTCCCCATAAACGGAGGGGGGACATCCGAAGATGCCGTCCGTAACAGAGAACACAACAGAGAGAGGCCATGGGAAAGGAGATGCCCGCGACGACACAACCCTTCAAATGTCGTCAGTTTTCTGGTTAATTGGTGCCTTTGAGGTATACGGCCCAGGAAATGACTGATTTGAGCATAATGGAAGGAGTTCAGGAAAGAAACAGGTCTGTCACCCATCAGGTCTGCCAGGGATCTGCGCCCTCTGGAGTCAAAGAAATGCAACAGGCGGGGTATCAGTTCCTGGACTGTGCGTCAAACCGAAAAAGGGTCCATACCTGGGGTAAAGTCGTCGTTAAAAACAACTGGTGTCATGGGGGAGGGAAAGGAGGAAAGGTTCGCCTTAACAGCTGAGAGCCACCAGATTCTAAAGGTAGCCCATATGAATGGAGATGATCTCGCCAGTCTCTCCCCCCCAACCCCCGGCAAGCCATGGGAGAGCGGCCAACGGGATCCCCACCAGTTCCTGTTCTACGGCCCTCCATAGCTTCGCTGATCCCTCCCTAGACCACTCCGCCACCCGCTGCAAATGGCAAGCTCTGTGATAAAGGGAAAAATTTGGTAACACCAGTCCCCCATCTGCTCTGGATCTAGTGAGAACCTGGTAGCTCAGTCTTGGTTGTTGACCTCTCCAGACATATTTAGTGATTGCAGACCGTAGGGAAGCTTAAAAAGGTCCCGGGATTGCTATATGGATCGTCTGCATCAGGTAGAGAAGTCGTGGTTGAATTTTCATTTTAATCACCACTATGCGGTCCAGCCATGACACGTGCGGGTAGTTCCATGCAGCCAGGTCACGTTGAATTGTCAGAAGAAGCAGGGGGAAGTTATCTCGGAACAAGTCAGAGCTCTGCCTAGACAGCCATATCCCCAGGTATTTGATCTTGTCCGAGGCCCAATTAAAAGCGAAGTGAGGTTTGAGAGCTAGGGCCCTACGTGTCGGGACAGAGATGTTCAGAATGTGTGATTTAGAGAAATTGATGCAGAGATTGGAGAGGCGGCCGTATACCTCAAAGGCAGCCATAATTCCTGGCAGGGATACCTCCGGACGCGTCACATAAAACAATAAGTCGTCTGCATAAGCTGCCACTTTATGTTGGTGTAAGCCTACAGTGACCCCTGATATATTAATGTCAGATCGTATCGCCGTCAGGAAAGGTTCCAAGGTCAGTACGAACAGTAGAGGGGAAAGGAGGCAGCCCTGACGGGTGCCGTTACGGACTGGGAAGGGGTCCGTGAACACACCATTAACGCTCACCCGGGCCGTCGTGTCCCCGTAGAGGGCCCCTTTCCAGGCGCGGAGATTAGGACCAAGACCTACGGAGGTGAGGGAGAGGGGGATGAAATCCCAGTCTACCCTGTCAAAAGTTTTCTCCGTCCGTGGATAGGAGTGCCAGGTCCTGGGAGGTGCGACGGGCATGGAGCATGATGTGAAGCATTCGCATAATATTGTCGCAAGCTTCTCGGCCCGGAATAAACCCCACTTGATCTGCGTGGATAAGATCAGGAAGGAAAGGCTTCAGTCTGTCCGCCGAGATCTTAGCAAATAATTTCAGGTCGCAGTTTAGAAGCGAGATGGGTCTATAATTTACACAACAGTCTAAATCTTTGCCCTCCTTTGGCAATAGGGTGATATTTGCTCCCAAGGTCTGTGTAGGTAAAGAAATACCCTTAGTCAAGTCGTTCAATATTGTGAGAAGGCGGGGGGATAGCAAGGCAGCATATTGCTTATAATATCGGATAGTCATTCCATCAGGGCCTGGGCTTTTGCCTGGTTTAGATGATTTAAGGGCCTGGGCTAGTTCCTCCGCCGTCAGTGGACTGTCGAGCAGGTCAGATGTCTGTTCAGAGACTCGTCTGGTGGAATATTTAGAGAGATAGGCGAAAATGTCGGTGCGCCTACAAGCCAAATCCTGGGGACTAGTCTCTCCCCGAAGGTCATAAAGTGTAGTGTAGTGATCACGTACAATGTGTAGCAGCTTCGCAGGGAGGCGCTGTGTTGTGCCGCGAGTGTCGCGTAGTCTGGCAATATAGGTCATGGAACGCCTCTTAGCTAGCATGCCTGCCAACAGCTTCCCGCTCTTGCCTCCGTGAATATGAAAAAGAGCTTTAGACCTCAGATATGCCCCATGATAGGAAGAAGACATAAGCTTTGCAAGGGATTTACGCAGTTCAACTAGGCGATCTAGGCTGATTGGGTCATTATCCCGCTTATGGTCAGCGGAGATCTGCGCTATTTGCTGGTGGAGATCATGCAGTTGAGCGGATCAGGCCATTGCTCTTTCAGCACCTTCACGGATAAAAAAGCCCCTGATTACGCATTTGTGGGCTTCCCAGACTAACGACGATGCCACCTCCCCCGTGGAGTTGTCTTCAAAATAATGTGCAAGGACTTGCTTGCCCTCCTCCTCTACCAGCGGGTCTGACAAGAGAGAGTCACTGAGGTGCCAATTCAGTACAGTCGGGCGGTGTAGGGGGAACGAATAGCGATGGTAATCTGTGCGTGGTCTGACCAGGTAGCGACGCCTATAGATGCGTGGGTCAGTAGGGGAAGGTGGTAATGGGACATTCTGGAGGTGTGTAGTGATTTACGGCAGGAACGCAATATGTGTAAAGAGATTGAGGAGCGCCCCGCTGAAGTATCAAGTATCCCCAGTACCCCCAAGTATCACCAGCCCCTCCGAAAAGTCTCTCAAGGCCCGCAAGGTAGAAGATAAAAACCTGTGCTGTGCCCTGTTAAGAGCATATCATTTAGCAAAGTTATAAACCTGGTCTAAAATGCGGCCCTTCACAAATAGAAAACGTCCCCCAGTATCTGTCATGGAGTCAATTACTTGAAATGGGACCCGCTTATGGAACAAAATAGCAGCCCCCTTCGACCGTGCATCTGTGTTGTGGCTATAGAACCCCAGTGGAAAGTGATGGTTAGAGTGGGTGCTCTGCCTACTTGAAAGAGAGTCTCCTGTATAAAGACCACCGATGCCCTCTGGGAGCGGAAATCCTGCATGGCCTGTTAGCGTTTCTCCGGGATATTCAGCCCATTAGCGTTAACAGAAACGATTATGAGATCCTCAGGAAGCAGGGGTGGTCCCGGTACAGAAGACATGATAGGGCTCACTAAAAGGACAGAAAAGGAAGGTGAGGGGGGAACGGTCAAGACGTGGGGGAATTAGAGAAAACTAGATACAGAAAATACAAAAGAGGCAGGAGGTGACAGGAATGGCAGAGACCTAGGCGAAATCCCCTGAGGTCGGCCACACACCACGAAGTCACCTGCCTCGACGGGGAATGTAGAAGGGCCCTTAACTGGTCTGGCCAGCGGCGGCTAAAAAAGAGAATAAAACATTACGGAGCGTGATGATTCATACAATCTATAGAAAACAAGATATTTGTGTGACGGGATGGAAGTCCGCCTGCGGTCCTGCTCTATTCCCCCCCCCTTTGATGGCGTTCGGCCCGACTACCGAGTGGCACGGCACTCGGCATCTCGAGCGGCCTGGAGGATGAAATAGCGTTGGTCCGGCGGCGGCCTGGAGGATGAAATGGCGTTGGTCCGGCGTCTGGAGAGATGGTGCGGTGTTGCCTTGGGGATCCCGTTCCTGGGTTGAGTGGTGATGCAGGAGACCGCTGAGTGTCTCCTGTAATAGTGATTGTAGCTCTGAAATGAAGACACCAGACGTGGCTGTATGCTTTAAAACAGTGAACTGAATTTTATGGGTTTCAACAGGGTCATTTATACCAGTGGTCTCCAACCCTGGTCCTCGGGGCCCACTAACAGGCCAGATTTTAAAGATCACCTTGGGGGAAATGCAAACTGAATCCTGTAATCACTGAGCAGCAAATCATATCACCTGTGCTGTGCTTCAGATATCTGGAAAACCTGGCCTGTTAGTGGGCCCTGAGGACCAGGGTTGGGGACCACTGATTTATACAACTTCACACAAACAGATTACCAACTCCCCCACCCACACAACCAGCACTGATTGGCTCCTTTCCCAGCCTCCTGTTCCCTATCAGGTCCCTTTCAGCCTTCCCATTGTCCAGGGATTAGGCAGATGAGGTCTTGGAAAAGCCTCCAATCCTCTGGCCCGCTGCGTCCTCCATTTTGGGGCATGAGATCCTTTGTTCTGTGAAACCATGCTGGGATGAGCAAAATGGCGACGGGGAAAAACACATACAAACGGTTTCTTTCATACTTTTACAGTCACATCATACAGGGTACATTTTTATTACATTACACCAATAAAACCATATCTAGCAATAAAATAAGAGGTCCATAGGCTCACACGCAAAACCAAAACGAAAACAGAAAAAATGGTCTTTAAAAAGGGTTCAGTCTTTAGTCCTGTGGCTCGCTGAAAAGAGCTCTCATGTCCGTTCCGTGACAATCGGCAACATATAACAGATCAGAAAGATCAACCATGTCAGGAGAGACGAGCCTGACCGGAACCAGGGGAGGGTGGAGGCCAAAGCCCGACCAGTAGTTTGCAAAATGTCGGATATAATCTCTGCACGTGAATACAACACGTTATATATACTGGACTTCTCAGCCAAGCCTCCAATATGTCTATATTGGACTTACTGGACCTATCTCGGCAGTTGCCTCCAATATGTCAGGGATTATTATTTCATAAGAAACTTATACGAGACACAAATATCAATCGTTTATATTTCCTAGAAATTCTCCTAAATTCTTTTAATTGTCTGTGTTTTGCTTTGAAGAATGCAATAATCAATAATCGGATAAAAACATATATATATTTATTACGTATACAAAAAGTTTCAAATCTCATATCATAAACAAAGATTCATAAACCACAATCCATCAGTATATAAAAACTAGCTTCACAATATATGTTTCTCCTGTTAGTAACTGCATATATGATTAATATAATTTACCTTATCAGTTAGTAACTAATACACAAATGGTTAATAAACATTTCTGCTTAATACAACATGCATTTCCCAGCAAACAATGTTTAACCAGTCAACTCTTATAGAGATATATATTTTTCTCTATGCTACATGGATCAACAAAAGATGAGCTAATTTAATGATAAGTAATAAAACTTATTTAGTGAATCCTCCCCTAATCTCGAGAATTAAACTTCTAATCTTTTGCTTTTTATTTTGTAGTTATGTAATTCCTTGCTTATTAATTTTAATCACAGTAATTTCCAGATTCAATATATATATTGCTATTAATCTTACAACATTTCTTTAGGATAAATCCTTATGTCCACTTCGTCATATCTCTATCTGCAGAATAAAGATATTTAGATTTTTGGAGCTACCAAGAATCTGAATAAATCTCAGTCTATGTTGCAAGAATATCTACAAATATATATATATATTTACATTGATTCCTTAATTTAAATAGCTCTCATACATTACCTCTCCAATCTGGATTTTGATAAGTCTGCCTTGGAATTTTCTATGTAATGCTTTGTTTTGGAATATGTGAAAATTATCGATATCAGATAATCAATGCATGTGAGTCAGAGATTTGGTGAGAGTCTTGATTGCCTCATATCCTGGGATCTGCATGCATCGTGGTGTGAGTCTCTGAATGTTGGAATCTCGGACTGCTATGTGTACTGGATGTCTGAATACATTGCGGTGTGAGTCTCAGAATGTCGGCAACCAACATTGCCGCTTCAATTATAGTCAATTTGACGTCACTAGCAATATCCTTGGTACTTCAAATCTAATATTTACTATCCTCTAGAGGGCAGTATTGCACTTCTTAATTAATTCCACTATTTCTTTTTAATATTCCTATCTCGGGTCAAAGTTCAGTCTGACTTAACAAAGACCCTCTCTCAGTCACTAGACTTTTAGTCTAGTCTGTCAGAATCAAATTTATATCCCTGACTCCTTTCTAGTTACTTACTGAGTCATATCAGTTGAATTCTTTTCTGGTTAACTCAACAGAATCTATTCATCAGTAATTTTACTATTTACCAATTATATACTTATACAATATTTATTGGAACATATATCTCCTACTGTAAATATAATAAAATATACCTTGATTATAAAAATATATTTCGTGAATATATATTTTACCTTAAACAGATTTTAAATTCTCATTTCTTTATACCCAAAGACAAAATATCTTTTGTTTTAAAGACTTAAAACAGACCAATAAATTTAATTATGACAGATCTTAGCACTTAGCTCTAGTATTATCACACAAAGACATTTTAGGTTCCTTCATGTCTGGCACTTCTAAAAAAAAATTCACCTAGCCATGAACCTTTAACCCCTTAAGGACCACTGACGTACCCTGTACGTCATGTCCACGGGTCTCCCTTAGACCCGCGGACGTACAGGGTACGTCAGCAGCGCCTAATCCCCCTCCCACCCGATACTCCCCTCCCTCGCTGGATCCCTCAGTGATCTGGCAGGGAGGAAGCCTGCCCATGTGATTTACATGGGCAGGCGAGGCTGATGACATCGCCACGCTGCGTGGTGACGTCATCAGCAGGCGTCCCCATGCAAATCAATGGAGGGGAGGGGGGGCTCCTTCGGAGCCCTCTATCTCCCCAACCATTGAAGCTAGGGAGATGTGTTTTGCACTGCTGAAAAGGGGAGAGTCTCCCCTTTTCAGCGGTGTATGGCATTAACCGTTTCGCCACCAAATCACATTTCGGCGCAAATTGGCGCTAAAAACGCGATTCAAACCTGGAGGGGGCTGACATCTTGGATGTCAGCAAAGCCTCCAGGTCCCCCCCACCCACTGACAACCTCACCATATGTGTGAGGATGTCAGTGGGCCAGTTAACCATCTAGCTGCCATGTAGAGATAAGGGGATCCTAATGCTCCCCTTATCTCCCAATCCATGGCAGCTAGATGGTCATATTTGACATAATTGGAAAGGCCTGATCATGATACCAAATATGACCAGGTTTGGATAAAAAAAAATTAAATTAAATTAAAAAATTTTTTTTTTTAAAGTTTTTTTTTCTGGGGAGGTTTAATTAAATAGGACCTAGGCTGTCATCTCAAAATAATTAGCACAAAATGGTCAGAATGAGCGCAGCGCACATAGGTGAACTGGCTCAGCAGTGAAAGGGTTAAAAGGCAAAAATATGTAAAAATTGGGTATTTCTATTCTCGGGATAAAATTTTGAAACTATTTAGCCGGGGTCTTTATTGGTGGTTGTAGATTTTGGGGATTAAATTACGAAAAAGTGTGTTTTTACCATTTTTTCATCATATTTCATATTTTTTTATAGTAAATTATTGGATATGATGGAAATGGTATTTCTAGAAAGTCCATTTAATGGCGGGAAAAAGGGTGTATAATATGTGTGGTTTGAATAAACGAGTAAGAGGAAAATTTGACGTAAACACTAACAGCGCAGAAACGTAAAAACGGCAGCGGTCACTAAAGGACGGATTTGTGTAAAACCGTCCGGTCACTAAGGGGTTAAAAAGAAATCTCGGTTCATTCCTAAACTAGAGAAAATTGAAAAAAAAGACTGTCTTTAAAAACAAAATGGCTACAGGCATCCATTTTACCTTTTTTCCCTTCCAATATACCTCACATAACCCCCATTTGGTTTCATCTATTCATTGATCAAATAAAATTGAGGAAAACATACAATAAACCCCCCTTTTACCAATTAGGCTAGGTTTCCACCTTTCGCAACACGTTTTTCTTCTTTCATCCATTTAATAATTGAAGATGCAGTGTTTTTAAACTTCAATGTACATACTTTCTTTGTTAGTACAATCATCCAGACAGTTAGAAACATAATTACTATACAAATCACAATCTCTGTAATCTTTGGCCCCTTATAAGCAGATAGCAATTGATGATCAAGCTGTGAATATATTGGAGCATAAATTGTTAGGTTATCTTTCTTTATTAGACGTTCAATGGTATGATCGGGCTTGTTCTCTAGTAGAAATTTCAAATCCGGATTCATAGGTATCTCTCGTCCTTGGAATGCATCAACAATTTTTATCTCGTCATACCAGACTTCATTCCCGACCGGATAAAGAGTAACATCTCCGATAACAACTCTTGATTCTTAAGGAACTTTTACGAGAATCACTGGTGTTGATATGAACACTCTCTTATTTTGTACCAGATCCTTCCGGTAAACATTTGCTTCTTTTTCTGTAATAACAGCGGTTGCAATAAAATATGCAGCAAATCTTTTCCTTCGGTGGTTCTTGTACATAGCAATCAACGGTATCCTGGCTTTATCCAGCATGTCTTTCAGGCTTGCATGAGCTTGATTTGCATGGGACTTCAGCATTGGATCCGCTTGGAATTGTGTGGAATACCGTAGAATTTCCAGATAGTCGCAGTCTCCTTGGTGGTCCGATTCATTTTTGCGGATTAGCGTCGCAGTTCGGATTAACCACTTTACTCTATTTCTGTTGAAAGAAAGAGTATAAATAACCATTCATAGACTAGCGATTTCACTCAAATTCCCTATAGATACTCTGATCTCTGATTAAATTTAATTAACCGTATGGATCTAGTCTATCTACTAGCTTGAGTTAAACATCTGAATGCTGGGAAGAAGAATCACATGTTAATTAAAACATCACTTCACATGATACCAGTTAAGTGCCTTCTGTTGTTCCATCTTCACATATCCTGAGGTGATCTAGGATGACAATCATGCAATTGAGCTTGGCAGTTTTATTTCTTCTAGAAATACATAACATAACTTTTTCCAATAACATTAGGACTGTCTCCGTCATTATCTAGATCTGTTATCCACTTATCTTGAGGATTTGGGTATCTGATCACTTCAGGGTCACTATGTCCATTTGGTTCTGTCTCCCTCTTGTGGAGGTGAATAATTAGCACGTCATTTTCCAGACATATATCTCGAATTCTCTCGGGGGGAACACATATGGTGTTATCCTCCTGCTCTCCTGGAGTCAGGAGCTTTGGCCTTAAGAAAGCGATATCAGGTGTCTGGCTATTTCTGAAGTGGACTTCAATAGAATCCGGCCTTTCCTCAATCACGTGGCAGTTACGCTGAGCGTGATGGGATTGGGATCTATCGTAGCTGATTGGAACATTTACTTGCGACGAAATAACCTCATTGATAAAATCAAGGATTGGATTTAACCTTTTGAGAAGGTCCATTCCAATAATTAGGCGATTTTGGGTCAGATCCACAATAAGCGTTGGATGCCGAATTACTTTATTCCCCAATTTAAAATCCAATTTAGCTGTCCCCAGAACTTTCAGAGATGCGCCACTCACACTCACTAGATTAGCATTAGATTTATCTAATCTAGGCTTCCTGGAGGACAGTTCTTGGACCTGTTCAATATAATGAGCTGATATTTACGTAACTTGGCTTCCAGTGTCTAGCAAGGACGGAATATGCGGTAAATTATCTTGTAATTCTACATTCACATAATATCAGTCTTCAATGCTATGCAATTTACAGAGAAATTTAGAGTGAGATATGAAATTAGGTTTTGTACAGATTTTACCGACTGATTTTGCTCTCTCAAACATGCTTGTGGCAGCTGTGCTGTTCATTGCAGATCCAGTCTTCTTAGCTTGCTCGCACTTAGTCTGGGGAGATAAAATACATTTTCCTTCTCTTTGCAGGGAAGGGTTTAAAATCTCATCAACCATACAAACATTTGTATTAATCATTTCATCATCACTTTCTGGTAAATTGTCATGGATACTGGTTACTTCATCAGAAACATCATCTAGTCACTGGTTGGGTGGGGCTGCAGGTGTTGCATTGCTTACAACCTGACCAGGGTTATTTCCAGTCATTAACTGAGTGATCTGATCCAGTTTTTCTGTCAGCACACGGAAATTTTCCTGCATTTGACCAATACGCTGGCGTACATTATATCTCCGCTTTCTATTCGTCCTTGGGGACGAAGCTTGTGCATTATCAGACTCATCAGATTCAGTCTTACCTCTGGTCGCTTCCTGTCTAGGTACATTTTCCCTTGATTTAATCCACTGACTTCTAGGTACCCATTGCTTCCTAGAATGAAATTTACTTCCTGAATTTTCTCTGGCAAACCCTCTTTCCTGATCTGGTTTCGATTTCTCCCTTTGAGGTATGGAGTCACGCAGTGTTTCCGCATAACTCTTTTTGTGGGACTCAAATTTAATATCACCCTTTTTAACGTGAGTTTCCGCTATTTCCTCAGGTGAGTTTTTCACTCTTTTCCCCTGAGTTTCTTCACTATATTCAAATACAGTAAATAGGGTCATACTTTCTTTTAGTACCCAATCCAAACCATTTCTCGGGTCATAATCTCTTGCCAAAATAACCTTTATTTTATTTGGCAATGCGTCATAAAATAATTGGATAAATTCAGGGTTTTCAAATTCTGGGTTTCTTTCAGCCAAGCTATACGCATTTTTAAGGACTGAAAGAAATTCACGGGGGCTTTGATTAGGTCTGCATTTTAGAGTTAAAATTGCTCTTTTCGCAGCTAGACTGGTGCGGTGAGGCATAAATTCAGATTTGACCTCGGAGACTATTTTACTCCAGTTACGTATACCAGATTCTTTCAAAGACTTAAAAAAATACCTATGTTTGCCTTCAAAGACCCATGGGATAAACTCAATTTTCTGAGCATCTGAAGTAATCCCTAATATAGAGAGTGCTTCTTCAAACATCGCTAAATGATTTATTATTTTTGGCGATCCCTTTAGGTCAAAGATACCTACTGAGTTTTTTAAGAAATGGACAATTTTCGTTAAATCCTGAACTTTGAGATTTCTTAATAGGCTGTGGCTGGCTAGAGTGATGTGATTTGAAATACTCCTGTGTAAGAGGCTTCGCTCTTTTTTCATCATGAGATTTAGTTTCAGTTTCGCATTCTCTTTCTTCACTCTCGCTCTGCAGCGATCTGTCACCAGGCCTAATCAGTGATGAGTTGTAGCTCAAAGCTTTCAAAGGGAACTTCTCTGAAGAAGGATTTTTATCCCTTCGAACATCAGCTTCAAAGGAAGGAGTTTTAACCCTTCGAACATCAGTTTCAACCTGACATAGCTCATCAGCGAATTTCTCATGTTCGCGTTTCATTCTCGCCAATTTTGCATTCAATTCCATATTTAATTTGGATAATTTATCACTCTCATCTTGCCATTG
Organism: Leptobrachium leishanense; assembly: GCA_009667805.1. NCBI lineage: Eukaryota > Metazoa > Chordata > Amphibia > Anura > Megophryidae > Leptobrachium > Leptobrachium leishanense. The sequence continues at coordinate 214,049,034 of CM019067.1, read as the reverse complement.
ATCTTTCTCTTTTGCACACACTTTCAACTCCATTATCATTCGTTCTGACTCATCTTTTAATTTATTTACGATATCATGCAAGTCACAATTTTCATTTTCTAAACTGTCTCTGGTTTCTTTGTCATCATTCAATCTCTTGTTCATTTCTGCGATCAAGTATATGCATTCAGGCACAATTTTTAAAACAAAAATCTCTTTGTCTTTTTTATTTGTGTCTGCACTTATCTTTCGCAAACATTCAAGAAAATTTGAGTGATCTGACCAGATTGAATCAGCATAATTAGAAGCATTTGCTTGCAATTCTTTTATCCAATCAAATAAATCGTCTGTGACATGTAACTTGTCCTTTAGATAAGACATAACATCTATCAATACTATTTGATTAGCATGTATCTCTACATCTTCCTGAGTCTCAGATTCTGACTCTGACATTTTTACACTGTTTAGTAGACAACCGTAAAACCACAAATCAAAATACAACAAGGAGTCAAAATATATATATATATATATATATATTATCTCTGTCTAATCAGACAATACTGACAATTATATTCCAAACAAAAACTACAATCTCAGCAGTGCCTCCAATATGTTGGATATAATCTCTGCACGTGAATACAACACGTTATATATATTGGACTTCTCAGCCAAGCCTCCAATATGTCTATATTGGATTTACTGGACCTATCTCGGCAGTTGCCTCCAATATGTCAGGGATTATTATTTCATAAGAAACTTATACGAGACACAAATATCAATCGTTTATATTTCTTAGAAATTATCCTGAATTCTTTTAATTGTCTGTGTTTTGCTTTGAAAAATACAATAATCAATAATCGGATAAAAATCTATATATTTATTACGTATACAAAAAGTTTCAAATCTCATATCATAAACAAAAATTTATAAACCACAATCCATCAGCATATAAAAACTATCTTCACAATATATGTATCTCCGGTTAGTAACTGCATATATGATTAATATCATTTACCTTATCAGTTAGTAACTAATACACAAATGGTTAATAAACATTTCTGCTTAATACAACATGCATTTCCCAGAAAACAATGTTTAACCAGTCAACTCTTATAGAGATATATATTTTTCTCTATGCTACATGGATCAACAAAAGATGAGCTAATTTAATGATAAGTAATAAAACTTATTTAGTGAATCCTCCCCTAATCTCGAGAATTAAACTTCTAATCTTTTGCTTTTTATTTTGTAGTTATGTAATTCCTTGCTTATTAATTTTAATCACAGTAATTTCCAGATTCAATATATATATTGCTATTAATCTTACAACATTTCTTTAGGATAAATCCTTATGTCCACTTCGTCATATCTCTATCTGCAGAATAAAGATATTTAGATTTTTGGAGCTACCAAGAATCTGAATAAATCTCAGTCTATGTTGCAAGAATATCTACAAATATATATATATATTTACATTGATTCCTTAATTTAAATAGCTCTCATACATTACCTCTCCAATCTGGATTTTGATAAGTCTGCCTTGGAATTTTCTATGTAATGCTTTGTTTTGGAATATGTGAAAATTATCGATATCAGATAATCAATGCATGTGAGTCAGAGATTTGGTGAGAGTCTTGATTGCCTCATATCCTGGGATCTGCATGCATCGTGGTGTGAGTCTCTGAATGTTGGAATCTCGGACTGCTATGTGTACTGGACGTCTGAATACATTGCGGTGTGAGTCTCAGAATGTCGGCAACCAACATTGCCGCTTCAATTATAGTCAATTTGACGTCACTAGCAATATCCTTGGTACTTCAAATCTAATATTTACTATCCTCTAGAGGGCAGTATTGCACTTCTTAATTAATTCCACTATTTCTTTTTAATATTCTTATCTCGGGTCAAAGTTCAATCTGACTTAACAAAGACCCTCTCTCAGTCACTAGACTTTTAGTCTAGTCTGTCAGAATCAAATTTATATCCCTGACTCCTTTCTAGTTACTTACTGAGTCATATCAGTTTTAATTCTTTTCTGGTTAACTCAACAGAATCTATTCTTCAGTAATTTTACTATTTACCAATTATATACTCATACAATATTTATTGGAACATATATCTCCTACTGTAAATATAATAAAATATACCTTGATTATAAAAATATATTTCGTGAATATATATTTTACCTTAAACAGATTTTAAATTCTCATTTCTTTATACCCAAAGACAAAATATCTTTTGTTTTAAAGACTTAAAACAGACCAATAAATTTAATTATGACAGATCTTAGCACTTAGCTCTAGTATTATCACACAAAGACATTTCAGGTTCCTTCATGTCTGGCACTTCTAAAAAAAAATTTCACCTGGCCATGAACCTTTAAAAAAAAAAATCTCCGTTCCCTCCTAAACTAGAGAAAATTGAAAAAAAGACTGTCTTTAAAAACAAAATGGCTACAGGCATCCATTTTACCTTTTTTCCCCTTCCAATATACCTGACAGAAATGTCCAGCAGAGTCTCAAAATAGTCCTCGAAAAGGATGGGTCTCGGCTTAAACTCAGGGGTAGGTATCCGGTCGATGTGGATGAAGAAGGCCCTCGATGAATAACAATCTCGGCTGGAAGATAATCCGAGTTAGGGCGCTCAAGGATAGTCTTGAGAGAGGACGCAGCAAGGTAGATGGGCCCTCGGATATGGGGCAAACGGCAGAATAGGAATGTTCCAGTAAAGTAAATGCCAGAAGAGAAAAAAAAGGGAATCCACGATGTCGAGTAAAATTTAGGAGTGTTAAGTTAGATTAAACCAGTTCCGACAGGTTGTGCACGTGGAGCATTCCAGGTCGATATCATCCCAGAGCAAAGGGACTGAATCAAAATGTTTTGTCATTTTTGGGTGCCCGTTCTTTGGCCAGCGTGTCCTCGGGTCTGATCCGCCCGAGATGGGGGTGGACCAGGGTGAGCACCCCTCGCCGCCTGGGTGTACAGAGCCAGCAGATCCAGCCAGGAAAACTGAAGCGGGGAAATTGAAATTCTTCAGATAGAAGGGTCAAGTCCTCCGGTGATTGAACTATGAACAGGCCTCGGTCGGATAAAACATCCAGACCAGTGGATATATGCCAACAGTAGCGAAGCTTTTGATCACGTAGCACAGTGGTAAGGGGTTTCAAAGCTCGGCGATACGCCAACGTGGCAGGTGATAAGTCAGGATGCAGCTGTAGGTCTGTCCCTTCATAGGAGAACTGTGTAGCTTCTCTAGCTTTTCGCAAGATGTCTTCCTTAAGTCCGAAATCATAGAGGCAGCACGATACGTCCCTCGGCGGGCTCCCCAGAGGTCTTTTGGGTCGTAATGCTCTATGTGCCCGTAAAAAGTCCACCGCCGAAGAATCAGGTCGCTCCATTAAGGAGTTAAAGATGGACGTCAGCATACCTGGGAGCTGGTCAGGGGAGGATTCAGATTCAGGGAGGCCTCGGAGTCTCAGATTATTGCAACGGCCTCTATTGTCTAAGTCGGCCAGATGAACAGCCATGTTACGTAGTTGTGTGGAGCGGAGGAGTAGGGTAGATGCGGAGTCTTCCACTGCCAGCCTCAGGTTGTCAGTACCTTGCTCCAGAGTGTCCACCCGGTTCATTAGGCCTTGAATGTCCTAGCGTACCAGCTGCAGCTCTGACATTATGGAGGAGCGCAGCTCTGCGTTCGCCTCCTTGAGATCAGCTTTGGTGGGTAAGGTTTGCAGTAAGGGAAGCCATGTAGCTGGATCCATCGCCACTGCGGTATCTGAGTGCTCCTGTGGGGCTGAGGAGGAGCCCTGCTCCGTGAGCGGCCGCGTGTCGTCCGCCATTTTGTCAAGCGGTCCGGCCGAGAGTTCAGATGGCGCGATGAGAAAACGCTGCAGAGATGGTGTTTCGGGTGCCCGATCTTTGCCCTGGACCTTCTGGGTACCGGGGGTCTTAGTGACCTTCCCCATCGCCGGTCAGGGAGAGCAGTAGAGCCACGGGAGCTTGAATCGGTGCGCAGCTCCTAGCTCAAGCGGCCATACAAGAAGCGCCCACACCGCAGTCTGTGACTGAACTAAAGGCTTACTTGGGCCTACTGAACTATTACCATAAATTCCTTTCAGGTTTGTCTACCTTACTAGCACTGTTGCACGCACTATTGAGGAAAGCGACTAAATGGATTGGGGTTGTGAGCAAAAAGAGGCTTTTGAAAAGTCCAAAAATCTTCTCCAGTCAGATGCCTTGTTGGTGCATTATGATGTCAACAAACCCACTGAACCTACTGAAACAGTTACACACCAATCATCCAGGTATAATCAGAATGAAAGGACTGGCGCGGAGCTATATGTGGTGGCCGAAGATGGATGCCGATATAGAAGGAATTGTGAAAACGTGCACCTTGTGCCAAGAAAATCGAAATTCTCCCCAGTGTGCACCTTTACATCCTTGGGAAGTACCAAGCCTCCCATGGAGAAGAATTCACATTGATTATGCGGGCCCATGGATGGGTAAGATGTTTTTGATTTTGGTGGATGCTTACTCTAAATGGATAGAGGTGTACCCCTTAAATAAATCCACCTCCGCAGTAACTGTTCAATGTCTCAGACAGAGTTTTAGTTAACATGGAATGCCGAAATGGTGGTATCACACAATGGCAGCAGTTTTACAAGTATGGAGTTTCAAGAGTTTATGGCCCGAAATGGTATTAAACACGTAACCACAGCACCTTACCATGCAGCGTCCAATGGACAGGCAGAAAGGGCGGTGCAGACATTTAAAGGCCTGATGAAAAAAAAGCTCAGGAGATTCCATTGAGGTCAGGCTGGCTAGAGCGTTGTTTAGTTACAGGATAACTCCTCAGACGACGTTTGGAAAATCGCCTGCAGAACTGTTGTGTGGAAGAAAATTGCGTTCCACCTTAGACCTAATACATCCACATTTTAAAGGTCAGATGCAGGAAAAACAGTTGAAGCAAAAGCTTTATCATGATCAACATGCTAAGGAGAGGCATCTAATGGAAGGAGGCATAGTTTACACTAGAAATTTTGGTGTGGGACCTGCCTGGATTCCAGGGACAGTTCAGGAAAAGACGGGACCTGTGTCATGCACAGTCGCACTTGGAAATGGCCAGATTGTGCATCGTCATATTGACCAGGGGAGAACTAGACATATTGTATCTCCTGGGACACCGTCGGGTTTGGAGAACCAATTAATGCCAGATAGGGTGCGGCTGGCACCCCTTCTGATGACATTCTTGCAGAAGATGGTAATGGGGCGCAGACGGGAGAGCTTCCAACGGAACAGCTGTCAGAGTCTCCAGGTGTGGAGGAGCAGCAAGAGTTAAGGAGATCCACCAGACCGAAGAAAACACCATCGTACCTTCAGGATTATGCTTAGCTTAGTAGTGATTCCCCCAGCCACAGGACAAGAATGTGTCCTGGAGCTCACTGGGACGGAGGTAGTCTACCCAAAGTTCCGAGGTTAGTAGAAGTTTTGGTGTGCCTATGGACACGTGAACTGCATTTTTGAAACTAGTGTTATTAGAAGGAAGGGGATGTAGTAGATCAGTGTTATACTTATTTACCACTAGAGGGCATAGTTGTTTGTGTTACCTGTTATCTGTTAATGTAAATATGTTTCCGGGTCAGGGGTTGTTGTTGCCAGTTTCCTGAGTGGGAGAGCTGTGTCTGTACCAGCGAATAAAGAGAATAAGTAATTCATCCACCACCTGTCTCTGCATCAGTCATATGAAGATATTACACTGAGTGCCTCACTCTCTGGTGTTTTCGGCACCTGAGTGAGCATGTGCCAGGTACTGTGTATCGGCTCCTTGTCAGTTCTTCTTCCGGGGCTCCTGCGTCACATGACACAGACCACCCGGGGAAGGTGCGTGCAGGCACTGGAGACGGAGAGAAATTCCTCCTCCGTCCTGCGGACTAAAGAAGAAAAAAAAACCTACACATGCCACTGTGAAACGGCAACTGGCCAAAAATAAACCCTGTAATGTCTGGCCCTGCCTTTAGTGCGACTGCAGCTCGGGGAGGGGGGGGGAAATGCTGGGTCAGTAATATTTTCTCCGGGGGGAGCAATTGCCCCGTTGCCCCCACTGGATCCACCCCTGATTGAACAGATGTTATATTGCTGCAGCTCACCAAATTAGTGTATCCCACACTACAGCATAGAATAAGATCAAATTACACAAAAACGTGTATGGGAGTGCAAAAGATAAAAACAAAAGCAATATACCAACACGGTGGACAAAGGATTTATTCAACCTCAGGTCAAAGTCCCAAATATCACAGTAGATGGTCAAATCCTATAAAAAAGAATGACAACTGAGTGCACTGTATATCATATTGGGTATTCAAATAATATTCTGAAATCGCAACACTCACAAATAGGGAGTCTCCAAGACTCTTTCTGTGCCTGTGAACCTCTATGGGGAGTTCCTCCCGCCCGATCGTCTTTTTCACAATACTGCGATCTCTAGTGCCAGTATGTATCTCAATAGAAGAGGAGAGGATATAGCACAGATCTATATACAAGCGTTTAATCGAAGAACAAGGGGGGTAGAACTCACGTTTTTTTTTTGAGCCTCCTAGTTGGGTGGCTCAGTAAATCCACCTAAGACCTCTTAGGATGAGAGGGTCTTTCCTTGTGAAACCCAGACTGGTGGATATTCTCCCGATATATACCATAAATCGAACTGGAAGTGCTCCCACAAAAATGGTAGAATATATTCAAAAATAAAAACATTTATTTAAAAACAAACATGAAATACATCAATAAGTGTACCGGCTGGGTGGAGTAGAGGTAACATCACTGCTCTGCGTGGAGAGAGCCTGTGGAGACATGGGTTTGATCCCGGCAAGAGCACCTCTCCAGTAAGTGTCCTTGGGCAAGACACTTAACGGTACATACTCGCCACCCAGGACATACTTGAAAACGAGAGAGATCTCAATGTATCCTTCCTGGTAAAATCCTTTCTCAAAAATAAATAGGGGGCAACCTTAACGTTGCGCTTGACCCGTATTTGGACAAGAGCAACTCGGCCTCCCTCCGCTACCCTCCTTCCCTCTATTGCCCAGCGGCTGCCTTGCTGCAGGACTTTAATCTGTTTGATACGTGGCGCCTCCTGCATTCCAGAGATCGAGACTACACATTCTACTCCTCCCCACACAATATGTATTTCCGATTGGATTACATTCTTTGCAGCACGTATCTAGTGCCGGGACTCCGGAGCTCAACTATACAAAAGATTTTGTGGTCAGATCATGCTATAGTTGAGACGGTGATGGAATTTGGGACAGTGGGGGGGGAACCCTTCGACCCTGGTGGTTTAACAACTCCATCTTTTTGGATGGGGGGTGAGGGACTCTCTGCAAGCTGATCTTCGGGACTTTTTTGATCTCAACCCGGCTTCTGAAACTTCCCAGATGAACACTTGGGACGCCCATAAGGCTTTTATGCGGGGACGGATTATCGCCATCTCCGCCCGTTGTAAGAGAGATCGGCAACGTGAACTGTTAGAGTGTTTCTTTTATTATGTGGCGATCCCCCTATGGGGGTGCTAAGGTATTGGTTATTGTGTTGGTCCGCTATTGGACTTTTTAGGACACTAAAACAGTTGCAAGAAAAAGTATGTGAACCCTTTGGGATTAGGTGAAGTTTTGCATGAATTGGTCATAAAATGTGCTCTGATCTTCATCTAAGTCACAACAATTTGAAAAACACAGTCTGCTTAAAATAATACAACACAAACATTATATGTTTTCATGTTTTTATTGAACAGAACATGTAAACATTCACAGTGCAGGGTGGAAAAAGTATGTGAACCTTTGAACTTAATAACTGGTTGACCCTCCTTTGGCAGCAATAACCTCAACCAAACGTTTCCTGTAGTTGCAGATCAGACCTGCGTAACGATCTGGAGTAATTTTGGACCACTCCTCTTCACAAAACTGTTTCAGTGTAGCAATATTCTTGGGATGTCTAGTGTGAATCTCTCTCTTAAGGTCATGCCACAGTATTTCAATCGGGTTGAGGTCAGGACTCTGACTGGGCCACTCCAGAAGGCGTATTTTGTTTTGTTGAAGCCATTCTTTTGTTGAATTACTTGTATGCTTTTGGTCATTGTCCTGTTGCATCACCCATCCTCTGCAGAGCTTCAGTTGGCGGACAGATGGTCTTACGTTTTCCTGCAAAATGTCTTGATAAACTCTGGAATTCATTTTTCCATCAATGACAACAATCCGTCCAGGCCCTGAGGCAGCAAAGCAGCCCCAAACCATGATGCTCCCTCCGCAATGTTTTACAGTGGGGATGAGGTTTTGATGTTGGTGTGCTGTGCCTTTTTTTTCTCCACACATAGTGTTGTGTGTTTTTTCCAAACAACTCAATTTTGGTTCATCTGTCCACAGAATATTTTGCCAGTAGTGCTGTGGAACATCCTGGTGCTCTTTTGCAAACTTCAAATGTGCTGCAATATTCTTTTTGGACAGCAATGGCTTCCTCCGTGGTGTCCTCCCATGTACTCCATTCTTGTTTAATGTTTTCCTTATTGTAGATGTGTCAACAAAAATGTTAGCATGTGCCAGAGATTTCTGTAAGTCTTTAGCTGACACTCTAGGATTCTTCTTTACCTCATTAAGCATTCTGCGCTGTGCTCTTGCAGTCATCTTTACAGGATGACCACGCCTAGGGAGAGTAGCAACAGTGCTGAACTTTCTCCATGTGTAGACAGTCTGTCTTACCGTGGACACATGAACATCAAGGCTTTTGGAGATACTTTTGTAACCCTTTCCAGCTTCATCCAAGTCAACAATTCGTGATCGTAAGTCTTCTGAGAGCTCTTCTCTGCGAGGCATGGTTCACATCAGGCAGTGCTTCTTGAAACCAGTAAACCCAAAACTGGTGTGTGTTTTTAAAGGGCAGGACAGCTTTCAGCAACACATCCAATAATATCACACAGATTGGACTCAAGGTCGGCTCACTCCTTGCTCCAATTAGCTCTTGGAGAAGTCATTAGGCTAGGGGTTCACATACTTTTTCCACCCTGCACTGTGAATGTTTACATGTTATGTTCAATAAACACATGAAAACATATAATGTTTGTGTTGTATTATTTTAAGCAGACTGTGTTTTTCAAATTGTTGTGACTTAGATGAAGATCAGAGCACATTTTATGACCAATTCCTGCAAAACTCCACGTAATCCCAAAGGGTTCACATACTTTTTCTTGCAACTGTATGTATGGAGATCCCCATTTGATGTATGCTGGCGATTACCGGCTGCTTTAAAGTTTGATACCGAAAGCGAAAGTAAGAAGATGCAGACTGACGCATGTTCCGGAACTTGAGCATCTAATTGAACCGTAAGTACGCTACTTCGGGATAATCATGGATGCTGGAACGCATTTGACACGCACGCTACCCACACGCGGTGTCTGCGTAATGAGGGGAGTCTATATATATATCATAAGGGACTGATAAACGGACAATTCGATTGATAAGGCCCGCAGCTGACGGTTGAAACGCTTTCTCGCTATTGATGTATTTTGATGTATTTGATGTTTGTTTTTAAATAAATGTTTTTATTTTTGAATATATTCTACCATTTTTGTGGGAACACTTCCAGTTCGATTTATGGTATATATCGGGAGGATATCCACCGGTCCGGGAGTCATGAGGAAAGACCCCCTCATCCTAAGAGGTCTTAGGCGGATTTACTGAGCCACCCAACCAGGAGGCTCAAAAAGACATGAGTTCTACCCCCTTGTTCTTTGATTAAACACTTGTATATCCACTCTGTGCTATATCCTCTCCTCTTCTATTGAGATACCTTCTGACACTGGAGATCGGAGTATTGTGAAAAAGACAATCGGGCGGGAGGAACCCCCCATAGAGGTTCACAGGCACACAAAAAGAGTCTTGGAGACTCCCTATTTGTGAGTGTTGCGATTTCAGAATATTATTTGAATACCAAATACAATATACTGCGCAATCAGTTGTCATTCTTTTGTATAGGATTTGACCATCTTCTGTGATATTTGGGACTTTGACCTGAGCTTGAATATATCCTTTGTCCAATGTGTTGGTATATTGCTTTTGTTTTTATCTTTTACGCTCCCATACAAATATTTATATTGACCAGGCTGGAGCAAACCTTACCATATAATGTGATTTGCATGTATAATACAACAGCGGGCGCAATGGTTATCAGAGTTACAGCGTCTATTTTGTTCATTAAATATTTATATTCACCGGGCTGGAGCAAACCTTGCCTTATCCATGTGATTTATGCGCATAGCACAATAGGGGACACAATGGTGATCCGAGTGACAGCGTCTATTATTCATAAAGTCACCACAATATATTGATACATTATATCAATAAATGGATTATGGTTTTTAGTACGTCCGAGTGACACTTATTCTGCTGCCTCATATGCATTTCAAGAGAAGGGATTATTAATAATACTAATACTGGAGCCCCATCGACCGGGTGAATTATGTGGAGTATGTTTACCCACATGATTGCTATACACAACACAATAGAGGGCACTGTCGTCAATATAATCATGGTCCTTCAAGCCCCTGTTTTCTATCACATGGCCATGACATCATACTTGAAGCCGGGGACATCATGTGTTGTTCAGCTACAAACGTGTTACACAGTAGGCTTGTTACACAGTAGGCAGTGCTGATATCCTTCAATCCTCGGCTGCGTCCTACAGTTCAGACACTTGGCAACATCTGATATCTATCCTAATCATGTACAGGCAAGTCCGTATCTCTCACTAAGATGTTTATGGCAGTATATGCATATTTAAACTTTTTCAAGATCAGCCAGCACTTAGATTTGGCTGCCCATGAATATTCATGAGCAACTCCACACGTGCTTCTCATTGGATCGACGTGAACTTATAAACAGCATCCAGTCCATGCACTTTGTACTCCTGATGAGCCATTTTGGCGAAACGTGCTTCGAGTACGTTTGTCTGTGTAGTCTAGGGTCACTGTTCAGAAATTTTCTGCATCTAGCAACAAAGTGATCAGCTGGCCTTCCAGGCTCTCCTTCCTTCTCCTTGCTCTACCTTTGGTTCATGCTTTTTTTTGGCTATGACTTGAATGGGGAGCGTGATGGTAGCAGCTATACACTCAGTTCTTGATTGATTCATTATTAAATTCAGTATATTACCCCTGGAACTACACCACTGCCTGGGTTGTATCTAACCAATTGGTCACACTAAGAGTAATATATATCTACAGTATATATATATAAGATTCTGGCTAACTTGATATAATATATGGTGTGTTCAATCTATGACAGTCTTTTGATTGTGTTTATTACATTTTGTTCATTGTTGTTGTGTCTGATCATTGTGGCCACGTTCTTAGATACTAAGTATCAAATTTGTGTACAACTCAATAATAGTTATGTTTTATCGGCACCTAGTGGGGACTGGAACTATCGGCTGATAACTGTTATTTCAATGTCCTATGTTCAGGGTTGAATCTCTGGTTCTTTCCCACGGGGAGCTATGATTATGGATAAGGTCTAATATGTACCAAATTTTGTATTTGGTATCACATTATGCGGTTACATAACTGAGCTTTTCTCAGTGTTTATTGGTACTTAATGTCTTTCAACTAGGCCTATTAAAAACTTTATTGTGCAACAGGTTCACTAAACACAATGCGCCTTCTATCATGGTTGAGGGGGAAGAGGTGTATGAGGTCCGTGCCATCCTGGATCCCAGAATGTCTAGAGGATGCCTCCAGTACCTGGTCGATTGTAAGGGTTATGTCGCAGAGGACAGGTCCTGGCTTCCAGCTACAGAGATGTATATTTGTGTTTTTGTTTTTTTATAATATCTTGCATTGTATTACTTTGTATTTCTGTAACAACTGTAACATTTTAATGTTCTTGAACCCAAGACGTATTTGAAAACGAGAGACATCTCAATGTATCCTTCCTGGTAAAATCCTTTATAAATAAATAAATACATACACCAAGGCTTGCGCAGACCTTTCATTTGCCGCACCCCTGTTGTCCTGGTTGTCCCCCAGTGGCCTCCCGTAGAGGGGGGTACTGTCACTGCTCCCCCGGATGCCCCCTCAGCCACCCTCACTGGCCAGGTGCCTATTAATATGGCTGGCGATCGCGGCCGTGGGTCATGACGTGGGTAAGGCGCGGTATCATGATGCGACGCTTGCTGGATTTAAAAATCCAAGCAGTGAGTTATGCTCACTGGCCTGTCGGGATTAACCTGATCAGTGTGTTTCTTGTCTGGTGATATCTAGTATACTGTGTATGACTCTGGCTTCATTCCCAACTACTCTCTAGTGTTAAATTAACCCTTGCTCTGTTTGATTTTCTTGTGTACCAGCTTCTGACTGTCTGATTATCCGCTCTGGTTCCTAACTTCGGCTTGTTCTGACTTCTTTTATTCTGTGTGTCTGTCCTGTGTTTAGTAGACATGTGCACAGCACAAAATTTCGTTTTGAACTAATGGATTAGTCCTAAAATGCAATTTATTTAGTTGCTAAAGAAATTCGTTTTCAGTTCTTTAGTATGAAAACTAAATTCATTCATCCGAAAACCAGTGGATACAATTACTATTGTAGTAGTGGCTCCTCAGAGGGCTGAGATCGCTGCTTGTTACAGTATCTCTCACTCTCAGCACAATGTGGGCCATATTACATACTTTAAAAAATGAGAGATGGTGCAGCGCCACACAATATGTATCCACCACCTTGGCACCCCAGACAGCCAATCACAGGATATAGTGGTTTCCCCTACACCAAATGATTACAAATGCAGAATATAACCTGAAATGGCGCAAACAATGCTTCCTGGGGTCCTAGGGTCTCACGTGTACATATAGGAGAAAGATAAACAGCAATAGTGCAATAGGTAGATATCAATTTTTTAAAAGGAAATAAGGGTGATATCCCACTCACAAATCTAGAGCCTTATCACTGGCTCTAAGTGGGTCCAGGCATATGGGTAGATTGTCTTCCAATTTCTCAGGTGACCCCCACCTTTATCTAAGCTGGTGTATCCAGGATATTTTCTCCTCAAAATAAACGCCCATGGGTTTTTTAGATGTTAGGAAACCCAAGAAAAAACCGTCCAGGATTCCAGATAGATGGCACAGCAACAACAGGAACAGAAAGTTTAAAAATTAAAATTTATTAAAAACAATGGTTCCAGAACGCGTTTCGCCGCACAAAACCGCGGCTTCATCAGCTGGTGTAAATACATTAAAACCTATGGGTCCTTATATAGTGTCCACTGATATTCTTAAGGGTCCCCAGGTGTCCTGTTGTGTGCCTCGATACTTCTGATCACCTTCCAATCATCCGGCGTTGGGCGCCGCCATTTTGCGCATGCGCATTCTACTTCCGCGTTCCACCGCGTTCCAAACGGGATTTTTTTTTTCTCTCACATCCGGTTGGTGTTCATTAGTGTTCTCGGTACATCAATCAGAGAAAAGGCTTGTAGACACTCCCCTTCTTTGCAATATGTCTCAAATTAAAAGAATATGGGTATTCAGAAATAGGCAATGGGGGAGATTCATAAAAAAGGAGTTTTTATCTCTCATAGTGCATTCTGCAAGATCCCATATTACTCCATGGCCAAAAGGATGTGTGTATCCATATTATTTAACTCAGCACAATAAAAAAGGCATGCGCTGATAAGAAGTGTTTCTTTAAAGTGCTTTGTTATTTCATCTAAAGTGCGTGTGATCAAGTGTATAGTCATTCTCTATTAAGGTGCATAATTTATTGGTATTATAGAGCTCATATATTACACTCAATAATATACTATCATTAGTGAGTATATCTCAGTATTGATTCCACTAATATTAATCACTACAAATACCAGTCATGTGTCAATGCGTTAATTTAATCTATCTATTAATAAATATTATTTTCAAAGTGTGTACGATCCACTCAGTGATAATTACTATAATTATTCCGATGTGAGTATATTATTCTTATGATCATTATTTATGTTGAGAATCTAAAACTCATTATTAGCGCTCAATGGTGTACTGTGACCTCATATGTACTCTTATATTCTCCATAAAGTGCTATATTTTCCCTCAAATCTTTACTCATCAACTAATTTCTCAATTTAAAATTATAAAGGACCCATAGGTTTTAATGTATTTACACCAGCTGATGAAGCCGCGGTTTTGTGCGGCGAAACGCGTTCTGGAACCATTGTTTTTAATAAATTTTAATTTTTGAAACTTTCTGTTCCTGTTGTTGCTGTGCCATCTATCTGGAATCCTGGACGGTTTTTTCTTGGGTTTCCTAACATCTAAAAAACCCATGGGCGTTTATTTTGAGGAGAAAATATCCTGGATACACCAGCTTAGATAAAGGTGGGGGTCACCTGAGAAATTGGAAGACAATCTACCCATATGCCTGGACCCACTTAGAGCCAGTGATAAGGCTCTAGATTTGTGAGTGGGATATCACCCTTATTTCCTTTTAAAAAATTGATATCTACCTATTGCACTATTGCTGTTTATCTTTCTCCTATATGTACACGTGAGACCCTAGGACCCCAGGAAGCATTGTTTGCGCCATTTCAGGTTATATTCTGCATATTACATACTTGGTGCTAACTTAACCAGAGCTGTTGTAAACTTCCCAGAGCCATTATAGTCTATCAGGGTTATTCAGAGAGCGGTGAAAAGCAGGAGAATGACTGAATGAAAAACGCTCTCTGAATAATCCTGTATGAAGGTTTTCAGTTTACAACAGCTGGTTAAGTTATTACCAACATTGTAATACTGCCCCGTGTCAGGCAAAGCTGTTACAGTAACTGTCTGCTGCTCCTCACAGCGCTCAGAGTTTCAGTAAAACTAGTAAATAATATTTTTATATATAAGAGGTTAGAACAATATTATTTCCTTGTTTTACTGAAACTCTGAGCGCTGTTACAGTCAGTTACTGTAACAACTGAGCCTGATACATTGTACTGAGAGATAATGTAACAAGCAGCCGATCTCAGCGCCTACAGCCACTGGATTAAAAGGGCTAAAAAAAAAGGCTCCACTCTGTATAATGTTTAGAACATTCTCCTGCATTAATTAATACCCCTCTCTGTATAATGTATAGAACATCCTCCTGAATTAAATAATGTCCCTCTCTGTATAGAACATCCTCCTCAATTTATACCTTTCTCTGTATAATGTATATAACATCCTCCTGCATTAATGCCCCTCTCTGTATAGAACATCCTACTGTATTGGCATGTGGAGGGTGCAGAACTTCTGATGTTGTGCTCTTCATTGCTGGTCTCCTTCACTCATCAATGTAATATCACAAAAAGGACTGAAACTAAAATGTAGTGCATTTTATTTTATTTTCTTTCGTTTTTTGTACTGAGCAGTTTCGTATCTCTTGAGTCATACGAAAACTAAATTATCCCAAAATTCTGACTAAATCGTTTTAGTACTAAAACGAATGCACATGTCTAGTGTTTAGCAATTCGGCTATCCTAAAGACCAGCAGTGTAGGTAGGCAATGTCTGCGTGTAGGGATTCAAGGGATTGATGCTTGGGCAATGGCTGATCTGAGTGGGACGACAATGACGCTAGTCCAAACACAAAGAGATGCTTTGCTCGCTGGGTGAAACCAGTGAATGGGTTAGTCCATTGCCCTTTCACTTATTTATACAGGAAAATAATCAGCACCTGCCCCGGAATATGGTGTTAAAACGGGGATGCTAAGGGGAAACCTGCAAGCGCAGGTTTTCCCTGTTAGCCTCCCCGTTTTAGCGTGAGGCACAGAATAGTGCCGAAGAGTTAGCATAGTGGCTGGAATAGGACAAAATCCATTATCATTAATGAGTGGGGCCATTATACTTATTGATGGCTATTGTCTCAGGACTGCTGACGTATATGGTTTACAAGTTTTGTATGCAGGGCCGGATTAAGATCTCTATGGGCCTGGACCTGAAAATTTTGGTGAGCGTTTTTTGGAACTTGGTGAAATGAAAACATATTTTAGGTTATTTGCTAGTGCAGATACGGGTATATCTAACCAGGCTGATACTGTGTCAGTACATTTCCATTCAGTTTTCAATCATTTACATTGTGTAAAATAATTTTTTCACATTTTATCCAAACCTTTGTGGATATACACTATATTGCCAAAAGTATTCACTCACCCATCCAAATAATCAGAATCAGGTGTTCCAATCACTTCCATGGCCACAGGTATATAAAATCAAGCACCTATGCATACTGTTTTTACAAACATTTGTGAAAGAATGTGTTGCACTCAGGAGCTCAGTGAATTCCAGCGTGGAACTGTGATAGGATGCCACCTGTGCAACAAATCCAGTCGTGAAATTTCCTCGCTCCTAAATATTCCACATTCAACTGTCAGCTGTATTATAAGAATGTGGAAGTGTTTGGGAACAACAGCAACTCAGCCACGAAGTGGTAGGCCACGTAAACTGACGGAGCGGGGTCAGCAGATGCTGAGGCGCATAGTGCGAAGAGGTCGCCAACTTTCTGCAGAGTCAATCGCTACAGACCTCCAAACTTCATGTGGCCTTCAGATTAGCTCAAGAACAGTGTGCAGAGAGCTTCATGGAATGGGTTTCCATGGCCGAGCAGCTGCATCCAAGCCATACATTACCAAGTGCAATGCACAGCGTCAGATGCAGTGGTGTAAAGCACGCCACCACTGGACTCTAGAGCAGTGGAGACGCACTCTTTGGAGTGACAACTCGCACTTCTCCATCTGGCATTCTGATGGGCGAGTCTGGGTTTGGCAGTTGCCAGGAGAACGGTACTTGTCTGACTGCATTGTGCCAAGTGTAAAGTTTGGTGGAGGGGGATTATGGTGTGGGGTTGTTTTTTAGGAGCTGGGCTTGGCCCCTTAGTTCCTGTGAAAGGAACTCTGAATGCTTCAGCATACCAAGACATTTTGGACAATCCCATGCTCCCAACTTTGTGGGAACAGTTTAGAGATGGTCCCTTCCTCTTCCAACATGACTGTGCACCAGTGCACAAAGCAAGGTTCATAAAGACATGGATGACAGAGTCTGGTGTGGATGAACTTGACTGGCCTGCACAGAGTCCTGACCTCAACCCGATAGAGCACCTTTGGGATGAATTAGAGCGGAGAACGAGAGCCAGGCCTTCTCGTCCAACATCAGTGTGTGACCTCACAAATGCGCTTCTGGAATTATGGTCCAAAATTCCCATAAACACACTCCTAAACCTTGTGGACAGCCTTCCCAGAAGAGTTGAAGCTGTTATAGCTGCAAAGGGTGGACCGACGTCATATTGAACCCTATGGATTAGGAATGGGATGTCACTTAACTTCATATGCAAGTCAAGGCAGGTGAGCAAATACTTTTGGCAATATAGTATATATCTATAGGGAATTTTTGTTAAAAAAAATTTAAATGGGAACCTGCTACTGCATTTTTTTCTGAGAAAATATAAAATTTTAACCAAAAAACAAAAAAATATGAAATATTTCCCTTGTGTTTTGGAGGATGGTGTTTTTATGACTACTATGACTATGTATAAAATACTGACCTTGCTCCCAGCATGGGAAATGAGAAGGGGAGTAAGGGCATTGGTATTGCTCATTTTATTCGTGACAAATGGACAATGCCATTGCTTTGGAACTATAAATGGCTAAAAAAAATTTTTGGGGTTTTCTTTTAGTTTTAACATGGTCGCCTTTGGTATCAATGCAACGGCCAGACTCTGACCTGTCTAATGACACCTCAATTGACCTTGTGAGGTGTAAAGATTAGTGACGCAGGGTTCCAAAATGTGCCCTTGTGCACTTCGCTGCAGTGCAGAGGTTTAGGTGTTTGATGTAATAATTCATAATAATGGATTGTGCTATCACCTCCACACTTGAGATGGTGAGTTAGTGCAGGATCATTGAAAAATATTACTGTTAGAAAGAAAAAATAAAGAAATATTTATTATTTTATTTTTACATAAAACTGGTTATGTTTGGTGTCATTGGAAAGGCGATGCTCTGGCCTTTCCAGTGATACCTCACATGATCAAGTAACTGCTATGAAGTTGAGGATATTGGTGTTTTCTTCACCAGGGAAAGAATTCTTCGGTCATCCACCACAGTTGTTTTCCGTGGTCTCCCGGGTCTTTTGGTGTCGCTGAGCTCACCGGTGCATTCCTTCTTTTTGAGAATGTTCCCAACAGTTGTTTTGGCCACACCTAATGTTCTTGCTATTTCTCTGATGGGTTTGTTTTGTTTCTTCAGCCTAATGCTGGCTTGTTTCACTGATAGTGACAGCTCTTTGGATCTCATCTTGAGAGTTGACAGCAACAGATTCCAAATGCAAATAGCACACTTGAAATGAACTCTGGGCCTTTTATCTGCACATTGTAATTGGGGTAATGAGGGAATATCACACACCTGGCCATGGAACAGCTGAGAAGCCAATTGTCCCATTACCTTTGGTCCCTTATCAAGTGGGAGGCACATCTGCAAACTGCTGTAAGTCCTACACCGTTCACCTGAGGATGTACATACCCTCAAATTAAAGCTGACAGTCTGCAGTTAAAGCACATTGTGTTTGTTTCATTCCAACTCCATTGTGGTGGTGTATAGAGCCAAAGATGTTAGAATTGTGTTGATGTCCCAATATTTCTGGACCTGACTGTAGGGGTCCAGATGCCTATCAATGCAGACTAACAGGTCTATTCAAAGAAAGGGCAATGACTGGAGAATTGAAAATTCTAGGTCAAAATAGCCAAACCAGAAACATTCTCCCATATATCTCACTTCCCAAATCGGCTAGTTGGTCTAGAGCATGGGTCGGCACTTATGACCCTCCAGATGTTTTGAAACTACATTTCCCGTGATGCTTGGCTGCTCTTTAGGTTTGTAAAGCCTCAAGGGAAATGTAGTTTCAAAACATCTGGAGGGCCAAACGAAAGCATTTACAGCCAATATACAAATGTCCGGCCGTGCAACGCAAGTGGAATTTGAATGCATTTTTTCGAGAACGCAGAACCGCTAGTACTGACGTACAGAGTGCGCTGCGTCCGCTAGCGGCATGTGTGCGTTATTAGGAGACGTCAGACGCTGCTCATGTCCAGCCAACATAACGTCCAGACGCCCAAAGTTTCCTGGTTTGGATCCGTACAAAATCACGCACAAAAATTGCGCATTGTCAGGTATATTACACAAAGGAATTTTAAAATGGATGCCTGTAGCCATTTTGTTTTTAAAGACAGTTTCTTTTCTTTAAAATTTTCTCTATGTTTAGAAATGAACGAGATTTTTTTTTTTACAGAGTTCATTCCTGGGTGAAGTCTTTTATATTTTTTTAAGAAGTGCCAGACATGAAGGAATCTAGAATGTTTCTTTTGTGTGATAATGCTAGAGTTAAGTGCTAAGACGTGTCATAATTAAATTTATTGGTCTGTCTTAAGTTTCTAAAACAAAAGATATTTTGTCTTTTGGGTATAGGAATAAGAGTTAATATCTCTAATATAGATTTATATTTACAAAATATATGTTTATAATCAAGGTATATTTTATTATATTTACAGTAGGAAATATATACTCCAATAAATATTGTAGAAAGTATATAATTGGTAAATAATAAAAATTACTAAAGAATAGATTCTGTTGAGTTAACCAGAAAAGAATTTAGCTGATAGGACTCTGAGTAAGTAATTTCAAAAGGGAGTAGGGATATAAATTAGACAGAGACACAGTGTCTAATTTCTAGTTGGGAGAAGAGAAGGTCTTTTGTGTAGATTGAACTTTTGACCCGAGATAAGATATTAAAAAGAAATGGTGGAATCAATTAAGAAGTGCAATACTGCCCTCTAGAGGATAGTAAATATTTAAAAATATTGCCAGTGACGTCAAATTGGCTATAATAAGTGGCAATGTTATTTGCAAGTCAGTCGGAGATTCCAGCATTCAGACTCACACCGTAATGCATTCAGATGTCCAGTACATATGACCCTCTGAGAGTCGGAGATTCCAGCATTCAGACTCACACTGCAATGCATTACACATGACCCTCTGAGAGTCCAAGATTCCAACACTCAGACTCACACCACGATGCAGGCAGATCCCAAGACCTGAGGCAATCAAGATTCTCACCAAATTTCTGACTCTCACCAAATCTCTAACTCACATGCATTGATTATCTGATCGATAATCTTCACACATTTCAAAATTATTATATCAGGAATTCCAAGGCAGACTTATCAAAATCCAAATTGGACAGGTAATGTATGAAATGAAGGAATTCATGTAATTATATATATTTGTAGATATTCTTGCAACGTAGACTGAGACTTCGCAGATACTTGGGTTAGATCCAAATTCTAAGTATTTTCTATTCTGCAGATAGAAATATGAAGAAGTGGATATAAGGATTTATTCCTAAAAGAAATGTTGTAAGATTGATACCAATATATATATTGAATTTGAAAATTACTGTGATTAAAATTAATAAGCAAGGAATTATATAACTACAAAATAAAAAGCAAAAGATTAGAAGTTGGATTCTCGAGATTAGGGGGGATTCACTAAATAAGTTTTTATTACTTATCATTAAATTGGCTCATCTTTTGTTGATCCATGTAGCATAGAGATATATATATATATATATCTATAAGAGCTGGCTGGTTAAACATTGTTTGCTGGGAAATGCATGTTGTATTAAGCAGAAATGTTTATTAACCATTTGTGTATTAGTTACTAACTGATAAGGTAAATGATATTAATCATATATGCAGTTACTAACCGGAGATACATATATTGTGAAGCTAGTTTTTATATGCTGATGGATTGTGGTTTATAAATTTTTGTTTATGATATGAGATTTGAAACTTTTTGTATACGTAATAAATATATAGATTTTTATCCGATTATTGATTATTGTATTTTTCAAAGCAAAACACAGACAATTAAAAGAATTCAGGATAATTTCTAAGAAATAGAAACGATTGATATTTGTGTCTCGTATAAGTTTCTTATGAAATAATAATCCCTGATATATTGGAGGCAACTGCCGAGGTAGGTCCAGTAAGTCCAATATAGACATATTGGAGGCTTGGCTGATAAGTCCAATATAGAACGTGTTGTATTCACGTGCAGAGATTATATCCGACAGCATCGTATGACCGTTTTTGCGCATTCCGTGAAAAAATACGTCAATGCGTTCGGACGCACTTTTTGACGTTCGCGGGGAAAAATGCTTTCGTTTGGTGCCCACCCCTGGTCTAGAGTGTTTTTTTCTCCTGCTAGTTCTCCTGGTTTTCACCTTTCTCTGAATAACCCTGTTATTTATCCTTTCTCTGGGCTTATTCTGGGGCATGGGCCTGAAGCTGCTGCTCCATCAGCCCCTATGTTAATACAGCCCTCTTTGTATAAGGCTGGGGTCAGGCTAGCGCACTTTTAATGTGCGTTATGGCGCACTTAATTACGGCCGCAGTAGCAGCAAATGACGGCCAATATACAAACGTCCGGCCATGCAACGCAAGTTGAATTTGAATGCATTTTTTCGAGAACGCAGAACCGCTAGTACTGATGTACAGAGTGCGCTGCGTCCGCTAGCGGCATGTGTGCGTCATTAGGAGACGTCAGACGCTGCTCATGTTCAGCCAACATAACGTCCAGACGCCCAAAGTTTCCTGGTTTGGATCCGTACAAAATCACGCACAAAAATTGCGCATCGTATGACCGTTTTCGTGAATTCTGTGAAAAAATCCGTTGATGCGTTCGGATGCACTTTTTGACGTTCGCGGGGAAAAATGCTTTCGTTTGACCCTAGCCTTAAACTGTGTTTTTGTTCTGCAGGCGGTCAATGACAAATGTGAAAAACTAAAACAGCAACTTGAAAAAGAAACGCAAACTCACTTGACATTGCAACAAGAGATAATTCAAATGCAGGTATAAATAACTTTTCTGTATATGTCAATAAATTGATTGACAGTGTAAATCAGTATTGATAATGACTGAGATTACTTTGTTTTATTTAACAAAATTTTAGTTGGTTGTATTCAGAGAAACTAACCTTTATTTGGGTTATTGAAAGTAACTGTCAGATTCAGACCTGAAAATGTTTTTGTAAAAGTGTATAATTTTACAGGGATATTCTAGTTGGCCTATACATGCTATTTTCAGTGGGTTTAAAAATGAAATTGCAGGTTTTTGAAATGTATAGAAAAAAAGAACAGTGCAAATGTTACATATTTTGAAGTTGAAATTTGATAACCGAGAAAACCTAATAGTTAATTATTGGGGACATTTTATAACACTTGTTTTTATAGAAAGTTTCTTCAAAATGTTTTATGATTTCCTATGTATAGCTCTTTTTAGGTCATTCTACAGGTTTTCAATCTGGTTGAGGTCCGGATTCTGTCTGGACCATTAAAAGACTTTGATTTGCCTTTTCTGAAGTCATGCCTTGTTCGTCTAGGCCAGGGGTCGGCAACCCGCGGCTCCGGAGCCGCATGTGGTTCTTTCATCGCCCTGCTGCGGCTCCCGGGCCGGCACTCCCGATAGGGCGCAGCCCCGGCCCCGACCTGGGGTTTTCCTGTGACTCCTGTGGCCACTGTCACCATCATCACGCTGCCCTTGCTCTGGGCGCAGCGTGATGGATGGAAGACTTCAGCTCGCAGTGGCTGACCAATTGAGAGTGAGGAGAGCGGGGATAACCCGGCCCCCTCAGCATGATGGACAGCCACCGCATGGCAGAAATGAAGCTCTTTGAACCAAGGTATTTGTTAGCTGGGCACTGTTATTAATTTATGGGGGGGAGACCTGGGCATTATTAATTTTTTGGGGGGGAGAACTGGGCACTATTATTAATTTATTGTGGGGATAGAGACCTGGGCACTATTATTAATTTATGGGGGGAGACCTGAAAACTATTATTAATTTATGGGGGGAGAGACCTGGGCATTATTAATTTATGGGGGGGGAGAGACCTGGGCATTATTATTAATGCATGGGGGGACCTGGGCATTATTAATTTATGGGGGGGCAGGGGCCGACTGCTGCTGTGTGAACATGTTTCTGCTGAGCTCTCTGATGACCTGGCCTTTTCGGTATTATTTTTCACGTCTCACTGTCGAGGAAAGCTGGTGTTTTTGTACCCCGAGATCCTGCCGCCCTGGGGAGTTGTTTGAGACCTGAGGCACCGCTCTGCAGATCTTTATTGTACCACTTGAGTGCCGTGCTGCTTTTTGCGGCATAGCTGCAGGCGGCCTTTTTGACAGCCTTCTCTGGAGTTGCGGGCCCGATCCGGTGGTGAACTCGAGTGCCATGGAGACTGCTAGCCTGCCAGCACCCGTGCTACCTACAGGGCTGCCTCCCTCCCCACTGCGACTGTCTGATGATGACCATGATTCCCATCTTTCTAAAGGGATGCTAGCAGACATCATGGAGGAGATGTGGAGGCTCTGGCGCGACACTTGGCGGGAAGCTGGCTGGGCCTACGGCGTAGATTTGGCTGTGAAGGAGTATGATTGCCTTGCGGAGCTGGAGGTGGAGCTGCGACCCTGTGATACTGCGGGGACTGTGATCGGGCCTGCTGCCGGTGTCCAGTGTGACCTGCCACCTCACCTGGCTGCACACGTCGTAAAGTTCCCCCTGCAAGCAGCTTACCTGGAGATTCCTGTGAGCAGAGGTTGGCTGCGCAACCCACTTCACTGCCGCCTGCTGTGCCGCCCTGTTTCAGCGGGCCCTCGGAGGGATATTCTGCAGACCCATTATATGGAGAGGTGCTGGCTGGCTTTGTTGATTGGCGGCTGATCCTGGTGCTGCGAGGGCTCTACTCCCTCGTGAAGCTGACTGGTCTGGGTGCCCTATTCGTTCTCCTGCGGGCCATGACTCCCTTTACTGTCCTGGACAATGGCTGATGTCCCCCTGTGTCATGCCTTTTCTAGTTGATGTCCTCTGGCTATACCTTGTTCACCCCATTTACCATACCCATGTTTATACTCTGAGAAATGATCCCCTCTATGATGACACCCCCCCTGCTATTTGATGAGACACTTTCTGTCGCCATTGCTGTCTTATGTTTTATTTTTACTCGCCCCTCCCTCTGGACACTCCTTTGCTGACTTTATCTTTCATGGCCGGGATGTGGTAATTTGTGGGCATCTGTTTTTTCTTTCTTTCTTTCTGTGTGTGCGGGACGATGGGTGGACCTGGGTGAGCCATTGGAAAGGATACCATCTCTCTGACTGCTTCCTCTGGCCCCAGGTTGCCCGGCCTTTGTGGCCTCTTCTGTGGCCTCCAGTTCCCCGTGGGGTTCCATGGAGCGAGCCGGGAATGCCGCTCCTTATTAGGTGGCCCCACCCCTTTTTTTAAATTTTATTTTGTTAACCCAGACACTTTGCCCGCTGTTTGACTCCAGGCTCCACCTCCTCCCTGAAAACGCTGACTTGTGTCGGAGTGTCCTTCCCCGTCCCCCCTTACTGTTGTTAACTTTGTTGACCATTATTTTATTTTTTTATTTATTTACGTTGATTTTCCTGATGACTAGCCTGCTGTGACCGTGCGCGGCCATTTTCTGCTTGATGTACTGATGACATTGATAGAAAATAAAAATTTTAATATAAAAAAAAAATTATGGGGGGTAGAGACCTGGGCATTATTAATTTATGGGGGGAGACCTGGGCATTATTAATTCATGGGGGGGCTGTGCATTATTAATTTATGGAGAGGAGACCTGGGCATTATTATTTTATGGGGGGGACCTGGGCATTATTATAATTTATGGGGGGAAGACCTGGGCATTATTATTAATTCATGGGGGAGAGACCTGGGCATTATTAATTTATGGGGGACCTGGGCATTATTATTAATTTGTGGGGGGGAAGAGACCTGGGCATTATTAATTTATGGGGGGGGAGACCTGGGCATTATTATTAATTTATGGGGGGGACCTGGGCATTATTATTTATGGGTGGGAGACCTGGGCATTATTATTTATGGGGGGGGAGACCTGGGCCTTATTATTAATTTATGGGGGACCTGGGCATTATTATTAATTTATGGGGGGGCCTGGACATTATTATTAATTTATGGAGGTGACCTGGGCACTATTATTAATTTATGGGGTGGTGACCTGGGCACTATTATTAATTTATGGGGGGAAAAAACCTGGGCACTATTATTAATTTATGGGGGGAAGAGACCTGGGCACTATTATTAATTTATGGGGGGAAGAGACCTGGGCACTGTTATTAATTTATGGGGGAGAGACCTGGGCATTATTATTAATTTATGGGGGAGGGACTTGGGCATTATTAATTTATGGGGAGGAGACCTGGGCATTATTAGTTCATGAGGGGCTGGGCATTATTAATTTATGGGGGGGAGACCTGGGTATTATTATTAATTTATGGGGGGAGAGACCTGGGCATTATTAATTTATGGGGGGACAGACCTGGGCATTATTATTAATGTATCGGGGGACCTGGGCATTATTAATTTATGGGGGGAGATACCTGGGCATTATTATTAATTTATTGGGGGACCTGGGCATTATTAATTTATGGGGGGGGGTGACCTGGGCACTATTATTAATTTATATGGGGGTGACCTGGGCATTAGTAATTTAGGGGGGGAGAGACCTGGGCACTATTATTAATTTATGGGGGGAAGACCTAGGCATTATTATTAATTCATGGGGGGAGAGACATGGGCATTATTATTAATTTATGGGGGGGAAGAGACCTGGGCATTATTAATTTATGGGGGAGAGACCCGGGCATTATTACTAATTTATGGGGGAGAGAACCGGGCATTATTATTAATTTATGGGGGGAGAGACCTGGGCAATATTATTAAGTTATGGGGTGGAGAGACCTGAGCATCATTTGTAATTTATGGGGGGAGACCTGGGCATTATTCATTTATGGTGGGAGACCTGGGCATTATTAATTCATGGGGGGCCCTGGGCATTATTCATTTATGGAGAGAGACCTGGGCATTATTAATTCATTGGGGGGGCCCTGGGCATTATTAATAATTTAAGGGGGGGGAGCTGGGCATTATTATTAATTTATGGGGGGGGAGACCTGGGCATTATTATATATATGGGGAGAACAAATATAATTAAAATAAATGGCATCAATCATGTGGCATGGCTGCATTAAGCTCTCAAGCAGGATCTTCTCTCCTACTGTTCTGCGTATTTATATTTGTTATTCTGTCTCTCCCATTGTACTGCACTAAGGAACTTGTTGGCGCTTTATAAATGCTCCTAACTGTAATTAATTAGAATTAATTTTTTTTAAATGAATGAAATTGCGATTGGCTGCCTTGTGTGGGCTTAAAATGATTTTTTTTTAAATATTAGTGAAAGTTTAAGTTGAGAGTATGATATATGCAGTGTTATCTACATTTTATCTACATTTTAGATTTCAAAAGGGGTTTGCGACTCCCAATGTCTTCTTTTTTGTGGGAAATGGGTCCAAATGGCTCTTTGAGTGTTTAAGGTTGCAGACCCCTGGTCTAGGCTGTGTGGTTGGGTTCTTGTATGGATACATAGTGAAATTCCTCTTCATCTGTCTGAGAGAGGCCAGCAGATTTTGTGCCAAAATATTTGGAGATATCCATAATTCTATCTACTGTAGGTTGAGTAAAGAGCCGGACCCAGTTGAAGAAAAGCAGAGGCTGCTCCAAAGCATGATGTCTCCTAGACATGTGCACAGCACAAAATTTCGTTTTGGACTAATGGATTAGTCTTAAAATGCAATTTATTTAGTTGCTAAAGAAATTCGTTTTCAGTTCTTTAGTATGAAAACTAATTTCATTCATCCGAAAACCAGTGGATACAATTACTATTGTAGTGGCTCCTCAGAGGGCTGAGATCGCTGCTTGTTACAGTATCTCTCACTCTCAGCACAATGTGGGCCATATTACATAGTTGGTGCTAACTCAACCAGAGCTGTTGTAAACTTCCCAGAGCCATTATAGCCTATGGAGGTTTTCAGTTTACAACAGCTCTGGTTAAGTTAGCACCAACATTGTAATACTGCCCCGTGTCAGGCAAAGCTGTTACAGTAACTGACTGCTGCTCATCACAGCGCTCAGAGTTTCAGTAAAACTAGTAAATAATATTTTTATATATAAGAGGTTAGAACAATATTATTTCCCCTCTCTGTATAAGGTTTAGAACATCCTCCTGCATTAATTAATACCCCTCTCTGTATAATGTATACAACATCCACCTGCATTAATTAATACCCCTCTCTGTATAATATTTAGAACACCCTCCTGAATTAATTAATGTCCCTCTCTGTATAGAACATCCTCAATTTATACCTTTCTCTGTATAATGTATATAACATCCTCCTGCATTAATACTCCTCTCTGTATAATGTATAGAACATCCTCCCCCTAGCTCTCACAATAGGGGTTATGCAGAGAGGGCCGATCTGGCCCCGAAATGTAACCTGACACTGAAGTTCAGCATACGGTGACATTTTGGGGCTATTCGGCTATTCAGAGAGCAGGCAGGTCGCCAAATCTTGGCGAATTGCCTGCACGTGCGGTGCGTGTTCGAAGGCAGTGAAATGCCCCATAGAGAGGAGAAATTGTTCGTCTATTCAGAGAGCACCGAACAGCAGTGAAAAGTTGCCTAAATGCCCTGCTGTTCAGTGGTTTAATTCTGCAGGTTTATTCAGGCGAACCCCATAGGCTGCAAAAATATTCCCGTTTTAATGTAATATCTAATAAACCATTTATTCTTTTATTCTGAAGTAAAAAGTGTATCAATATGTATGTGTAACGTTGGGAGCTTCCAGCCCTACCTGTGTGCTTGAGGGCAGCATGTCTGATGCTGCTCGCTGACCAATGCCCGGTTTAAATGGAGACAGGCAGGGAGGTGGTTGCATGAGGCGCGGCTTGAGTGGGGGGTGTGGCCTGGTGAAGGTCTTTAAAAACCCTCAGTGTATTCTCAGCAGTTGCCAGATCGTGGTTATCCATACCTGAGCTCCTTGTACCTGACTGCTATATTGAATTAACCCGTTATTGACCTCTGCTTGTTTCTGACTATTCTGCCTTCTGTTGCCCTAGACCATTTTCTTATACTACGCCACTGCTCTGATATCGACCCGGCTATTCCATTTGACCATTCTGAACTCTGTATTCCTGATTCTGGCTCGGCTGACTACTCCCTGTGTTGTTAACCCTTTCTGTCTAGCTAGTTTACCTGGCCAATTCTAAGGACCAGACAGTTAGAGATCTTTCATGGCTACTCTGTTGGTAGCTTCTGGGCTCTGTGGAGTGTGGGGTGTTAAGTACTGTGTGGTGGGATCTGGGAACCGTGACAGTATGGAACCAGAACAGAGAGTGTTTGGTTCCAGGGGACGTTTAATATATGTTGCACTGCAGCTCAACAGGAAGTAGTTAATCAGGAAGTCAGAGACATGGACACTGACTAGAAGTTAGATCTGAAGTTTATAGATCTTGTTATAAGTTATTCTGTTAATAAATTTACCATAGCACTGCAGCTGGAGTCTGAGTGGCTATTTCATAAGCAGCAACATTTATACAGTCAGGTCCAGAAATATTGGGACATGGACACAATTCTAACATCTTTGGCTCTATACACCACCACAATGGAGTTGGAATGAAACAAACACAATGTGCTTTAACTGCAGACTGTCAGCTTTAATTTGAGGGTATGTACATCCAACTCAGGTGAACGGTGTAGGACTTACAGCAGTTTGCAGATGTGCCTCTCACTTGTTAAGGGACCAAAGGTAATGGGACAGAATAATAATCATAAATCAAACTTTCCCTTCTTAATACTTGGTTGCAAATCCTTTGCAGTCAATCAGAGCCTGAAGTATGGAACGCATAGACATCACCAGACGATGGGTTTCATCCCTTGTGATGCTCTGCCAGGCCTCTACTGCAACTGTCTTCAGTTCCTGCTTGTTCTTGGGGCATTTTCCCTTCAGTTTTGTCTTCAGCAAGTGAAATGCATGCTCAATGGGATTCAAGTCAAGTGATTGATTTGGCCATTGCATAACATTCCACTTCTGTCCCTTCAAAAACTCTTTGGTTGCTTTTGCAGTATGCTTTGGATCATTGTCCATCTGCACTGTGAAGCGCCGTCCAATGAGTTCTGCAGCATTTGGCTAAATGTGAGCAGATAATATTGCCCGAAACACTTCAGAATTCATCCTGCTGCTTTTGTCAGCAGTCGCATCATCAATAAATACAAGCGAACCAGTTCCATTGGCAGCCATACATGCCCACGCCAAGACACTACCACCACCATGCTTCACTAATGAGGTGGTATGCTTAGGATCATGAGCAGTTCCTTTCATTCTCCATACTCTTCTCTTCCCATCAATCTGGTACAAATTGATCTTGGTCTCATCTGTCCATAAGATCTTGTTCCAGAACTGTGAAGGCTTTGTTAGGCAAACTCTAATCTGGCCTTCCTGTTTTTGAGGCTCACCAATGGTTTACATCTTGTGGTGAATCCTCTGTATTCACTCTGGTGAAGTCTTCTCTTGATTGTTGACTTTTACACAGATACACCTACCTCCTGGAGAGTGTTCTTGATCTGGCCAACTGTTGTGAAGGGTGTTTTCTTCACCAGGGAAAGAATTCTTCGGTCATCCACCACAGTTGTTTTCTGTGGTCTCCCGGGTCTTTTGGTTTTGCTGAGCTCACCGGTGCGTTCCTTCTTTTTAAGAATGTTCCAAACAATCGTTTTGGCCACGCCTAATGTTCTTGCTATCTCTCTGATGAGTTTGTTTTGTTTCTTCAGCCTAATGATGGCTTGCTTCACTGATAGTGACAGCTCTTTGGATCTCATCTTGAGAGTTGACAGCAACAGATTCCATATGCAAATAGCACACTTTAAATGAACTCTGGGCCTTTTATCTGCACATTGTAATTGGGGTAATGAGGGAATATCACACACCTGGCCATGGAACTGTTCCTTTACTTACTTGGAGACAAAGGCAGAGAGGTAAAAGACACCCTTCTCCCAGGAGTGGCAGCTCCCTCACTTGCTGTGCTAATTACAGCATTTGATGATTATTGTGAGCCAAAGCAAAATGAGACTATGGAAAGATATCATTTTTTTCAAGGACTCAGAGGGAAGAGGAAGGAATTGATGCATATGTCACAGCACTGTGTACACTGGCAGCCACTTGCAACTTTGGAAATATCAGGGATTCATTAATGAGGGACAGGATTGTATGTGGCACAAGTGACTCTAACCTCAGGGAATGCCTGCTGAGAGAAGTGGATTTAACACTGGAAAATGTATACAAATAGGCAGAGGTGCTGAGCTGTCTAAAGCAAGGGTGAAGCTACTGGAGAGTTCCAGCACCAGTGCAGGGTCAGTCCATGGGATGGAAACAAGTTGCACCTTTAGGAAGGTACAGAGCAGAATGACAATGGCTCCAGACAAGACCATGCAGTGCATGTATTGTGGTAAGCATCACAAGAGAAGAGAAATGCCCAGCATTTGGCAAGAAATGTATAGGATGCGGTAAAGCCAATTATTTTATTAGCCAGTGCCGTGCCAATTCACAACAAAGAAAGCCAGCAGTACAAGCTGTTTATAAGGAGACAGCAGATTCAGAGGAATATGAGGACATTATGGGTCTGACTTTGGAACCAACTTTTCAGATTTGTGCACTGAAGAAAACAGCAAGTCAATTTCCATCAGTTTTGTTTGCAACCATGCTAAACGACCAGCAAGCGGTGAGATTCCAGATGAATTGTGGAGCAGACTGTAATGTTATACCAGCAAGATTGGTGGAAGACAAATCTAAAATTCTACCATGTGATAAAATGCTAAGGATGTACAATAAGAGCACACTGAAACCAGTAGGAGTATGCAAGATTAAAATAAGAAACCCATGCAATGAAAAGGTATATCAGGCTGAATTTGTGGTCATTGACACAGAGGTGTGTCCTCCTATACTAGGAAGTAGAGCTATTCAAGCTACGGATCTGATCTCGGTGCAGCACCAAAATATTCTAAGTGTGGAATAAGACGGCGACCACCCAGATGCCATGGTGGGGTGCTGGTCAGCCATCAATAAAGAGTATGGAGATATTTTTCAAGGAATAGGCTGTCTAGAAGGAAAACTGAAATTGGAAGTGGAATGCTCTTGTACAGCCTGTTAGACTTCCAAAACGAAAGGTTCCTGTGTCCTTACTGAAGCCCCTTAAAGAGGAACTTGCCAGTTTAGAACAACAAGGTATGTTGTAACCCCTGTAGAGAAAAGCTGGATTAGTAGTATGGTGGTAGTGAAAAATCCATCAGGAAAGTTAAGAATTTGTATTGACATTAAGCCTCTGAATAGGGCTTTGAAAAGGAGCCATTATCCTTTGCCAACGGCATCAACCATGCCCCAGAAGTGTTCCAGCGAAAATTAAATCATGCACTGGAAGGATTACAAGGTGTCAGGATTATTGCAGATGATATTCTGATTGTAGGAGAAGGAGATACTGAAGTAGAAGCCATTCAAGATCATGATCAAAAGTTGAGGAACTTGCTAGATCGTTGTAGAGAAAGACACCTCAAACTCAATCCAGAGAAATTCCAGCTACGGTAAACAGATGTGCCATATATTGGTTAGTTATTGTCAGCCCAGGGACTTCACGCAGACCCAAGCAAAGTCAAAGCCATTACTGAAATGCCAAGACCCTTGGATGTTAACGGTGTACAGAGATTTTTGGGGATGGTGAACTATCTTTCAATGTTTTGTGAGAATCTCTCAGATGCAGGTGAACCACTGCGCCAGCTAACTCAGAAGGATGCAGTATGGGAGTGGACTGAGGTGCAGGAAGTGGCATTTCAGCAGATCAAATCCAAAATCAGCAGTGTACCATCCTTAAGTATTATAACCCATATGAACCATTGGAACTACAATGTGATGCATCGGAGAAAGGGCTGGGAGCAGCACTGATGCAAGGTAAACAACCAATAGCTTATGCAAGCAGAGCACTGACGGAGACAGAGCAAGGTTATGCACAGATAGAGAAGGAGCTATTAGCAGTCCTCTTTGGGATGGAAAAATTTAATCAAGTCACATTTGGTCAGACGGTAGCTGTACAATCGGACCATAAGCCCCTTGAAAGTATTATGAAGAAACCCTTACTTAAAGCACCCAGACGTCTTCAGCGTATGATGTTACGGCTTCAGATGTATGCTGCATGTAACAGATACTGCCCAGGAAAGTCTCTGGCAGCAGCAGACACTTTGAGTAGGGCATATCTAGAAGAAGGTTCCACGGAGGGCTCAGTGGAGCACCAGGTTGAATCTATAAACATGCTCCAATATCTACCAATCTCCAGCAGGAGGCTTGTCGCTATACAGCAAAGCACAGATAAAGACAAGACTTTACAAGCAGTAATGCATATTGTGCTGAGTGGATGGACTCATGCAAAGGAACAGGTACCCCTAGAGGCTTCACCATTTATTTATTTATTTATTTATTATTTAATTTTTTTTTAATTTTGTTAAGTGTCATCATACTACAAACCAGCAGAAAACAAGGTAAGGGCCACGCAGGGCCATACATAGATAATCATAAGGACTCAGCGTTAAAAAATATAACTAAGAAAAACCATAAACAGTCAACAGATTGTATACATGGCAAGAGGTCACGTAGGGTCAGTATATGTCTTCAAGCTCAGATGAGAGCTAATCGCGCATGACCAAAATATGTCGTCTGTGAGGGTATACTATACGGTATCAGAAAAGATAGTCTCAGAAATAACACGCAGACCATTATATGCACTGCAGAAGAACAGGGCACCAAAATGAGAGTAAAACAGCGATAGATATCTAACACATAAAAAACAAACAAAAAAGTGTGGGGTGGGGAAGAAATGGCAATGACCAAAATTGTGCCTGCCCTGGCAAAAACCCATGTGGCCAGACGGCCGCAGGGGAGCCATGGGGGAAAGTGGCACTTAGGCCTGGGCATTCGGGTGCAAAGCCGGGCACCAGGCCGCGTCTGCGCCTCCCGAACTATTCTGAATAGCCAAGACGAACAAAAAGGGGGGGGAATAGCCATAGAACACACAGAAAAGAAAGCGGATTGCCCGTAAGACCACAATATGTCATGTCTGCTAAAACCGCAGCATAAACAAATAGGTTCATCAAATAAAGCATATTGTAAGGAAAACAACAAAAACATCATAGGCGTTTCAGGGTAGAAAGGAAAGTCCTCATAATACAAATGGGGTGGAGGAGACTAGAGCGGGGAAATTCAACACGAAAAAGTCTTCAAGTATCCAGAAAAAATATCACAAACACAGAGAAAAAATAAAAAGAGGGGGGAATCCATAACATTTTGAAGTCTCAGAGTCCCCTTGAGGAGAGGTCTACGTAGCAGGAAGGGATGGTCCCCCATCCTACGGGTAACGTGAAAGGCACAGGTGACAGAGTACTCAGCCGGGTGAGTAACCGCCTCGTCCGGGGTAAGTATCGCACCCAATAGCAGAGGCCAGGCCTCAACCGGATCCGATATGGTGCAGGGCACATCTCCATGAGTAACGACAAGAGTGCCAGCCAAGCCCCATCAGTAGCGCACCCTCTTGCGCCTCAGATAGGCCATCACCTCCCGGAACTGGCGTCGTGCCGTCAGTGTCAGAAAGGGCAAATCCTGATATAACAGTGCTCCGTCAAAAGGAACAGGCTCCCGGCGCAGACATCAGTCACGATTTGGCAATCACATCTACGGCGACAGCGATGATGTCTCTCGGGGCATCCCAAGGGGCTGCCGCAGCTTTACGGATCCTGCGTACTGCACCAAACACCTCCGACGTACCTGCTAGGGGTCCCAGTACCTGATGAGCCAAACGGTTTGTATAGGGGAGCAGGTCTTCTGAGGAAATCGACTCAGGGACACCTCGAATCCGTACATTACGTCGGCGGTGGCGAGACTCCAGTGCCTCCACAGAATGAGTCAGGATGTCCACTTGGGACCGGAGAGCGCCCATTTCCGCCGACAAGACCGTCTGCTCCTCTGTCAAGTCCGTGACCTGCGCCTGAACTGCTGTCACCTGCGAGTGCATCCCGTCCACCTCAGACCGTATGCCAGAAACTTCAGTGACCCAGAGCGATCTGATTTCTGCAATAAAACTCCTGTAGTCCTTCATTGTGGTGGGGCGTGCATCATCTGGGGCATCCACTAAAACGCCACCTAGGTTTAAAGGGACCTGCCCGGTGGGTGGCAAAATCTCCGTCTCCTGCAGGACACCCAGGGTCGGTTTATTCTGCGCGGCTCAACCAGAAGCCGAGTCAGTAGTGGGTCTTGACAGGTCCCCTTCTCCATACTGCGATGTTTCAGCTTCAGAGCTGTCCAGGGAGGGATCTGGGGTTGCAGTTGCGGCCTCGCGAGTGGCCGCCTCTAGAGCGTTCTTTCTTTTCTTCTGCGCTCTCTTTTTCACGGCAGTGCTCACAGTCCCAGAGTCCCGGGGCAAGACAGTCAGTCTCAGTCCCGATGGTCCAGGTACAGTCCTCTTCCTCTGATGAGCCATACCCCGGGAGAAGGAGGGAGGAGGAGGCCACAGACCTGGCTGGACGTCTGCCGCTCAGGGAATCCCTGATGTCACTCTGTCGGGGATCTGCTAACCTGCTCTGCGTGTACTGGCCTGTTTTCTTCCCCATGTCTGGGGGAGGGGAGGAGGCCACAGCCATCAGGAGATAGGAAACTCCCAGGCTCCGCAAAATGGCCGATCCGACAAGGCCGCACCAGGCCCGGAATCCACCCGGTCAATGGGGCGCAGAAATACGCAAGGAGAGTGGCGGGTCAGCGGTCTCACCAGCCTCCAACAGTGTTCAAACCCCCCCAAGGAGTCAGAGTAGAGCAAGAGGGCCGTAAATAGACCTTTGGAAAACACAAATTTCTGTGTAGCTCTCTAAGCATGCGGCCGCTCATGTCCTTCGCTAGCTCCGCCCCCAGGTTTCACCATTTTACCACATACATAATGAACTGAGTGTACAGGATGGTGTTTTGTTCAAAGGCGAGCGAGTAGTTATTCCATCTGAACTTCGAACAGATATTATGTCTCGGATACACTCTTCACGTTTTGGAGCGGAAGGATGTCTACGTAGAGCCAGGGAGAGTGTTTACTGGCCAGGAATGAATGCACAGTTGAAAGAGTATATTGACCAATGTGACATATGCCATAAATTTGTTACTAAACCACAAAAGGAGACATTTATGTCTCATGAGATCCCAACTAGACCATGGGAAAGGCTTGGCATCGATTTGTTCACATTCCATGGCAAGGAGTATTTAATAACTGTGGACTATGACTCTAATTTCTGGGAGATAGACTAGCTTCAGGATACTAGATCTACTACAGTAATAAGAAAATTAAAGGCCCATTTTGCCAGATATGGAATCCCAGACACTGTGGGCTCTATTACAATCCCCGCGCTAAAACAGTTTGCGCCCGCAGTTTTCCCCCTACCGTCTCGGTTTAACGGGGGATTACAATGCAGGCGCAAAGAATGCTGCCTGCATTGTTTTCGCCCGCTTAGCGCAGCCGCGCGCATCCTCTCAATGGAGTCCATAGGACTCCATTGAGCCAGACGCCGGTGGCCATGTGACCAGCCGGATCTCAACTCGCGAGATCCGGACGGTCGGCATAGAGATACACAGGGAGAGACTGGGGGACTTTTTCCCCCAGTCTTTCCCTGCTCTCGCCGGCCGGGAGGCGAGCAGAGCCGCGGTCCTCTCCGCGTGACAGAGGGTGAATATAGGATCTGGTTTTATTATTTTTTTCCCCTGGTGTTAACGGATTCTGCAGAAGCGGAATCCGTTAACACCAAGTCCTGGCTCTGGTTAAATTTTCATTGACCAGAGCCAGACGTTAATCAGTGCTGGGACTTTGTAATACCAGCGCTGATTAACACTTTGTGCTCCCCATGTTAAGTATAGGGAGCGCAAAGTGCAGTAATCTCACGCTGAGAAGCGCAAGGTACCAAACACAAACGGGTTTCATCGGCATAGATAGTGATCATTACCCTCCTTGGTTGAAGGCCGTGCCAAAAGGGCAGCTTTTGAGACTTCGTCGTAATTGTACTGATACTGAAGAATTTGATATACAGGCAAGAAGACTCATGGAGGATTTTAAAGAAAAAGGTTACAATAATGAAGAATTAGAAACAATCAGAGAAGAGGTGCGGAAAGTTGAAAGAAATACACTGCTGCAACATAAAATCAAAGAAGAAAAGGTCGAATTGGGATTACCGATTATATTAGATTATAATACAGGCAATAAAAATATCAAGAAATCCATTCGGAAATATTGGCCTTTATTGAAAGATGACCCTACACTTAGGGACGTAATACCAGACCAACCAAGGATCATTTTCAGAGGAGGAGGAAATTTGAAACAAAAATTGGTCACGAGTTATATACGAGAACAGAAAGAACAAACAAATTGGTTTGGGCTTACTCCTGGATTCTATGGATGTGGAGTTTGTGTGAGTTTTTGGAAAACAGGCAATAAGAAAAGGCATATTGATCAATTTGAGTTGGATGGAAATAAATATAAAATTAGGGATAATATTACCTGCTTTTCTAATTATGTCGTTTATGCATTAAAATGCCCTTGTAATAAGTATTATATAGGGAGAACAAAAAGGGCACTTCAGGTTCAAGTGAATGAACACATTAACAATATAATTAAGGGATACGAAAAGCATAACGTTTCTAACTATTATTGCATTAAATACGATAAAAATCCTGGAGGGCTGGAATTTTTCGGGATTGAAAAAGTAATTAGAAATTGGAGAGGGGAAGATTTAGATCAGAAATTATCCAAGGCTGAAATGAAATGGATTTACAGACTTAATCCGTTGGAACCGAGGGGCCTGAACGCCGAATTCGAAATGTGTCATTCTTTATAAAACTGTAATAGGTGGGGTGTTCTATTTTTTGGGCTAATTAACAATATTAGGGAGCCTAACAGCTTCTATATACTATCATAATTATGGGACTAAATGCCTTTACCTCACCACTCCATATATAATAATAACAAGAATGATAGTGTGGATGAGATGAGTCTTTTTATGAGGTTGGAAGAGACAGAATTCCCTTATAAGGCTAAGTCCGTATTTTTGGATCATCTTTTTAAGAATGACGATTTGGGAGAGATGTAGTTAAATTTTAATTATTTTTTACCATGGGAGTAATATTGGGGATGAAGAAATTTCCCTATTGAAGGACATGTACGTGGAACGCAAGCCGGATGTTAATAATGAGCAGTATGAGGAGTAAACCGGAACTGGGTATATGTGGAACGCAGAACCGGAAGCTGCTGGTGAACCGCACGTGGAACATACACCACGTGTGGAGACTGATCGGATAGATTGAGAGGTCTATATAAAGCTACTTCAGAATCGGGGACATTACAGACTGAGGAAGTCTGCAGTATTAAGCAGACGAAACGCGTATCTGGATATGTCCATTTGATTTATTGTTTTATGGTGTTTATTTTAATAAATTGTTTTATGGGTAGTAAACCATCTCTTTGGCGAGTACCAACCTTATTTCAAATTGAAGG
Source organism: Leptobrachium leishanense (assembly GCA_009667805.1). Lineage (NCBI taxonomy): Eukaryota > Metazoa > Chordata > Amphibia > Anura > Megophryidae > Leptobrachium > Leptobrachium leishanense. The sequence goes on along the minus strand of CM019067.1, from coordinate 214,011,483 downwards.
AAGTGGCACCTTGGTGGAGATAACAACTGTGCGGTATCTACCCCAATTCCAGGAAATATCTAATGCTTTCCTACTGAGCTACTTGAGAAAAGAGGCTCAGAAAATTGTGAGTATATATCCTCCCATTTATGAATGTATGTGTAAGACTGAGGATTATATCTGTGCAATGGAGTTTTCTCTCTGCTTTTAAAGTACCTCATCGGAACAGCAAAGTGCAATTAGAATCTGAAGACCCGATGAGTTTGGGTGTGACCCCCCAGTAAGAGGTCAGAAGGCCCGTCACTCACACTCTTCCTGTGTGAGTGAAAATTCGTAGTCGGCATTTATTAGTCACCACATTTTTTGTACAGACAATATTGCACCATATGCCTTCTTTATGTTTTTGTTCACTATAGGATAGATACCTATGGTAGATGTTTAGCTGAAATAACCTAATACCAGATAAGTGTTTTTCCTAAATTACTAATGTGTGTCAAACGCCATTGGGATTAAGAGTGTGCGCTCACACAGAGACTGGTGTCCAACTGTATTTGATTTTTGTTCATGTGTGGGGTGCACGTGGGTGTTGGAGCAGCACGAAAATATAAAAAGAGTTAGAAGATCAGCGCCAATTTTTCACTTTTGCCTTTTGGCCATTGTTATGATGTTTAATATATGTTGCACTGCAGCTCAACAGGAAGTAGGCAATCAGGAAGTCAGAGACATGGACATTGACTAGAAGTTCGAGCTGAAGTTTATAGATCTTGTTATAAGTTATTCTGTTAATAAATTTACTATAGCACTGCAGCTGGAGTCTGAGAAGCAGCAACATTTATACAAAAAGTCTCTTTATTTATAGATTTTTTAGGATCTTTTAGGTATTTTTCGGGAATTTTTTGGCAAACTTTTTTTCTGTGTTTTTTTAATTTTTCTTTTTAAATTATTATTCATTTGATCTTATATGTAAATTCCAGGCATTTTCATTCAGTAGTTTTTTTGCAAACAGCGTTTCAATTTTGAAACATTCAAGCGTACTGTTTTTTTGGTTTTTTTCATCACGTTCGCCTGCCTGCCTGCCGGCTTTTTCCAGCTGCTGCTCTGCGCTGTGATCGGCGGCTCCTTGGATTTTTTCAGTGTGGTTTTTACGACGGTTTCTGTGTGTTTGCGGTGAGTATTTCCTGCACAACGGGGACCCTGCGGTGCATACGGAAAATGGTCGGCGAACAAGAATCGCCGAATCGCCACGAAATGCGGGGAATGAAAGGGCACCGAATGTGTGGCAACATTTCGAATCTCTATGAATAACCCCTAATATTTTTGACAACTCTTTGTGGACTGTAGCTCAACCACAATCATTCTTGCAAATCATGAAGCACCAGCTTGCTTTATTTTCGTCATTGCAAATAAATGCAAAAAAGAAAAACATATACAGAGAGAGATGAACTGGCGCCAAAATTCCACCGAACAGTGAATTTACCTGTATGGTGCAATTTTGGAGCCATTCGGCTATTCACCAAGCAGGTAATTTGCCAAATTTTGGCAAATTGCCAGCGAAATACTGCTGTTTGTTGGCAATGAACTCCCCTGCACTCTTAATCTATTCAGAGAATACTGAACAGCAGAGAAATGTTAGTGAAATGCCCTGATGTTTGGTGGTTTCGTTCAGCAGGCTTAATCAGGCAAATCCCATAGGTTTCAATGTTAAAAATATTCCTGTTTTTATTCAATATCTATTAACCCTGTCGCTGCTGAGCCATTTCATGTCTCTGTGCTGAGGTAATTTTTACCGGTTTCGCTCATCATGTTTAAATGCGTTTTGAAGCCATATTTTATTATATGACCCAGACATATTATATATCGTTCTTTCCGGCAGACTCGGCAGATTCATAATATATCATTATTATATGTATATGTCCTGTCCTGTCTGTATATTATAACAAAAAATGCAATAACATTTTAATTTTCAATAATTTACAACGTGTAAAGTGTTTTTTTTCACATTTTAACATGCGACCGTTTGCGGTTATATTTTCTATGGGTTGCGCTTGTTAAAAAAATTTGAAACGGAGAATCATTAAATTTTTTTGGGGGGGAAATCACGTGATTTTTAACAAACGCACCCCATACAAAAATCATTATTGCAGCATCATTGTTCACATTATAATTGAAATGGGAACAATATTGGTGCATAAACAAAAAAAAAAAACTGTTTATTTTTTTATTTATTTCTTAATGTTTTTATTTACATTTTTTTTATTTTATATTTTTAACTTTTTACATGGTCATGTTTGGTATTGTTGGAAAGGCCATGCTCTGGCCGATCCAACAATACCAAACATTAACCCCTAGCCCGGGAGATATCTCCACCATTGGTGGCAGCTAGGGGCTAACTCCAGGACTGATGTCATCGTGCTATGCACGATGACGTCAGTCGTCAGGGGGAGGTTCCGCAAGCTTGGTCAACATCCAAGATGTCGGCCAGCTCCGGGAGAGGATCACGATCTGGCGCTTTTCGGTGCCGAATCGTGATCTGGAACCCAAGGGGTTAAAGCCAGGCACCGTTTGGAAGGGCAGGCTGTGCCCTTCCAAACGGTGCCTGACTTTCACCACTGGCCCCCGGCGATCAGGAGGGAGAGAGGTCCTAAGGACCTCACCCCCTCCCTTTCAGGCACCTCCTCCGCACTCGCGGGGGGGGTGCACCTGCAATAGATGTCATCACGCCACCGCAATGACATCTATTGGTGCCCGCAGCGGTCCCGGATGCTGGGCTGACATCAAGGATGTCAGCCCGCACCGGCAGGCACAGCTATCGGCCGATTGCCGCTGAAAAGGGAGGACGTGCTCAGCACGTCCTCCGCAGCGAAGTGACCATGCTGAGCGCATCCTCCGCATGGAAAGGGTTAAACCGTTTATTCTTTTAATCTGCAGCAAAAAATCTATTTATTTATTTTTTAGGAGTTTTTATGGATTTTTTTTCTCCCCTTTCTAAATAGAATTTTTTTCTGTAACATACCTTTTTATTGTTGTTCATAGGACCTTATATGTTAATTCCAGACATTTTAATCTAGTAGTTTTTTTGCAAACAACGCTTAACATTCAAGTGTTTTTTTTTTTTAATCCTGTTCATCATCTTGTCGGCTTTTTCCGGCAGCTGGTCGGCACTGTGTTTGTGGGTCACTGACTTTTTCGGAGGCATTCAGGTTTTTTGCGGCTTTTTTTAGATGTGTTCGGTGGATTTTCGGATGCGGTTGGGAGATTTTCCCTGCACTTCGGGGACCCTGCGCTGAATGCTGAATTCAACGCACGGTCGGGAAATTTTATTCCCCGAAGTGCAGGGAAGGAGATGTGCTCTCTGAATAACCTCTGTAATCCTTCAATTGCAGTCCACTTATGGTGGAAAATCATAATGTACAACATAACTAGAAGAACTGATACCAAGTCTTCCAAATTACCATCTGTTTTATTTTGATTATTTGGGTTACTTCGCTACCAATCACAATCAAACACTTAGGGCAGTATTACAGCTGGTGCTAGCTTAACCAGAGCTGTTGTAAACTTACCTGAGCCATTATAGTGTTACTGGAATCCACTTGGTTCACTCGGGACGAGGCCGGACCGGACACGAGCAAGGATTGTCTGAACACGAGTCTCTTCAGGAAAGGCAAACTTTATTGTGATATCACAGCTGCTCAGACAGGATTGAATCGCAAAGACTGAGCCCCGAATTCACCCCGACAAGGGGTCTTATACCCCGAATACATAATTAGGTACATCCCAATTAGCCCACCTCCCGGTGACACTATCCCACCCCACGTGGGTTAGTACCTCCCTTAGTCTAATACAAAGACATTCCATTAAATTGGCCGTAAATTGGCAAACTTCATGTTAGTTTCGACAGATCGTGATTAGTTACTACATTCAGTCCGGGCTGTGCTCGCCTCCCTAGCGCCTGTGTTTATTTGTTGCGGGTAACACCTGGTCTATCTTCTATGCTTCCCTTTGTCTCTCTGCGGGCCTCTGTGACCTTGGTGTATCCACTTCTCATTCTGTCCCTTCGTGCCAGGAACAGCCTAAATCTTTCTCTGGTTTTAATTGCTTTTCTGCTAATCTAACACATTCCTAAATCTCTACGTATATTTCAATCTAGTTTCAGCTAAAACCTACCTAGTTATTTTCAAGTGAACCAATATTCTGAACAAGATGGCCGCCTGGCTTATAATGGCGGCCAGCTTCCAGCCTGATTCCACTTCATTCCCCCCTTGGCTCAAGCCTCAGGTTCTTCTTCTGAGACTTGTAGCCATTACACCGCACTACTATTATTCTTAAATTCCTCATACTTTGGGGGACCTATTTTTGTTGGGAACATGTCTTGTGGGATAATCAGTGGTATCTTCCGTGTCTGTGTGGGTGTCAGTGCCCTCTTGCATAGTGGCTAGAGACAGAGCCCTATGCGGTACAGTAGTGTCCCTACGACCAAGATCACCACCACCATCAAAATCATGGATCCAATCTGTGAGATAAATCTCAGAATGGAATGGATCCGAACCAATCTCCGATTACTCCAAACCCACGGAGTGGATTCCAGCCTTCAGCAGCGATCCTCCTGTGTTCTGCAACTGTGCTACCTTCTCCTGGTGATCTTGGATTACCTGGTAATAGTCAGGGACGTCATGTGTAGTGTTCTTGATGAAAGTGCAACATTCGTAGTGCATCGTCATCTCACACAATCCATTCAGAGCCGCACTGATCTGTTCCAGTGCCATGTTATGTATCATTTGTACCTTTCGTATCTCCCGTACTTCCAGATTCAGTAACTGAATATCCATACTAGTTTTATTCAAAATCTCATCCATCAAACTGGCATAACTGTTCATTCTTGCCATCAACTCTCTTCCCCATCCAGTCCATGCTGGAAGCCATGCCCATATGCGATCCGCTTTCTGGAATAGCTCCCTCTTCTGTCTTTCAAACACCAGTGGGTACCTAGGGTGGAGTGTTGTGTCTGAATTAGTGTCTTCTCCCCTTACCCTCTGGATTGGGATCAATTTAGCTAGATAACACATTCCCGTTATTGTAGGTGGTACCCATGTGTAACACACCCTTTCACAGCACACCTGGTACCCTCCTTTCACTATAAATGGTGATGAATGTAGTGTTCCCTTTGATATCTCTATCGCAAGTTGTCTCAGCCGTCTCATCATATCCACTGCACCCTGCCTCCCATTCGTCACATTCGCAATCACCGCCTCTTGGTCTCTAGTGAGTTTCCTGCATCGTATATATAGGTAATTCGCCTTTTGTCCTGTTTTGAATATGTAAATGTATGATGTCCAGTTGAACTGACTTGAGTTACATAACCCACCCTCGTTATTTGTTTCTTTATCTGGTCCTAGTTGAAAACACCATTCTGGTGGATACACTGGTCCTATTATAGGATACCCGGGACTGAATGACTCTGGTTTTTCCCTTGGTGCATCGACAGCATGTATTGTGACATTCCCTGATACAAACATACTCAAATTCATTGCAACAGAGGCAAATGGTATATGAATTGTCTCTGGGTGAAGTCTACTACACACCCAGCATGCGGTTTGCCCAGACTTTTTAGCATAGTCATATTTGAATTGCACAAGTAAGTGTCCTCTTGGGTTGGTTCCAGATAGCGCCTCTTGTTTTTGTCTCCACATGGTACGGTTCTCCATCACTGGGTGCGTACCATTCCAGGTGTGGGAGATTTCCACTCTCTTGGTGGTGCTTGGGCACCTGGGGCATGCTCCACGTGATAATCCATGAATCAAATGTGCAAGAAACAAAATCAGTACCAAAATTGCCCCAAATGTCAAAAACCCTTGGGCAATTCTTTTCACAGTCACATAAACCCAATCCCTCCCCTCCGGAATTTCAAAAACAAAAAGACATTTCCGGTTGATCACGGGTCGGGCCAGGCCCCTAAAAATAACCCTTTCAGCATCCCTCATCAGTGGATAATCAGACCTTGTTGTATCCATCAAAACACCCGCGTGTTGAGTATCTTGGATGCTCTCAGTCGAATCTCTCAGGGGCTCATGACTGTGGTCTTTGTTAGCTTTAGCCTCAGTGGATTGGTCTCGTTGGTGACAACCTTCCATACTGGTTCAGGATTGGCTGCAGCTACCTTCAGTCTGGAGTGATGTATCCACGGGACCACCTTGGCAACCTTTACTGCTGTAGTGGTTGATAACAGGACAAAGTAAGGACCTCTCCATTTTGGGCCTAGTGGATCATTTTTCCACTCCTTCACCCATACTGAATCACCTGGACAATACTTATGCAGTGGGGGGTATAAAAAGTGAGGTATATTATCTCCCACCCAAGTATTTAATTTCTGCATTGCTTTACCCAACAGTACAACCTGATCATTTAATTTAGTTTCCCCCAATGCCCGAAGGTCCCCCCTTAGTCCATTAATCAGAGGGGTAGGCCATCCAAACATGAGTTCGTACGGACTTAGCTTCAATTGGGGGGTTGGCCTGCACCTAATGTGCAATAGGACTATCGGCAGCACATCCAACCAGCCTAGTGACGTCTCTTGGCACAGTTTGGACATCAAAGTCTTTAGGGTACGGTTCATTCTCTCGACTTTTCCGGAGCTTTGGGGCTTGTAAGCAGTATGTAACTTCCAGGTGATAACCAATAATCAGGCAAGTTGCTGTAAACAGTTCTGTATAAATGCGGGGCCATTGTCCGACCCTATTTCGAGAGGAAGTCCATAGCGTGGTATTATTTCCTTCATCAGACTTTTCACCACTTCCACTGTCTTTTCAGTCCTTGTTGGGAAAGCTTCCACCCACCCTGTCAGGGTGCACACCATTACCAGTAGATATTTATATCCTTTGCAGGGCGGCAGTACTGTAAAGTCTATCTGTAATGATGCCATTGGGGACAGCCCGATCGGCTGCTTCCCCAGAGGTTGAGATGGGCCTGTTCTTGGATTATTTTTGGCACATGTCACACACTGCTGGGCTATTGCTTTGCAGACTACTGACAGTCCTGGCACGTAGAAATGTGGCTCCAATTGCTGTTCCATCGTGTCTCTTCCTCCATGGGTACTTTCGTGGAGCGTTCTTACAATCTCAGGCGCCAATGTTGCTGGTAGGACTATTTGTCCATTCTTTAACTGGAACCATCCGTCTTCTCCATATCAACCTTGTTCTTCTGATAGCCATTTCTTCTCTTTCTCTGAATACACTGGTGTCCATTCACTCAGTGGCGCCGGTAGGAGTGCAGCCACCACTGTTTTTGCTTTGTATCGTGCCAATTCTCCATGGTTTCCCCAGATGAATTCTTCTTTTGGGAAATAGTATCGCCAGGCAAAGAACATCAGATCTTGTCTCTCCTGTGGATCTCTTAGCACTGCTGGTATAAAAAAGTTCATTGCACTTTTCTTCATTCTTGGCAGTTTGTTTTTGATAAGGATCTCCTTGAGGAAGAACCTCACCAATGGGGGTATTCTTCTGCTCCCAATTCTCCCAAACTTAGCAGTATTCGTGTAATCCGTAGATTATTATGAGGGTTGGTTGTTAGATTTTCGAAACGTGAAGCGAAATTTTCTGCTCGTTCAACTTTGGTTACTTTTATATCTTCTTCACACTCCCCCATTAATTTTACGCCGAAGAATTTCAGCATCATTTCGTATGCTCTGCGTAGTCTTTGCTGAACTTCTGAGGTGTTAATCATAAGACGTGTCTCTTGAGGGTTCAGAGGAGTGGAGTAGAAATTTCGGCCTTGGGACTGGGTTGGGAAAAGCCATTGGATATAATCATGATTGAGTTCTAATAGTTCATAATCATTGTGCCATTTGTGCAGAATAATTTCAATAAATTCGCCTTTGGGTTCAAATTTTCTCCAATTCATGTAGAACGCGTAGTTTGGCATGGGAGGTTGGGCCTCTTGCTTGCAGAGCAGGACTTTGGCTTGATCAGTTGTTAGCAATGGTCTTGCAGCCGCTTTTGCGGCCTGGTCAGCGCACCTGTTGCCTTTCGGGATTTCATCATGACCTTTCTGGTGGCCACGACAGTGCATAATACTGACAGCACTTGGTTTCCATACAGCTTCTAGAAGGGCTGTGATTTCAGCTGCATACTTGATTTGTTGTCCTGAGGAAGTAAGTAGGCCTCTTTCTTTGTAGAGTGCACCATGTGCATGGACAGTCATAAAGGCATATTTGGAGTCAGTGTAGATATTCACTCTTTTGCCTTCGGAGATTTCCAGAGCCCTGGTTAAAGCTGTTATCTCAGCCAGTTGTGCAGATGTATGGCCTGGTAGAGAATTTGCTTCAATAATTTCTTCTGCTGAGACGACTGCATAGCCGGAGACTTTCTTCCCATCATCCATGTAACTGCTACCGTCAGTGAATAGTTGTAGATCGTATTTGTCTAGGGGTACATCTTTCAACTCTGGCCTGCTACTGAACACTTCTTCCATGACTTGGAGGCATTCATGATCTGGATCCTCTTCACAGTCATGCAGTAAAGTAGCAGGGTTCAAGGTAGCGATGAGGTCCAAATGAACCCGTGGATTCTCACACATCATAGCTTGGTACTTCATCATCCGGCTGTTGCTGAACCAGTAGCTTCCGTTTACATCAAGCAGGGCTTTGACAGCATGTGGCACCTTGACATGAAGAACTTGTCCAAGGGTCAGCTTGTCTGCTTCTGCGATCAGCATTGCGGTGGCTGCCACAGCTTTCAGGCATGGGGTAGGCCGCAGGCCACAGGGTCAAGTTGCTTGGATAAATAGGCCACAGGCCTTGGCCAGGAGCCAAAATTCTGAATCAGTACTCCTGTAGCTGTTTGATTGTGTTCGTGCACGTACAGCTGGAAGGGCTTGCTGTGATCTGGCAGTCCCAGTGCTGGAGCTTCCATTAAGAGAGTCTTTAATTTCAGGAAAGCTGCTGTTTGCTCTTCTTCCCAGAGGAAGGGGTCATGCTCTCCCCCTTTGGTAGCTTGATGGAGGGGCTTAGCAATATCTGTGAAATTGGGGATCCACAGGCGGCAGAAGCCTGCAGCTCCCAGGAATTCATGGACTTGTCTCCTTGTCTTTGGTTGGGGTATTCGGCATACTGCTTCTTTTCTCTCTGGCCCCAGTGCACGCTTGGTACCTGTTAATTGAAAACCTAAATATTTCACAGTCTGTTTACATATTTGTGCTTTCTTTTTGGACACTCTGTAACCTGCAAGACATAGCAGATGTAGCAGGGCTTTTGTGGCAGAGAGACAGTCTTTTTCTGTGGGAGAAGCCAGTAAGAAATCATCTACATACTGTAGTAGAACAACTTTGTCTGGCTGAGCGTTGAAGGACAGGAGGTCCTGGCTGAGTGCGCACCCAAAAATCGTGGGTGATTTTTTGAAACCTTGAGGGAGGACTTGTCCAGGTCATCTGATGGTGCGCTCCCGTAGTAGATTCCTCCCACTGAAACGCAAAAAGGGGCTGGCTTGCTGGAGCCAGGCGGATGCAAAAGAAAGCATCTTTTAAATCAAGCACCGTGTAATATTTTGTGTTTCCGGGGATTAATGCCAATAAATTGTATGGATTGGGAACCACAGGGTGTAAGGTTACTGTGGCTTCGTTAACCGCTCGTAAATCTTGGACTGGGTGGTACTCTTGTGTGCCCTCTTTTAGTACTGGCAACAGGGGTGTGTTCCACGGTGACACACAGAATTTCAATATACCATGTTCTTTAAGTCTCTGCAAATGTGTCTGGATATTCTGCTTAGCTTTTTGTGGGATATAGTATTGTCTTAAAGCCACAGGCGTTGCACCAGGTTTTAAATCGACGTACACTGGAGGGATATTTACAGCTAGTCCGGGCGGGTTTTCCTCCGCCCATACACCAGGAATTTCCAGGAGTAGTGTGTACGGGTCTGGGTCGGCCGGCGGAGTTGGTGCCGTACGCCATTCTTCTTCTCTTGGCATAATTACTGCAATTTTTACAGGTTGGGTATCCTGGCTGGCTGGGCTGTACTGCCGTGTAGAGCTGCCACTCTCAGGCAGGTCTAATCTAGCGTGACCCCCGGGGAGAAATGTAATTTGGGCTTGCAATTTGCAAAGGATATCCCACCCCAGGAGCTGGATGGGACATTCAGGCATATACAAAAATTCATGTTCAACATTATGCCCACCCACACTACATTTTCGTGAAGCAAGGAACGGGTACTTAGCAGACACCCCCATTGCTCCCACAATATCAACTTCATTTCCCATTGGGGGTGCAATTTGCTTTGTTACAACAGAATATTTGGCACCGGTGTCAACCATAAAAATTTCATCTTTATTTCCCACCCTCATAGTGACCGTGGGCATCGTGATTACCGAGTGGGATGGGCCCAGGTCCGTGTCAATATGTACCTTTCCCCTCAAATGACGTTCCCGCCAAGCCCACAAACCCTGCACCGGCACCATCATTTCTCTCATATCTGCCGTTTGTTACCTGACCATTGGAGGCCTGACCTCCCGATTCCCCAGCCTCCCCCGGCACCCCAAATTTAGCCAAAAATGCCAGACAATTATTTTTCCAGTGACCTCCGCCCCGGCACCAAGCGCACTGATTGGGTCCCAGGGGTTCCCTAGGGGTTCCTCTACCTCTGCCTCCCCGACCCCTCGCTCTCCCTCTGTCCGGGACACCTCTACCTCCATTTCCCATATATCCGACCACACCTGTATACCCTTTTTGTCTCTTTATCTCCTCCCGCTTTTCTTCCAGATCCCGGTTATGAAACACTTTATTAGCAATTTCAACTAATTCGCTAATACCTTTCCCTAAAAACCCATCTAATCTCTGTATTTTATTCCGTATGTCTCTCTGTGACTGACCCACCAAAGAAGAATTAATTAACCTCTGATTTTCCACTGTCTCAGGGTCAATAGGACTATGCATCTAGTAATCTTTCTAGAAATGCACTTGGGGTTTCTTTAGAATCTTGCACAATATCCGCTATTTTCCCCATGTTTGTAGGTTTCTTCCTTCCCGCTTTAACACCCATTATTACCGCTGTACAGTACGTCTGCAGGTGAGCAATACCTGCAGCGGTATTGTACGGCCATTTGGGATCTGTTTTGGGGTAGTGTTCCTCTGCCCACGCTTCTGGCTGGGCTCTGGCATCTTCTACGGCTTGGGCAAGTAAAATTTTCCGCGCGCTACTATTTATTTGGGCTCTTTCCTCAGTGGTAAACATTGTCAGCATTAGTTGTTGACAATTTGCCCATGTGGGGTTATGTGTAAGCATAACTGACTCTATCATACTGGCCACTGCCGCGGGATTAGTGGAGTACAGTGGTGTGTGCGTTTTCCAGTTGAATAGATCTGTTGTCGTAAATGGGACATATGTGTATTGCACTGGCCCAGGTGCTCCGTTTTCCAGTAAAGGGCCTGGCACCTCCCGTAAGGGCATTTGCATCTTACTTTTGCTGGGATTGTGCTGATATGGGTCTCGGGGTTTATATATATTGTTCACTGCGCGAGTGGTAGCACCTTGCTTTATATCTTCACTCTCATCATCACTGTCCTCTTGGGTTACTAGTTTATATACGTTCCCATCGGGCATTTCAATCTTTCCTGGTGGGACCTCTCTGTCTCCTCCACCCGCTGCCCCCTCATCTTCTTCCGCAATACCGCTTGCCGGAATGGAGGAAGCCGGCGGAGCAGTAGCAGCCGCCCGCTCCCCCCTCTCCGCCCGCGCAACCGTGGCACGCAAAACTTCTCTAGCTACCCCATAATATGATGGATAGGGCGGGGACAGGGAATCAATCTCCTCCGGTTGTTCTACCAACACCGGTTTCCTTTTTTTATTATTTTCTCTATTTGGAGGTACCTGCTTCTTGTTACGTCCCGCCATCATTATAAAATGACTTTTATCTTTTACACAATACCTCCATATATCTATATATTGGTACTGTTCAGGATGTCCGCATTTCCCGGTTACTTGGGAATGCACTTTCTGTATTAGCTCCGGGTCCATTGACCCCTGCTCTGGCCAGTCTGGAACTAGCAGTGGCCATACGATGGAACACATTAATGTTAATTTCTCTTTAGTTAACTCTACACCATAATCATGTGTTGTATACAGTGCTTCAAAATTCCGCACCATATACCCTAAGGGCATCTCACCCTTCTTCACCTTCGTGGGCTTGGATGACCCGTTACCCATTGTTACTCTTAAGGACAGTAACCTTCTCACAATGCAGATATTACTTTTAGCAAAAACACTTGAAATTTACTGTCTGGTACTCAGTCAACAGTGCATATATATCGTATTCGCTTCCTCCGTCAGTAGCCGGACTGCAGTCGCCTGAGCCGGAAACGTACCTTGGGAGTCCACTCTCAAGTTTGCTTTGTCGCTAGGCGAGTAGGCGCTCAATCACTCACAGCACTCTCAGCAATCATTCACAACCCATACTGTACCAGATACTTGCAGCACAAAACAATACATAGACAATTCAACTCTTTCTACTAGCCGAGGGCACACCGTCCCTCCTTTTGGCTCCTTATACCCCGTTAATTGAACTCTAACTCTTGTCTGCTTGTGACTATGTGCACCCCGTTCTATAACTACACTCCCTTCTGCAATTCCAATTTGCCTATGGGTAATCTACCCACCCGGCACCACTACCTCTGCAGCTACCGCTGGCCCCAATGGGCCCTCTTCACTACACGACGTACACACTAGCACTGACTCAGGGCTCTCCGCCCAGTCACAGAAATCTCTCCTCCTTTCCTTTGTCCACGTGCAGAAGCTCTATTTACAAACACTGACTACGACTATGCAACTCCACGTGGCTCCCTTCTCCCTCACATACAGAACTACCGTTTAGTTAACATCCAATCCCCCGGGTCCAGACACGCGCTAGCCACTCTGGCTCCTTTGCTTGTCCGTGCTTTTGGCGGCGGGTTTGGTATGTCAACGAGACCGTGGCCACGGGTCTCCTTATCCGACTATGGCCGGACGTTTCCCTTTATACCGGTATCTCCATTAGACATACAAACATAGAAGACACTTTACCTATCGCCGCGCTGTTTGCTGTTTCCTCAGACTCAGTGGTGTCCCAGCTTCCCGGGCCGGGGGTCCGTTTGGGACAAGACGAGGTCCACTGAACAGGAAATCCTGCTTGGCACCTGCAGATGTCAGTTTACCTTCAACGGTTGCCCAACCATCGGGATTACTCGCACCTGCAGTCAACCGTTACAGTGTCCAGCAGTCGTTGCCGTGCCGGCAAAGGGCCTCGTATCCCGGCTATCGAGCCCCCAGAAATGTTACCAGAATCCACTTGGTTCACTCGGGACGAGGCCGGACCAGACACGAGCAAGGATTGTCTGAACACGAGTCTCTTCAGGAAACGCAAACTTTATTGTGATATCACAGATGCTCAGACAGGATTGAATCGCAAAGACTGAGCCCCGAATTCACCCCGACAAGGGGTCTTATACCCCGAATACATAATTAGGTACATCCCAATTAGCCCACCTCCCGGTGACACTATCCCACCCCACGTGGGTTAGTACCTCCCTTAGTCTAATACAAAGACATTCCATTAAATTGGCCGTAAATTGGCAAACTTCATGTTAGTTTCGACAGATCGTGATTAGTTACTACATTCAGTCCGGCTGTGCTCGCCTCCCTAGCGCCTGTGTTTATTTGTTGCGGGTAACACCTGGTCTATCTTCTATGCTTCCCTTTGTCTCTCTGCGGGCCTCTGTGACCTTGGTGTATCCACTTCTCATTCTGTCCCTTCGCGCCAGGAACAGCCTAGATCTTTCTCTGGTTTTAATTGCTTTTCTGCTAATCTAACACATTCCTAAATCTCTACGTATACTTCAATCTAGTTTCAGCTAAAACCTACCTAGTTATTTTCAAGTGAACCAATATTCTGAACAAGATGGCCGCCTGGCTTATAATGGCGGCCAGCTTCCAGCCTGATTCCACTTCAATAGTCTATGGGGTTGTTAAGTTTACAACAGCTCTGGTTTAGTTAGCTCCAGCTGTGTAATATTGCTCTTAGGGGGTTATTCAAGAAGCAGGATTGTTTGCATACAACAGAGAAAATTGCTGTTTTGCAGCCATGACATACTTTGGTGTTTCCCAAAAAAAAAGTTCAAACAGCATCAGGAAGAGCTTCATTGATGATGCAACTGCAAAAAAACATTGGTGCTTTTTGAGTAACAACCAACCCAAATGTTCTTTTTTTTTTCCCCTGGGAGAGGTAGGTAAATTGATTCCTAATATAAATAACAAAAACCACACACACACACCAGTTATCATGGTCTTTAATACAATATTTATAATCATACAGTGTTAAAGGTCTGTATATAGCGAAAGGGATGTTAGCAATAGATGTTTCTGTTTGTCCTAGAGTTTGTGTCACTCTTTCTAAGGCTAGGGTCAGACGAAAGCAGTTTTAACGTGCGTTTAGCCGCACGAAATCATGGCCGTGCTAGCAGCAAATGACGTCCAATGCCGGGGAACACACGAAGTACGGCCGCACGAAAGTTCATCCGCGCAACGCAAGTGGCAAACGAACGCATTTTGTCGAGAACGTGAAACCACTAGTACGGTCGTACAGAGTGCGCTGCGTCCGCTAGCGGCGTGTGTGCGTGATTTGGAGATGTCAGACACTGCTAATGTCCGGCCAACATAACGTCCAGATGCAAAAGTGTTTATCCGTACAAAAACACGAACGCAAATGCGCATCGTATGACCGCTATCGCGTACTCCGTGAAAAAATGCGTCCATTCGTTCGAACGCACTTTTTCACAGACAACGCGAAAATGCGTTCGTCTGACCCTAGCCTTAAATGCATACTACTTACAATTTAGATTTTAGACTAGAATTGGATAAAAAAAAATCAATCGATACAACGCCTTCCTCACAGCCTGCCTGGACATGGGTAAGGGAAGAAAAACGACCCCTAACACCCCTGCTTCCAAGACACCCGCAGGTCCATCTTGTGGCACGCTGGATGCGTTCCTTCTCCCCCCGGACCCGATGGACGGGGATCAGGCCTGCTCCAAAATGGCGGCGGCGGCCGTTGCTTCAACGTCGCCTCCTGTTGCTCCGGACGAAGGGACCCTGCAGCGCCTGGAAGCTCTCCTACATACCCTCCCGACCCGCGAGGACATTCACAGGCTGATCGCTACGGTTCAGGACACATTTAAGGCGGACCTAGCGGAGGTAAGGGGAGAAATCTCTGACCTTGAGACCCGACTCACTGTAATGGAGACGCGGACAGATACCTGCACCCACGTGGAAAACACTGAACACTCCATCTCCACCATGAGGCGTCGAATTGACGACCTCGAAAACCGCTCCAGACGCCACAATATTAGGGTGAGAGGGATTAGAGAATCTGTAATTAATGTGAAAACCCGACTGGTATCGATCTTTAATATGCTCTTGGGGGAAGAAGCAGTATCGACGGCTGACATTGACCGGGCGCACAGGGCACTGAGAGCACCGCAAAACCCACCGGCACCACCTAGGGACGTTATATGTCATCTGCCTAACTACCAGCTTAAGGCGGCAATAATGGACAAAGCCCGAACCCGACGTGTCTGGCGCTTTAAGGATGACGACCTCGAGCTGTACCACGATCTCTCACCGTACACTTTATTGGCACGGAGGTCGTTACGCCCCGTCACCGAGCTACTACGCGAGGCGAACATGCCGTACCGCTGGGGACACCCATTCTCACTACAAGTCCGAATCGATAACCACCTGCACAGTATTTTCTCCCCAAGCGACGTACCACGGTTCCTGGAGGCCCTACGGTTCCCGCCGACGGAGGTACAGAATTGGGAGGTGGATCAACCGTATATGTCGCCCCCACTGGAAGGAGGTCGGCCGCAAAGACCACCACGCGCGGCTCGCAAATCAAGAGATGTCTTGCCGGATCGTTGCTCCTCGAGGACGGCATCTGCTGCAGGGTCGGATGGAGCGGATTAGGAGTTAAGTCACTATTCAAGATATATCAGCTGCTAGGATGATGGTGGTCACTGCTACCCTTTTGCCCCCGCTACCCCTCCCCTTTTGGCCCCACTCTGGCCGTTATTGAACTTCCCCACTTCAACTCGCTGGATCTCCCTTCCACCTTACTATGTTTGAACGGGCCAGAGGGAGAAGATAGAGCGTGAATGCCCATACTGGAAGGAAGGATGTCATACCTTTTCTACGAACCATTATGTAGCATGTGATGGCTGCCAACGAACCTAAAGGTGATACTCACGAGAGAACTCAGAGGGTTTTTTTTTTTTTTTTCTCCTTCCTTCCACTACCTGTTTTACCATTCTTGAATATGCTGGGTGGGGAGGGTGTGGGGTGGGAATTGTTTTTTCTCGCTGATCAAACGGTGGGGATGTAAATCTGAACACGACCAATCGCAATATGTTTTCGCCCGCTGTCGCCACCTCCATACTGCCCTCACTCCTTTTATCTAGTGGACATTGCTCTCCCGCCGCAGCGACTCGCCGGACATTTCCCATGCAGGTATTCCACTGGGGTGGTTGAGATGTGTGGGGCCTGGGGAGGTTGTTGGTAATGTTTGGGGGGGTGGGGTTGTGTGTTTTTTTTTTCTCCTCTCACTCTGTCTCCCTATGCAAGCCGGACGCGTGTGAACACACGATCAAAGGGGGTCACTAAGCACTAACATGCAGGTATCTTACTTGACGGGGGGGCGAAGGGTGGGAGCAGTTTTTCCTTCCTTTGGGGGTTATATAAACAGCGATCTATAACATGAAATGTATATAAGTTTGTATGCTCTATACCTATGTCTTTACGGCCATATCAGCTTTATGGTGCAATGGCAACGGCTGTTAGGGCTGATTTGTGTGTTTTTTTTTATTTCCTCTTTCTTTTTCTCTAGAGTGTTTTGCTAGATAGATTTGTTGTTTAAAATACACGAATTCGTTAATTCGCACCAGATACAGGTGACTTGACTTGATTCTCCCCCAACGAGGTTTTGCGCATTTCGTTTTCTGAGGGAGTTGCTGGCTCCCCATTGCGGGGTCTGGTATCTCGTGCCTCAGAACGCTCGCTGCCTCACCAGTGATTTCCCCCTCTCCTTACCTCCTTTCCTACTGTACCATTCCTACCCACGTTTCCCAAAACCGCTCCATACGCCCTTTCCCTACTTTCCTTTTCACTCCCTCTCACTTTAATCTCCTCCCCCCCCCTTTTTTTTTTTTTGCTTTGGCCTTTCCTTCTTTGTACACTTGTCCTGTCCGCTTCCTAACCAGTTTGGCTGGGGTCTTTCTACTCCGTCCTTCTCAAGACCTAGCCCGGCGGGGAGATGTTCGCGCCCCGGGATCTCCGCCTCACGTCATATAACGTGAGGGGCTTAAATACTCCAGAAAAAAGGTCTAAACTGTTTAGGGAGCTGCGGTCGATGCGGACGTCTGTCGCCCTGCTGCAGGAGACCCATTTCCGCCTGGGGTCGACTCAGGCACTGCAGCACCCGGACTATCCCCTGGGATACTTTGGTAGCTACTCGGAGGGCAAATCGAGGGGGGTTGCGATTTTGATTTCTCGCCTTATCCCATTTGAGGTGGAGGATACGTTGACAGATCCGAGTGGGAGATATATCTTCGTGAAAGGACGGATAGCGGGAACGTTCTATACATTCGCTTCCATCTATCTCCCTAATACCGCGCAACATCGTTCACTGCAGCGCATACTTACCTCCCTGAGAGATTTCCAGAAGGGATGCCTTTACGTAGGGGGTGATCTGAATGTACCCCTGGATCCACGAGTGGATACCTCCACCCGGGTCTCTGGAGTTCCGCAGAGTACCATACGTCACATACGTCGGACCCTGGACTCACTGCGCCTGGTAGACAGTTGGAGAAGTCTTAACCCCTTAGACCGTGAGTACACATACTTCTCCACAGTGCATCGAACCTATTCCAGGCTTGATTATCTTCTTGTCTCACACCATTGTTTTTCGGACGTGGTGGATACGCACATTGGGATTCGCACATGGTCAGACCACGCACCAGTGACCCTGACCATAAAATCCCCCCTTTTTCGCCCCCGCACTGGGTCCTGGCGGCTTAACAGCTCACTCCTCTTGGACACTCAATTCTGCCGGGATGTTTCTATAGCAATTCAGAATTACTTTGCAGAGAATGTTACCCCAGGGATGTCCAGGACGGTAGTATGGGAGGCCCACAAAGCAGTTCTGAGAGGGGTAATCATCGCAAAGGCAACGGCCCTCAAGAAACAGAGACAAACCAACATTTCAGACCTACTCACTAGGCT
Source organism: Leptobrachium leishanense (assembly GCA_009667805.1). Taxonomy (NCBI): domain Eukaryota; kingdom Metazoa; phylum Chordata; class Amphibia; order Anura; family Megophryidae; genus Leptobrachium; species Leptobrachium leishanense. Next base: position 213,993,220 of record CM019067.1, on the reverse strand, counting down.
TCGACCACTGGAACTGGAACACGCTACGACCGGCTCGACAGCCGTGTATGATCAAATACTGACCCTCCGGAGGGAGCTGCAACAGACGCTGACCGACGATGCGAGACACATGGCGCTTCGGGCAAAAAGCTTTTTTGCATTGAGGGAAAACAAGCCGGGGCATCTTTTGGCGCGTATTCTCAGACGGCGGAGAGAACTTGCATATATTCCCCGGATTACTACCTCCCAGGCCACGACGACGTCGCACCCTGCGGAGATTTTGCAGGCCTTTAGCAACTTCTATCAGACACTGTACAGCCCCCCGGTGGATCGCTCGTCCTTAATGCCTGAGGGATGCCTACGTACCCATTTGGCGGCCAAGATCGGCGCCCGCCTGACTGCGGTGCAGGCGGAGGCCTTGGGGTCGCCCATTATAGCGGGGGAAATCACGACGGCACTCAAATCCTCTAAGAACGGCAAGACACCGGGCCCGGATGGGTTCCCGGCAGAATACTTTAAAAAGTTTGCTCCTGACCTCCACCCCCATCTTCTGGCCACGTTTAATGCCATTAGAGAGGGTACGGAGCTACCCGATTCCGCCCTCATGGCACATATCACCGTTCTTCCCAAGTCGGGACGTGACCCGCTGTTGTGTGATAGCTATCGCCCCATTTCCCTGATAAATGCAGACGTTAAGTTACTGGCCAAAATCCTAGCGACTCGTCTCAAAACGCATCTACCATCCCTGGTTGGTTCAGATCAGGTAGGTTTTATCCCCGGCCGGATGGCCAGAGATGCCACCACTAGGGCCCTGGACGCTATCAAAGTGGCATGCAATTCGGACACTCCTCTGCTTCTCCTATCAACAGACGCAGAGAAAGCGTTCGACAAAGTGGATTGGCAATATCTGTTCGGAACACTTGAGGAAATGGGGGTGGGTGGGGCTCTTCCTGACTTGGCTTCAGGCTTTATATCGCAACCCGACAGCTCGTGTTAGGGTGAATGGGGCACTGTCGCACCCGGTTAGCATTCGGAGAGGGACCCGCCAAGGATGTCCGCTTTCCCCATTATTATTTGCACTCTCCTTAGAGCCTCTACTGCAATCGATTCGATGCAATCCCCACATCACGGGTGTAAAGGGTAGAGCACTGACACATAAAGTCGCAGCGTACGCCGATGACCTACTCTTTTTTGTGACTGAACCCCAGACATCTCTCGTGGCCATACTCCAGGAATTGACTGTCTATGGAACCCAAGCTGGACTGACGATTAATAAGCGCAAATCTGAGATGCTGGACATCTCTTTGACACCGGTACAAGCGACGTGGGTGAGCAGGTCCTGCCAATTCCGCTGGTGCGACGGACGGATGAAATACCTCGGTATTTGGCTTACCACAAACCCATCTAAACTATATGACTATAACTTCTTGACGCTACTCACAACTATTAAGTCTGATCTACTCCAATGGCAAACTAAGTATATTTCATGGCTAGGCAGAGTGAATGTTCTCAAAATGAATATCTTGCCAAGAATACTATACACCATGCAGGCCATACCCAAGGTCCTACCACCGAGCTTCTTTGCCACACTGCGGTCGATGTTTACGACTTTTGTATGGCCGCGTTCTCGCCCTCGAGTCCGGCTGGACACGTTGAGTCTTCCTAAGAACGGGGGAGGTCTAGCCCTCCCGGACATTCGCTCTTATTACTACGCAACCCACATGGCGCGTGTCTTGGACTGGATGCAACTTGCGTCAGAACAGAGGTGGCGTGATCTGGAGGAGAAGGAGGCAGGGCGTCCTTTATGGACTCTGCCTTGGCTCCTTACGGATCTGGGAGGCCTGAATATTGACCGCGACTCTACAGTACACGCAACGTTGCGTCTTTGGCACCAAATTCGAGTACGTTTCACTCTGTCCTCGGCGCCCTCTCCCTTGCTTCCTCTGGAACACAACCCGGAATTCGCACCAGGCGTGAGGGAGACCCTGAGACAACGGTTGACGCGGGGCGCCAGAGTGAGCGCCCTTTCGGTTCTCCGCGATGGCACTTTTGCTAGTCTGGAGGGTGCACCTGGAGACCCACCGCCCGCGCTTTTGGACCAATTTAATTTCCAACAGATTCAGCATTACCTACGACGGGTTCCTGGAAACACGAAGCTGACGCGCCCTCTCACACATTTCGAAACACTCTGCAGCCGGGGACAGAAGGTGGAGCATGCTGTTTCTACCTTCTACCTTCTCATACGGGGTGTGGGCCCGGTGGTACCTTCCTATATGGGGCGATGGGAGAGGGAGCTGGGGGAAGAGATCACACAAGAACAATGGAACAAGATCCTTATATTGGTTCACTCTGGGTCTCAGGCCATGGCAATTGTGGAGACCTCATTTAAACTTCTGACCTTCTGGTACAGGTCTCCCCACCTCCTCTGCCGGATTGGCGCCTCGGATACCGCGTGTTGCTGGAGGGGGTGCCTACAGACGGGTACATACCTGCACGTATGGTGGTCCTGCCCACATTTGGCACCGTATTGGAGGATGGTGAGAGACATGATCAAGGACAAATGTGACTTCGACTTGCCTTTCACACCAAAAACGTTTTTGTTACTGGTTATAGACCTTCCGGCTGCAGCCCTGAAGAAATCACTACTGCTTCGCATATTGCTGTGTGCACGATTGCTAATACCGGCACACTGGAGGTCAGCGACGATCCCGACTCGTGCTGAGCTCATGGCACGAGTGAGTGGGCTGCGTGGTGCCGAGGAAACAATGGTGCTGAGCGCAGATGCCAGGGAACGATTCACGCAGACGTGGTTCTATTGGGGTGGCTGAGTGGGGGGGGCGTGCGTCTGGGTCGGCCGTGGCTCTCTCCTCTTAGCTCTGATGTAAGTGACCATATGGAGCTGCTGGACTAGGGTGCTGTCCCTTTTGGCTTCACTCTGTACGTCCCCCGGGGTGCAACCTCGCCGGGCTGGGGAGGACACCCTCATTCAATCCTCTTTATACCTACATTTATTTTATTTTACTTTACAATAACCCTCTGACTCTTCACTTCTCTTTCACACGTCTCCTCCTCTTTAACTTTTCTCCTTTCCTCTTACTGTCATAGTTACCCTTCCCCCCTTATCCTCAACCCCTTTCCCACCTTCCTTTTCCCTGTGTCAGCAATTTATTTCTCCATTTGGACCGATTAGTCTACCTGGATTTACATGGTCCAGCACATGTATCGGCGAACCCGATGATTGAACGGCACAATGTACCGGTGGTTGGGCCTTACTCAGGCTACCATCGCGGCGTATTACTTTCTTGTCGATTTGTCTTCCTGTGTCATTCCCAAATGCCTGGCCATGTGCCAACAACCCGAGCTCATTAATATGTACACGGACATTGTAATTTCAAAGTTTTATTTTCTGTATGCTTGACTTTATTTGAATAATAAAACCTTTTAAACTCAAAAAAAAAAAAAAAATCAATCCTCTAATCCCAGTACAGATAGAGAAATTGTGGGGCATGCACTGGCATCCAGAGATTATTACTTAATTGCAAGATATTAATAGTATATACATGGTACAAGTGTAAATTATCCAAAAATTAAAACAAATGTTAAGAAATGTAAAAAGGGTGTTCCTTCCAAACGACAAAAACTGTAATTTTTTTCATCAAAAGAATGATTGCAAGTCTAGAGTGCATTAGTTTGTTTTGTAAATAATAATATGTATATTTCAGCATTTGCAATTTGAACAGTCCCAGAAGCTTAATGATGAAATGAAGCAAAGTGAACTTGAATCTTCACTCACTAAATATGAAGACGAGTCTAAAACACTGAAGGAATATCTTGAGAGGTAAGTAAAGATTTTTGGTGAGAAAGGACATTGCAATATTCTGGGATATTATTTTTTTATTTGGTCATCTGTTCCTTAAGTATTATGAGGGAGATTTATTGCCAGAAAATCTCTTTTAAACCCCCTCACTTCCAAGATCTTCAAAACACCGGTTGGTGACCTGATACCAAGAATACTCTACTTGGACAAATTCTGGAACAATGCAAAGGAATTTAGTTTATTGCAAAAGAAATTAATTTCTAAATTGGGGCCAGAATATGCCGCCAAGTTATAGCACCACTGGCATGACTCCCGAGGTGCCAAAACAGTTTAAACAGCTTGTAATCCCTTTTTTTTCCCTTAACGGAGAATACGAATCCTAAACTGTATTATAGACAGTGGTAGATTACAAAAAAATAGGCCCGGGCATTTTGGACTGAGCAGCCCACATTTTTTCCTACGCAGCGCACATTACTGTGGTTTTTATTGCTGTGGAGCTCTGTGATACCCTCATACGCACCGCACATTACTGTGCAGCTCTGTGACACCCTCATACACACCACTCATTACTGTGGAGATCTGTGATACCCTCATACACACCGCACATTACTGTGGCGCTCTGTAACACCCTCAAACAACCACTCATTACTGTGGAGATCTGTGATGACCTCATACATAACACACATTACTGTGGAGCTCTGTTACATAGGCTGAAAAAAAGACATGTGTCCATCGGGTTCAGCCTCTCACACATCACCTACTGCTGTTGATCCAAAAGAAGGCAAACTACCCAGTCTGAAGCGCCCGCCAATATGCAACACACTGGGAAGAAATTCCTTCTTAACCCCAGAATGGCAGTCAGATTTCTCCTTGGATTAAGAAGTTTACCCACATATTAAATATTATAACCCTTAAAATTCTGTGTCTGCAGGAAGTCATCCAGTCATTTTTTAAAAGTCTGTACAGTCTCTGACCCAACCACCTCAACAGGCAGAGAATTCCACAGCTTTATTGTTCTCACCGTAAAATAACCTTTCCTATGCTTTAGGCTGAATTTCCTTTCGTCCAGTCTAAATGGGTGACCTCGTGTCCTGTGTATAGTCCTGTTAATGAATAGGTTTCCAGACAATGGTTTATAATGGCCCCGTATATATTTATATAAGGTTATCAGATCCCCTCTAAGGCACCGTTTCTCTAAACTAAACAGGTTTAAGCTAGTTAGTCTTTCCTCATAACTTAAACCTTCCATTCCCCTTATTAATTTAGTTACCCGTCTCTGCACTTTTTTTAGCACTATAATATCCTTTCTTAAGACAGGTGCCCAAAATTGCACGGCATATTCAAGGTGCGGTCTGACCATTGATTTATACAGAGGCAAAATTATGTTTTCATCCCGAGAGTGAACTCCCCTTTTAATGCATGCCAATACCTTGCTGGCCCTGGCAGCTGCTGTTTGACATTGCACATTGTTACTTAGTTTGAAGTCTATGATTATTCCCAAATCCTTCTCCTGCTTGGATTTCCCTAACTCCGTACCATTTAAGGTATAAATTGCTTGTGTGTTCTTCACTCCAAAGTGCATAACTTTGCATTTATCTACATTAAATTTCATCTGCCATTTAAGTGCCCAGTCCCCAATCTATCTAAATCCCTCTGCAGCGAAGTAACATCCTGTTCACATTGTATTACTTTTCCTAGTTTTGTGTCATCTACAAACACTGATACATGACTTTCAATGCCTATCTCAAGGTCATTTATAAATAAATTTAATATAATTGGTCCTGTAACAGACCCCTGAGGGACACCACTTACCACTGATGTCCATCTTGAAAATGTACCATTTATGACCACTCTCTGTATCCTATCTTTTAGCCAGTTTCCTATCCAAGAACAAGTATTTTCATCTAGACCAATTTTCTTAATTTAAATAGTAACCTCTTGTGTGGAACTGTGTCGAAAGCTTTGGCAAAATCCAAGTAAATCACATCCACTGCGACCCCCTGATCTATACTTCTACTTACTTTCTCATAGAACGTAATTAGGTTAGTCTGACATGATCTGTGTTTCATAAAACCATGCTGATTTTTGCCAATTACATTATACCTTTCAATAAATTACTGAATATTATCCCTTAGTAACCCCTCAAATACTTCCCCAGCCACAGATGTTAAGCTCACGGGTCTATAATTCCAAGGTACATATTTTAAACCTTTCTTAAATATAGGGTCCATGTCAGCTTTTCTCCAGTCCTCTGGTATGATTCCTGAAAGAAAAGAATCTTGAAAGATTAAGAACAGAGGTTTACATATTTCAACACATAGCTCCCTCAGTACTCGCGGATGAATTCCACCCGGCCCTGGGGCTTTATTCACATTCACATTGTTTAATTGCTGCAAAACCTTGTCCTGAGTCAACCAGTCACTTTTTATTAGTAAGTTTTTAATCAATGAATTGCATGTCTCCTGTTATAGGTTTCTCTTTGATAAATACTGAAGATAAAATAATCATTCAGAATTTCTGCCTTATCTTGATCTTCAGTTAACAATACCCCTGACTCAGATTTTAGAGAACCTACATTTTCACTCTTGTTGTTTTTTTTTTTAGAGGTTATGTACCTAAAGAATCTTTTAGGGTTGGTCTTGCTCTCTTTGGCTATTTTTTTTTCTTTGATTTTCTAGTTTAGCCCATCTAATCGCTTTTTTACATGCTTTATTGGCTGCCTTATATGCTTTATAGGATACCTCAGATTTATCAGATTTAAAAGCTTTAAATGCCTTCTTTTTATTTTTCATTTCCTTGGTTACCTTCCTACAAAGCCACATTGATTTCAATCTGTTTCTTTTATATTTATTAACCAGTGGAATATATTATGACGTGTACTTTTCTAGTGTTAGTTTAAAGATATTCCACTTCCATTTCCGCTGCACAGCTATTGTCCCCAGTGACTTTGGGGTGATTTTGTCTCCCTTCACTCTTGCGACTCTGCACCTTCTCCCCCCTTGAACCCCGGAGGTCCTCAGGCTGAAATTTGGCCGCTCCTTACCCGCGTCACCGCGCGGGTGCGTAGCCCTCATTCACGGCCTGGTCTGTAGGCCTCCAGCTTCGGCTGACCCCGCGGACCCAGGAGAGTGACTTCATTACCCACTCGCTGGAGCACCTCGAGAATGCAGGCTTCTTCATCCAGCCGTGTCTGCATGCTGTAACCCCCGTGGGATCGACGCCACGTGCCGGGGGCCTAATACCATGCCGCTTCCCCCTCAAGTGAAAAACTCTCGGACCCAGCTGCAACTCTCCTCCGTGCCGTTCACTGAATACTGTACTTCACGACCGGGCTGCTCCATCATCACTCAGCACACCCTCTTTTCCCTCATGACAGAGGAGACTGCTACATTAGGGTAAGAATACTACACCCAGCACACTTTTTGTGATTAATGTTTGGAGGACATTAACATCCTTTTACCACATTAAATTTTTTCGGTGGTTGTGACGGGACGCCGTCTCTTCCCGTCTGTCCTGGCTCTCCAGACACCCCCTTACCAGGATCAGCCCGGCCTCTGAGTTGCTCGGAACTCAGTGTCTCGAGCAGCCTGATCCGCTGCTCCAGACCCGCTTGTTCTGAACTCCTGCCTTGGAGCCTCTTTGCATTTCCAGGATGCCGCTCTGTGCCTTCTGAGAGTGATTCTAGCTGTAGCGTAGCTGAGACACCAGGCAGGCTGTATGTTTAAACAGGATACACACTGGCCATTTCACATGGCCTGCTTTTATTTGGTTCAGAATCAGATAACAACAGTTAACATTCCCGCCCCCCAGACATTACGGCATCGCCTTTCTGCAGTTCCCCATCAGGTCCTCTCAGAGTGCAAGCTCTTGAGCAGGGACTTCTCTGGTACTGTTCTATGTGTTTAACTTGTATGTATATTGGTTATCCTGTCTTTGCCATTGTACAGCACTACGGTACATGGTGGTGCCTTATAATTAACTGCAGTCATACAGAGCACAGGTCCTTGTTTCAGGGGGAATCCAGTGGAGCAGCGGCGATCCAGGGGTACCGTTTGATAGCTCGGGTCCCTAGGGTGTCACAGTCCAAAAAGCACCCAGTTCTGGGGGTAGGGGCACGAATGGCAGCATATAGTAGATATCCCCCTTGGATGCCGCATGGTCAGGGCTGCTTAAGCTCCTTGGATGGTGATTGGCTGGGGTTTCAAACCCAGCTCATGCTTTCAATCCCAGGCTAACCCTGGTGTCGGATATCAGTGCATAAGGGACAGGTGTACAGGCATTTTGATTACGTGCTGATAGGAGGGGCAGGGGGGAGAGTCACAAATACACCACTTTGAAACACTAACAGACAAATAACTTAACTGAGGGGAATAGCAGAGGAGCGAGGGGTTAATAGAGTCCACAGTCTCTGAGCAAGGAGTTCCGCGACAACGATACATTTAAAACCACACAATATAAACGAACATAAGTACTTCTCCAAAGCAAATATCTATGTCTTTTGGGGTTTTCAACATGGAAATAAAAGTTGTTGTTTGACGTGAGGAGCGCAACGTCAGTCTCATGACAGTGGTCTCTTGTGGGCCCACTACACCAACACTGACTCTTTGTGATCTCCCGCTGCTCCCTTGACATCCAAGGCAATCTGTCTAAATTTTTATTGATCAGACCCCGATGGTCATTGCACCCTTCTTATTTAATAAATTTTTTGCATGGTCATTTCTTGTTTTCGAGCACGACCGACTTCAATTTTTCTGTTAATTTTTTCTGGTTATCCCCCTCCTCCAATTTTTTGTGGTCATTCCTTGCTTTCGAGCACGAACGATTTCAATTTTTATATTTAATTTTTCTGGTGGTCCGCAACGGGCCCACTATCCCCCTCCAATTTTTTCAAGCTTTGAATAGCAATTTTTTTCGGGTGGCACCTGGCAGGCCCACTGTTCTCATACACTGCACCGCAATTGATCTTTATTGATTCTGTTCGACGCTCCTGATTGACCTACCTACCTATCTTTTTTTCACTCTTGTCTGATTCATTATGGATAAGTTTGTTGCATCGTCCTTAAAAGCTTCAAAATGCCAGACAACCAAGTCTCAAGGAAAGGGTACGTCGGCACCGACACGGTCCCCGACCTGGTCGGTTTCAGAACCGGGAAGCTCTCCGTCCAGCCTCCATCTTGCTACTTCGCCTCCATCTACTGCAGCCATTTAGATAGCTGAATTTACCGCCATGTTATCGCCATTGTTAGACGAAAAACTGGGCTATTTATCGGCCACCATCGACCTGGCACTCTCCCAGCTCACTTCTCAAGCGCAAAGATTGACTGAGGTAGAAGAAAGGGTGTCCACTCTGGAGGATGGTCTCGCACCTCTTCAGACATCTGTAGAATCCCACGAATCACTCCTTTCATCCTTATTAGACAAGGTTGATGACTTGGAAACCAGAAGCCACAGGAACAACCTGCTCTTGTTGGTCTCCCTGAAACCGTGAAAGGCCCGCAACTTCAGCACTTTGTCACATCCTGGCTCTCCTTGGCTTTGGGCCTCTCCGACTCAACATTGATTGTAGAACGAGTTAATAGACTGGGGCCGGACCTCTCTCTGTCGCTGAATCGTCCTCATACAGTCATATTTAAACTGCTTAACTTCACGGATAAAGTTTGCATTCTACAGGCATACAGACAGACCGTCACTTTGGACTACCAAGGAACTATTCTGCACATCTTCCAAGACTTCTCTGCATCTCTAGCAGCCCGTCGTAGGGCCTTTGCTCCCATCTGCACGAAATCACCGGCGGCCAATGTACGGTTCACGCTTCAATATCCAGCTCACCTAAGGGTACACCTCCATGGTCAAGTCACTTTTTATGATTCACCGACTGACGCCTCTACTATTTTTGAAAGATGGTGCCGTATGTTCTTCTTTGGCGTCGCCGGCTCTGTAATAGCACCCTTCACTACCACTATCCGGACTGCTGCTATGGCTCCACAACTGGATACGCGCAGATTTCAAGAAGGTTTTGATCTCTTCAACGCTATATTTTCATGCTTCTTCATATTGGCTCTCCCGGGCAGGACCGGCCCCAGTCTCCACCCGAACTATATGTTCTAAGTTGGTCCTCAGGGACCTTTTGATTGCTTCTTCTCATACTGTTAGTCTCGTCTATCTGTTTTTTAGTTAATTTTGTTTTTTCTAGGTGCAGACGCCCCTACGTTTTTCGCGGGCTGTACTTATTGAAAAAGTTTGGGATCAGTTTCGCTGTGAGCGAAAGGTAACGCCGTCTTTTGACATATTTGGGGTCCGGGAGCCGCTGCTGGGACGATTCCTGGCCCGTTTATCACTGTACTCTCTATGGTATGTTCCCACATCCGTTATTGGCAGCCTCCATGACGCACAATGTCCCTTCTGATCTCCCATTCTCTGTAGAACCCCAGGTTTTCACCCGTCACTCCTTTAAAGTGGTGTCCTGGAAGGTGGAGGTCCTCAATTCCCCAATCAAAAGAAAAATGGTGTTGCAATATTTAAAAAAATTAGACCTGACATAACTTTCCTACAAGAAACCCATTGGACTTCACCAGATCAAGCACTATGAGCCCCCTGGGTAGGTTTCCAAACGTCCTCCATACACACACGAAAGACTCGAGGCACTGCGATCCTCCTTCACAAACATCTCCATTATTCTGATTTGGTTGTGGTCATTGACCCGGACAGCAGATATACTCTCCTTGACCTCACTGTTTGGCAAGAATCCCTTCAATTACTTAACATTTATGCCCCCAACGCCCCAAATGTTCAGTTTTATAAATCATTACTTCCTCTACTTCACCTGCATGACGCTCCCCGTAGAATTGTGGGGGGATTTTAATGAGGTTCCTGACCCTATACTTGATTGTGCCCCCAGCCGTACAGCAGCTACAGGTCATACTCACCTCACGGGCGATGCATTTCTCAAGTCTCATTTTAATTTGATTGACGTTTGGCGCTCTCACTACCCGACGGGCCGGGATTTCAAGTTTTATTACAAAAAAAAAGATATTCCACTTATCCTCAGTGTTTTTCCCATGAAAGAGTTTCTGCCAGTCAATGACATTGAGAGCTTCCTTTATTTTAATGAAGTTGGCCTTATTAAAATTATATGTTTTAGCATGCCCCCTATGAATGGGCTAAACTATGTGTTTTTTTTGTGTTTATTTCAAAAGACACCATATTATGGTCACTGTTTCCCAGCTGCTCCCTTACATGAATATTTGAGCATTATATTTTCTTTTTGGATACCAACTGATGAAGCTGCGTTAGCGGCGAAACGCGTTTTGGATGTATCTTTTTATTTTATTTAAGTATTAAATCGTTTTTTATCTGGTGGAAAGCCTGCCTTCCATTTCTTATCCAGTGAAAGGGGTTTGGTGTATCCCTATTTACACCCAGGCGCATATACAGAGCCAGTGAACCCACACAGGCTCTTAACCACGTAAGTGTTGCGACCACTTGGCTTTTATATTTTGTGGTTTACAATGCTGTACTATGGTGTGCGTCTGTTTTATTTCATGTATGGGTCATGCGAGTAACCATTGGTACTTCATGAAGACGGGACGGGGTCATCCCTGAAGAGACCCACTGTGATCATATTGAGCCTATATTGCACAGGCTCCACCATATGTGAGTTTTATTTTTCCACATATCCACCTGATATTTTTATACGGGCATACTGCACCATATATGTGTGTCTTTTTTTCCTTTGCATGTACATTGACCTTCACCTGATTCCATTGGACTGAAGTATATACAGGTTATTATTATTGTGCTGCATTTTTTATCCGCAATATTCTTGGGGTGCACTTCCCCATATTGTGGTGTTTCTTTTTCCTCCCACGGAAGTGGGGTTTCGTACGAGCGCTGTTCTCTATTCCCCATTTTTCACATATATTGCTTTTTGGGTCCTTTGGGATAGACCCTTTTGAGTGCTTAGCTGCTGTACTACTCCAATTCTGTGTCTTTCTTCCCCTCCACCTACTGCCCCTCCAGCGCCCCCTTCCTTTGTATCTATAGTTATCCTCTCTAGTTGGTGTTTTTACCAGTTGTATCATGAAGGTATCATTTAACAGTTTCAGAAACTGGATTCCCTTCACTGAATTACTAGTCCCTCTATCCCAATTAATGTCTGGGTAATTAAAATCTCCAATAACTAAAGTGCTACCCCGATGTGCAGCCTTCCTAATTTGCTCTAACAGTTGTTCTTCCTCATCAATATCTATATTAGGTGTGATACCCTCATACACACAGCACATTACTGTGGAGCTCTGGGATATCCTCATGCACACCACACATTACTGTGGACCTCTGGGATACCCTCATAAAAACCACACGTTACTGTGGAGCTCTGTGATACCCTCACACACACACCGCACATTACTGTGGAGCTTTGTGATACCCTCATACACACCACACATAACTGTGGAGCTCTGGGATATCCTCATACATGTGATGCCACACATTACTGTGGAGCTGTGTAATACCCTCACACACACACTGCACATTACTGTGGAGCTCTGTGATACCCTCATACACATTATCATTACTGTGAAGATATGTGATACCCTCACACACACCACACATTACTGTGGAGCTCTGTGATACCCTCAAACACACCGCGTGACGTCTGCCGCCCTATGCCCTGGTGGTAGACTTCACACAGCGCGCCCTGTGACCTAATTAGCTAGGACTGATGGCTGGCCGGCTCCCGCTGTTTAGGTAAGGTCATGGGGCACGCCAGATGGCCGTCCACCAACTTGCGGTCGGCTGGTTATGTTGACCGACAGGCCCGGGAAGCTAGTCCCTGTTATGCCCGATGGCCAGTTCGGGTCTGTCAATAGGGTTTAGTTCTGGAGACATGCTTGGCAAGTCTATCACCTTTACCCTCAGCTTCTTTAGCAAGGCAGTGGTCGTTTTGGAGGTGTGTTTGGGGTCGTTATCATGTTGGCTTACTGCCTTGCAGCCCACTCTCTGAAGGGAGGGGATCATGCTCTGCTTCAGTATGTCATAGTACATGTTGGCATTCATAGTTCCCTCAATTAACTGTAGCTCCCCAGTGCCGGCAGCACTTATGCAGCCCCAGACCATGACACTCCCACCACCATGCTTGACTGTAGTCAAGACACACTTGTCTTTGTACTCCTCACCTGGTTGCCGCCACTCACGCTTGACACCATCTGAACCAAGTAAGTTTATCTTGGTCTCATCAGACCACAGGACATGGTTCCAGCAAACCGTGTCCTTAGTCTGCTTGTCTTCAGCAAACTGTTTGTGGGCTTTCTTGTGCATCATCTTTTGAAGTCTTCCTTCTGGGACGCAGGGCCAGTGCTAGCACAGGCGGCCGCCTTACTGTCTGGCTTTCTGCCAGTTTGAGGGGGCGGAATTTTTGACCTGCCGCCGGCCGGGGAGAGACCCAGCGCAGCCCAGCACCACCTCCTTCTCACTCTGGCCCAGAGTCTGCCACTATCTTGATCTCCACTAAGATGGCGGCACCTGGGCGGTGGTTCTCCCTAGGCGAGCGGCCGTTGGCAGCATGCAGCTTGGCCGCTCGCCAGGGATGGGAACCACCTTGCGAGAACGCGGCTGGTCAGGTGGTTCCCGGCGAGCGGCCAAGCTGCAGCATGCCAGCGGCTGCTCGCCTTGTGGAGAAGAGAACGCCGTTGGAGCCAGCATAGGGGCAGGTGAGCTGCTGGGGGCAAATGTACCCATACGTGAGCTGGGGGCAAATATACCCATGTGTGAGCTCTGGGGGCAAATATACCCATGTGTGAGCTGGGGCAAATATACCCATGTGTGAGCTGGGGGCAAATATACCCATATGTGAGCTGGGGCAAAAATATCCATATGTGAGCTGCGGGCAAATATATCCATGTGTGAGCTCTGGGGGCAAATATACCCATGTGTGAGCTGGGGGCAAATATACCCATATGTGAGCTGGGGCAAATATATCCATATGTGAGCTGGGGGCAAATATATCCATATGTGAGCAGGGGCAAATATACTCATATGTGAGCTGGGGGAAAATATACCCATGTGTGAGCTGGGGCAAATATACCCATGTGTGAGCTCTGGGGGCAAATAGACCCATGTGTGAGCTAGGGGCAAATAGACCCATATGTGAGCTTGGGGGCAAATATATCCATGTGTGAGCTGGGGCAAATTTACTCATGTGTGAGCTGGGGGCAAATATACCCATGTGTGAGCTCTGGGGCAAATATACCCATGTGTGAGCTGGGGGCAAATATACCCATATGTGAGCTGGGGCAAATATACCCATATGTGAGCTGGGGCAAATATACCCATATGTGAGCTGGGGCAAATATATCCATGTGAGCTGGGGGCAATATATATGTATCTGGGCATGTTCTGGTCTTAGGTCTCTGTGTATATATATATATATATATATGTATCTGGACATGTTCTGGTCTGTATATATGTATCTGAGTGGGCATGATATCGGTGAGTACCAGAAAAAAAGTATTGGTACTTGTACTCAGTCTTAAAGTGGTATCGGTGCAACACTAGAGTGTGTATATATGTATGTGTGTATATATAGAGATTATTATGGCACCTCTATCCTGATTGGGTTGACATGACACGGATGGGGGGGGCACCAAAACGCACCTTCGCCTGACTAGACAAAAATGCTTGCACCGGCCCTGCTGGGACGGCAGCCATGCAGACCAATTTGATGCACTAAAAGGTAAATGTATGTTGCACCAGCGCAACCTATTGTGGAAAATGTAGATGTGATCGCTAGCACTATGGGGAACTGCACACCATCACGCAGTACAAATCTTAACAAAGATACTGGAGAAAGAAAAAAAAATTGCTGCGCTCAATTGGCAAAGATTACCTTTTCAATGCACTCAACTGTAGTCCTTATATTCAATCAATATTGATCATATCACCTCTAAAAGAGACACAATAAACTGTCTTTTTAGTGCAACACTCTTTTATCAAGATTTTTATCTAGAAAAAGGTGCAAAAAATACTCAGAGAGCTACCCTGGCTCTATTATGAAAGTAGATGGACTCTTTACGGCCGTCCTCAGCCCTTTCCCGTACAGGATGTCTGTGATGATTTCTTTAAAAGACAAATATCGACATGGTGTAGTCAAATAAGCCACAAAAACTATAAAATACATATGGTTTCACTCACGTGGTTCTGGGCCTAAGGGAGGCTCTCCATATTCAGCATGCAGTCATTTGTACGGTACAACCGAAACGCCGATAGAAAACTGGTAGGCAGTCGTTTTCTGGAAAAAGATGTATTTAAAATAACCACGTGAGTGAAACCATATGTATTTTATAGCTTTTGTGGCTTATTCGGCCAACACCATGTCGATATTTGTCTTTTAACCTCCCTGGCGGTCCGATTCTGACATATTTTATATGTCGAAATCTGTCCAATTTATTCTGGCCCCCTAGCGGTATAAGTGTGGCTCGGGGGTTAACTTTCAATACTGAAAGTGGTATCCCCGAGCTACACTCGGGCTGATACGTACATGTCCTGCGCTCCCTCGCTGTCCCCGCAGTCACACTGCAGCCGATCGTGATGTCACACTTCCTGGTTCACTCCTCGCGAGAAGAGAACCAGGTAGTGTGACGTCGAGAGCGGCTGGAGGAGACTGCGGGGATCAGCGAGGGAGCGCAGGACATGTAAGTATCCAGGCAGAGTGTGGCTCAGGGATACCGCTTTCGGTACAAAAAGTTAACCGTCAGGGATTAAAGAAATCATCACAGACATCCTGTTCGGGAAAGGGCTGAGGACAGTCGTAAAGAGTCCATCTACTTTCATAATGGAGCCAGTGTGGCTCTCTGTGAGTTTTTTTGCACCTTTTTCTAGATAAAAATCTTGATAAAACAATGTTTCACTAAAAATAAATGTTATTGTGTCTCTTTTAGAGGTGATACGATCAATATTGATTGAATATAGGACTACTGTTGAGTGCATAGAAAAGGTAATCAATGCCAATTGAGCGCTGCACTTATTGTTTTCTTTCTCCAATTTGATACACTGTACGTCGTATGGTCTGAGCACTGACAGGCTGACCACCCCCCAACTCTTCAACCTCTGCAGCAAAACTGGCTTCACTCATACGTCTATTTCCCAAATACAACCTCTGGATATGAGGTTGAGCACTTGCACTCAATTTCTTTGGTCAACAATGGTGAAACCTGTTCTGAGTGAAACCTGTTTTGTTAAACCGCTGTATGGTATTGGCCACCATTGCTGCAGCTCGGTTTCAGGGTCTAGGCAATCTTCTTATAGCCTAGGCCATCTTTATGTAGAGCAGCAATTCTTTTTGCCATGAGGTGACCTGTTGAACTTCCAGTGACCAGTTTGAGAGAGAGCGATAACACCAAATTTAACAAACCTGCTCCCCATTCACACGTGAGACCTTATCACACTGACATGTCACATGACACCGGGGAGGTAAAATGGCTAATTGGGCCCAATTTGGACATTTTCACTTAGGGGTGTACTCATTTTTGTTGCCATCGGTGTTGACATTAATGGCTGTGTGTTGAGTTATTTTGAGGGGACAGCAAATTTACAGTTATACAAGCTGTACACTCACTACTTTACATTGTAGCAAAAGTGTAATTTCTTCAGTGTTGTCACATGAAAAGATATAATAAAAGATTTACTAAAATGTGAGGGGTGTACTTACTTCTGTGAGATACTGTGTGTGTGTATATATATATATATTATATATATATATATATACAGTTGTGTTCAAAATTATTCAACCCCCACTGAAATTGAGTGTTTTGGCCAGTTTGACATTGATTTTGATCATTCAGTCATCTTGCTTACAATTAAATCAAAGAGGCACGTTTAGGTCAGACAAATATAGCATAACATTTATAATGAAATAACCACAAATGTCTTTTCTGTGCTCACATCATTATCAGTTTTATTCAACCCCCAAGTGACATTCAATCTTAGTACTTAGTACAACATCCTTATACAGTTATAACGGCTTTTAAACGTGAAGCATAGCTTGACACAAGTGTCTTGCAGCGATCTACGGGTATCTTCGCCCATTCGTCATGGGCAAAAGCCTCCAGTTCAGTCACATTCTTAGGCTTGCGCACTGCAACTGCTTTCTTTAAGTCCCACCAGAGGTTCTCAATCGGATTTAAGTCTGGAGACTGCGATGGCCACTCCAAAATGTTCCAGCCTTTAATCTGCAACCATGCTCTAGTGGACTTGGAGGTATGCTTGGGATCATTGTCCTGTTGAAAGGTCCAACGTCTCCCAAGCCTCAGGTTTGTGACGGACTGCATCACATTGTCATCCAATATCTCCTGGTACTGAAGAGAAATCATGGTACCTTGCACACGCTGTAGCTTCCCTGTACCTGCAGAAGCAAAACAGCCCCAAAGCATGATTGACCCCCCACCATGCTTCACAGTAGGCAAGGTGTTCTCTTTTTCATTGGCCTTGTTCTTCCTCCTCCAAACATAGCGATGATCCATGGGCCCAAACAGTTCTAATTTTGTTTCATCAGTCCACAGAACACTATCCCAAAACTTCTGTGGTTTGTCCACATGACTTTTGGCATACTGCAGTTGACTCTTCTTATTCTTTGGAGACAGCAAGTGAAAAATTCTATGTTTCATTATAATTACCATAAACCTTTTCCAAGTTTCTTCTTATATATCAAAACCGAAGTAAGAGCTGCGCTACGCCATGGCGGAGACCCCCAAAAAGAATCAATCACAAAACTGTGTTGGTCTTTTCTCAGAAGTCTAGCTTTCCTCGTTAAGCCAGATCTATTTATTAAAATTCACAGAATTTATAGCCAATCAGTGTACAGATACATTACAACATCAAAGTTTAGCCACTCAGTTAACTTACTACCATATATGGTTCACAAGAGACCCTTTTCCCATCTTCCCTCTTCTGCGCACATTTTCCTGCACTGAACATAACAGGAAATCGGCCACAGCTCATATCCTATAGAAGGAACAACGGTCTATGCAGTATTGACACTAACAAAAATGGAGGGGGGGAATTTCACAGCCCATTTTATAAGAACAGGCTTTTTAAGACAAAATATTTATTATATTTACAGGAAATTAAAAACTAACAATTCTTTCCTTTGATCACATATCACCTGTGATCATCTAAAAGATAAACCAAACTTCGGCAATTAAACTAATTAAACCTGGCTACAGTGTCCTTGCCTAAGACCTTTAGATCATTCTAGATGCTCAGAGGGGAAGAAAAAAATTCTGGTATTTACTCTTAAAATACCTCAATACCTTTATAATGTAAAAAAGGGATTCCCCAAGGAGGCCCTTTATGAGCATAAGATACACTTATCTATCTAGATTCACTCTTCCAGCAAACCACTTGGCGCGTAGGCAAAAATACCTAATCTAGACATTAAATAACTATTTATTCCCATTTCTCAAAATATAATTCACCGAACAAGAAAAGTATAATAACTTGAATGTAAAAGTTCATTTATCTAATAAATCAACATGAGTCAGATCTATATCTGTGTGTTTTCCTATGTTCAGCTTCACTCCACAAAACGCATACACACCTGCATCCATACACACACTCAAGAAATACATTCTCATTTTCACAAATCCAATCCTTTCTCACACTTATCTAGGGGATTAAATAAAAAAAATAATATTCCATAATCTAATACCGTAGTCCACAGTGCGAGATCAGGGTATGGTCTTTTTTTTTTTCAACATCCCAGCTTGAGACGCATAATCATTGAATGTCATCAGAGCTCCCACCATAGGGACTCCTGAACAAGCTGTCTCTTTGCGCTGGTTGCTTATTACCTGTGACCTTTGACCGTGACACAAAATGTCCATGATTCGTTCCATATGCAGTCATTGTGACTGTCAGGTTTCTTGATGATGTGATACGGTTTTAGTAACAATAAAGAAAATAAAAAAGAAAAGAAAATATGGTATACCCCGCTAGTCATATACATCCATTCATTCATTGTCACTCTCAAATACACGAAAACAATAAAAATGTTAATTTACACAAGAAGAGACACAGATAATAAATTTTAAAATTTCCCCGCAAAGCCTATCGGCCTCACGCAACGAGAAAAAAAATGATACTACTTCTGACTCATTGTTAGAGAAAAATATATATATACGCAACTTTGGCTCAAAAGGGAAATAGCCGAAGTGCATATTCCACCCATTTTAAATATCAAAAAAAATATTTAATTACTATCCTATTCAGTCTTGTTCGGTGTTTTGAAACAAACCTGGTGTTTCTAAAACACACCAATCCTCAAATGAAATAAAAAAAAAATAAAAACAGCATTAATTTTACCGAATCAGAACTTTCCATTTACCACTATATATGTCATGAAACGCATTTATGCAAATGCATTAAATTATATGTTCCTAAATACGTTAATTAACTCTAATTTTAATTGGATGTGATCTTCAATAATCCTAAATGTGTCAGGGAATTTTGAACAATATTGATTGTAACCAAACAACAAAAATAATAAAATATAAAATAATAAAAGACACAAAATAATTATCACTTAGACGACAACACAAAGATAATCCATCAGCATATAAAAATACATTATCTTCTTTCTATGTCTTCTGTCTTATTGGTTGAAAATAACATTTTTGTAAAACTGACATGTCTTAAGTTTTATTTCCAAATCAATGATCTTCTTTAATCACATGATTTATTGATGAGTTGTCGATAAACTAGAATGTTTTATTGCCTGGTGTCTGATAATTCCTTATTATCCGGTTGATGTAACATTGCAATGTGAAATGATAATGTGTTTGAGTAAATTTCCTTCAATTCCAACAGCTTTATCAATATTGGTATCACATAATCTTCCATCTAGCTTGATCAAAGTTGGCATGCATGGGTAATTTTCACCTAAAGTAAGAACTTGGGAAAAAAATGTATTATTAACCTGTCAAAAACTTTAAAATTCATATGGTTAAAATACTTTTAAAATGGAGAAAAAAAAATGCAACACATTTTTGGACACAAAGAAAAAGAGTGGTCATGAGAGAGAAAAAATGGAGGAGAGGAGGGGTCATGAGAGAGACAACACGGAGGAGAGGAGGGGTCATGAGAGAGACAAAATGGAGGAGAGGAGGGGTCATGAGAGAGACAACACGGAGGAGAGGAGGGGTCATGAGAGAGACAAAATGGAGGAGAGGAAAAGAATGTGAACTTCAATTCAAATAAAAAAACACAACAAAAATATCATGAACTGGGAAAGAAAGTATAGAAGGGCATGTTTAAAACTTGACGCGTTAATTAGCACAAAGTTCACAGAGGAAACTCAGAGAAAAAAATTCTTAATAAACCTCAATAATCTTTATTAAAGATATTGGTTAAAAACAAACATTCAAACGTGATGTGTTTGTGCAGCTATTTTACAACCTGTTTTATTCCCTCCAAGAATATTCAATGGGGGCACAGTTATACATTTTTTGCACTTCACACCAAAAGACAAAAACATCAGACAGCAAAAAATAAAATTAGACATCTGGCTACCACTGCAGAAAAAGAAAACAATCAAACAATACTCAGATACCAAACTACAACCTTCCATCTCCCTTAGTCAACTAAAATAAAACAAAAAAAAAAAACACCTTCTCTCATTTGAAATCTGCCTAAATTCCTTTGTACAGCGCTACTAAACCTGTAGGCGCTTTCATTTAAACTTTCACTCAAATCCTTCAGCTTTATATCACTTCATCCTCTTAGATTCCAAACAACTAAACATGAACCTACATATATATATTCCATTATACAAGTTACAAAACTGTAAATGATCTCAGTCAGCCATTTTGGCAAAACATATAACCTATATTAAGGTGTGGTCAATCCCTTAGTGCTGGACTCAAACATAGACCAGAGGAAAATAACCGACCACGCCTCTCTTGGGAAAATGTATAACTTTGAGCCCATCACCTTGATACACTAATTTTTTTATATATATCATACATCAATTTATAATCCATTTACAGTAAATCCAGCTCCCATAATTACTTTCTTTTGTTCCACGTCTGTACGCACGCAGAAGCACTCAAGCACTCAAACCGCGCCCAATTCCACAACAGTTACAGTTACAGTTTTATAAAACACTAACAGCTCCAGAATTCAACTGCTACTACAGTCATTCAAGGCATTAGACACATGTCATTTGTATATACTGTTCAATTATCCCAAATAGATACTCACAGAACAACAAAAATAACTACATATTCCATTATCCAACTTGCACTGCTAAAAGACTACTAGTATTCAAAGAAAAAAAATCCTTATACAAACACATAATAACATTATACATTACAAATAAAAAGGTTTTTTTAATAAAAAAAGAACAAAGCGAGAAAAAAATGAATGTATGAGAAAGAGAAAAAAAGTTAGCAGGCGCTTTTGAAAGTCACTGTAAAAGTTAAGCCCTATTGTCTCCATTTCCTGTGCCTTTTTTTTTTTTTCTACACGAGGCAAGGCAGTAAAGACACAGAAACAAAGCAACCTGGTTTAAGAGAAGCAGTCCCTATACATAAATTACATATAAAAAACATAATATCAAAACTACGAAATACAAAATATCAAAGATAAACACATACATTAATAGTTAGTAAAGACAAACATTTAAATAAACAGACGCAATCAATGGCAAGAAACAAAATAAAATATAAAACAAAAACAAACATGCAATCTGAAAAAAAAAAACAGTTAGCAAATCCTTTAGAATCAGCGCGCAAACACATGCAGCAAAAAAATAAAGAAAAAAATGGCAGCAGCGCGCAAGAAAATAAAAAATAAAAAATTAAGAGGAAAAAGAAAAAACTGTCTCTCAATGGGAGATAAAATTATTTGATATATAAGAAGAAATCAAAATCTAATCAATTAAAATAAAATGCTACGAGCCAGAACTCCAGAACACAAAAGAGCTACACTATGGACACAAAGACAAACACATTTACTCAACGCTAGAAACATCTTTCAGTTTCCCGGGTGAGTGACATAACGAATACTCAGCACCAGAACCATGGGCGTCCACAGCATAGGGCAAGGGGGGGCACTCGCCCCCCCCTGGATCAACAGGCTTAAATTATAATTTATTCACTTCACACTGCAGTTCCTGGGCTCTCCACTAGGCTGCACCAGCGTCACATCCCCACTCCACCTCCAATCCACCTCGTGCTCTCCCTCACTTTGCATGCTGGGAGAGGCAGGGCTGCGATGCAGCTGCTACTATGGGCCACAGGAAAAAAGGTAATGATTGTCAAATAAATACTTTTTTATTAAGCTTGATGCCAGTGTCTTTATTTATGAGAGTTTACAGAGTTTACAATCTAAGAGTAGAGAAAGATTGTAATCTCTGGAGCAGGGTCCTTTCTCCTCTTAGATTGTAGGCCCTGGAGCAGGATCCCTTCTTAGGACACTCCTCTTAGATTGTAAGCTCTGGAGCAGAGGGGACCCTGCGAGAGGACACTGCTCCAGAGCTTACAATAGTTCTCTTAGATTGTAAATTCTTGAGCAGGGTCTCCTCTTAGATTGTGAGCTCTTGAGCAGGGTCCCCTCTCTTAGATTGCAAGCTCTGGAGCAGAGTCCCCTCTCCTCTTAGATTGTAAGCTCTGGAGCAGGGTCCCCTCTCCTCTTAGATTGTAAGCTCTGGGGCAGGGTCCCCTCTCCTCTTAGATTGTAAGCTCTGGGGCAGGGTCCTCTCTCCTCTTAGATTGTAACCTCTGGGGCAGGGTCCCCTCTCTTAGATTGTAAGCTCTGGAGCAGGGTCCCCTCTCCTCTTAGATTGTAAGCTCTGGGGCAGGGTCCTCTCTCCTCTTAGATTGTAAGCTCTGGAGCAGGGTCCCCTCTCCTCTTAGATTGTAAGCTCTGGGGCAGGGTCCCCTCTCCTCTTAGATTGTAAGCTCTGGGGCAGGGTCCTCTCTCCTCTTAGATTGTAAGCTCTGGAGCAGGGTCCCCTCTCCTCTTAGATTGTAAGCTCTGGGGCAGGGTCCCCTCTCCTCTTAGATTGTAAGCTCTGGGGCAGGGTCCTCTCTCCTCTTAGATTGTAACCTCTGGGGCAGGGTCCCCTCTCTTAGATTGTAAGCTCTGGAGCAGGGTCCCCTCTCCTCTTAGATTGTAAGCTCTGGGGCAGGGTCTCCTCTCCTCTTAGATTGTAAGCTCTGGGGCAGGGTCCTAAGAGGAGAGGGGACCCTGCTCAAGAGCATACAATCTAAGAGACGCTTGAGGAGAGGAGGGGTGTGTGTGTGTGCAGGGAAGGTGAGTGTGTATAAATTATATATATATATTATATATATATATATATATATATATATATATATATATACACACACACACAGTATGTGTGTGTATGTATATATATTTATATTTGGAGTGGGGAGCCTGGTGTGTGTCACTATCTGTGTGTGGGGGGGGGGGTCATGGTTTGTGTACACAGAGATGGCCTTAAAAACACTTCCCTTAGTGCCTTGATCCTGGGTGTGTGATTGGTGTGGTGCATTGAATGGCATTAACAGACTAGAAAATGCAACTCTGATCAGACGCTTACACCTTTTATTCTTCAATTAGACTTGCATCATGTTTCGCAGCCTTTGTATTAATACGCATTATTTTATGACTGTCCCCTTCATGACATTGTCAAAACGGCAGAATATGGATGCCATTAAAATTTTGCCCCCCCCTGTAAAAATTTCTGCGGACGCCCATGACCAGAACTTCATCAGGGTACATCACCATAACGAGTGAGTCACCGCTCATTAACAGTTCTCTATCAGGGGAGTTAAGATAAACAAACAATAAACAAAGAAAAACAAACAGAGCGTCCTACAACAACACAGTGGCTCTCACAGGCAGCCTCCCCATGGAAGCAAAGATTCTTTTATCTATATAGGCAATTGTTTAACATGAAATAAATCATATCAGACAATTGAATTAGTAAATCCCACTTTTGACACCAACTGAAAAATTCTATGTTTCATTATAATTACCATAAACCTTTTCCAAGTTTCTTCTTATATATCAAAACCGAAGTAAGAGCTGCGCTACGCCATGGCGGAGCGTGGCAAGGTGTTCTTTTTTTCATTGGCCTTGTTCTTCCTCCTCCAAACATAGCGATGATCCATGGGCCCAAACAGTTCTAATTTTGTTTCATCAGTCCACAGAACACTATCCCAAAACTTCTGTGGTTTGTCCACATGACTTTTGGCATACTGCAGTTGACTCTTCTTATTCTTTGGAGACAGCAAGTGAAAAATTCTATGTTTCATTATAATTACCATAAACCTTTTCCAAGTTTCTTCTTATATATCAAAACCGAAGTAAGAGCTGCGCTACGCCATGGCGGAGACCCACAAAAAGAATCAATCACAAAACTGTGTTGGTTTTTTCTCAGAAGTCTAGCTTTCCTCGTTAAGCCAGATCTATTTATTAAAATTCACAGAATTTATAGCCAATCAGTGTACAGATACATTACAACATCAAAGTTTAGCCACTCAGTTAACTTACTACCATATATGGTTCACAAGAGACCCTTTTCCCATCTTCCCGCTTCTGCGCACATTTTCCTGCACTGAACATAACAGGAAATCGGCCAC
This sequence comes from Leptobrachium leishanense, assembly GCA_009667805.1. Lineage (NCBI taxonomy): Eukaryota > Metazoa > Chordata > Amphibia > Anura > Megophryidae > Leptobrachium > Leptobrachium leishanense. Next base: position 213,968,785 of record CM019067.1, on the reverse strand, counting down.
AGCTCATATCCTATAGAAGGAACAACGGTCTATGCAGTATTGACACTAACAAAAATGGAGGGGGGGGATTTCACAGCCCATTTTATAAGAACAGGCTTTTTAAGACAAAATATTTATTATATTTACAGGAAATTAAAATCTAACAGCAAGGGGGTGTGCCTGGGAGTTCTGGCATCTTCAGTACCCACATCTGACAAATCTTTTCTAAGTTCCTCAGCAGTCACACGGGGACTTTTCTCCACTCTACGCTTTAGGTAGTGCACAGCAATTGAAGTCAGCATCTTCTTTCTGCCACGACCAGGTAGCGTTTCAACAGTGCCCTGTGCCTTGAATATGCGAATGATGCTTCCTATGGTGTCTCTTGGTATGTTTAACATCTTTGCAATCTTCTTACAGCCATTGCCCTTCCTGTGAAGAGTAATCACCTCTTCTCTTGTCTTCCTGGACCATTCTCTTGACTTCACCATGTTTGTAACCACACCAGTAAATGTCTAGAAGGAGCTGAGTATCACAGTCATTTTAAAGCTGCCTAATTGGTGCTTATTATGCTTTATTGCTGCTCTGTGACATCCACAGGTGTTTTCAATACCTGATTGAAAACACTTGAATGAACCTCTGTTCTTCAGAGTGGTAGTCTTTAAGGGGTTGAATAATTGTGTCAATGAAGAATTCACAAAAGAAACATTTACTACTGTATTACAAAACCAATTGATGTCATTTTAGTTGCATATGGTTCTTTAAAAAGTCCTTGTAGGATTTCATTCTGAATACAATTACAAATGTACACTAAATTCCCTAAAACCCTTTACAGCATTGGGGGTTGAATAATTTTGAACACAACTGTATATATACATTCATGGCCAAAATTGTTGGCACCCCAGACATTTTTCCAGAAAATCAAGTATTTCTCACAGAAAAGTATTGCAGTAACACATGTTTTGCTATACACATGTTTATTCCCTTTGTGTGTATTGGAACAAAACAAATAAAGGGAGGAAAAAAAGCATATTGGACATAAAGTCACACAAAACTCCAAAAATGGGCTGGACAAAATTCTTGGCACCCTTTCAAAATTGTGGATAAATAAGATTGTTTCAAGCATATGATGCTCCTGTAAACTCACCTGGGGCAAGTATCAGGTGTGGGCAATATAAAAATCACACCTGAAAGCAGATAAAAAGGAGAGAAGTTCACTTAGTCTTTGCATTGTGTGTCTGTGTGTGCGCCACACTAAGCATGGACAACAGAAAGAGGAGAAGCGAACTGTCTGAGGACTTGAGAACCAAAATTGTGGAAAAATATCAACAATCTCAAGGTTACAAGTCCATCTCCAGAGATCTAGATTTGCCTTTTGTCCACAGTGCGCAACATTATCAAGAAGTTTGCAACCCATGGCACTGTACCTAATCTCTCTGTGGGTGGACGGAAGAAAAATATTGATGAAAGGTTTCAACGCAGGATAGTCCGGATGGTGGATAAGCAGCCCCAAACAAGTTCCAAAGAAATTCAAGCTGTCCTGCAGGCTCAGGGAGCATCATTGTCAGCGCGAACTATCCGTCAACATTTAAATTAAATGAAACGCTATAGCAGGAGACCCAGGAGGTCCCCACTGCTGACACAGAGACATAAAAAAGCAAGACTACAGTTTGCCAAAATGTACTTGAGTAAGCCAAAATCCTTCTGGGAAAACGTCTTGTGGACAGATGAGACCAAGATAGAGCTTTTTGGTAAAGCACATCATTCTACTGTTTACCAAAAACGGAATGAGGCCTACAAAGAAAAGAACACAGTACCTATAGTGAAATATGGTGGAGGTTCAATGATGCTTTGGGGTTGTTTTGCTGTCTCTGGCACTGTGTGCCTTGAATGTGTGCAAGGCATCATGAAATCTGAGGATTACCAAAGGATTTTGGGTGGCACTGTAGAGCCCAGTATCAGAAAGCTGGGTTTGCGTCCGAGATCTTGGGTCTTCCAGCAGGACTATGACCCCAAACATAGGTCAAAAAGCACCCAGAAATGGATGGCAACAAAGCGCTGGAGAGTTCTGAAGTGGCCAGCAATGTGTCCAGATCTAAATCCCATTGAACACCTGTGGAGAGATCTTAAAATTGCTGTTGGGAAAAGGTGCCCTTCCAATAAGAGATCTGGAACAGTTTGCAAAGGAAGAGTGGTCCAAAATACCGGGTGAGAGGTGTAAGAAGCCTATTGATGGTTATAGGAAGCGACTGATTTCAGTTATTTTTTCCAAAGGGTGTACAACCAAATATTAAGTTAAGGGTGCCAAGAATTTTGTCCAGCCCCTTTTTGGAGTTTTGTGTGACATTATGTCCAATTTTCTTTTTTTCCTCCTTTTTTTGTTTTGTTCCAATACACACAAAGGGAATAAACATGTGTATAGCAAAACATGTGTTACTGCAATACTTGTCTATGATAAATACTTGATTTTCGGGAAAAATGTCTGGGGTGCCAACAATTTCGGCCATGACTGTATACTCAGGGAGTGAGGTATTAAAGTCACATACATTTTTATTTTAAAAGATGTGACGGTACAATAAAGGGGAAAAAATATAAAACTGTTAAAACAGCCAGACATAAAAGAATATATAAGGGAAAGATCAGGGGTCACGTCCTGGGAAAAAAGGGAGGGAACTCACCCAAGAATTCCACCTCCCCCATTACGCGTAGAGAAAAGAAAAGCATATATATATACACACACACCCGAGAGTCATGTATAACCATGCACAGACCCCCAGAATTGAATATACCCAGGCACAGACCCCCCAGAGTTGAATATACCCAGGCACAGACCCCCCAAAATTGAATATACCCAGGCACAGACCCCCCAAAATTTAATATAGCCAGGTACAGATCCCCAGAATTAATTATAGCCAGGTACAGACCCCAAGACTTAATTATAGCCAAACACATGCTCCCAGAATTAGTTATACCCAGGCAGGGACCCCCCAGAATTAATTATAGCCAGGCAGGGACCCCCAGAATTAATTATAACCAGGCACATTCCCCCAGAATTAATTATAGCCAGGCAGGTACCCCCAGAATTAATTATAACCAGGCAGGGACCCCCAGAATTAATTATAACCAGGCACATTCCCCCAGAATTAATTATAGCCAGGCAGGGACCCCCAGAATTAATAATAGCAAGGCAGTGACCCCCAGAATTAATTATAGCCAGACACATGCCCCCATAACTAATTATAGCCAGGCAGGGACCCCCAGAATTAATTATAACCAGACACATGCCGCATAATTAATTATAGTCAGACAGGGACCCCCAGAATTAATTATAGCCAGGCGGGGACCCCCAGAATTAATTATACCCAGGCAGGGACCCCCTGAATTAATTATAACCAGGCACATGCCCCAGAATTAATTATAACAAGGCACATGCCCCCAGAATTAATTATAACCAGGCACATGCCCCCAGAGTTAATTCTAGCCAGGCAGGGACCCCCAGAATTAATTATAGCCAGGCGGGGACCCCCAGAATTAATTATAACCAGGCACATGCCCCCAGAATTAATTATAGCCAGATGGGGACCCCCAGAATTAATTATAGTCAGGCACATGTTGCAGAATTAATTATAGCCAGACACATGCCCCCAGAGTTAATTATAGCCAGGCAGGGACCCCCAGAATTAATTATAGCCAGGCGGGGACCCCCAGAATTAATTATAACCAGGCACATGCCCCCAGAATTAATTATAGCCAGGCAGAGACCCCCAGAATTAATTATAACCAGGCACATGCCCCCAGAATTAATTATAGCCAGGCAGGGACCCTGAGAATTAATTATAACCAGGCACATGCCCCCAGAAATAATTATAGAAAGGCAGGGACCCCCAGAATTAATTATAACCAGGCACATGCCGCAGAATTAATTCTAGCCAGACAGGGACCCCCAAAATTAATTATAGCCAGGCAGGAACCCCCAGAATTAATTATAACCAGGCACATGCTCCAGAATTAATTATAGCCAGGCAGGGACCCCCAGAATTAATTATAGCCAGACACATGCCCCCCAAAATTAATTATAGCCATGCAGGGACCCCCAGAATTAATTAGAACCAGGCACATGCAGCAGAATTAATTATAGCCAGACTAGGACCCCCAGAATTAATTATAACCAGGCAGGGACCGCCAGAATTAATTATAACCAGACACATGCCCCCAGAATTAATTATAGCCCGGCAGTGACCCCCAGAATTGATTATAACCAGGGACATGCCCCCAGAATTAATTATAGCCAGGCACAGAACCCCAGAATTATACTTACCCAGCCTCAGGACCGCGTGTACGCTCCTGCACACGTTCACCTCCTCAGCCCTCTGAAGGCTGTGACGCGCTCACGAGCTCTCAGCTGTAGGCCGCGTCCCAGCCTTCAGAGGGCTGAGAAGGTGGCTGCGCGAGGGCTCACGCAGCGCTCTGGGGAACACGGCCAGTCGAGCGGCTGCTAGCGGAATGCTGTTAATGCATTCCGCTAGCAGCCCCGGCTGCCCACAGCAGGAACCTGCACGTTCCCGTTGCGGGAGAAGTGCGGGAATGCCATTCCCACGCGTTCCCGCAGGACTCGAGCCCTGGGAAAGATAATAAATAGTTGGCTGTCAAGTCCATCAATCCCTATATTGGATGTACATACTGTCTTAGGGGGACACTATAGCGCGGTCCTCTAGGGCAATTATGGCACGGAAACAGTCTCTTTATACAGTTCGGAGTTTTTATTTCATCACTCCAGCAAACAAACCAAATATAACAGAAAACAAAGCCTAACTGGTCTGAGTGCCGACTAAACAATAAAACGTCCCTCACTACCTTGGGAAAATAACCAAAAGAAATACCAGCTTTTTGAAGTCCTCGTTCCAAGCTGCCAAACCAGAGTTCCACCGTTCTCGGTTTGTGTGTGTGTGTTTGTCTGTCTCTCTCTTAATCTCAATCTCCTTGCTTCCTCTCACTGTTTCCTCATACCCAGGAAACCTTTAAGTGCATTTAACCCTTTCGCTGCGGAGGACGCGCTCAGCGCATCCACCCGCAGGTAGGGTTGCGTGCGGAGGAAGCGCTGAGCGCGTCCTCCCTTTGCGGTCAGCGATCGGCCGGATTCCGGCCGATCGCTGTGCCCCCCGGTGCGGGCTGACATCCTCAATATCAGCCCAGCACCCGGGACTGCCTCCAGCACCATTAGATGTCATCGCGGCGGCGCAATGACATCTAATTCAGGCGCCCCCCCGCGTGTGCGGAGGAGGCGCCTGAAAGGGAGGTGGGAGGTCCTTCAGACCTCTCTCCCTCCCGATCGCCGGCTGTCACAGGGTTAAGGCAGGCACGGTTTGGAAGTGCACAGCCTGCCCTTCCAAACCGTGCGTGCCATTAACCCCTTGGGTGCCAGATCACGATTCGGCGCCGAAAAGTGCCAATTCGTGATCCTCTCCCGGAGCTGGCCGACATCTTGGATGTCGGCCAAGCTTCCTGGAATGCCCCCTGAGGACTGGCGTCATCGTGCATAGCACGATGACGCCAGTCCTGGAGTTTACTCCTAACTGCACCAATGGTGGAGATAGGGGGTTCCCATGAACCCCCTATCTCTCGATCCGTGGCAGCTAGGGGTTAATGTTTGGTACTGTTGGATCGGCCAGAGCATGGCCTTTCCAACGATAACAAACATGACCATGAAAAAGTTTTTAGAAAAAAATTAAAATTAAAAATAAAAATAAAAAAATATTTTAAAAACAAATTATAAAAAAATAAACAAGTTTTTTTTCTTTTTTTTGGTTTGTTAATGCAGCAATATTGTTCCCATTTCAATTATAATGTGAACAATGATGCTGCACTAACGATTTTTGTATGCGGTGCGTTTGTTAAAAATCGTGTAATTTTCCCCAAAAAAAATGTAACGAGACTCCATTTCTAATTTTTTTAACAAGCGCTCCACATACAAAATATAAGTGCAATTGCTCGCATGTTAAAATGTGAAAAAAAACACTTTACACGTAAATTATTGAAGATTCCTATTTTATTGTATTTTTTGTTATAATATACAGACAGGACACGACGTATACATATAATAATGATATATTATGAATCTGCCGAGTCTGACGGAAAGAACGATATATAATATGTCTGGGTCATATACTAAAATAAGCCTTCAAAACACGTTTAAACATGATGAGCGAAACAGGTAAAAATTAGCTCAGCACAGAGGCGTGAAACGCCTCAGCAGCGAAAGGGTTAATTAGCAGGTGGGGGAAACCTTGCAGCACAGGGGAACAATTTAAAACACATATTTTCCTCCCAGGTTCAAACAGCCCAATGCCCTCTCTCAAATACAGGGGGAATATACACACCATCGCACACAATTCTGCTCACCTTATCACATATCCCCCCCCCCAGCTCAGACCCATCGGGGCGAGCGGCCTTAGACCAGAGGCAATGAACTCTGGAGAGGCCATCGGCATTACCTTGGCCTGTACCAGCCCGGTGCTCCATCGAGAACCGAAAGGGTTGGAGTTTAAGAAACCATCTGGTCACTGCCATTCTTTTCTTTGTTTTGCCTCATCCTTGTCAACGGCGCATGGTCAGTGATCAGCAAAAACTGCCTCCCTAGCAGGTAATATTTCAAAGTCTCTAGAGACCACTTAATTGCTAGGCACTCTTTCTCAACTACGGAGTATCTCAGCTCATGAGAATCCAACTTCTGGCTCAGGTACATGACTGGATATTCCTCTACTCCATGCACCTGAGAGAGAACAGCACCCAAACCCACATCTCACGCATCTGCTTGTACGACAAATTGCTTTGAGAAATCCGGAGCTACCAGAATAGGGCTAGCACACAAAGCTTCTTTCAGGATCTGAAAGGTCTGTTCTGCCTCCGGGGTCTACTTGACCATGATGGGGCTTTTAGCTCTAGTGAGCTCTGTCAAAGGGCTGGCAAGGGTAGCAAAATTGGGAATGAACTGACGATAATATCCAGTTAAACCCAAGAATGCTCTCACTTCTTGGTGACAGGACGTGGCCAATTGGCAATGGCATCCACCTTACTTTGCTGGGGTTTGAGGAGCCCGTGACCAATTGTATATCCCAGATATGTGGCCTCTTCCAAACCCAAAGAGCACTTAGCAGGGTTAGCAGTTAGACCGGCAGCCTGGATACTATCCACTACTGCCTGAACCCTAGACAGATGTGTTTCCCATTCCTCAAAGTGAATCACTACATCGTCAAGGTATGCAGCTGCATACTTCTGATGGGGCCTCAGTATCCTATCCATCATACGCTGGAAGGTGGCTGGAGCACCATGCAACCCAAATGGCAATACTTTGTACTAGAATAACCCCTCAGGGGTAGAAAAGGCTGTCTTTCCCTTAGCGCTCTCTGCCAAGGGAACCTGCCAATAGCCCTGAGTCAAATCCATTGTGCTCAGGTATCTGGCTCTACTCAACCTCTCAATAAGCTCATCAACCCGAGGCATAGGGTAGGCTTTAAACTTTGATATATCATTCAGCTAACGGAAGTCGTTACAAAACCGTATTTCCCCATTCCGCTTAGGCACCAACACAATTGGGTTGTTCCATATACGTTGTGACACTTCTATAACTCCCAACTCGAGCATCTTTTTCATCTCTGTGCTAACTGCCTCCCTTCTAGTCTCTGGGATCCTGTAAGGTTTTTGGTTGATCTTTACAGGCTCCGTAATGATATCATGGGTGATAACATGCATTTTTCCTGGTACTGGGGAAAACACATCCCTGTTTTTAGACACAAACTCCTTCACCTCCTGAAAACAAATAAAGTAAAATAAATGGGGAAGCGCTAATCAGTCCTAATACATATAGCACACACACCTAAGACAAGTATATCAAATAAGATGGAACTAGCTGTCTAGTCACTAGGGATGAGCCGAACACCCCCGAGTTCGGTTCGTATTCGAACCCAAACTTTCCAAATGTTCGAATCCGAACCCGAACTCGAACTCTATACAAGTCAATGGGGCTGAAAATTCAGTTTTTAGAGTGCCCTCCAAGAGGGCATATATGCTAGATATTTGCCATAAAAGGTGTATGGGGGTCTGTGTAGTGCCCTGGGGACAGGAAACAAGGACAAAAAGTTTTTTAAAAAAAGTTTTTAAAGGGACAGTGAGTTTTCCATGATATAAAGGGTTAAAAATAAAAACGAAAAATTCCTTCAAATATCGTGCCTAGGAGGTCCCCATAACCTGCCCGTGAAGTGGCGGTTTTCTAGGATATATAGAAATATGTAAAAAACAAATATTGTGCTTTTAGTGCCAGGCCAGCAAGTACATTCATACAGTAATCCCTCTGTGGTATTGTGGAAGAATGCAGGGGTGGACCATGTGGTCCTATTATATTAAAAAGATATGAATCTGGTAAAGGCGTCAGTGCACCCAGATATTGTGCTTTTGGTGCCAGACTGCCAGGCCAGCAAGTATCATCATACAGTAACCCCTCTGTAGTATTGTGGAAGAATGCAGGGGTGGACCTTGCGGTCCTATATTAAAAAGATATGCATCTGGGGGGCGTGGCCGGCTACCAACGGGAGCAGACGTGCCTTGGTGGAGCTCCGCACGTCTGCCGCTCTTAGGGACCTTTAGCTGACTCTTTTCGTGGGACATTTTTATTTTGAGGTGCTGTAGTAGCTGGCCACCGGAGTTACACCATCCGGAGCCCGCTTTGTCCCCCCTCCGGACCAGAGACGTGACATTCTGAGCTTCTGCTCCCTGCCAGGCTTATCGTCGGCCATCTTGGGGCCTAGTCTTCAGCTTGAGTGCAGCCTGACCCTCCGTCAGCACCCTTTACCTGGGTACACGTTTTCTGTGAGCCGTGGGGATGGAGGGCCCCCATCTTCCTGCTGCGGTTGCTGGACCCACAGCAGAGATGACCGGGGACGGTACGGCCTGGCGACGGCCAGCTTGCCCACCCCCCACCAGAAATTTGGGAGCTGTACTGGAGGACCTCGAGGCTTGCCTAGAGTCTATGGCCGGGGACGATGCCGAGAGCCCGCTTACACGCGGCACATGGCACCGTCTGATGGCAGTGCTGAGGCTGGATCAGCAGGCGGAGGTATTGGATGGAGCTGCGCAGATGGACGGATCCTCGGCTGACCGCGTGGATGACGTTCCCGGGATGGAGGCTGGGACCCCGGAGCAAAACGACGGAGAGGTGCCGCTGAGTAACGAGACCGACGGGATGATGGGACCCCTGGCTGCTGGTCGCCCTTCCTTCTTCAGTCTCCGCTCCGGGGCTACATGATGAGGACACGCTGCAGCCGGACGGGGGGATCTTGCCCACCACGTGCTCCCTTGCGCAACCTAAGCTGCGGTTGGTCGGAAGGCTTCCTGTTGGCAGGCTGGTGCGCCTATCCTGGCCCTATGACACGGCCCCCATTGCAGGTAGGGTGACCTTGAGGAAACACGTCCGACGCAGCCTTTTGAAGATGCCCCAGCTTGAAGGTGCTGAACGCCCAGTCTTGCCTGGCCTGCTGTGCGTCATACTGCCTGCATGGTGTCAGATGCCGTTTCGGGACACCGGCTGAGATCAATCTTAGAACTTTTCTTTTATGAGTCGCTCTATTTTTTTTATTTTATTATTATTTTTCTTCTGGACTCTCTGCCTTTCTTGGCAGATTCAGTGGACTTACCTGTAGATGTCTACAGACTGGGGACGCCTTTTGATTTTCTAGAGGCACTTTTTGCTGACCGTTATTACGATCGCCCGCTTTCTCCCAGATGAGACCTTTGTTTTGATGTCTATACTTTTTGTGTCTTTTAGTTTTCCCTTTTTTCTACTTTTTTCTTCCGCTGAGGACTCTTTATCACCCCCCCTTTTTTTTTCCTCTTCTTATTTCGGGTATATTTCTCGGCGACCGCCACTGCGGCCTGGTGCCCTGCTGGCCTCCCGAGTAACCGGGCCTGGTGCTAATTGTTTCCCACGGCCTCCCGTTGGTCCTCAGACTCATGGGACAGTGCCGGGGACAGCACAATTTTGGCCTTTGCCATCCCCCCTGACATTTTTCCTTTCCCCATTTTAGCAGATGTTTCAAACGACTATCCCATTTTTTAAAAAAAATATGCTTATTCTGTGATTTCGCTGACGCGTCTTATAGTTCAATGTGTATTGTCTATTTAGATGAGACCCCCCCATTTGGGGATGTTTTTGATAATATGTCATGGCCCTGTGAGGCCGTTTTTCGAAGAGGATGTTTTCAAGGCCCTGCGAGGCCTTCTTTGTTGGTTGCTATACGACCTTTTTTATATAATAAAAAAATTAAAATACAAAAAAAGGAATAGAAAAAAAAAATATGTTTCATGCCAAAAAAAAAAAAAAAAAAGATATGCATCTGGTAATGGGCGTCAGTGCACCCAGATATTGTGCTTTTGGTGACAGGCCAGCAAGTGCATTCATACAGTAACCCCTCTGTGGTATTGTGGAAGAATGCAGGGGTGGACCATGTGGTCCTATATTAAAAAGATATGCATCTGGTAAAGGCGTTAGTGCACCCAGATATTGTGCAACATGAGTGCCAGTTATTTGTGTGTCATCACTGGCAACCCCTTCCTCTAGGTTGATTATATGATTATACTCCCTTCCTCAACCTCAGAGATTGAATCCGAGCACTGTACTTGCTGCGCATCCTCAAGCAGCATGTCACTGTCATTGTAGTCAAACAATTCAGCTGACTCCTCCGTGTGTGATAGCGAGGCTACGGCAGGAGTAGCTGTGGACATGAAGGCTGCATTAGATGCTTTGGCAGCTGAGGTGGACTGTAAAGCACTACAAGCCTGGCTGGCAGAGGACTCGGAGGATGAGGATGGCCTGGTTAGCCAATCCACCAAATCCTCTGTATGTTGCTGCTGCTTAAGAAGATGGCTAGCACCAGTTAGAAAGGACAAGCATGCCCCTGCAGAGGATGCACCACGTCCACCACGACCAGAGGCACAGCCTCCCGACACAGGGGCTGCTTGCCCTCTTATCTGTGTCTGGGAGCGTCTGCCTGTCCTTTTTGTTCTTTCAGACATGGTGAGTGATATATAGATTAAATATATACAGAACTCTGATTCAACTCTGGTATAAAGATTAAAGATTTACAGAACTCTGGTATAACTCAGTGAGACACCCTGATAGCTGGCAGCCAGTGACAAGACACAGATTACAATTCCCTCCTATAAATCAGTGTGACCCCCTGATGGGTGGCAGTGAGAAGTCACAGATTACAATTCGCATAAATCTGATAGAAGTATGTGGGACACCCTGATGGGTGGCAGTGAGAAGCCACAGATTACAAGTCTCAGAAACCTCCTATAAATCAGTGTGACCCCCTGATGGGTGGCAGTGAGAAGCCACAGATTACAAATCTCAGAAACCTCCTATACATCAGTGTGACCCCCTGATGGGTGGCAGTGAGAAGCCACAGATTACAAGTCTCAGAAACCTCCTATAAATCAGTGAGACCCCCTGATGGGTGGCAACCAGTGAGAACACACGGATTATAACAATTCCCAAATATTTTGTAGAAATTAGTGACCCCCAAAATACTTGCTGGCAGTGAGAAGAGACAGATCACCTCAATTCCCAAATATTTTGTAGAAATTTGTGACCCCCAAAATACTGCGTGGCACTGGCTGTGTGACAAGACACAGATCACCTCAATTCCCAAATGTTTTGTAGAAATTAGTGACCCCCAAAATACTTGCTGGCAGTGACAAGACACAGAAGATCACCTCAATTCCCAAATGTTTTGTAGAAATTAGTGACCCCCAAAATACTTGCTGGCAGTGACAAGACACACATCACCTCAATTCCCAGATATTTGGTAGAAATTAGACCCCCCCCAGTAGCGTGGCAGTAAGAACACACAACAGCAATCTCCTATGAAATCTCCTCTCAAATGTGTGCAGAAGCGCTGCGTGGAAACCTTATATAGTGCGCTGCAGGACTTAGCTCTGTGAGCCCATGATTGCGCAAAATTTGCCCAATCAGGACTGTGAGCCATGATTGGCATACTGTTGACCCTGTCTTGCACCAGACCTGTGGTCAGGTGCAAGGCTGTAGCCAATTACGAGCTTCAGGCCAGTGGGAAAGTGCATTGTGGTGCATTGTGGTCGAACTTGCGGCGAACACCCGGAAATGTTCGGAGTTCGCGAACAGAACGAACAGGCTAAGTTCGGCCCGAACTCCGAACCGAACAGCTCATTCCTACTAGTCACCACTTTTGTGAAAAAGTTGTTATTATAAGGAGAGAGTAACCATCACCCTCATACGAAACAAATAGGCAAATATTACCAGAGGATCTTTTCCCACGTTATGTAGCTTTCACAGCAGAGTACATGTAAAAAACCAAATATAAAACACAATGGTACAGTATTGTAAAAAATATATATAACACAAGGATAAAATGAGTGCTCCATTCATGTGGGCTAGAGCCTGAATAGCTAAGGCTCAATGTTCCAGCGGTGGGTCCTTTATGGTATGACCCCGTCCCATTTGGAGGATGATGTGCAGTCAGCAGTATTCATGCAAAAAGAAATAAATCATAGCGTAACTCCACAACAACCATATACGTATAGGAATTCTAGATCACAGTGCACACATGTGATCCTGAGCCTGTATATATACTGGCTCGTTAAAAACAGCAGTAGGTGTCTTCAAATGGGAGCACCAATCCCATGGCTCTGAGCCTCACTGACAGGTGCTCGCCTGTGTTTCTGCATAAGGTGTAGTTCATTTGGGATCACCACCCCTCTAAATCGATATCCTCCTCCACTCCACTTTTCTCCAAAAGAAAGAGGGATCTCAGCAACTCAGCGGATTTTTCAAAAAAATTTTTTTTTATTTAAAACTGTTTAAAACAAACAAAACTTTACAAAAGGATAATATGGCCAAGACGCGTTTCCTTGGTGTTACACGCGGCTTCATCAGTTGGCTAACTGATAGCCGCATATTATAATCCAAACGCCAATGGGTTAAGTAACCCATTTGCGTTTGGTACCTTGCGCTTTTCAGCATGAGGTTACTGTACTTTGCGCTCCCTATACTTAACATGAGTAGCTCAAAGTGTTAATCAGTGTTAGTATTACAATCTGCTAACGCGGAGTAACGTCCGGCTGTGGTTAGCAAAAAGTTAACCACAGCCAGGACTTGCTGTTAACGAATTCCGCTTCTCCAGAATCCGTTAACACCAGCCAAAAAAATTAAAAAAGGGATCGTATACTCACCTCATGTCCCGCGGCGAGGACCATGGATCCGTCCGCCTCCTCCGTCCGGCGGGGGAGGGAGAGACTGGGGGAAAAGTTCCTCAGTCTCCCCCTGCGTATCACTACGCCGACCGGCCGGATCTCGCGAGGTAAAATCTGGCAGGTCATGTGACCGCTGGCGTCTGGCTCAATGGAGTCCAATGGACTCCATTGAGTGGATGCTCGCGGTGGCGCTTAGCGCTGCCGCGAGCATCCTGGGGCGTGACGCCTGCTAAAAATGCAGGCAGCGGTTTAAGCGCCTGCATTGTAATCCCATGCTAAAACGGGGGCGATAGGGAGAAAACTGCATGCAGTTTTTTCACCCTAGTGCCCCCATTTTAGTGTGGAGAATGTAATGTGGCCCTAGGTAGGGTAAGAGACAGTCCCAGTTCTTTCCATCTTTGTCTACTACGTTACGTAGCATGACTTTTAGAGTTTTATTAAATCTCTCCACGAGGCCATCGGTTTGTGGGTGATATACCGATGTTTTCAGTTGTTTAATTTTAAGCAGTCTTTCATAACTCTAGACCTAAAAGGAGTTCCCTGGTCTGTAGAACCTCCTTTGGGATGCCCACCCTGCTGAACATCAGCATTAACTCCTTGGCAATATTTTTAGAAAAGGTGTTTCATAAAGGCACCGCCTCAGGATACCATGTAGCATTGTCGACAATGACTAAGATATATTGGTGCCCCTAGCGGACATAAGCAACGGTCCTATTAACTCCATACTAATTTGCTTAAACAGTACCTCTATGAAAGGTAGGGGTACAAGAGGGTTGCGGAACCCCTTGTTCAGAGCCTTGAGTCGACACTCTGAGCAAGATTTACAAAACCTTTCAATGGCAGCAAAAATACCTGGCCAATACAATCATTTAAGAATTCTTTCCCTCATTTTATCCACTCCCAGGTGACCTCCTAGCACATGGTTGTGAGCTAGCTTCAAAACAGTATTTCTGTGGGTCTCTGGAACCAACAACTGTTCCAGCTCTTCAGCCCCTTGTAAAGCAAATAAGTTTTCACCTTGAAATAGGGGAAACATAATAGTTTGTTAAGGTTAACCAGATCATGCTATATGACTTGCACACTTTCTCTGGCCATAGCCAAAGTTGAGTCCTCCCTTTGGGCAGCTTGGAAGTTGCCAGTATGTACTCCACTATCCTGAAGCTCCACTTCTACAGGATTATCATCATGGGGCGCATCCTCGTCATTGCCCAAACATACCACGGGAGGCTCTGGCTCTCTGCTAGGCTCCCAATCGATAATCGAGAAAGGTAAAATAGCATCTGACCCCTCTACCTCCGGCTCCTCCTCAGAGCACAGTTACTGCTTTAAAGAGGACTTTTCCCATAATTGACAGAACTGATGAAAGTCTCTTTCTATCACAACATGATTAGGCAATACAGGTACTAAACAAAAACACCTAAACAAAGCAAGGAGAATCAAAAACAGAGGATTCACCTAAATAACCAGGAATGTTGGAAAAAACAGTAATACTTTATTAATGCAAATAAGAGGCATTCATGGTAGGATGCCCAAACACAAGATTCCATTAAAATATGAGACAATGGGAAGGTCGATTATTATAAGCTTGACAAGAGATCAGAGTCAAAATAATATCACCATTGGATTGTACCAAAGGTCAAAAAATATTTTTAGACTAACATATCAGGAGTCTGAATTACTCCCCAAGTACCTGCTATGCCACCGCATATACACCCATGTTCATCGTGAGCATGACCTATAGACAAACGACTGACCCTAACAGTCTCTGGATTTCTATGTGTTCTCTAGGCTCAGATAGCAATGGGGAGCCTAGAGAACACATACAAGAATTGGAGCAGAAACCCTTGGTGTAAATCTATACATACATGTATATAGCCCCTAACAATATCTGCAATGTTGGAGGGCTTATAGACCACCAATTGCCCTTATAGTGTGTTGTCACAGCAAAAAGATCAGCTGTCAGAAGGTGCTTGGAAACATACCACCCATACAGGGGTTAATAACAGTTGCAATGTCACAATTTGAAAACCAGAAGATTCACTGAATAAGGGAGATTTGGGGGATAAGGATTAAATGCCCACAGTGAAAAATACACCAACATCTGCAGTATTGAAGGGCTTGTGATCCTCCAAATGCCCTTATGATAGAGTGTCGCAGCAATGGTCAAATGATCGGCTGTTAGAAGATACTTGGACACATGCTGCCCATACAAGGGTTAATGGCAGTTGCAATGCCACAAATAGTAAACCAAAAAATTTTTTTTGCTGCATAATGGAGATCATGTTTCATTCTTACGTGTCTGGAGACTGATGTTTCTAATGTGTTGTATACAGAATTTACATGTTGTAAAATTGTTGTAAAACGTATTGTTGGCCACATTGACAAGTGATCAAATAGACTATTATTTTGCTTGAGCAATTCATGTAGTCTCTGATCTTATACTTCCTTTCAGTTACACTGCTTAGAAAAGTGTTTGATTTTTTTAAATTTTTTAACAAAGTTGCACGCTTTGCAGTGTGTACATTTGTAGGTCCTTTTTGGTTGCTGGAGCCAAGTGCGTGAAGTTTTTTCCGTTTGTAAAAAGCTATGTGTTAATTGATCACGCAGGTTTTTGGCTCGTCTGGCAGTGAACATCGGTTTAACAGAGAGGAGTGTATTCCAAGGTTTCTCCATCCGGAGAATAGGCCAAAATTTTTCACAGATGGATTTGACTCTATGCCAACCATTGTCATAGGTGGCTATAAATCTTAGTTCATTTTTAGTTTCCTTCTTGTGTTTAGGAGACAATAGTTGGTGTCTCGGAGTGAACAAGGCTCTTTGGTATGCACGTTTTAGACACTTTTTAGGATAACCCTTGGACAGGAACATCACCTTTAGATGGTCTGCTTCCATTTGGAAATCAGTGTCACTAGAGCAGTTTCTCCTAGCTCAGAGATACTGGCCAATGGGAATGCCTCTCTTCAAGTTTATTGGATGATATGAAGACCAGTCAAGGAAATTATTTGTGGCCGTTGGTTTTCTATGGAGTTTAGTAGTGATGTGAATATCATCAATCATAACTAATAAATCCAAAAACTCAATTTTAGTTCCACCTGTAACCAGAGTTAGCTGGAGGCCAATGTCATTCATATTTAAGCCTGGAAAAAATTCATTTAGATACTCTACAGATCCGTGACAGAGTATCAGAATGTCGTCAATGTATCTCATCCATTTCACAATGTGAGCTGTTGACTTCGATTTCTCATGGATGAACACATGTAGTTTCTCCCACCATGCCAGGTAGAGATTGGCATAACTCAGGGCACAGCATGTTCCCATAGTTGTGCCCCGAGTTTGTAATTAAAATTTCCCATTGAAAACAAAATAATTGTGATGTAACAAGCATTCCAATAACAGTAACACAAACTCAACTTCCATAGGTGAATATTTACCTTCCAGAAATAATTGCGTGGCTCTTAGACCCACATCATGGGGGATGTTGTGATAAAGTGAGACCACATCAAAGCAGGCTAATATAGTGCCAGAAGGAATTGATATATCTAAAAGTTTTGATAATACATGCTGTGTATCTCTTACATACAAGGGTGTTACTTCAACTAATGGACGTAGGTAACAGTCAAAAAATTCACTGATTCGTTCAGTGAGGGAATCATTGCCAGAGATGATTGGGCGGCCAGGAGGAGACGTTTGTGACTTGTGTATCTTGGGTAAACAATATAGTGTAGGGATTGTTGGTAATGTAGGAAGCAGAAATTTGAAGTTATCAGATAACAGACCTGATGTCACCCGGTCTGTAGGATCATGTCTAACTCTCTGCAGAAAAGAAGAGTCAGATCTTTTTCCAAGACTCTGTATCCTCCTTGATCCTGTAAATGAGTCATACACATGGTTATGTAATCTTCTGTGTCCATAAGGACAAGGTTACCTCCCTTGTCTGATTGTTTGATAACTACATTCTTCCTCTCACTTCCATTCTTCCTCTCACTGTTTCCTCATACCCAGGAAACCTTTAAGTGCTTTTAATAAGCAGGTGGGGAAAACCTTGCAGCAAAGGGGAACAATTTAAAACACATATTTTCCTCCCAGGTTCAAACAGCCCAATGCCCTCTCACAAACACGGGGAATATACACGCCATCGCACACAATTCCCCTCATCTTATCACAATACACTTAGACGCGTTTCGGCGGCAAAATGCCTTCCTTGGTCAGTGTTATGTTGGGTGATTTGCACAGTAGTGTCATGTCCTCAGCCCCTGCTGCGCTGCCTGGGGGGTCTGGGCAAGGTCCTGTGCCAAGAGCTGGCCGGCTGCCAGCACTGGGGAATGGCCGAGCGGCGTCCGAGGGGGCAGGGCCTAGCATGGTCACGAGGAGCCGCCGGTTTAAAACAGGGCGCAAATTTGTCCCCGGCAGGTGGCATATTCAAAGTCTTATCTTCTGATTGACAGCTGTTCTATACATAAGAAACACCTCCATTTTACACAGTCATATTGGTGGAATGATGCTGCAGGGACGGGAGGTAAGGGGTAGCGGGCATTCCACATCTTATAGCTGACTGTACTATACCTGTGCTATCACTTTAACTAGTGGCTCCGCCCCAGGATGACACAGGTCAGAGGGCACGGCTACCATCTTCAGGAGTCAGTTAGTGTGATGCAGTTATGAAGGCAGATGCATGATCCTGTGTTCCTGTAGTTATCAGCAGAAAGCATAACACCGCACACTAGGCCATTTTAATAAGCTAAAGTGATCAGGGTGCCTAGGGTGTCCATGTAAGTTTGTGATGAGATAATCTGTTTGCAAAATTGTGAATTGTATGAACTAGACTCTGTTTATGATGAGATCTGAGTTACCTGAACTCTTAGGGTTTTTTGGTTTGTTTTTTTAATGTTTACGAAGAACTGGATTAATGATTTTATAGCACCCACCTTCATGGCATTGCACACTTGGGATACAAGCTACTGTGCTCCCTGTGCATGTACAGTGGCAATAAATAGTATGTGAACCCTTTGGGATTACTTGGAGTTTTGCATGAATTGGTCATAAACTGTGCTCTGATCTTCATCTACTGTTACATAGTTACATAGTTACATAGGCTGAAAAAAGACATGCGTCCATCAGGTTCAGCCTCTCCCACATAACCTACTGCTGTTGATCCAAAAGAAGGCAAAAAACCCAGTCTGAAATATGCAACATACCGGGAAAAAATTCCTTCTTGACCCCAGAATGGCAGTCAGATTTCTCCTTGGATCAAGTCACAACAATTAAAATAATACAACACAAACATTATATGTTTTCATGTGTTTATTGAACAGAACATGTAAACATTCACAGTGCAGGGTGGAAAAAGTATGTGAACCTTTGGACTTAATAACTGGTTGACCCTCCTTTGGCAGCAATAACCTCACCCAAACGTTTCCTGTAGTTGCAGATCAGACCTGCACAACGATCTGGAGTAATTTTGGACCACTCCTCTTCACAAAACTGTTTCAGTGTAGCAATATTATTGGGATGTCTGGTGTGAATCGCTCTCTTAAGGTCATGCCACAGCATTTCAATCGGATTGATGTCAGGACTCTGACTGGGCCACTCCAGAAGGCGTATTTTGTTTTGTTGAAGCCATTCTTTTGTTGAATTACTTGTATGCTTTGGGTCATTGCCCTGTTGCATCACCCATCCTCTGCGGAGCTTCAGTTGGCAGACAGATGGTCATACGTTTTCCTGCAAAATGTCTTGATAAACTCTGGAATTCATTTTTCCATCAATGACAACAATCCGTCCAGGCCCTGAGGCAGCAAAGCAGCCCCAAACCATGATGCTCCCTCCACCATGTTTTTTTTTTTAAATTCAAAGTTTTTTTATTAATGCAAAAAAGACAGAGTAAAGTAATACAACCCGCAAGGGTGAAACAGGAGAACAATAAGTAAAGTAAGGCCAATAACAAAATGGATGGGGTATATATGGATATACTCCCGATAATATGGAAAAATGCGACTCGGTCACTAGTCCCAAGACCGTTGCCACCACCACGAGGATCGGACCATCAATGTTTGCAAGTCATGGGAAGTGAAGTGAAGTGAGAGAGAGAGAGAGCGAGAGAAAAAAAAGGGGGGGAGAGGAAGGCACAAGAAGGAGGACAGAACGGAAATACACAGGTCCAGCATCGAGCATACGTAGGGCCACATTGTCAGGACAGGGTATATTAGGCCATTTTGCCAGGGCATGGTCAATTACTAGTTCAGCTGGTCTCACTCAGACCCCGGGCGCAGCGATGCAGCGTATTCCTCCCAGTAATACCACTTCGTCGCGAAGTCTGCCGACAATCCCCTGTCCGCCGCCTCTCGATGATCTATAGATCTAAGCACCTCCACTCTACCAATCCACTCTCTAGTGGAGGTGGTCCTGTCAGTACGCCATAAGACTGGAACAAGAGAGACCGAGCTGCGAGCAGCATGGACATTAACACAGAGCGCTTTAGAGTTTTGAGGGGGAGTGCTATATGAAACAAAAGGAAGCAGGCTGGAGAGAGTGACAGGTCCACACCTGTAACCCGGAGAATAGCGCCATGAATCATGCGCCAGAATTCCTGTAAAGGGGGGCATGACCACCAGATATGTAGGAACGTTCCTTCAGCCTTATTGCACCTCCAACATACCGAGGAGGTCTGCGGAAATATCCGGTGAAGGAAGCTAGGTGTTCTATACCAAAAGGAGAGAACCTTATAAGATGTTTCTTGTATGCGGGTAGCTCCACAACCCTTATGAACCAACGTAAACGTATTGGTCCATTGAGCCGAGGTACAGGTAATTCCAAGCTCCAGTTCCCATCTGGACACAAATGGCGGATCCTCCGAGTCAGCTGCCATGATCAGACCGTAGATAGTTGATACTCCTCGTATCAAAGGAAGACCCAGGTGGCAGAATTTTTCAAATGGCAGTAGTGGGCGACTTAAACTGTACCCACAGTTGAGACTCGTCAGGTATGACTTAATATGGGCGAAATTGAATCTTTCCAGTATATAGAGAGGGCCTACCGCGACCGATCGCGGGAAGAGATCCAAACGACCATCCGGGGGGAGGTCCAAGGCTCGAAGTCTACCAGAGTCAGACAAACGGTCCCGTAAGGATGGTAACACGCCGCCCGACAGGCCCGGGTTGTGCATCAGGGGCAAAAGCGGAGAGAGGGCCGAGGAAAAGCCAAACATTAGTTTACGTGAGTGCCAGAGTTGCAAAGTGTTCAAAACCGGGTTGGGGTCATGGTGTGCATCAGTGAGACGGCTCGGGGGCAACCATGGTAACGTCCATAAAGGACGGGGGGAAAGGGCACGTTCTATGTCAAGCCAACGTTTATCCAGCTTCTGCGCTGACCATTCAACTACCCTTGCCATGTGACTAGCGAGGTAGTATTTCCTCGGGTCCGGGAGTGCTAAACCACCGCGGGATTTAGGGAGGCACAGCACCTTAAAACTCACTCGTGGGCGGCCCTGGGTCCAGATAAAGCGTAGTAACTCCTTCCGGACAGCGGTAAAAAATGAGACCGGGATTGATATGGGCAAGGTGTTGAAAAGGTACAGTAGACGTGGCAGCAAATTCATTTTAAGAACCGCAATCCTGCCGAACCAGGAAAGCATTTTGCCATTCCAGTCCGCTAAGTCTGTTACAAAAGTGCCGAGGAGTGCCAAGAAATTCAGGTCAAAAATTTGTCTGGAGTTGCCAACCAAACTCCAAGATACTTCATTCGAACTGTACAGTATCGGAATGGATACTCCCTCCGGATCAAGGAAACAGAAGATTGTCGTAGGGAAATATTTAAAAATTCAGATTTATCTTGATTTATTCGATATCCCGCGACCGCCCCATAGTCATCTAGCGTCCGTGTGAGCGTCGGTAGAGAAGAGATGGGGTTCGTGACAAAGAACATCAAGTCGTCCGCGTATGCTGCGACCTTGTGCTCAGAGGAGTGACCTTGAATACCGGTAATGCCGGCATTAAGACAGATTGATTCCAGTAAGGGCTCAAGAGAGATGGCGAACAGGAGAGGGGACAAGGGGCAGCCTTGTCACGTCCCGTTTCTGATATTAAAGCTACGTGACAAAGCACCATTGGCTCGTACCCTGGCCGTAGGGTTACAGTAAAGTGCCTCCGTCCAGCGCAGGAAGGAGTCACCCACCCCGACACGCCGCAGGACAGAAAACAGAAAGCTCCAGCGAACCCTGTCGAAGGCCTTCTCCGCGTCCGTGGACAGCAAGAGAAGGCCCGTGCCAGTGGCCTTGGCCAACCCAATGACGCCCAACGCGCGTGTTGTTGCATCTCGAGCTTCGCGGCCAGGAATAAAGCCTACTTGATCCGAATGGATCAAAGACGGTAGGAGGGGTGCGAGGCGATTCGCCAGAATTTTTGATAGGATTTTGAGATCTGTGTTCAGGAGGGAAATGAGGCGATAGTTACGAACATCAGATTCGTCTTTCCCCGGTTTGCGGATTACTGAAATGGTAGCAGAGAGTGTATGGGGGTGAAACAACTCCCCCTCCTTCAGCCGGGAAAAGAGGGAAGCCAAGTGAGGGAGTAACTCATCTGGGAAAGTTTTATAATACTCTGCCGGGAGCCCATCCGGGCCCGGACATTTCCCCAGTTTAAGGGCTGTGATGACTCCTTTAATCTCCTCCGCAGAAATCGGCTCACCCAGGGCCTCTACAGCGGTAGGGGGTAGAGTATGGTTGAGAGTGCCATCTAGATAGTCGTCGATTTCAGCTTGAGGTGGGGTTCGAGCTGAGTTATCATCTATATGGTAAAGTTTCTCGTAGAAGCTCTGGAACTCCTTCGAGAATCTGGTCCGGGCGCGATGTAAGCGTCCCCGCGGTAAGTTTTATTCTAGCGATATAAGTTGCATCCCGTTTCCTACGAAGGAAATGGGCCAGGTATTTACCCGGCTTGTTCTCCTTGAGTGCGAAAAAGCATCTAGCTCTCTGAGCCATAAAGCGAATATCTGCATTAAGTATATCGTTAAGTGCTCTACGTTTGGACACTAACAGGGCGTAGTCCGAAGGGAGGGCAGAGGAGTGGTGGGAGAGCTCAAGGTCTCTAATTTCTGCGAACAAGGCACGGAGTTTATCCGAGCTTTCCCTTTTAAGGGCGGTAGCTCTGCTAATAAATATCCCTCTAAGGACCGCTTTGTGAGCTTCCCATACAGTAGCGAATGGCACTTCAGCTTTTTCATTGTCCAAGAAGTAGTTGCTGAGACACGTTACAATTTCCTGGCGTAAGGTGGGGTCTTGCAGCAGGGTGGTGTTAAGACGCCATTGACGTTCTGAGGGGTGGGATAAGGGGGATGAAAAAGTTATTAGGAGTGGGCAGTGATCCGACCAGGTTTGGGCCTGTATGGCCGAATCCACCACATTAAGCACCGTGTGTTTTGGACAAACAAGTAGTCCAGCCTTGAGTATGAGGAGTGTACGGGAGAATAGAATGTGTAATCTCTTTCGCCTGCATGAAAGGCCCTCCAAACATCCACCAATTGTAGACTATCCAGGGAGCGACGTATGTGTCGAAGCACATTGTGTGGGGTCGAGGATCGCCCAGCAGAGGTGTCTATCCGTGGGTCGAGGGGAACATTGAAGTCTCCAGCTACCACTAAAGTTCCTGATTTGAAGGCATCGAGACGGCGAAGTATGGAGGCGAGCTCTCGGTGCTGGTTAGTATTCGGAAGATAAAGAGACGCAAACGTATATACAGAGTCGGCTATAGTGCATTTGACAAATAAGAAGCGGCCGGCTTTGTCTGAGAGGACCTCGTCTAAAATCATGGGTATATCTTTTGCGAAAAGGATTGCCACGCCGCGGCTTTTACCTTGACAATGGTTACTGAAGTATCCCACCGGGAATGTCGGATCTCTGAGAATCGGGGAAACTCCCGACTTAAAGTGCGTTTCCTGGAGGAAAGCCACTGACGTTCGGAGCGCCCGGAGCTCTCTGAAGAGCCGTTTACGCTTTTCTGGCGTATTAAGTCCATTAACATTATACGTAAGAAAACGAAGGGATTTTGGGGAAAAGCCTGACGCTGCAGCCATGTTTCACGAGCAAACAAGTTGATACACAAACAAAACAAAACAATACAAACCAGACAAGACGGGGGAGGGGAGGGAAAGCTACACAGAGAGAAGAGTAAGTAAGAAGAGGACGAGAAGAAAGAGATACTAGGGATGTAAAAAAGAAGAGGGACAGAAAGAATATGACGAGTAATACGTCACCACGAAAGGCTATGTCGGCCCAGTCAGGGGCCAAATACCTTCTTGTGGAAGAGTCGACGTCCGATCCTCGTGGGCGATGGGCCAAGTCTCCGGAGGCCTCCGAGACCAGCAGTATAACAGGAAAAACAAAACTCAACCAACAATGGCTATGTATCTAAGTTATTAGAAGAAGAAAGAAAAAAAAAACAGAAATTAACGAGCATATACAAGTCCCCTCCGACTGCGGAAAGAAAGCAGGAAAACATGGGGAGAGAGGGAGAGAAAAAAAAAAGGGGGGGGATGGGGGGAGAGGAAGGATGGTAGGGAGGCCCAGCCCCATACATGAAATCTTCTCATCTTACGACAGCGGTGCCATCCAATATAGGTAGGATAAGTCTAATGTTAGTGAACATAAGCTACGTGCGGGACGCAGGATGGTGGTATCGAAATTTTACCGACCGACCTGCATACGAAATGGTGAGCCAGAATATGAGGCAGTTCGCGTATGGGCACATCATAAGAATGAAGGGGCTAAATCAGACAGGGGGAAGACGCGGAGGCGAGTTCCATACACTTTCTAAGTTTGAGCATCTTCTGTGGTCGGGAAAAAAGTAAGCGTAAACTGGAACCGTCCTAGTCGCCAGATCGCGATATTGATCAAACCTCAAAGTTCGTATTGAGGCATGTTATGTGAGAGAGATGTGAGAGCTGAGGTAGAGGGAAAGTCACAGTGAGTAGTGTTAGGCCATTGCCGGTGGCCATATAAAACGGGGTCCCAAGCTTCCAGCACGGTTTGGCAAGACCATACCAGGAAAGTCTAAGGGGCAGAGCAGACAGGCGGTGACCGCATATAGCAGGCCACGGCAGGTGTACTCGCACATCTGTGGAGCAAGGCGTCGCTCAGAGATATGCAAACATTACAGGTCACCTGTAAGGGAGCTAGAAAGAAGGAAGAAAATAAAAAAAAAAAAGGGGGGGTGGGGATTAAAGGGCGAAATGCAAGTGCTTCTGGCCGGAACCATCTGCTACATAAGATTTCAAGGTGTATGTTACGCTGTGAGGTCAGTCCATCTCACGTCGAATATCAGAATGGACGAGCAGGAGGAGGAGAAAATCGTAGCCACAGCAACAGGCCGGAGCTCAGGGAGCAGGGGAGCCATACAGGCGGTACGTCCTCGAGTCAACCCTCTTCACTAGGCGGAGATCGTTGCGGCGATGGAGCCGGGGCAGGGTCAAGGTTCTGCGAGGCCCGGCGACGTCTACGAGAACGGGATCGCCGTGGGCGAGGTATTTCTTGATCTCGGCGGGTCGCAGACTCCCAGTTTCTAACGTTAATCTCTGGTAGCTCCAAGGCCCTAAGAAAGGCCGGGACATCCGTCGGGTAGCAAACAGTGTGACGGATGCCCTCCACCATGTTTTACAGTGGGGATGAGGTTTTTGATGTTGGTGTGCTGTGCCTTTTTTTCTCCACACAAGTGTTGTGTGTTTTTTCCAAACAACTCAATTTTGGTTTCATCTGTCCACAGAATATTTTGCCAGTAGTGCTGTGGAACATTTAGGTGCTCTTTTGCAAACTTCAAACGTGCTGCAATATTTTTTTTGGACAGCAATGGCTTCCTCCGTGGTGTCCTCCCATGTACTCCATTCTTGTTTAATGTTTTCCTTATTGTAGATGTGTCAACAAAAATGTTAGCATGTGCCAGAGATTTCTGTAAGTCTTTAGCTGACACTCTAGGATTCTTCTTCACCTCATTAAGCATTCTGCGCTGTGCTCTTGCAGTCATCTTTACAGGACGACCACGCCTAGGGAGAGTAGCAGTGCTGAACTTTCTCCATTTGTAGACAGTCTGTCTTACCATGGACACATGAACATCAAGGCTTTTGGAGATACTTTTGTAACCCTTTCCAGCTTCATGTGAGTCAACAATTCTTGATTGTAGGTCTTCTGAGAGCTCTTTTCTGCGAGGCATGGTTCACATCAGGCAGTGCTTCTTGAAACCAGTAAACCCAAAACTGGTGTGTGTTTTTAAAGGGCAGGACAGCTTTCAGCAACACATCCAATAATATCACACTGATTGGACTCAAGGTTGGATCACTCCTGGCTCCAATTAGCTCTTGGAGAAGTCATTAGGCTAGGGGTTCACATACGTTTCCCACCCTGCAATGTGAATGTTTACATGTTATGTTCAATAAACACATGAAAACATATAATGTTTGTGTTGTATTATTTTAAGCAGACTGTGTTTTTCAAATTGTTGTGACTTAGATGAATATCAGAGCACATTTTATGACCAATTCATGCAAAACTCCACTTAATCCCAAAGGGTTCACATACTTTTTCTTGCCACTGTAGGCTTATTAGTCACCCAAAGTGCAGCTTTATCATTATGGTGTAAATAAAGAGGCATTCACACAAAGGTTTAATATATTCCTGTCTCCTGGCCTCCTACAGAGCACCTCTTCATCTTAATGCAAGGATCTTAATGAGGTGACCTAGAGGATAGTAGCAGCTGGCTGCAGGATACTACAAATAGTTTCCCCATCTGCTGTTATCCATTTACTCTATAAACTGAGCTGAGCGCAACCGCGGTTATGTATGTTTGTATTATCATTTATCCTCGGTGGCCTACTCTTAAACTATAGCAGGGTTATTCAAAGAGATACGAATTGTGGCCGAAAGGTAACCGAACAGTGAAATTCAGCATGCAGTTACCTTTCCTGCCCATTCGGCTATTCAGAGAGCAGTCAGTTCACCAAATGTTGGCAAATTGTCTGCACATACGGTGCCTGTTCGAGGGCAGTGAAATCCCCATAGAGAAGCAATGCTTTGTCTGTTCAGAGAACAAAAACCAGCAGTGAAAAGTTGCTGAATTACCCTGCTGTTCAATGGTTTCATTCGACAGGTTTATTCAGGCGAATCCCATAGGCTTCAATGTTAAAAACATTCCTGTTTTAAAACAATATCTAATAAACCGTTGATTATAATATTCTGCAGTATAATATTCTGCAGTATTTTTCGATTTTTAGTCATTTTTCGGGATTTTATTAATCGGTTTTCCTTTTTTCTGTAACAGCCCTTTTTATTATCATTCATTGGATCTTATATGTAAATTCCAGACATTTTCATTTTCTAGTTTCTTTGCAAACAGTGTTTCACTTTTCAAACATTCAAATGTACTGTTTTTTTCCCTCTATTCGTCTGCGGTGTCTACTTTTTCCGGCGGCTGCACTGCGCTGTGCTCGGGTTTCTCCGGGGTGTTCGGCGGGGTTGATCCAGATGTTTTTGCGTGTTTCCGTGTGCGTTCGCCGAGTTTTGCGGTGAGTGTTCGCCAGGTTTGCGGCGGCTTTTCCCTGCACTACAACGGCCCTGTGGTGCTTGTTGAATACACCGCAGGGTCGCCGAAATGGGATCGCCAAATCGCACCGAATTGAAGAGAACGAAAAGTCACCGAATGTGCGGTGACTTTTCGATTCTCTTTGAATAACCCTGATGGTATATGGTGTGATTTCCTGTATCAACAAATTTGAGCACATTAGCCTAACCACAGTTTTAGAAAGGATCTAATGCATAACTTTGAGGCCACCAAGAGAAGTAATTAAGCAGATGGGTAAAAGCCCAACTCTTTCCCTGTAACTCCCCCGATTGGTTTCCAAAACATAGCATCCAGCAGAGAGACTGGGACCAATTAGGTGACAACAAGAAGACATGAAGGGTGTGAAAGAAGATTGGCAATACAGATAAATATTGTAGGGTGACTATAGTGTTTAATACTGGTCACTATACAAAATATATGTAAGACATTGTTTTTTGTAACAGAACACGGAGTGAATTGGAAATTGCAAACAGAAGAATTAAAGAACAGTTCGAGGAACTGAAGAATTTTAAAATGGAAAAAGAAATCAATGATCAAAAATTAACAGCCAATATTGATGATCTTAACAGAACAAAGCAGTATCTTGAAGAACGCTTGATAGAACTCATAAGGTAGGACATTAGAATTACAAATTGAATTTTTTTTTAATTAGAATAGTTTTATAAATAGAATATTTGTTTCTTGAAATGAGAACAATCATTTCAGATATTTGTTATGCATGCATTTCCTCTGTTTATTGACAGCATTTGAAAGGAACGGTCTTCTTTACAAATGTTTCCATGCATTTAAAATACAATATTCTGTACTAGCTGACCTATGTCCCTATTCCTCCTTCAACACATTAACCTTCCTTACAAAACCACAAACTTTACTCCTTTGTCTTTTCTGCGAACCTCTGTGGTATCCCTCTTTTTGTTTCCTCCTTCTTTCTACCACTCTTAACCACCAATGTTCCCTCTGTAACCATTTCCCTTTATACAAGTCAGATCTCTCGGTTGTAGATACCTGCTTTCTCCCTGCTCTCAGTCTATATGCCGAATGCACCCTTTGAGTCTTTCTGTAATCATCATCCTTTCCTCTTCTTTATAACAGAATAATATTGGTTGTAAAAATAATAATGTACATCAAGTTCAATCTGTGACCCTTCCCTCTTGCTGCTTTTGACCCAAATAGTGGCCCAAAAACCATTTAAAGTAAAGTGCTATAAACACGACCTGTGATTAAATATCGCTCTTCACCATGAGGCGTTCCCTCAACACATTTACACAACGTGTAACACAGTATTGAAAACAAAATTTGATTCAGCGCACGACTAGGTAAAAGATCTTGAGATTAAATACATACAAATAATGTGTTCATTAAATTCCTATATAATTAATATGCAGAAATATCCATACAAAGAGAAAAAAAGGAAACTTTTATATTGTAGTTCTACGCTATTTTGCCAAAAGTATTCGCTCACCCATCCAAATAATCAGAATCAGGTGTTCCAATCACTTCCATGGCCACAGGTATATAAAATCAAGCACCTAGGCATGCAGACTGTTTTTACAAACATTTGTGAAAGAATGGGTCGCTCTCAGGAGCTCAGTGAATTCCAGCATGGAACTGTGATAGGATGCCACCTGTGCAACAAATCCAGTCGCAAAATTTCCTTGCTCCTAAATATTACACAGTCAACTGTAAGCTGTGTTATAAGAACGTTAGGGAATGACAGCAACTCAGCCACGAAGTGGTAGGCCACGTAAACTGACGGAGCGGGGTCAGCGGATGCTGAGGCGCATAGTGCGAAGAGGTCGCCAACTTTCTGCAGAGTCAATCGCTACAGACCTCCAAACTTCATGTGGCTTTCAGATTAGCTCAAGAACAGTGCGCAGAGAGCTTCATGGAATGGATTTCCGTGGCAGAGCAGCTGCATCCAAGCCATACATCACAATGTAAAGCGTCGGATGCAGTGGTGTAAAGCACGACGCCACTGGACTCTAGAGCAGTGGAGACGCGTTCTCTGGAGTGACGAATCGCGCTTCTCCATCTAGCAATCTGATGGACGAGTCTGGGTTTGGCGGTTGCCAGGAGAACGGTACTTGTCTGACTGCATTGTGCCAAGTGTAAAGTTTGGTGCAAGGGGGATTATGGTGTGGGGTTGTTTTTCAGGAGCTGGGCTTGGCCCTTTAGTTCCAGTAAAAGGAACTCTGAATGCTTCAGCATACCAAGACATTTTGGACAATTCCATGCTCCCATCTTTGTGCGAACAGTTTGGAGCTGGTCCCTTCCTCTTCCAATATGACTGTGCACCAGTGCACAAAGCAAAGTCCACAAAGACATGGATGACAGAGTCTGGTGTGGATGAACTTGACTGGCCTGCACAGTCCTGACCTCAACCCGATAGAACTCCTTTGGGATGAATTACAGCGGAGACTGAGAGCCAGGCCTGCTCGTCCAACATCAGTGTGTGACCTCACAAATGCGCTTCTGCAAAGAATGGTCAAAAATTCCCATAAAACACTCCTAAACGTTGTGGGCAGCCTTCCCAGAAGAGTTGAAGCTGTTATAGCTGCAAAGGGTGGAGCGACGTCATATTGAACCCTATGGATTAGGAATGGGATGTCACTTAAATTCATATGCGAGTCAAGGCAGGTGAGCAAATTCTTTTGGCAATATAGTGTATGTTATATTTCAATTAATATCAGGTTCAAAGTGATACATACTATAAAGCCCTCTGACTCTGCTTTTGTAGGATTTCAAGGTCAACATAGAGGAATCTTTTTTTTCATCTGATCTTTAACCACAGAAAAAAAAGATAAAGAACACAGGTCATAGCTCATAAAGAAACTCTAGTATATAGGAATAGTTTGAATATAAATTTAAGTGAACATTTGCACCAAAATAATCCAAACATTGCACTGCTGATCACACATGTGGATACATCAGGCCAAGGCCACACTCTTGAAAATGGTAACTTCCTCTCCAGAATTCCACAAACACGTTTAACCCTTTCGCTGCTGAGGCTTTTCCCGCCCCTGTGCTGAGGTCATTTTTTACCTGTTTTGCGCATCATGTTTAAACGTGTTTTGAAGGCTTATTTTAGTATATGACACCGACATATTATATATCGTTCTTTCCGTCAGACTCGGTAGATTCATAATATGTCATTATTATATGTATACGTTATGTCATGTCTGTATATTATAACAAAAAATGCAATAAAATATGTATTTTCAATAATTTACAACGTGTAAAGTGTTTTTTTCCACATTTTAACATGCGAGCAATTGCGGTTATATTTTGTATGGGGTGCGCTTGTTAAAAAAATTAGAGATGGGGTCTCGTTACATTTTTTTTTGGGGAAAATGACACTATTTTTAACAAACGCACCGCATACAAAAATCGTTAGTGCAGCATCATTGTTCACTTTATAATTGAAATGGGAACAATATTGCTGCATTAACAAACCCAAAAAAATAAAAAAGTGTTTATTTTTTTTTTTTTTATTTTTTTTTTTTAATTTTTTTAATTTTTATTTTTCATTTTTTTTTTTTTTTTACAAATTTTTTAACTTTCATGTTTGATATCGTTGGAACGGCCATGCTCTGGCCGATCCAACGATATCAAAATTTAACCCCTAGCTGCCACGGATCGGGAGATAGGGAGTTCATTGGAACTCCCTATCTCCACAGTTGGTGGCAGTTAGGGGTTAACTGTAGGACTGGCGTCATCGTGCTGCGCACGATGACGCCAGTCCTCTGGGGGAGTTCCCGGAAGCTTGGCCGACATCCAAGATGTCGGCCAGCTCCCGGGAAGGATCGCGAATCGGCGCTTTTCAGCGCCGATTTGCGATCCAGCTCCCCAGGGGTTAATGCCAGGCATCATTTGGAAGGGCAGGCTGTGCCCTTCCAAATGATGCCTGGGTTAAGCCCCTGTGTGCCACCGATCGGGAGGGAGAGAGGTCCGAAGGACCTCCCCCCCCTCCCTTTCAGGCGCCTCCTCCGCACATGCGGGGGGGGCGCCTGAATTAGGTGTCATCGCGCCCCCGCGATGACACCTAATAATGGCGGCTGCTGGTCCGGATGCCGGGCTGACATCCAGGATGTCAGCCCGCACCGGAGGGGCCAGCGATCGGCCGGAACCCGGCCGAGCGCTGACCCCAAACTGAGGACGCGCTCAGCGCGTCCTCAGCACACCAGCGGTAATGCTGAGGACGCGCTGAGCGCGTCCTTAGCATTGAAGTGGTTAATATGTTTTTAATTAAAATAAATTCTAAGTAATACAAAAAAAATTAAAAATATTGAAAACAATAGCTTAGAGTCCCAAAACATGATTCACCCAGCCGGGGTACCTCAGTCCATATGATATATTCTCCCAATAATCTGAGTTCAGGTTACACGGCTTTGGGATTTTTGAGAACCAGTCCTATCCAGTGCCACTAGATTGGCTTATTGTCAAGCCCCCCCTGTGGCTGGCAGCT
The DNA here is from genome assembly GCA_009667805.1 of Leptobrachium leishanense. Taxonomy (NCBI): domain Eukaryota; kingdom Metazoa; phylum Chordata; class Amphibia; order Anura; family Megophryidae; genus Leptobrachium; species Leptobrachium leishanense. The sequence goes on along the minus strand of CM019067.1, from coordinate 213,937,468 downwards.
TGTCACGTCCTTCTGAAACCAGAGAGAGACAAGAGATAGATTTAGGTGAGTTTTTAAATGGTTAAAAAAGGGGGTGTTCAGTAGGGTTTATGTTTAACCCCTCTGTTTTCTCCCCTTTCCATTTTAACCCTGTAACCTAAACACATACAGTCAGGTCCAGAAATATTGGGACATCGACACAATTCTAACATCTTTGGCTCTATACACCACCACAATGGAGTTGGAATGAAACAAACACAATGTGCTTTAACTGCAGACTGTCAGCTTTAATTTGAGCGTATGTACATCCACCTCAGGTGAATGGTGTAGGACTTACAGCAGTTGCAGATGTGCCTCCCACGTGTTAAGGGACCAAAGGTAATGGGACAATTGGCTTCTCAGCTGGTCCATGGTCAGGTGTGTGATATTCCCTCATTACCCCAATTACAATGTGCAGATAAAAGGCCCAGAGTTCATTTCAAGTGTGCTATTTGCATTTGGAATCTGTTGCTGTCAACTCTCAAGATGAGATCCAAAGAGCTGTCACTATCAGTGAAGCAAGCCATCATTAGGCTGAAGAAACAAAACAAACCCATCAGAGAGATAGCAAGAACATTAGACGTGGCCAAAACAACTGTTTGGAACATTCTCAAAAAGAAGGAATGCACTGGTGCGCTCAGCAACACCAAAAGATCTGGGAGACAACGGAAAACAACTGTGGTGGATGACCGAAGAATTCTTTCCCTGGTGAAGAAAACACCCTTCACAACAGTTGGCCAGATCAAGAACACTCTCCAGGAGGTAGATGTATGTGTGTCAAAGTCAACAATCAAGAGAAGACTTCACCAGAGTGAATACAGAGGGTTCACCACAAGATGTAAACCATTGGTGAGCCTCAAAAACAGGAAGGCCAGATTAGAGTTTGCCAAACAACACCTAACAAAGCCTTCACAGTTCTGGAACAAGATCCTATGGACAGATGAGACCAAGATCAACTTGTACCAGAGTGATGGGAAGAGAAGAGTATGGAGAAGGAAAGGAACTGCTCATGATCCTAAGCATACCACCTCATCAGTGAAGCATGGTGGTGGTAGTGTCATGGCGTGGGCATGTATGGCTGCCAATGGAACTGGTTCTCTTGTATTTATTGATGATGTGACTGCTGACAAAAGCAGCAGGATGAATTCTGAAGTGTTTCGGGCAATATTATCTGCTCACATTCAGCCAAATGCTGCAGAACTCATTGGACGGTGCTTCACAGTGCAGATGGACAATGACCCAAAGCATACTGCAAAATCAACCAAAGAGTTTTTGAAGGGACAGAAGTGGAATGTTATGCAAAGGCCAGGTCAATCACCTGACCTGAATCCCATTGAGCATGCATTTCACTTGCTGAAGACAAAACTGAAGGGAAAATGCCCCAAGAACAAGCAGGAACTGAAGACAGTTGCAGTAGAGATCTGGCAGAGCATCACCAGGGATGAAACCCAGCATCTGGTGATGTCTATGCGTTCCAGACTTCAGGCTGTGATTGACTGCAAAGGATTTGCAACCAAGTATTAAGAAGGGAAAGTTTGATTTATGATTATTATTCTGTCCCATTACCTTTGGTCCCTTAACAAGTGGGAGGCACATCTGAAAACTGTTGTAAGTCCTACACCGTTCACTTGAGTTGGATGTACATACCCTCAAATTAAAGCTGACAGTCTGCAGTTAAAGCACATTGTGTTTGTTTCATTCCAACTCCATTGTGGTGGTGTATAGAGCCAAAGATGTTAGAATTGTGTCGATGTTCCAATATTTCTGGACCTGACTGTAGGTCCCTATCCACTCTTGCCCTTAAGATATCAACTGGAGCCGATCTGTGTAACAACTGCAATGGCTATTTCAAGCTTGCCGCAAGATTTGCACGCAGTTTGATCATTGCAGCCCCTCACTGTAAATTAACAGCCCCTGTAATTTATTTTGTATAAATGCTGTTAATTGGCACCTAGATGGAGAAGAACACGCTATTCCAAGGTAGCTAGTTTCTCTCTTTGGTGCCAGTATTTCTCAAAGAAACTGCCAGGACTTGGTGTTAAGTGATTATGATATTGCAAACCTTTGAATTCTTTCTACTCTGCTCTCCTGATGAAAAGTGCATATGGATGTTTTAACAAAATCAACGTTCTAGTATTTTCGAAGTATGCATTTATTTTATTTTTTCAAACAGGGATAAAGATGCTCTATGGCAGAAATCTGATGCACTAGAATATGAGCAGAAAATTCGTGCATCAGAACGCTGGATGGTAGATGTGGAGGTAAATCAATGCCTTGACTGCAAAAAAACATTTAACTGGATGGTACGTCGTCATCATTGCCGGTTAGTAATTTTTTCTCAGTTATATGTGCATGTTGCTGTGCGTGCTATATGGAAACAATATAAAAGTTCTATTAAACAACTTCACTATCACTTATGTTTACCCAATGGTAAACTTTTATTTTCATACAGCAAAATCATATAGAAGTTATTGGCGTGCAGTCTCCATTATTTTATATTGGCAGTTTGCAGTATGGTGGAAGTGGAATATCTGCCCACCATTGAGCATGTGACAGACCGCCTGGCACACCGACTGTGTGCCTCCATCAAACGCTAGCTTTCTCCAAGCTGGAACCCGAAATCCAGCAACCTCAACCCAAATCTCCCTGGGTTACCAGGCAGAACTAGTAGCTTTTAGGGCAGAAACATGAACTCCCATAATAATAAAGATTTACCCCAAGGAAATCACCAGGAAGAACAGTGTTTGGAGTAACAGCAGAAGACTAACTCTTTATTTTAAAAACATACAGCTATGAGCAGTTAAGGGGCAACCCCTTTTAAGTATACAACACAGATAAGATCAAAGATCCAACAATGGGACAATGGGCAGGGAAGTTCAAACAATGGACAGTTTGCACAAGCAACCTTTATCTTAAACTGCCTGCTAGAGAAATCCCCCGCCTCCCCCTCCCACACACACACACCCTGGGTTACAGACAAGGATGACTGGGGAAGTGGCGGGGATATCCAGTTCTAAACCAGTTCCTTTGGGATGTGTGGGCTCAGAACAAAGAGAGCAATTATTTGCACACAGATTACACATAGGGAAAACAGCACAGTATATACCGCAGGAGACTCTACAATAAATACATAAGGGAATAATACACAGACACAGTCCAACATAAATCCTGGATTCCCTGGGCAATTAATTTGGCAAACCCCAGATAGCACCTTGGCCCATAGTAGGAAGGAGGCTAGCCCCCAGGCTTCCCCAACTGCCCCAGCACAAAGCACATATAGGCTATCCTTCATTGTATATCATTCTGCTGGAGGTCTGCATAACATAGCAGCAGAGTTTTGCCCTTCTTCCATAATGTCACTTCTCTGTTCAATGTATTTGTGGGACATTTATTAATGATACCCATGTACTTGAGCGGCAGTAAAGGTGTTTATAAATGTGCTTCTAAATGATACCCATGTATCCAGGCAGAAGTGAATGTGTTTATAGAAGATACCCATGCATCTTGGCACCAGTGAATGTCTTTATTAAAGATACCCATGTATCCAGGCAGCAGTGAATGTGTTAATTAATGATTCACAGACTGACATCACGGTGTATAGCCAAAATTAAAATCAGTGCATGTTTTCCAAGCAGAACATCAACAAAGGTCATTCCTTATGCGCATGTTGGCGTCCACATGTATTAACAGCACTACCCTGCATGGAGCAAGAGCCCTCCAAAATGCACAACCGTGTGTCTCATATGTAAATGATGTTGTTTATCCAGTCTAAATCATACACATGCTTGAGCCACCTCATGGCTCATCTACCTCATGATTCCTCTCCATAATGTCCTTATTCTACTTCACTCAGTAGGCCAACTCCCCCACACACAGCTGGCAATACTCTCTCATCTCAACTTCTCCTGCTCGTGTCTTGTCTCTAACCTCAATATTACACCTTTGACTCTGATCATGATCTTCTGACTTGTAACCTCAGTTCTCCCTACATTCCTCAATCTGGACTGAGCAGATGCATTTCCTGGAGCTCCACCAGCAATTTATATTTAAAGCTGACTATAGCAGGGTTTTTGTGCCCTATCTGGACTGTCTGGAGGTGCTGGTGCCTTCCCCCCACTTGGGGTGCCCACGGTGGAGTTGGCTGTGCGGCCGCCGGTGTATTACGCAGCCCGGTGAGTTTTGGGCCTAGTGCGGCCTAGCGGACCCGGGGAGTTTCCTACGGATTGCCGTGGAAGTAATTTCGGGTTGCGCGAGGCTTACCTGGGCCCGGATGATGAGCAAAGAAAAAATTATATTCCTCAATCTGAACGCAAACCTAAAGCTCGCAGAAACATCCACTATTCTCTGCTGATCCTCGCTGCTCTCATCTCTCTTTTCTCTCTCCTGCCCTTATGAAGCTACCACTGGCAACAACTATATCCTTTCCTCCACCCTTGATAAACTAGCACCATCAATACCCTGTTCAATGAGATGACAGAGCACACCCTGGATCCCTGGCACACCAAACTAACCCGTTACCTTCAATTGTGTTCACGTACTGCTGATCGCTACTGGAGGAACACCTGCCTCACCTCAGACTTTCTGCACTATAAATTTATGTTTCGGTCCTACAGCTCTGCCTTCTTTTTGACAAAGCGATCATATTACACTGACGTCATACACACTCACTCCCAGAATCCAAAATGCCTGTTCAACACCTTCAACTCCCTTCTTCTAGCGCTGCACACAGATCACCTCCAATTTGCTAACTGGTTAAAAAACCCTTTAGCGAATCTGTATTAGCTGTTTATACCACAAGCTTACTGTACTTTTGCTCCCGATACTTAACATGGGGAGCGCAAAGTGCAAACTCAGATTAATTAGCGTTAGGATCACAAGGTCCTAACGCTAATTACAAGAGCTGTCGCTAACAGAAAAGTTAACACCAGCTCTGAACTGCTGCTAACTGATTTCGCTGCTGCAGAATCAGTTAGCAGCAGCTGAAAAGCACCCCCAAAAAAAAATACCTCTCATCCTGCGGCAAGAACGGTGGTCCAATCCACCACTTCTGACCGCCGGGAGCAGAGGGAGACTGGGAGGGAAAGTCCCCAGTCTCCCTCTGCAATCACTCTGTCAACCAGCAGGATCTCGCAAAAGGCGAGATCCTGCTGGTAACGTGGCCTGGCAGGAGAAGCCTCCTCCTATGGACCCATGGAGGGGATGCTCTGGCAGTGCGTTAGCACCCGCGAGCCTAACAGCTGCTATGGGGTAACCTGCTGGACTCAGCGCCTGCCCCATAATCTAAAGGTAAAACCGGGAAGCAAAAGTGGAAATTAGCGAACACAAATTTTTCCCGTTAGAGTCCCAGTTTTAGAGAGAGTCAGCTGATGGTGCCCAATATTATGCAATCCAGTTAATTAGAATCTTGGATTGGATGTAATTGAACACCTCTAAACTGTGGGTAGATTTGGAAATGTTGTTACAGTTACAAGCATTTATAAAATGCCAACAGATTCCTTACCCCTGTACAATAGGAGAGACAGATAGAACGACTATACCTACACGTTACACACACGAACAGTAGGAGGGAAGGACCCTGCTCGAGAGCTGACAATCTAAAAGATGAGATTTACAAGTGCATCTCAATAAATTGGAATGTTGTATAAAAGTTCTTTTATTTCATTAATTCAACTCAAATTGTGAAACTTGTGTATTAAATAAATTCAATGCACACAGACTGAAGTAGTTTAAGTCTTTGGTTCTTTTAAATGTATTGATATGACTCACTTTTAACAAAAACCCACCAATTCACTATCTGAACAAATAGTGAATACTTCATAAAACCAATTAAAATTTTTTTTTTTGTGAATTAAGGGAAAAGGGGGGGGTCCCCACTATGCGGTGCTCCTCGCAAGTAAATCTATATGGAGATGGGTGAAAGTTCCTCCACTAGATACAGTGTGCAAACAACAACTATATTGTGCTTAACATACAGGGTTATCCAAAGAGATTCGAAAAGTCACCGCACGTTCGGTGACTTTTCGTTCTCTTCAATTCGGTTCCTTTTGCCGATCCCATTTCGGTGACCCTGCGGTGTATTCAGCAAACATCACAGGGTCCCCGAATTGCAGGGAAAAGCTGCCGCAAACCCGACGAAAACTAACCGCAAAACCCAGCGAATACACTCCGAAAACCCTCAAAAACATCTGGATAAACCCTTCGAAAAGCCCGAGCAGGAGCCGATCACACCCAGCCGAAGCAGCCGAGACCGCAGACAGAGGGAGGTGAATAAATTAGCAAAACCGTTTGTATGAATCTGTGAAAAAGAAACGCTGTTTGCAAAGAAACTACTGAGCGAAAATGTCTGAAATTTACACAGGAGGTCCAGGGAATGATAATAAAAAGGGCTGTTACAAACAAAAAAATAAGTAAACTGAAAGAAAAAAAAAAATCTGAAAAATGCTTAAAGTATCCGAAAAAAATCTATAAATAAAAAGACTCTTTACTGCAGAATTTTATAACGAACGGTTTATTAGATATTGAATTAAAACGGGAATAGTTTTAACATTGAAGCCTATGGGATTCTCCTGAATAAATTTGCCGCATGAAATCACCGAATTGCAGGACATTAGGGGAACCTTTCACTGCTGGTTTGTGTTCTCTGAATAGCCAAAGCAGTGCTTTTTCATGGGGATTTCACTACCCTCGAACAGGGACCGAACAGGCACCGTATGTACAGGCAATTCGCTAGGATTTGGCGAATTGCCTGCTCTCTGGATAGCCGAATGGTCAGGAAAGGTAACCGTACCCTGATTTTCAGCGTTCGGTTACCTTTCTCAAGCAATTCGGATCTCTTTGGATAACCCAAAGGAAGGAAGATTATCCTTCAGTATAATACAGGAAAAATAAAACCGAATAATGATTCACAGATACTTATGGTGCTTATTCTTTGTCCGATATCACCACCTGGTGGCTCTATTCTGTATGACAGAATTTTTGGAAAAAGTCCATGTAAACTTTTGCTCTTTAAAAAACAGTCTGTAAATCCTCCTAGTATCCCGGTTCTTCTCTTGATCTTGTACCTCCAAGACAGAGAGCGGGGATTAGGAGGGGATATTACAATCGTGGGCCAGATTAGTGGATCAGAGGCACTTACGTGAATCTGTCTCCCAAGTTTCGAGCTGCTTTGCAGGTGTGTCCTTTCCCTTTTTGGATTCGCCTTCCTCTGCTCCTTTGGTCCTTCTTCGTATTCCCTGTCCTCCACGGATCCAATGTTGCCCTTCAATGGGTACTAGGATACTCTACGGAGTGTGGGGTTGAATAAGTAATAGACGCAGAATACAGGGACTGCGGCAATATAAAAAGGGGGGTTTATTTCGGTTTTGCAGCTTAAAAAATTAAAAGGGTCAGATCATGTATCAGAAATAAAATAGAATAAAAACAAATGGTAGTCCTCCAAAATGTGTTCCGCTAGCTTATCTCTATATTATTTGATTTTTATACTTTATGTATTATTATCGCCCTTGAAAAAGTCTATTCAGTAGACGAAACGCGTTGGGCTTTGTTATTTACTTATATTGATTTGATTGATTGGAATAAAAGTTTTTATTTATCCTTTACCCATCATTTTGTTTTTTTTTGGCGATTCCAGTACCCGTGGTCTGTTCAATAGACCAACGGGGATCCCTTCAGACGCTGAGGTTTTCCATCTTTTCTTCCTCTTATCGCTAGTTTCATCAGTTGGATAGACTCCTTATGGTGGAACGTTCATTTAAAGGGAAAAAATTGGTGCGAGTCTTTCGCTTTAATTTTTCCCGATCTTTTGTGCATGCGCGCATTTTCGTTTTCGTCTATGCACGCCTCTCCATTTCCGGATTCTGACATCATCCTGATTGTCCTCCGGCTCAGTTGCTTGATGGATCTTAGCATTGGAAACGTAGATTTTTGGTTTCGTTTCGGGGAGGCAATCCTCCGTGCAGATGCTCTTGCCGTATGTCGATGTATTTACACATGTTATAAACACAATCATTATGTGGAATTTGTCCTTATCTGGAATAAGTTTATACTTCTATATTTATAATGACTTTTGAGCCGGATGTTCTTATGAGGTAGTGCATAATACATATATATTCGGAATGTTTAAAACCGTAAAAAGAATTATTGCACATAACATACAGTTGTGTTCAAAATTATTCAACCCCCAATGCTGTAAAGGGTTTTAGGGAATTTAGTGTACATTTGTAATTGTATTCAGAATGAAATCCTACAAGGACTTTTTAAAGAACCATATGCAACTAAAATGACATCAATTGGTTTTGTAATACAGTAGTAAATGTTTCTTTTGTGAATTCTTCATTGACACGATTATTCAACCCCTTAAAGACTACCACTCTGAAGAACAGAGGTTCATTCAAGTGTTTTCAATCAGGTATTGAAACACCTGTGGATGTCACGGAGCAGCAATAAAGCATAATAAGCACCAATTAGGCAGCTTTAAAATGACTGTGATACTCAGCTCCTTCTAGACATTTACTGGTGTGGTTACAAACATGGTGAAGTCAAGAGAATGGTCCAGGAAGACAAGAGAAGAGGTGATTACTCTTCACAGGAAGGGCAATGGCTATAAGAAGATTGCAAAGATGTTAAACATACCAAGAGAGACCATAGGAAGCATCATTCGCAAATTCAAGGCAAAGGGCACTGTTGAAACGATACCTGGTCGTGGCAGAAAGAAGATGCTGACTTCGACTGCTGTGCGCTACCTGAAGCGTAGAGTGGAGAAAAGTCCCTGTGTGACTGCTGAGGAACTGAGAAAAGATTTGTCAGATGTGGGTACTGAAGTTTCAGCTCAGACAATACGGCGCACACTGCGTAATGAAGGCCTCCATGCCAGAACTCCCAGGCGCACCCCCTTGCTGTCTCCAAAGAATAAGAAGAGTCGACTGCAGTATGCCAAAAGTCATATGGACAAACCACAGAAGTTCTGGGATAGTGTTCTGTGGACTGATGAAACAAAATTAGAACTATTTGGGCCCATGGATCAACGCTATGTTTGGAGGAGGAAGAACAAGGCCTATGAAGAAAAGAACACCTTGCCTACTGTGAAGCATGGCGGGGGGTCAATCGTGCTTTGGGGCTGTTTTGCTTCTGCAGGTACAGGGAAGCTTCAGCGTGTGCAAGGTACCATGAATTCTCTTCAGTACCAGGAGATATTGGATGACAATGTGATGCAGTCCGTCACAAACCTGAGGCTTGGGAGACGTTGGACCTTTCAACAGGACAATGATCCCAAGCATACCTCCAAGTCCACTAGAGCATGGTTGCAGATTAAAGGCTGGAACATTTTGGAGTGGCCATCACAGTCACCTGACTTAAATCCGATGGTGAACCTCTGGTGGGACTTAAAGAAAGCAGTTGCAGTACGCAAGCCTAAGAATGTGACTGAACTGGAGGCTTTTGCCCATGACAAATGGGCGAAGATACCCGTAGATCGCTGCAAGACACTTGTGTCAAGCTATGCTTCACGTTTAAAAGCTGTTATAACTGTAAAAGGATGTTGTACTAAGTACTAAGATTGAATGTCACTTGGGGGTTGAATAAAACTGATAATGATGTGAGCACAGAAAAGACATTTGTGGTTATTTCATTATAAATGTTATGTTATATTTGTCTGACCTACACGTGCCTCTTTGATTTAATTGTAAGCAAGATGACTGAATGATCAAAATCAATGTCAAACTGGCCAAAACACTCAATTTCAGTGGGGGTTGAATAATTTTGAACACAACTGTATGTATATTTAAAACGAGAAGGTTGATAAATGCAATCAAAAAAAGTGTTCCATTGCATCAAGTCTTATAATAGCACATATTTGATATTTACTCAATGGTGTATAAAAATCGGTTAGTATCTCTTGTGTTGAATCTGATTATTGCACATAATCCATATTGCACATAATTACATATTGCACTGAGAACAGGTATAAATAAATTGCACATATTGCACTTAGTCCCGTATTGCACTGGGGACAAGTCCGTCAGATGGTGTATAACCTGATTGCAGGTGTTTTACTAGTTTGATGTGGTATAATGCGCTATAGGCTAGTTACCATAAATCAGATTTTTGCACAAACTCAATATTGGACAAGTTCTTGTCTGGTGTATTTACATCCTAAAGGTGTGTGTATTTCAAATGGCATTCTCATGGTGATAGTGTAACATATATGTTACTCTCGTGATTGGTTTTATTTTAATATTCGAGGGAAAGGCGCTTAGATATGAGTGGGTTCTGAGGGAGGGATGATTGTCTATAATGGGTTCAAGGTAGGGAGTGTCGCTGGAGTAGGACATGGGGTTCGCAGTTTTATGGATGTTTATAAGAATTGGCAAATTTCAAAATCCATATTGAGCCCCGTTGGATGTAAGGTTCCGAAATCATAAATGAGCTTCATTTCTTATTTACCCACTAGTTTGGTCATGTCCCCTCCTCTTCTTTGTTTGTGAATCTTTTTCAGTGCCAGAAATCGAAGATCTCTTGGATCACAGTTATGTGATTTTTTTTCAAAGAAATCGATTACAAAGGAGGCAAATGGAAAATCTGCGACGTCCTAACCTGCTTTTCAAATAATGTCCTGTACTTACTGATATGCCCATGTGGCCTCAAATATATTGGGAGGACAACCCGAGCTCTCAATGTTAGAGTAAGGGAACACATTAGAAATATATCAAAAGGACTTGAAACGCACAGTGTCCCCCTACGTTTTAACTGTGATCCAAGAGATCTTCAATTTCTGGCGCTGAAAAAGATTCACAAACAAAGAAGAGGAGGGGACATGACCAAACTATTGGGTAAAGAAGAAATGAAGCTCATCTATGATTTCGGAACCTTACATCCAACGGGGCTGAATATGGATTTTGAAATTTGCCAATTCTTATAAACATCCATAAAACTGCGAACCCCATGTCCTACTCCAGCGACACTCCCTACCTTGAACCCATTATAGACAATCATCCCTCCTCCAGAACCCACTCATATACAGTATCTAAGTGCCTTTCCCTTGAGATATTAAAATAAAACCAATCACGAGAGTAACATATATGTTACACTATCACCATGAGAATGCCATTTGAAATACACACACCTTTAGGATGTAAATACACCAGACAAGAACCTGTCCAATATTGAGTTTGTGCAAAAATCTGATTTATGGTAACTAGCCTATAGCACATTATACCACATCAAACTAGTAAAACACCTGCAATCAGGTTATACACCATCTGACGGACCTGTCCCCAGTGCAATACGGGACTAAGTACAATATGTGCAATTTATTTATACCTGTTCTCAGTGCAATATGTAATTATGTGCAATATGGATTATGTGCAATAATCAGATTCAACGCAAGAGATGCTAACCGATTTTTATACACCATTGAGTAAATATCAAATATGTGCAATTATAAGACTTGATGCAATGGAACACTTTTTTTGAATGCATTTATCAACCTTCTCGTTTTAAATATACATATGTTATGTGCAATAATTCTTTTTACTGTTTTAAACATTCCGAATATATATGTATTATGCACTACCTCATAAGACCATCCAGCTCAAAAGTCATTATGAATATAGAAGTATAAACTTATTCCAGATAAGGACAAATTCCACATAATGATTGTGTGTATAATATGTGTAAATACATCGACACACGGCAAGAGCATCTGCACGGAGGTGTCAGGCACACTCACGAACCAGAGGGTCTAAAGCGGTAGCCCTGAGAGACAACAGGAGACTCGAGCGCCACAGCTACCAGTCCTTGATATGGCTGGGTTAAAGCAATAGTGAAGAGTACACCGTTATCAGACCAACACACTTAAGAACAAGGGGTTACTAACGGCAGTGCCAGTATACGGAGAAAACACAATGCAATACCAGTCCTTAGAATGGCTGGGTACCACAATCACAGGAGGTGAACCTATAAGGCAGGAACGCACGAGGAGGACGGGAACCAGTCCTTAGAGTGGCTGGTGTTAATACAGAAGAGCAAGGTTCGTATAATAATAATAAACCTAATAAAGGTATAGGAAAAACGGAGTCGAGTAACAATAGCCAAGTCAAGGGGTATAGAGGTACACAAGTCAAGATAGATAGCCGGGTCATACACAGAAATACGTAGAGAGTGAATATATATGAGCGCTTAAGGGTCAGACTAGCAGAACCACGAAAGGGCACTGAGGAATGGAAGAAGCAGGTTTAAATCTGGCGCCCTGTCAGCCGATTGGTCCATAGAGGTCACATGGTGTGTGGTGACGTCAAGCCGCCGGGGAAGCTAATATTGGAACTGCCGGCGGCGCGTGCGCATACAGCGCAGAAACCGGAGATGGTGGAGATGCCGACCCCGGAGCCGCGAGGAGGGGCGCCGGGTCGGTAAGTGCCGCCGAGGCATGACAGCACCCCCACCGTGAGGATGCCCACCGGGCGGCCAGGAGCCGGGCGATCGGGAAAACGACGATGAAAGGCGGAGACCAATCGGGGAGCATGAACGTCACGTGACGCAACCCATGTGCGATCCTCGGGACCATAGCCCTTCCAATGAACCAGATATTGCAACCGATGACGAGAACGACGAGAATCCAGGATGGATTCGACTTCATATTCGGGAGTCCCGTCCACCACCACAGGAGGCGGAGGAGGAGAGTCAGGGCGAGTAAAACGGTTGCACGAGAGCGGTTTCAATAAAGAGACATGAAAGGAGTTCGGAATACGCAAAGAGACGGGTAATTGCAGTGCGTAAGCCACGGGATTGATACATCGGAGTAACTTATACGGGCCGATAAATCGAGGAGTGAATTTCATGGAGGGAACCTTCAAACGAATGTGGCGTGTACTGAGCCAAACCCTGTCACCTACATGGTAAACTGGTGGAGGTCTGCGCTTCCGATCAGCCAACCGCTCTTGAATCAAGGAAGCGGACTCAAGATTCAACCTGGTTTTTTCCCAAATAACACGGAGATTGCCTAGGTGTTCCTCCAGGGCAGGAATGTTCTGGGGTGAGAACGCGGATGGAAAAATGGTGGGGTGCATACCAGTGACCGTTTCAAAAGGAGAATACTTGGTAGACTGTGATGTGGCATTATTATATGCAAACTCCGCCCATGGTAATAGAGTAACCCAATCATCTTGTGCGTCAGAAATAAAACATCTTAAATAAGTTTCAAGTGTCTGGTTCTTTCGGCCAATCCGTTCGTCTGCGGGTGGTACGCGGAAGAAAAGGACAGTTTGACACCCAACTGGTGACAGAACCCTCTCCAAAACCTAGAGATAAACTGAGAACCGCGGTCAGAGACCAGGACGTTCGGGATACCATGAAGTCTGAATATTTCTTTGGTGAAAATCTGTGCTAGTTCACTTGAGGAGGGGAGTTTCTTTAAAGGAATAAAATGTGCCATTTTAGAAAAGCGATCCACAACCACAAAAATCACAGTATGGCCAAGAGAAGGGGTTAAATCTACTAGGAAGTCCATAGCTACATGAGACCATGGACGCTCAGGGACAGGTAGAGGCTGGAGAAGACCAGTAGGGCTAAGGCGGGAGGGTTTGGAACGGGTACAAACTAAACAGGTGGTCACGTAGTCTTTCACAACCTTGTGAAGAGTAGGCCACCAAAGGTCTCTTTTGATCAGGTCTAGAGTCCTTTTTACCCTGAAATGTCCAGCGAATTTAGACTCATGAAAGAGGCGTAATACAGTAGGTACCTCTACGGATTGGAACAAATAGTTTGTTGGGAGGGGTAGACGGAGGTGCTAGAGACTGCTTAGATAATAAGAGATTCCAGAAAGGAGATTCGACCTTTGTACTCAGGGAGGCTAAGATCTTCCCTTTGGGAACTATGGGAACTGGTACTGATACTTGAGTGGATAGGGTTTCGTGTTGTCTGGAGAGTGCATCGGCTTTAACATTTTTAGACCCGGGTCTGTAAGAAATGATGAAATCAAATCGGGTAAGAAAGAGAGCCCATCAGGCTTGTCTGGGATTCAACCGTTTGGCTTCGGACAGGTATATCAAATTGTTATGGTCCATGATAATGGAAAACGGACAGGTGGACCCCTCCAAGAGGTGGCGCCATTCTTTTAAGGCCAATATAATGGCTAACAATTCTCTGTCCCCAATGTCGTAACGGGCCTCGGTGGAGGACAATTTTCTGGAATAAAAACCACAGGGTTGCATAGGCTTGCCGTCAGCTTGACGTTGGGATAATACAGCTCCAACCCCAGTTTCTGACGCGTCAACTTCTAAAACGAAGGGTCTATTGGGATCAGGGTGGTGGAGGATGGGAGCAGTGGAAAAGGCCGTTTTTAACCTTTCGAAAGCCTCCAGGGCAATGGAGGGCCAATTCTGAGTGTCGCTCCCCTTTTTTGTCAATGTTGTAATGGGTGCAATAATGGACGAGAAACTCTTAATAAATCGTCTAATAATTAGAGAAGCCAATAAATCTTTGAATGGCCTTGAGGCCCTTGGGAAGAGGCCAATGAACGATGGCTTCCAGTTTTTTGGGATCCATCATGAAGCCAGAGGAAGAGATAACATACCCCAAGAATTGTACTTGTTCGACGTCAAATAAGCATTTTTCAAGTTTACAGTAGAGACCGTTGGCCAATAGCTTAGATAAGACAAGTCGTACGTGTATATGGTGGGTTTTCAAATCAGGAGAATGTATCAATACATCATCGAGGTAGACCACGACAAAACGTGTATATGGTGGGTTTTCAAATCAGGAGAATGTATCAATACATCATCGAGGTAGACCACGACAAAACAGGAAGTATATTCTCATAATACATCATTGATAAACGCCTGAAACACTGCTGGGGCGTTGCATAAACCAAAGGGCATAACTAGGTATTCGTAATGCCCTAACCTAGTGTTGAACGCGGTTTTCCACTCTTCCCCATGTTTGATTCGAATCAAATTGTACGCTCCTCTGAGATCCAATTTGGAAAATATCTTGGAGTGTTTCAGGCGGTCAAACAGCTCTGGGATGAGTGGAATGGGGTAGGCATTTTTAACGGTGATCTTGTTCAACCCTCGATAATCAATGCAGGGTCTGAGATCACCCTCCTTTTTCTGAACAAAGAAAAATCCTGCCCCAGCGGGAGAGGAGGAAGGACGAATAAACCCTTTCTTCAGAGAATCAGTGATATATTCCTCCAAAACTTTATGCTCTTTAACAGACAAAGGATAGACAGCCCCTTTAGGAGGCGTAGTACCAGGAAGAAGGTCGATAGGCTACCCCCACATCGTTCTTACGATTGCGCTATCGGCCTCCTTTTTGTCGAATACGGGTGCCAAGTCAGAGTATGGGATAGGAATGGTAGTCGTCAGAGGTGGGGCTGTAGGTATATTCAAGACATTGACGGATAGGGGGATCTCAATACAGGAAGCCATACAATCATTATCCCACCTCGCGATCTGACGAGCTCGCCAGTCAATAACAGGGTTATGACGGGTTAACCAAGGGTAACCCAGTACGATAGGGTAGGAAGGAGAAGTAATGGCATGGAAGAACATACTTTCTTTATGACAAAGTCCTATCCCAACAGAAATGTTCTGAGTTTCGAACAAAACAAAAGGGGTTTCAAGGGGTCTGCCATCAATGGCTTGTACGAGTAATGGTGTTTTCTTTTCAACAAGGGGTATAGTATGTTTACGAGCAAAACCTATGTCGATAAAGTTATCGGCAGCACCAGAGTCGACTAAAGCATAGAGCTGTACCGGGTTACGGGAACTCTCCCAGGATAGAGTAACCGGAACCCGGAGTCTATTTTCTAGTTTGGGGGACGAAGGAAAAATGCCCAAGAGCTGTCCCCTAAAGGCACTTAGGCATGAGAGTTTCCCGGCGGAACTTGGGGACGTTTGGGGCAGCCCTTAAGTAAGTGGCCCCCTAATCCACAATACAAGCATAAACCCTCACGTTGTCGGCGTTGTCTTTCACTGTCGGGGAGTTTGGTGCTATCCAATTGCATAGGTTCGGGGGGAGGATGAGACTCAGGGAGTAAAGGTACAGAAAACCGGGGAAGCGGCCTAACAAGTGGTTTCTTAGACCTCTCTTTTGTGTTTCTACGATGTCGAAGGCGTTCATCAATGTAGGACAAGTAATTTATTAAATCCTCTAGCTCCTCTGGGAGATCTCTGGCTGCTACCTCGTCCTGCAACTCATCGTTTAATCCCTCAGAAAAAACGGCTACCAAAGCCTCATTATTCCAATTTAATTCAGACGCCAAGGATCTGAATTCTAGTGCATAATCACCCAGGGATTTCGTACCCTGGCGCAAGCGCAATAAAGATTTGGCAGCATTGGTCTTACGCCCCGGAGGGTCAAACACTCTACGAAAGGCTGACATGAATTCACGGTAATTATATACAATGGGTTTATCGGTTTCCCAAAGAGGGTTAGCCCAACGTAACGCTTTGTCAGTAAGATGGTTGATGACAAAAGCGATTTTAGCACGATCAGTAGGGTAAGACCATGGGGTTAATTCAAAGTGGATGGAAATCTGATTCAAAAAACCTCTACAGGCGTTAGGATCGCCTCCGTAACGTACCGGAGGTAGTAAGTTAGGATACGAGGTAGGCACAGAGAAAGGTTCAGAAGGAGGCGGATTCACTGGAGGTGAAACCTCTACCTGTGTAGGGGCAGTACGGTTAAGCAGAGTTTGGAGGGCCTGAGCAAACTGATCAAGACGGTGATCTTGATCCTCCAAACGGCTTTCAAGACCAGATAGTTGCTGAGCAGTCCCTGCAAGGTCCATGGCCCTTTCGTGATGTCAGGCACACTCACGTACCAGAGGGTCTAAAGCGGTAGCCCTGAGAGACAACAGGAGACTCGAGCGCCACAGCTACCAGTCCTTGATATGGCTGGGTTAAAGCAATAGTGAAGAGTACACCGTTTTCAGAACAACACACTTAAGAACAAGGGGTTACTAACGGCAGTGCCAGTATACGGAGAAAACACAATGCAATACCAGTCCTTAGAATGGCTGGGTACCACAATCACAGGAGGTGAACCTATAAGGCAGGAACGCACAAGGAGGACAGGAACCAGTCCTTAGAGTGGCTGGTGTTAATACAGAAGAGCAAGGTTCGTATAATAATAATAAACCTAATAAAGGTATAGGAAAAACGGAGTCGAGTAACAATAGCCAAGTCAAGGGGTATAGAGGTACACAAGTCGAGATAGATAGCCGGGTCATACACAGAAATAAGTAGAGAGTGAATATATATGAGCGCTTAAGGGTCAGACTAGCAGAACCACGAAAGGGCACTGAGGAATGGAAGAAGCAGGTTTAAATCTGGCGCCCTGTCAGCCGATTGCTCCATAGAGGTCACATGATGTGTGGTGACGTCAAGCCGCCGGGGAAGCTAATATTGGAACTGCCGGCGGCGCGTGCGCATACAGCGCAGAAACCGGAGATGGAGGAGATGCCGACCCCGGAGCCGCGAGGAGGGGCGCCGGGTCGGTAAGTGCCGCCGAGGCATGACAGGAGGATTGCCTCCCCGAAACGAAACCAAAATCTAGGCTTCCAATGCTAAGATCCATCAAGCATCTGAGCCGGAGGACAATCAGGATGATGTCAGAATCCGGAAATGGAGAGGTGTTTATAGACGAAAATGAAAATGCACGCATGCGCAAAAGATTGGAAAAAACAAAAGCGAAAGACTCGTGCCAATTTTTTCCCTTTAAATGAACGTCTAGGAGTCTATCCAACTAGCGATAAGCTAGCGAAACGCGTTTTGGAGGACTACCATTTGTTTTTATTCTATTTTATTTCTGATACATACGGAAGCCCAGAAAGGCCAGGGATTTTTTTTTTGGTTTGTTTCATTAACTTTTTTTTTTTCATACACTGAAAAAAAAAGTCAGGAAAGAAAATTGTTTTATTTTGTTTTCCTGACTTTTTATTTTCATGTACTGAAAAAAAAAAGCCAGGAAAACAAAATAGTTTTTCATACATTGTTAATAAGGAAGCCCAGAGAGGCCATTTTCAGTTGGGAAGTGTCATAGAGAGGAAGCACACACTGAAAGCAGCTACTTTGATCGTGATTCACAATACTGATCCAGGTAGATCTTGAGGAATAGATTTCCTTGCCTTGATCACTCTTAATTCTCTCACTTCACTAAAGTGCTTATGAAGTCTTCTTCCTCTACATATATGGAAGTACAAATAGTCAAAGATAGGAGTAGAGAAACACAATACAAAAAAGATAGACAGATCACGGATCCCAGAGTTTAGAGGACAGACAGATAGCCAGTGAAGTGAGAGAATTAAGAGTAATCAAGGCAAGGAAATATATTCCTCAAGATCTACCTGGAACAATATTGTGAATCAGGATCAAAGTAGCTGCTTCCCAACTGAAAATGGCCTCTCTGGGCTTCCTTACTAACAGTAAAAAAAAGGCAGGAAAACAAAAGGAATACAATTTTGTCTTCCTGATTTTTGTTTTTCAGTGTATGAAAAAAAAAGTCAGGAAAACAAAGTAAAACAATTTTGTTTTCCTGACCTTTCTTTTTCAGTGTATTGAAAAAAAAAGTTTAATGAAACAAACCAAAAGAAAAATTAAAAATGCATGGCCTTTCTGGGCTCCGTAGATACATGATCTGACCCTTTTAATTTTTTAAGCTGCAAAACCGAAATAAACCCCCCTTTTTATATTGCCGCAGTCCCTGTATTCTGCGTCTATTACTTATTCAACCCCACACTCCGTAGAGTATCCTAGTACCCATTGAAGGGCAACATTGGATCCGTGGAGGACAGGGAATACGAAGAAGGACCAAAGGAGCAGAGAAAGGCGAATCCAAAAAGGGAAAGGACACACCTGCAAAGCAGCTCGAAACTTGGGAGACAGATTCACGTAAGTGCGCCTGATCCACTAATCTGGCCCACGATTGTAATATCCCCTCCTAATCCCACTCTCGGTCTTGGAGGTACGAGATCAAGAGAAGAACCGGGATACTATGAGGATTTACTGACTGTTTTTAAAAGAGCAAAAGTTTATATGGACTTTTTCAAAAAATTCTGTCATACAGAATAGAGCCACCAGGTGGTGGTATCGGACAAAAAATAAGCACCATAAGTACCTGTGAATCATTATTCTGTTTTATTTTTCATGTATTATATTGAAGGATAATCTATGTTAAGCACAATATAGTTGTTGTTTGCACACTGTGTATCTAGTGGAGGAACCTTCACCCATCTCCATATAGATTTACTTGCGAGGAGCGACGCATAGTGGGGACCCCCTTTTCCCTTTATGTAATTGGCAGCAGTTACAAGGCTCTGCCGCAACCCCCTATTGGCAGCACACCACTACCAAATATAAACACAAGCTATAGAGCGCCAGAAGGGTTATCCGTTTGTACCACTATCACATTTTTAGTGAATTGTTGGCCTTCTGGAAATTATGTTCATTTACTGTAAATGTGCTGACCAAATAGCTGATTTGGAAAGTGAGATAAATGGGAGAATTTTTCTGGTTTTGCGATTATGACCTTGATTTTCACTTCTCCAGCCATTCTCCTGAGTTTCACCTTTCTTTGAATAGACCTGTAGGACTTTGGTTTCCAAATGAAATACAAAACTTGCTCTCATCTGAAAAGAGGACTTTGGACCACTGGGCAACAGTCCAGTTCTTCTTCTCCTTAGCCCAGGTAAGATGCCTCTGACGTCTGTGGTTCAGGAGTGGCTTAACAAGAGGAATACAACTGTAGCCAAATTCTTTGACACATCTGTTTGTGGTGGCTCTTGATGCCTTGACCCCAGCCTCCGTCCATCCTTCCCGCGCCCTCTCACGGCGGCCATCTTGAGGCCTGTATACCCGCTGTCTCCACCTGTGCTAACATCCACGCACACATGGGGAAAAAAACTAAGAAAGATGCGAAGGAAGAGGGCTCTCGCCTACCTGACATCAGGCAGTCGCTGGGGCTAACCCGATCTGAAGGAGAGCGATGTCGCCGGGGTGAGGTGCTTACTGTCCTGGAGCCCTTGAGGGAGGCCCCACACCCTGCTCCCGTGGCCGCGAGTCAGGGTGACGTGCCGCCAACTGATGCTGCACCACCGCTAACAGAGGCGACATTACGTCGGGTCATGGAGGAATTTCATGGACACTGGCGACAGGATTTGCGGGAGGTCCGCTCGGATGTGGTAACCCTCCAGAACCGGATAGACCTGGTTGATACCAGGGCTTCGGAAGTGGAGAAGGCACAGGCTGTGACCGACACGCATGTACAGGATCTTCAGCGGCAGGTCGCCCGCCTCGGATCGGCGGTGATGGCACTTGAGGCCCGGCATACACGACGTAATTTGCGGCTCAGGGGGATTCCATAAGAGATTACTGGCGCGGGGCTCCTACAGTACACTGAAGGCCTGGTGTCCCACATCCTGCCGGCCCCAGCAGACACTGCGAGTTCCCTGGTCTTGTCGGCTATGCGCCTCCGGAAGGTGGCTACTGCACCTGCGGGGGCTCTCCGGGATGTTCTTCTGACGATGTGCGATGGGACCGCTCAAGCTAAGTTTATGTCCGCAGTTGGACCTACGTACCGGGTCACCTACGCTAACAGCGAGATCACCGTTTTCCGCGATCTACCTTTCCTGATGATTGCTGCCCGCAGATGCTTTAAAGGAGTCACTGCCCTGCTACGCCTGCATGGAGTTCGTTATAAATGGGGGTCATCAGGCTCCCTGCTTGTGTCCTCTGCCGGGGAGACCCTCACGGCGACGAACTTGGACGAGGCACAAGCGCTGGTATCTAGGCTGGGTCTTGGAAATGTGCCGCTGATGCCTGGGGCTCAAACACAGGATCCCGGCTGACTGTTTTACCCCAGACACTAACATCTTTGCCTTTTTTTTTTTTTTGATGAGACAGATTCCCTATAAACCTTTTTTCTGATGGTCTACCCGCAACCGCGTTTGTATTAGCGCCCCCCCCACATCCCCCAGTTTTTACCCCTTATTGTTTTTGGTGCATGCCATACTGCGATGGTGTACCCCCTTTCTCTTTTGCCCATCCCCCCCTTTTTTTTTTTTTTTGGCATTCTCCGGGTGGTACAGAGGTGTGCCACTGTGGCATTGTATGCCATGCTTGGCCCTCGGGCTCCCGGGCCTCGTGACATTTCCCTCCATGGCCTCCTCCGGGAACGCGCCAGGAGCGTCACGGTGATGGCACTTGCCATCCCTTTCCACTCTTCCCCCCCTTTTTTTTTTTTCCCCTTCTTCTCCTCTCTCCTCATTTTGGGTCACCATCGGCTACCTACTGCTATGTATTGCACTTCCCCCCCTTCCCCTGTCAACTCCTATTGTTACTACATGCCCTTTACTTTCATTTTACTTCAGATCTCTGGTTTCCTTCCCTGCTGTCCGCATTACTGCTATCCTCGGAGGCTAATTTGTTATGTACGGCCCTGCGCGGCCTTCTATTTTAATATTTGTTTGCCTGTAGATGATACTTCGAAATAAAAAATATTTAAACAAAAAACGCTGGACGTCAAAAATGCAATCCGTCTGACTACGTTCCATCACTCACACACAAAGCTATGCGGACGTTGCGGACTCCACGTCCGTTCTAGCTGTTTTATGTTCTTGCCTAACTTGCGTCCGTTTGCCGCGTCCGTTGTGTGTCCGCACTTCTGTGCGGACGTACTTCGTGTGTGGGTCTCTATTGAGCATAATTGTATGCTACCACGGCGTTAAAATGTGCGGCAACACGGACGTAAACACTGCGCTTGTCTGACCCGAGCCTTAATGTGAGCCAAATCATCACAATTAAAAGAACCAAAGACTTAAACTACTTCAGTCTGTGTGCATTGAATTTATTTAATACACAAGTTTCACAATTTGAGTTAAATTAATGAAATAAATTAACTTTTCCGCGACATTCTAATTTATTGAGATGCACCTGTAATCTCTGGAGCCAAATTAAATAGAACCCAAGTTTCAAAACCACTAGAATGTCCTTGTAAGATATACAGGGTTATTCAAAGAGATCCAAATTGCTGGCGAAAGGTAACTTAACGCTGAAATTCTGCATTCGGTTACCTTTCCTGGCCATTCGGCTATCCAGAGAGCAGGCAGTTCGCCAAATGTTGGCGAATTGCCTGCACATACGGTGCCTGTTCGAAGGGCAGTGAATTCCCCATAGAGAAGCAATGCTTCGTCTATTCAGAGAACACAAAACAGCTGAGAAAGGTTGCCGAAATGCCCTGCTGTTCGGCGGTTTCATTCAACAGGTTTATTCAGGCAAATCCCATAGGCTTCAATGTTAAAAATATTCCCGTTTTAATTCAATATCTAATAAACCGTTCATTGTAATTATGACGGAATGGGATGTTGTTCCGCCTGCGGGTGTGCTCTATCTGCGTGACCCCTTCGCTTACCGCTGGCCCGACTACCGAGTGACGCGCACTCGGCGTCTCGTGCGGCCTGGCGTGACCCTGGGAAGGGTTAGCGGGCGGTGGAGGGGACCCCTGCCTAGAACCAGCCCGACCACTGAGCCATACGGCACTCAGCGTCTCGAGCAGCTGGTTCACTGACCTTGCGGGTGGGCGTCTGTGGAGTTCGGATCTGCCGCGGAGGAAATTCGTAACGGATGTGGGAAACGTTTCGGATCTTGCGGGAAACGTTTCCGATCGCGGTGCGGGTAACTCTTCGGATCTCGGTGGAGGACTCTTCGGATCGGATCGGATGTGAGCTGAAGGAACTTCGGATCTGGCGGGATGGGCGAGGGATTCGGATCTTCCCGCAATCCCTCGCAATACTGTAGCGCGGTACGCGGCCGCGCCCTTCGGTTCGGATCTCCGTCTCTCGAGAACCGAATCTTCATGCGCTGCGCCTCTGCCCCGCTACACGTTGCAGGCACAGAGCGCTCGCTTCGGTTCGTACCTGGATGGACACCGTACTCTGAGATCGCGGGGGACTCTCAGATACGAAAATACGGTGGAAATCAAGACACACCAGTCAAAGCTGAATGCACTGCAGGATCTGCCTTTATTTTTTACAGTACAGGCTTTTATTACTTCTTCTCATAATTGGAATACAATGGGACTCCTTGCCCGCCCTCCCAGGACCCATTGGCCTTAGCCTTCAGGGAGTCGCCAATTCGGACCGGATGGTCCGAATCGGCCATTTTACGATTCGAACCGGATGGTTCGAATCGGCCATTTTCCGAATCGAAATTCCAACTGCGCCACAAGGATCGGAAAATGGCGGCGAGCAAGGCAAACACAGGGGAAAACAATTACACCATAAACCAACGGGGAACACTTTACTACACCACACAATGTCACCTCTAAACAAATACTGGTAAAACGGGGTGCGTGCCACCACACCCAAGTGTCCATGTCACCACTGTCACTGCGCGCCGCCCCTGGCTGAGGGTGCTGGGCCATCCCGTGACACTCCTCCCCCTCCCCCAGTTCGACGCACCTGGTCTGACCCCACCGGGTCATACCGGGGAAGTCGGTGCTCCCAGGCCCATAGTCAGTCTGGGGAGGCCGGGTCACCAGGCCTCTCCATTTGGCCTTGCGGCCGTGCCAGCTTGGTCGGGACCCCATGTCCTGAGGGTGTCCCGGCTGGGCGAGAGGACACGCCTCGGGGCCGGAGGGCCTCCGGTGCCCCCCCCAGGATTGTCACTCACCTGGGGAACCCGGGTGCTAACTGCACACGCCCCAGGTGCCCAGGTCAGCCGTGGGACAGGACCGTGGCGGGTAAGGCTCCCGAGCCCAAAAGTTGCAAAAATGGGCAGAGGCCAGCGGCGCTCTGCCCGTTGCCAGCTCTTCCACTGGAGGGCCAGGTACGGACACGGCAACTGAAGGAACCACAAGAGCCAAACCTGGCTGCTCCTCCAGCCAGCTGGAAGGGAGAATCACGGGATGCAACGGGTCGCCCAGGGTCATCCACGCTCTGCCCCTCGGGGCGAATCGGACGGAACGGGCAGAGGCCAGCGGCTCTCTGCCCTGGCGTCAGCTCTTCTGCTGGTTGGCCGAGTACGGAAACGGCAACCGGGAGGACAAACGGGGTCAAACCCGGCTGCTCTCCCTGGCCGCCGACGAGGGGACTGGATCGCTGCCGCGGCAGTCGTACAGGGTCATCCTCGCGCTGCCCTCGAGGCAAACTGAGAGGGATGGGCAGAGGCCAGCGGCGCTCTGCCCCGTGGCCAGCTCGTCAGCTGGCGAGGATCTCCCTGCGGGAGGATGGTTTCTTCACCCCCCGGGCAATCAATGGTTGCGCACAACCCGTCCCGGGGGAACCATCCGTCTGCTCCTCCGGGCCGACTTTGAGTAGTGGGCAGAGGCCAGCGGCGCTCTGCCCCGTAGCCAGCTCTTCTGCTGGCGAGAGATCTCCTTGGAGAAGGATGGCTGCTTCACCCCCCGGGACAACCAAGGGTTGCGCACAACCCATCCCGGGGGAACCATCTGTCTGCCCCTCCTGGCAGACTTTGGGCAGTGGGCAGAGGCCAGCAGCACTCTGCCCCGTAGCCAGCTCTTCTGCTGGTTGGAGATCTCCTTGGGAAGGACGGTTGCTTCACCCCCCGGGACAACCAAGGGTTGCGCACAACCCATCCCGGGGGAACCATCTGTCTGCCCCTCCTGGCAGACTTTGGGCAGTGGGCAGAGGCCAGCAGCACTCTGCCCCGTAGCCAGCTCTTCTGCTGGTTGGAGATCTCCTTGGGGAAGGATGGTCACTTCACCCCCCGGGCAATCGACGGTTGCGCACAACCCATCCCGGGGAGACCATCCGTCTCTCCCCCGCTGGACCCGTGGCCTCGGCCACCCTGTCCTCTTGCGGAGTGAGGGGGGTAACTTCCTCAGACGATCCCCCACGGGCCCCCATGAGTCCGCCTCGGCTTCCCATAGGTCCCAAACCTGGGGACTGTCGACTTCCTCCGTCGACCCGTCCCACCACGGGGAGCTCAGGCTCGACTGCGGAACGCCGTCCAACAGTCTTCGATAAGCCACCTCGAGCTCCCACTCTCGCTCGGCTAGGACTCCAGCTCCTCAAACACTGAGTCCCTGCTGTCTGACGGGATCTCCAGTTCCCGTCGCTCCAGGATGTCCTCCATCCGTTCCTCGGTCTCCTCTCCAAAATCGGGTCAGCGGCCATGCTCGCGTAGAGCAGTCCTGTGCCTCCGTAGCGAGGCCCTGCAACGGAACTGCCTCCCAACGGCCGTACTGCCGGAGCGGCGTTAGCCACCGGAGCGCGCGGTACGCGGCGTCCAGTGCGACCTCCTCCTGCACCAGACTCCAGAGCTCGGCCTCCCCCCTCTGGGGCCCGGCCTGCAGGAACGCTGCCCGCACAGCGTACTGCTCCCGATAGACGTCAGCGTCGGAAGGAATGTCCACATCATGGCAGTCCCGCTCATGGTCCAGGGCCTCGTACCACAGTTCCTCTGTGGACCCCTGGTCCCGCTCTGGACCCTCCTGCAGCCTTCTTGCCAGCACGACCTTCATGTCTGCGAAGGTGCCGGCACAGGAGCACCGCTCCTCAATGGGAATATGGCGTCCTCAGATGCAGCTCCAGGCGAGCTGTGAGTCTCCATCCGAGGGTCGCTGGGATGAGTGATGTCCTCAGTACAGGCTCCAGACGAGCTGAGAGTCCCGCAAGCGTCGTCACTGGGGGTTGTGGATTCCCCGGGTGAAGCTCCAGACGAGCTGTGAGTCTCGACCCAGGGTTCCACGGGGTAGGGTTCGGGTCATTGTACTCAGTTTCTGCTCCGCGGAGCTCTGCCAACCGCAGCTGGTGCTGGCGTTCCTTCTCCAGCTCAACCTCCCGGTAGAACTCCCGAATCACCTTACATCGGTCCTCTGTCGTCGGGGCATCTCCAAGCAGTGCGATCCGACGCCGCACCTCTCTGAGGTCAGCGCCTTCCTCCACCTCTGCGTGGACAGGGCTGGGGACGGGCGTCGTCGCCTCGTCCTGATCCATCCTGGTCAGCTCCTTGATCAGGGTCTTCCTTTTCTTGTTACCCGGCGTTCCTCCCCGGTTCTCCAACATCCCACGCAGGGTGTCCCGGTTGTAGGGGTGTACACCGCCATGGCGTAGGTCTCCCAGGGGTCTGCAGAGAGCGATCCCACCGCTGCCACCAGTATGACGGAATGGGATGTTGTTCCGCCTGCGGGTGTGCTCTATCTGCGTGACCCCTTCGCTTACCGCTGGCCCGACTACCGAGTGACGCGCACTCGGCGTCTCGTGCGGCCTGGCGTGACCCTGGGGAAGGGTTAGCGGGCGGTGGAGGGGACCCCTGCCTAGAACCAGCCCGACCACTGAGCCATACGGCACTCAGCGTCTCGAGCAGCTGGTTCACTGACCTTGCGGGTGGCGTCTGTGGAGTTCGGATCTGCCGCGGAGGAATATTCGTAACGGATGTGGGAAACGTTTCGGATCTTGCGGGAAACGTTTCCGATCGCGGTGCGGGTAACTCTTCGGATCTCGGTGGAGGACTCTTCGGATCGGATCGGATGTGAGCTGAAGGAACTTCGGATCTGGCGGGATGGGCGAGGGATTCGGATCTTCCGCAATCCCTCGCAATACTGTAGCGCGGTACGCGGCCGCGCCCTTCGGTTCGGATCTCCGTCTCTCCGAGAACCGAATCTTCATGCGCTGCGCCTCTGCCCGCTACACGTTGCAGGCACAGAGCGCTCGCTTCGGTTCGTACCTGGATGGACACCGTACTCTGAGATCGCGGGGGACTCTCAGATACGAAAATACGGTGGAAATCAAGACACACCAGTCAAAGCTGAATGCACTGCAGGATCTGCCTTTATTGTTTACAGTACAGGCTTTTATTACTTCTTCTCATAATTAGAATACAATGGGACTCCTTGCCGCCCTCCCAGGACCCATTGGCCCTTAGCCTTCAGGGAGTCGCCAATTCGGACCGGATGGTCCGAATCGGCCATTTTACGATTCGAACCGGATGGTTCGAATCGGCCATTTTCCGAATCGAAATTCCAACTGCGCCACAAGGATCGGAAAATGGCGGCGAGCAAGGCAAACACAGGGGAAACATTTTACACCCCATAAACCACGGGGAACACTTTACTACACCACACAATGTCACCTCTAAACAAAAATACTGGTAAAACGGGGTGCGTGCCACCACACCCAAGTGTCCATGTCACCACTGTCACTGCGCGCCGCCCCTGGCTGAGGGTGCTGGGCCATCCCGTGACAGTAATATTCTGCAGTAAAAAGTTTCTTTATTTTTAGATTTTTTTAGGATCTTTTAGTCATTTTTCGGGATTTTTTTCCAAATTCTTTTTCCGTATTTTTATCTTTTTTTTTTCTGTAACAGCCCTTTTTATTATCATTCATTGGACCTTATATGTAAATTTCAGACATTTTCCTTTCTTTGCAAACAGCGTTTCACTTTTCAAACATTCAAGCATACTGTGTTTTTTTTTCTCCCTCCATTCGTTTTCGGTGTCGGGTTTTTCCGGCGGCTGCTCTGCGCTGTGATCGGTGGCTGCTCGGGTTTTGTCCGGCGTGTTCGGCGGGGTTAATCCAGGTGTTTTTTCGGGTTTCGGTGCGCCTTCCCCTGTTTTGCGGGGAGTGTTCATCGGGTTTGCAGAGGCATTTCCCTGCACTTTGATGGCCCTGTGGTGCTTGTTGAATACACCGCAGGTTCGCGGAAATGGGATCGCCAAATCGCACCAAATTGAAGAGAACGAAAAGTCACCAAACGTGCGGTTTACCTAAATATTCCTGCTTGAAAAAGGCTCACAAGCCGAAATGTTGGGATAACTTGTCCCAAGACTACACTCTTTGTTACTGATACTGGAGGGAAAGTAATACTTTTATATGGAGACACTTGTCTATTGTACAGTATTTTTGCTATAGACTACATACAGTATATTGTATGCCAGAATGATGTGTATATTCCTGCATTTGTAAGCCGACTATATGAAAGGAATACATCTGTATTTTGCATTGTATAATTTGTGATATTTATGAACTAGTATAGTTTTATTTGAAACCTAATTGGATTTGGGGTTATTTGCTACTGCTCTCTTGCATGGTGGCGATATGAGTCTTACTTAACTAAAGTAATATTAATTACCAAATTAGCCATGTTTTCTGGCTTATGCATGCTAATTGTTGTTACATGAAAGTGCTCCCTGCAATATGTTTAATTAATATACTGCAAGAGGGACACAAAGTCACTAATAAAGTAAATTAGATTTTTCTTTCCTGTTGATAATGAATTGTGTCCTTATTTACTTTCTGTAAAGGAAATGTTTCTATTTTGTCATGTTTTAGATTCTGTGGTCGTATTTTCTGTTACTATTGCTGTAACAATTATGTAATGACAAAGCACAGTGGCAAGAAGGAAAGGTGCTGCAAGATGTGTTTTAATAGAGATCAAATAGACAACTCTTGTGATTCAGAAGTACTTGAACGCACCGAATTGCGAACATCAACCACAACAGGAGTCCGTGGAGTTACAGGTGAGTCCATTAAATAGCTTTTTTTTAAAAAATTCTACGTTTACAAATTGAAGTCTTATTCTGACTAGGTTTCTTAAAGACTCCAGTAAATACTATGCTTAGAATTGTGATTACTGTCCAAAACTGCAAGGGCTATATTACAATCTTCACGGAAATGTTAACGCGCACTTGCGTGAGTATTAACGTTTGCTGCGGTGTTTACCACATATTACAATCCAAACACAAACGGGTTAAGTAACCCGTTTGCGTTTGGTACCTTGCGCTTTTCAGTGCGAGGTTACTGTACTTTGCACTCCCTATACTTAACATGGGGAGCGCAAAATGTTAATCAGCATTAGTATTACAATCTACTAGCGCTGATTAACGTCCAGCTGTAGTTAGCAAAAAGTTAACCAAAGCCAGGACTTGGTGTTAATGGATTCCGCTTCTACAGAATCCGTTAACACCAGCCTAAAATTTTTAAATTGAATCGCATACTCACCCTCTCTCCCGCGGTGAGGACTGCGGCTCCAACCGCCTCCTCCATCCGGCAGGAGCAGGGAAAGACTGGGGGAAAAGGTCCCCCCAGTCTCTCCCTGCGTATCACTAAGCCAACTGACCGGATCTTTCGAGGCGAGACCCGGCTGGTCATGTGACCGGCATGGGGGAACTTAATGGAGTCCTATGGACTCCATGGAGTCCCGGATTTTACCGCACGGTAACAATGCAGGCAGCATTTTTTGCGCCTGCATTGTAACCCAGCGTTAAAACGCAGGCACAAGGGGGAAAACTGCGGGCGCAGTTTTTCCTCCCTTGCGCCTGCGTTTTAACGCTAGTATTGTAATTTGGCTCCATAACTTTTCCATTTGCATTAATTCACAATAAAAATGCTCAGAATCCAGACTTTTTTAATCCTGCCCTGAATGCTTCACACGCAAACTTGTCTAGTCCTTTAACGAAACAGCAGTTATACATTGGGCAATAGCTGTCCTCCACATTCACAATGCACTCGCAGAGAGGCTTCTGGCCTGAATAATTATCAGCCCAGCTGCAGGACAAGGGTCTCGAGCCTAAATAAGCCCTAAAAAGCAAACATTTTATACCATATGGTCCGAATCCAACAATTGAATGGCTAGTCTTCCCCAGATGAAAGTTTAGGGCAGACTGCCATGGGAGAAGGGATAGGAAGTGGAATCATGGACTAAAGCAACGTAGCCCGTAACCTTGGGTGGTAATCTTTGTTACAGCGATAAATAATAGACATCATAGCTGCTAAATTGTAATTGTGCTCCACGCCTAGCCCTCCACTGCCCATAGGTCATGGCAGTTTAATATAGGAAATGCTAGCTGTCATGGAACTGACGTAACGCTCCCCACGTCAAACCCCAAGACTTTTATTTCCATGGCGAAAACCCCAAAAGACATAGACTGTTGCTTTGGGGAAGACCTTATGTTCATTTATATTGTGTGGTTTTAAATGTATTGTCGCTGAACCCCTTGCTCAGAGACTGTGGACTGTATTAACCCCTCGCTCCTCTGCTATTCCCCTTAGCTAAGCTATTTGTCTGTTGGTGTGTTAAAGTGGTGTTTTTGTGACCCCCCCCCCTATCAGCACGTAATCAAAATGCCTTTAAGCCTGTCCCTTATGCACTGTGTTATCCGACACCAGGGTTAGCCTGGGATTGAAAGCATGAGCTGGGTTTGAAATCCCAGCCAATCACCATCCAAGGAGCTAGAAGGGCCAACCAATCCCATTCCTGGAATGCACCTCATTGACTGTAATGGAGCCATCTGCAGAAGCTTTAAACGTCTGCGCCCTGAAAACTAACTGCTCCAGCAGGGTGATTTTTCAAAGGTGGGGTGATCATCATGCAAGCTACCGTTGTGGTGATTTTCAGGAGGGAGATCCATTGGGAACCCACTTTGCTGAGCCTTTCTTGACCCCAGGAGCTTAAGCAGCCCTGACCATGCGGCATCCAAGGGGGATATCTACTATATGCTGCCATTCGTGCCCCTACCCCCAGATCTGGGCGCTTTTTGGACTGTGACACCCTAGGGACCCGAGCTATCAAACAGTACCCCTGGATCGCCGCAGCTCCTCTGGAATCCCCCCAAACAAGGACCTGTGCTCTGTATGACTGCAGGTACAGTTAATTATAAGGCACCACCATGTACCGTAGCGCTGTACAATGGGAAAGACAGGATAACCAATATACATGCAAGTTAAACACATAGAACAGTACCAGAGAAGCCCCTGCTCAAGAGCTTGCACTCTGAGAGGACCTGATGGGGAACTGCTGAATGGCGGTGCCGTAATGTCTGGGGGGCGGGAATGTTAACTGTTGTTATCTGATTGTGAACCAAATAAAAGCCGGCCTTGTGAGATGGCCAGTGTGTATCCTGTAATGAACATACAGCCTGCCTGGTTTCTCAGCTATGTTACAGCTATAATCACTCTCAGAAGGCACAGAGCGGCATTCTGGAAATGCAAAGAGGCTCCAAGGCAGGAGTTCAGAACAAGCGGGTCTGGAGCTGCAGATCAGGCTGCTCGAGGCACTGAGTTCCGAGTAACTCAGAGGCTGGGCTGATCCTGGTAAGGGGGTGTCTGGAGAGCCAGGACAGACGGGAAGAGACAGCGTCCCGTTACAGCCTTATAGCTTGCATGGATAAAATTAATCAAAGGCACCTGCATCAACCCAAACTATTATCCGGGAATAAAAATCCTGTAGCGTTTGATGCAGATATAAAAGGCATGGTAAGATATTCATCATCAGTTGGCCTAGCCTGAAATATGCAGGCTTACTGGCTTGCTAATCTGTTTTCACCCGGATTCGGAACTAATTTGAAAATTTTTTCATGTTTTTTATTACATTTATAATGCAAAACAGTTTGATTCAATAAAGGTAATTTCTTTTAATATTAACTGTGAAATGAACTTCCCCATCTCACTACTAAGGCTGGGGTCAGATGAGCGCACGTTTTGCATCCGTCTGACCGCACTGTTTGCTGTCAGTCGTAGCTTTTCAAAGGAGTCAATAGAGAACAACACACAAAGCACGTGCGCACTTTTTCACACGCAGACAAAGCATGTTGCAAATTTGCAATAGATGCCATAATGACATTGACGTGAAAAAGCTACACGGACGTAGAGAAACCCCTGCATACAGTTTTTTTTTCTTTTTCTCAACATCACTCAAAGCTAACAGATTGTAACCACAATCTCATCCGGTATAAAGTGCACCCGTTACTGTACGCAAGCAGTGCGCTTGACTGACCCCAGTCTTCGCTGCAGTACAAACATTCACACACACACACAAAATATATATATATAACAGACCCAGGATGCATAAAAGTGAGACAGAGGCCATTTGCATATCCTACCCAGAATTCCTTGCTGCATATGGGGAATGTGGCACAGGAGCTCTGGGATGCAATTCTTTGAATTGCTGTGATGTGCAAGTGGCTTCTGCAATGCTAAACATAACTAATTATAGTGTGGAGGCTTTTTATCTCACTTTTTGTCCTCCACCACAACCCTTGTAAGCACTGATTTACCCTACGGGTCCAAGCATCCACTGTAACTGGTCATGCCTAGCTCCTAGCTCTGATGAGGGTCCAACAGACCCGAAACAGCACGGTCCTAGGCGTGGCTTTGACCAGTTGCGTAAACCTTATCTCTGCTAGAAAGCCGTGGTATGGCATAGCATTGATTTTAGGGCTCTGTGTAATAACAGACCCAGGATGCAAAAAAAGTGAGACAGCGTCATTTGCATATCCTACCCAGAAATTCCTTGCTGCATATGGGAAATGTGGCACAGGAGTTCTGGGATGCAATTCTTTGAATTGCTGTGATGTGCAAATGGCTTCTGCAATAATAAACATATATATTTATATATACACACAGTGAGGGGAAAAAAAGGATTTGATCCCCTGCTGGTTTTGCACATTTGCCCACTGACAAAGAAATGATCAGTTTATAATTGTAATGGTCTGTTTATTGTAACAGTGATTGACAGAATAACAACAAAAACCTCCAGAAAAACGCATTTAAAAAAAGTTATAAATTGATTTGTATTTTAATGAGTGAAATAAGTATTTGACCCCTTCGCAAAACATGACTTGGTACTTGGTGGCAAAACCCTTGCTGGCAATCACAGAGGTCAGACAGTTCTTGTAGTTGGCCACCAGGTTTGCACACATCCAGGGCTCGAGTCCTGCGGGAACGGCGTTGCCGCACTTCTCCCACTGCGGGAACGCTGCGGGAACGCTGCGGGAACGCTGCGGGAACGCTGCGGGAACGCAGGTTTCCGCTGTGGCCCGAGCCCGAAACGATGAGCCGGCCACGATGATCTCGCGAGATCGCGGCAGGCTGTTTCATCGATCCCAGGCGAGCGGCTGCACTTCCTGTCAGTGGCCGTTGTAGCAGGAAGCACGCGGCTGCCGGCAATGTGCGGCGGCAGCCTGCTCATCGTTTCAGGCCCACAGAGAGGTGAGCTGAGCTGCTGGTGGCAATAATATCCATGAGAGCTGGGACATTATCCATGAGACCTGGGGGGCATATCCATAAGACCTGGGGGGCATATCCATGAGACCTGGGGGCATATCCATGAGACCTGGGGGGCATATCCATGAGACCTGGGGGCATATCCATGAGACCTGGGGGGCATATCCATGAGAGCTGGGGGGCATATCCATGAGAACTGGGGGCATATCCATGAGACCTGGGGCATATGCATGAGACCTGGGGCATATGCATGAGACCTGGGGCATATCCATGAGACCTGGGGCATTATCCATGAGACCTGGGACATTATCCATGAGACCTGGGGCATGTCCATGAGAACTGGGGCATATCCATGAGACCTAGGGCATATCCATGAGAGCTGGGGCAATATCCATGAGACCTGGGGCATATCCATGAGAACTGGGGCATATCCATGAGACCTGGGGACATATCCATGAGTGCAGGGGACATATCCATGAGAGCTGGGGCAATATCCATGAGAGTTGGGGGGCATATACATGAGCTGGGGCATATCCATGTGAACTGGGGCAATATATACCCATATGAGCTGGGGTCAATAATATACTTGTGAACTGGGGGCAGTTATATTCATGTGAACTGGGGAAAATATATCCATGTGAGCTGGGTCAATATATACCCATATGAGCTGGGGCAAATATATCCACGTGAGCTGGGGGCAAATATATCCATATAACCAGTGCTGTGTATATTATTCTGGGGGCTCAGTGCTGTGTATATTATTCTGGGGGTTCAGTGTTGTGTATGTTATTCTGGGGGTCCAGTGCCTGTGTATGTAATTCTGGGGGGTCTGTGCCTGTGTATATAATTCTGGGGGGGTCTGTGCCTGTGTATATAATTCTGAGGGGGTCTGTGCCTGGATATATATATATATATGTGATATATATAATATATATAAAACGCGTTAGTCCAGTTGCCAAAATCACGAGTATACCTGTACGTAGTGATACCTTTCACTGATCAGTATAGCTCCAGACCTGAAGAGGAGAGGTTACACTCTTGAAAGCTTGTCTTTTAAATGTATTGTTAACCCAATAAAAATGGTATCACCACGTCCTGCTATACTCGTGATATATATATTTTTTCTTCAGGTAATAATAGGGGTTGTGGAATTCGTGGGTGAGTTCCCTCACTTTTTTTCCCCAGGACTTCACCCCTGCACACATCTCAGGAGGGATTTTGTCCCACTCTTCTTTGCAGATCCTCTCCAAGTCATTAAAGTTTTGAGGCTGACGTTTGGCAACTTGGACCTTCAGCTCCCTCCACAGATTTTCTATGGGATTAAGCAGGGGTCAAGTCCTGGGAAAAAAAGTGAGGGAACTCACCCACGAATTCTACAACCCCCATTACCTTAAGAAAATATATATATATATATCACGAGTATAGCCGGACGAGCCGGTGATACCATTTTTATTGGGTTAACTTTACATTTAAAAGACAAACTTTCAAGAGTGTAAACTGGAAACTATACTGATCAGTGAAAGGTATCACTACGTATAGGTATACTCGTGATTGTGGCAACTGGACTAACGCATTTTATATAATATATATATATATATATATATATATCCAGGCACAGACCCCCAGAATAATATACACAGCACTGAGCCCCCAGAATAACATACACAGCGCTGAGCCCCCAGAATAATATACACAGCGCTGAGCCCCCAGAATAACATACACAGCGCTGAGCCCCCAGAATAATATACACAGCGCTGAGCCTCCAGAATAATATACACAGCACTGAGCCTCCAGAATAATATACACAACACTGAGCCCCCAGAATAATATACACAGCACTGAGCCCCCAGAATAATATACACAGCACTGAGCCCCCAGAATAATATACACAGCACTGAGCCCCAAGAATAATATACACAGCACTGAGCCCCCAGAATAATATACACAGCACTGAGCCCCAAGAATAATATACACAGCACTGAGCCCCAGAATACATACACAGCGCTGAGCCCCCAGAATAATTACACAGCGCTGAGCCCCCAGAATAACATACACAGCGCTGAGCCCCCAGAATATATACACAGCGCTGAGCCCCCAGAATAATATACACAGCACTGAGCCTCCAGAATAATATACACCGCACTGAGCCTCCAGATAATATACATACACAGCACTGAACCCCCAGAATAATATACACAGCACTGAGCCCCAAGATAATATACACAGCACTGAGCCCCAGAATAATATACACAGCACTGAGTCCCAAGAATAATATACACAGCACTGAGCCCCAGAATAATATACACAGCGCTGAGCCCCCAGAATAACATACACAGCGCTGAGCCCCCAGAATAATATACACAGCGCTGAGCCTCCAGAATAATATACACAGCACTGAGCCTCCAGAATAATATACACGCACTGAGCCCCCAGAATAATATACACAGCACTGAGCCCCCAGAATAATATACACAGCACTGAGCCCCAGAATAATATACACAGCACTGAGCCCCAAGAATAATATACACAGCACTGAGCCCCAGAATAATATACACACAGCTGAGCCCCCAGAATAATATACACAGCACTGAGCCCCCAGAATAACATACACAGCGCTGAGCCCCCAGAATAACATACACAGCGCTGAGCCCCCAGAATAACATACACAGCGCTGAGCCCCCAGAAAATATACACAGCGCTGAGCCCCCAGAATAATATACACAGCACTGAGCCTCCAGAATAATATACACCGCACTGAGCCTCCAGAATAATATACACAACACTGAGCCCCCAGAATAATATACACAGCACTGAACCCCCAGAATAATATACACAGCACTGAGCCCCAAGAATAATATACACAGCACTGAGCCCCCAGAATAATATACACAGCACTAAGCCCCCAGAATAACATACACAGCACTGAGCCCCCAGAATAATATACACAGCACTGAGCCTCCAGGATAATATACACAGCACTGAGCCTCCAGGATAATATACACAGCACTGAGCCCCAACAATAACATAATAACATGCACAGCACAGAGCCCCCATAATAATATACACAGCACTGAACCCCAAGAATAATATGCACAGCACTGGTTATATGGATATATTTTCCCCAGTTCACATGGATATAATTGCCCCCAGCTCATATGGGTATATATTGCCCCCAGCTCTCATTGATATAATTGCCCCCAGCTCTCATGGATAATGCCCCCAGGTCTCATGGATATGCCCCCAGGTCTCATGGATAATGCCCCAGGTCTCATGGATAATGCCCCCAGGTCTCATGGATAATGCCCCCAGCTCTCATGGATAATGCCCCAACTCTCATGGATAATGCCCCAACTCTCATGGATAATGCCCCAACTCTCATGGATACTGCCCCCTGGTCTCATGGATATGCCCCTGGTCTCATGGATACTGCCCCTGGTCTCATGGATACTGCCCCTGGTCTCATGGATAGTGCCCCTGGTCTCATGGATACTGCCCCTGGTCTCATGGATACTGCTCCTGGTCTCATGGATACTGCCCCTGGTCTCATGGATACTGCCCCTGGTCTCATGGATAGTGCC
This sequence comes from Leptobrachium leishanense, assembly GCA_009667805.1. NCBI lineage: Eukaryota > Metazoa > Chordata > Amphibia > Anura > Megophryidae > Leptobrachium > Leptobrachium leishanense. Next base: position 213,900,916 of record CM019067.1, on the reverse strand, counting down.
CCTGGTCTCATGGATAGTGCCCCTGGTCTCATGGATACTGCCCCTGGTCTCATGGATAGTGCCCCTGGTCTCATGGATACTGCCCCTGGTCTCATGGATAGTGCCCCTGGTCTCATGGATACTGCCCCTGGTCTCATGGATACTGCCCCTGGTCTCATGGATACTGCCCCTGGTCTCATGGATAGTGCCCCTGGTCTCATGGATAGTGCCCCTGGTCTCATGGATACTGCCCTGGTCTCATGGATACTGCCCCTGGTCTCATGGATAGTGCCCCTGGTCACATGGATACTGCCCCTGGTCTCATGGATAGTGCCCCTGGTCTCATGGATACTGCCCCTGGTCTCATGGATACTGCCCATGGTCTCATGGATACTGCCCCTGGTCTCATGGATACTGCCCTGGTCTCATGGATACTGCCCCTGGTCACATGGATACTGCCCTGGTCTCATGGATAGTGCCCCTGGTCTCATGGATACTGCCCCTGGTCTCATGGATACTGCCCCTGGACTCATGGATAGTGCCCCTGGTCTCATGGATACTGCCCCTGGTCTCATGGATACTGCCCCTGGTCTCATGGATAGTGCCCCTGGTCTCATGGATAGTGCCCCTGGTCTCATGGATAGTGCCCCTGGTCTCATGGATACTGCCCCTGGTCTCATGGATACTGCCCCTGGTCACATGGATAGTGCCCCTGGTCTCATAGATACTGCCCCTGGTCTCATAGGACTGCCCCTGGTCTCATGGATAGTGCCCCTGGTCTCATGGATAGTGCCCCTGGTCTCATGGATACTGCCCTGGTCTCATGGATACTGCCCCTGGTCTCATGGATACTGCCCCTGGTCTCATGGATACTGCCCCTGCCTCATAGATACTGCCCTGGTCTCATGGATACTGCCCCTGGTCTCATGGATAGTGCCCCTGGTCTCATGGATACTGCCCCCAGCCCAACTCACCTCTGCTGCTGCTGCCGCACATTGCCGGCGGCCACGTGTTTCCTGCTTCAGCGGCCGCTGACAGGAAGTGCAGCCGCTCGCCTGGGATCTATGAAACAGCCAGGCGAGCGGCTCCACTTCCGGTCACCGGCCATTATAATAGGAAGCACGCGGCCGCCGGCAATGTGCGGCAGCCGCCTGCTAAGCGTTCGGGCTCGGGCCACAGCGGGAACGCTGCATTCCTGCAGCGTTCCCGCTGTGGGAGAAGTGCGGGAACGCCGTTCCCGCGCTTTCCCGCTCGACTCGAGCCCTGGGATTAAGGTCTGGAGACTGGCTAGGCCACTCCAGGACCTTAATGTGCTTCTTCTTGAGCCATTCTTTGTTGCATTGGCCATGTATTTTGGGTCATTGTCATGCTGGAATACCAATCCACAGCCCATTTTCAATGCCCTGGCTGAGGGAAGGTGGTTCTCACACAAGATTTGAAGGTCCATGGCCCCGTCCATCATCCCTTTGATGTGGTGAAGTTGTCCTATGCCCTTAGCAGCAAAACACCCCCAAAGCATAATGTTTCCACCTCCATGTTTGACAGTGGGGATGGTGGTTTTTGGGTCATAGGCAGCATTCCTCCTCCTCCAAACACGACGAGTTGAATTGATGCCAAACAGCTTGAATTCTGGTCTCATCTGACCACAACACTTTCACCAGTTCTCCTCTGAATCATTCAGATGTTCATTGGCAACAGTGGCGTAACAACCGGGGGGCAGCCGGTGCAGGTGCCCTGGGCTCAGGGATGAGGGGGGGGTGCCGGCCGCCGGTGCCCCCCCAGTTGTTACGCCACTGAGTATCACCCTGAGACCTGGGGGGCAGGGCTCGAGTCCTGTGGGAACGCAGGTTCCCGCTATTGCCCGAGCCTGACAAAGTGAGCCGGGGGGGCAATTGCCGGCAGCCGCATTGCTATCCTCCTAAGAGCAGCTGCCAGCATAAAGCTCTGCCGCTCGGCTGGGGTTCTATCCACCAGCCAGCCACGATCAGATCTGGCTGGTGGTTAGATCCCCAGCTGAGCGGCAGAGCTTTATGCTGGCGGCCACTCGTAGGAGGAAAAGCACGCGGCCGCCAGCAATGACGACGGAGTGGGGTGCAGGCAGAAGCAGCGACGATGGAGCGGGGTGCAGGCAGAGCAACCCGGAGACGAGGAGAGGTGAGCTGGGGGTAATATTTCCAAGTGAGAGCTGGGGGCAATACATCCATGTGTGAGAGCTGGGGGCAAATATATCCATGGGTGAGAGCTGGGGGCAACATTTCCATGTGTGAGAGCTGGGGGCAAATATATCCATGTTTGAGAGCTGGGGGGCAAATATGTCCATGGGTGAGAGCTGGGGGCAACATTTCCATGTGTGGAAGCTGGGGGCAACATTTCCATGTGTGAGAGTTGGGGGCAATATACATCCATGTGTGAGAGCTGGGGGCAAATATACCCATGGGTGAGAGCTGGGGGCAATATACATCCATGTGTGAGAGCTGGGTCCAAATATACCCATGGGTGAGAGCCCCGGGGGCAAATATATCCATGGGTGAGAGCTGGGGGCAAATATATCCATGTGTGAGAGCTGGGGCAACATTTCCATGTGTGAGAGCTGGGGGCAATATACATCCATGTGTGAGAGCTGGGGGCAAATATATCCATGGGTGAGAGCTGGGGGCAAATATATCCATGTGTGAGAGCTGGGGGCAACATTTCCATGTGTGAGAGCTGGGGGGGCAATATACATCCATGTGTGAGCTGGGGCAATATATATATCCATGTGAGCTGGGGGGGCAATACTTCCATGTGTGAGCTGGGGGGGCAATATTTCCATGTGTGAGCTGGGGGGCAATATTTCCATGTGTGAGCTGGGGGGGTACCCTGGGGCCATGGTATGGAAAGGGTTTGCAGGGCTGTGCAGGTGGGGTGCCACGTGTGTTCTGGCAGCATGGAGAGGGTCACTGGGCAGCCCACACCTGTGTTACCCTACACTGCATAGCTGCAAGGGTTATGTGCTGGGAGGGGGGTCCAGTGCCTGTATATATAATTCTGGGGGTCCAGTGCCTGTGCATATAATTCAGGGGGTCCAATATTTTGTCCCGGTCTGGGCCTGCTTATAACCAGAGTGGACGTTTATATAATGAGGGGGGGGGAATTTCTGCCCCGGGCGCCCATAACTCTGGTTACGCCACTGATTGGCAAACTTCAGACAGGCCTGTACATGTACTTTCTTGAGCAGGGGGACCTTGCAGGCGCAGCAGGATTTCATTCCTTCACAGCGTAGTGTTGTTTTCTTGGTGACTATGGTCCCAGCTGCCTTGAGTTCATTGACAAGATCCTGTAGTTCTGGGCTGATTCCTCACCGTTCTCATGATCATTGAAACTCCACGAGGTAAGATCTTGCATGGAGCCCCAGACAGAGGGAGATTGACAGTTATTTTGTGTTTCTTTCATTTGCGAATAATCGCACCAACTGTTGTCACCTTCTCACCAAGCTTGTGTAGTTCTACAATCTTGCCCCTGACATCCTTGGACAGCTCTTTGGTCTTGATGGAGAGATTGGAATCTGATTGATTGCTTCTGTGGACAGGTGTCTCTTATACAGGTAACAAACTGAGATTAGGAGAACTCCCTTTATGATCTCAGTTTGTTAACTGTATAAAAGACACCTGGGAGCCAGAAATCTTGCTGATTGATAGGGGATCAAATACTTATTTCACTCATTAAAATGCAAATCAATTTATAACTTTTTTGAAATGTGTTTTTCTAGAAGTTTTTGTTGTTATTCTGTCTCTCACTGTTAGAATAAAGGTACCATTAAAATTATAGACTGATCATTTCTTTGTCTGTGGGCAAACGTACAAAATTAGCAAGGGATCAAATAATTTTTTCCCTTACTGTATATATACTCCTTTACCCCCAAAATTATATTTCTTAATCTGTTCAGAAGATCTGTGAGTCATTTGTATATGCTTTGTGTTTTTTGGATTTTTAGTCCAGCCCCTGCTCTGGGGGAGTGTCACCTGCCGTGAGAGTCATAAATCACTCCCCAGGGAAACATACCATGCAGTAGGAAAATCAGGGATATTTCATTAAGGGTTTTAATAGGCAGACTTTGGAGATCTTTCAAATGAGCTAAATTTGCATCGGGCACTATTGGTACACTTTAAGACAGTGTTTCCCAAACCTGTCCTCGGGACCCTCTGCCTCGCCACTTTTTCCAGATATCTGAAGCACAGCACAGGTGATATGATTTGCTGCCCAGTGATGGCAGGATTCAGTCTGCATTTCCCCAAGGTGATCTGCAAAATCTGGCCTGGTTGAGGGTCCTGAGGACAGGTTTGGGAAACACTACTTTAAGACATACTCAATCAGCCTGATGGAAAAAGATTGTAACAGTAGATTTTGTAATACTCTCTGCACACACCTAGTCCATATGAATCATATATGCACTTCTTGATATTTATAACACAATATTATGTATGGCTATTTCTGTATTATTTAGTTACAGAAGATTCAGGATCACCTAAGGATGCTGGCTATGATATAATCACAGATGAAGATCTTAACCATGTGCTACATTCGACTCTTTTGTCAGATGATCAAGATCCATTAGAACAGTCTACAGTAGATTTGTAAGTACATAGATTAAAAAATTGTCTGGGGTATACTTGATTAACCTTTGGTATTATCTAGGTTTAATTGTGTCCTTCTGTAATGTAAATGCATTAACACATTTAAGGCTCTATCAGTTCCTTAACACTATCGCTAGCACTCACATAAATGAGCGTTAGCGCTAGATTAAAAGAGGTGATAGCGGCACGTTTATTCACATGTGGTGGGACTGCCCAGGGTTTTGGGGTACTGGCAGTCGGCTGAACAGTTATTGTTTTCAGTTTTCCGCAGACGTATTGTCTTAGATCCCTGGGCCTTCCTTTTATCTCGCCCCATCCCAGTGGTGTATTTAGGTTTTGTGCTGCCCTAGGCCGGACTAAACGCATGCACCCTTTAGCATTCAAAAAGATGTCACTGTATGCTGGGATTTTACTAATACCGGCATGCAGTGGCAGCCTCAGAGTGATAGGAATCCTATCACACTCTGACAGCCTTTACATTCAGAGATCAGGGAGATCTCACCATGTAAAAGCTGTCTGAGAGTGATAGGTGTCCTATCACTCTGAAGCAGGCTGTACATGCAGAGATCTCAGTGATTTTTTTTTCCCGATTTTTACATTAAAGTGTTTTTTTTCTGTAACAGACCTTTTTATTATTATTCATAGAACCTCAAATCATTTTCAGCAATTGTCGTGCAGTAGGTTTTTTTTAAACCGCTTTTAAAAGTGAGTTGTTTTTTTTCTACCCATCTGGCGTCTTTTCTCCACGGCGTCTCGTTGGTCGGCGGCGGCTTGTGGGTGCATTCAGCAGCTGTTCTGCCGGTTGCGACGCTCGTTCGGCGGGTTTGTGTCGGCGTCTGGTGGGTTTGCAAAACGAGGGGTTATGGTTCCATGGTACTAGCCACAAGACAAGACCATTAGTTATACAGACACACACACACACTCTGAGCCCTCACAGATACACATTCGCCCTTACACATTCTGTCTCCCAGCAGATACCCTTTGAACCACACACTGACCCCTATGGATACACACTGACCCCACCAGATACTATTGTCCCATTCACACAATCTGACCCCCACGGACACACATGGACCCACATACATACTGACTCACTCCCCATCAACAAACTCATTAATCCACACACTGCTACAAAGTACATATACACCTAGTATAGACTACAGGCTCTTATACACAGGGCAGGCAGAGGGCAGGTGTCTCTCCTTGGCCTGGAAGTGGATGTCATGCTGGAAGGCTCCCTCACTGTCCAGGGGGACCCTAGAGTCAAAATTAGCATATATCAGGTTGTACACATAGCTGATGGGTGAATTCCCTGCCCTGAGGGGGAGGGGCAGCTGGGAGTATCACTTTCCCTGTGGAGATTGGAGGGGTGTAGGTGAGTTTGAGGATATAGGTGCCAGATCACAAGCTCTTTGAGCTCTAGGTGGGTGGGACATGTCTGGGTGTGTCTAATGGCTCTGGCTCCCCCTGCTGATCAATCACTTTCCTCCAGCACCTTCTCCTCCCTGACTCACCCTGTATGATCCCTCCATTCCAGCTGCAACAATTAAAATGAGCAGTCCTCTCTGCTGCCTCTGGATCCTTTGACTGGGGGCCGGAGATGGGGAAGGAGAGATCTTCTTCCATCATCCATGCTGGGCCCGACCTTGGTGTATCTGTCAGCAAGCTCTTCAGCTCCTCCCTCCCTGCTCCAGCCACGTGCTTTTGGGGGCAGGGCCACGCTCTGCTTCCTGTGATGGGGCAGACCAACGCTGTGTCTGCTGGTCTGGTCTGACTTTGCAGCTCTGAACCTGGCGGCTTGCCAAGAGCTGCGTCTCACATTGGCTGCTGGCAAGGAGGAGCTGAATTCCTCTGCTCGCAGCTGGGGAGGAGTATTGCAGGCGCCGCCCCATGGAAAATGCAACCCAAGGCCTACGCCTAGTTGGCCTAAGCCAAGATACAGCACTGCCCCATCCCGTGACGAAGACCTCAGAGCAGACTCTTTTTAATAGGATCACTTTGGCTGCTAGACGTGCTCTGGCCGCCAAGTGGAGATCCGGGGACATCCCATTGCTCCAGGAGCTTTGCGCGAAGGTGTTTTCGATACCAAGCCTATGGAGGAGCTTACTGCTATGGTTAGGCTGACTACTGGTAAATTTGAGAGAGTCTGGCGATGGTGGAAGGATTATGTGGAATCTGTTTCTTAACTTGCCCCATTTCTCTTAGGGTTGGTAGTTTCTGCACTTCCCCTTTAATGCTCCCTGCCAGTAACTTTCCCCCTGGACAGGTTGGTCTTTTTTTGCTTTTTGTTTTTCATCTTTATTGACTTGGGGGTGTGCTGTCTGTCTACGATCATTTGCACTGGACGTCTGCCATACACTCTACTGCTTTTGTGACTATTGTCATGGAGCTGACGTGGCGCTCCACGCTTCAAACCCCAAGAGACTTTGTGTTCATTTGTATCGTGTGATTTTAAATATATTTTACGTCATTTGGTTTTAGTTTAAGCTAGTTTAGTGTAAAATGGCGTAGCCTTAGTTTTAAATATACTTATATTCCTGTAGGTAAATGTGTTTTTGTATAGCCATTAAACAAGCTTTACTGCTGTGTAATTTATGCAACAGGGCTTTTCACCTTATCTGTAGTGCAGGAGGGGTGGGGTCGCGCCTATTCCCCGAAGGGTTGGCTGCAACCACCAAATGCATCCAGCCCAACAACATGTGTAGAACATAACAAAGAAAAAAATGTCATCTGTGCTTACTCCAAAAATTATACCGTGTGAAACTAAACACAATTAGAGGTTTGGTTTCTTATTAATGGCCATTATAAGACTAGCTCGCCCGCCAACGTCACGGCACCTCTAAAAGGGCGAGTCCTAACCAAAATGAAACCACAGGCTGCTACATAGCAAACCATACCTGCTCATGCTGCTTGTCAAACATGAGGTTTTCCCCTTATCTGGCTGCATGTTTGATTCAAGAAGTCTGGGATAGTGTTGGTCTTTAATCTGATGTGTTAGAACAATAGATTATGTAAATGTGTGAGCTAAAGACTAAAGAATGTTTATTGTAAATATCTGACATAATGTAATTAGCATTTTAGTAGGACGATGTGCGTCATTTATGCAAATTATGGCTGTTGGATCTCAGCACAAGTAGTGGCGTTTTTGTTCATTAAAGCTCAGAGAGAGAGAGAGAATCCTGTTGGAACATACAGCCGCGTCTGGTGTCTCCTTCAACTACGCTACACTACACACTCAACCTCAGAAGGCACAGAGTGGCCTTCTGGAAATTCCTAATGGCTCCAGGGCAGAGAAACAGAAGCAGGCGGGTCAAGCTGCTCGAGGCGCTGAGGACAGCGCTCCCAGTAGCCGGGCTGACCGCAACGAAGGGGTGTCTGGAGAGTCAGGACAGGCGGAAGAGAACGGTTCCGTCACAACTATATCATTGCAATGTGCTAATTATTACTTTGTGAAAATTATAAATAATTATAAAAAAAAGAGGTGATGGCAATCCGCACAGATCACCTCCGAATTGCTAATAGGTTAAAACCTCGTTATTGAATCGGTTTTAGCGCTTGCAAACTGTACTTAGCGCTCCCTATACTTAACATGGGAGCGCAAAGTACATGCACTCAGTAATTACCGTTAGGATCACAAGGTCCTAATGCTAATTACAAAGAGCTGTAGCTAACTAAAAAAGTTTATACCAAAAATTAGCAGGCCACACCAGGAGCTTGACCATATAAAAATATTTATTGTGGAGCGGCCACGGGTACTGGATTCAAGCGACGTTTCGGCGAAGTGCCTTAGTCATGCCTAATCCACCCACTCCCATAAATTTCTTATATACTAACATATGTGCAAGTAATCAATTAACAAACAATTAAAAAAACTGAAAAAACCTCATTCAGCAGATGGAATAGCTACTATTAACCCCTTACTTATTAGACTTCGGTCAATCTGTATACAGCAATACCCTTACACTGTTAAACATAGGGGGACTCTTAAAAAATACATTATTATAAACTAGACAAAATCAATTAAACATCTCTAAACTAAACTCTTTATTAAGAGCTTGTGGCCACAATGTATCTAGCTTAACCCCTTCCATGCGGAGGACGCGCTCAGCGCATCCTCCCTTTGCAGCGGCGATGTCAGCCCAGCCTCTGGGACCCAGTGCAGGGAAGGTTTTTTTTTTGTTTTATTAATCCAGCAATATTGTTCTCATTTCAATTATAATGTGAACAATGATGCTGCACTAACGATTTTTTTCTATGGGGGCGTTTGCTTAAAAACACGTAATTTTCCCCCAAAAAATGTAAAGAGTCCCCATTTCTAATTTTTTTAACAAGCGCACCTCATAGAAAATATAACCGAAAAGGCTTGCATGATAAAATGTGAAAAAAAGACACTTTACACAATGTAGATGATTGAAAATTCAATTTTTATTGCATTTTTTGTTATAATATTCAGGCAGGACATGACGGATACAAACAATAATGATATATTATGAATCTGCAGAGTCTGCCGGACAGAACGATTTATAATATGTCTGAGTTGTATAATAAAATGTGACTTCAAATCGTATTTAAACATGATGAGCGAAACCGGTAAAAATGAGCTCAGCACAGAGATGTGAAATGGCTCAGCAGCGAAAGGATTAAAAATCTATTTTTTTTTCTTTTTAATTAACGCTACACAAACTCTCCCCATCTTAATGGTGCAACACGATCTATGACCTGAAATCTGAGTTGAGAGATGGAGTGATTTTTTTCAATAAAATGTACATTAAGCTTTCTCGTGATCGCTCCTATATATCATGATCATGAGACAGCTATCGAATATTGATACATATTGTAAATGTGTTGTTGATCCTATGCCTAAACTAAAGAGGGAGTTAGAAAAACCTTTGGAAGAAGTGTAGCGCTCACTTCTGAATAAACCTCGGGATAGTCTCACCGCACTAGGAAATAACTATACACCAGTACTGTTGTGGATTTTTTTATATTATATTCTTTACTGATCCCAATAAAGCAGCATATAATACGCATATACGGTATTTGAGTAACAAGAATTCGTAACGCGGGAAAAACACGCGGCGGTAAAAGAAACCGGTTAACCCCCTCAGTTCTGGAGTGTAAGTCCCGTGAATAATAGCTCAAAAATATGTATGTGTTGTCTAGGGTACCTGGGTACTGTGTTCAACTGGCCAGTGAATAAAACAAAAACAATCTTCGACTAGTCACCATTGGTGCCCTGTGAATTTAAACAATATTGCAGTGTGCGTTTCTGTTTTGGAACTGTGTCCTGAAGGCCTCTCTCCAATCCGATGAACGAAACTGTCCAGCACTCGATGCCTCGACCAAAAGATCTTCTCCGCTGTGTACTGGGACTCCGTGCTACTGAATCTGCTTTCAGCTTGCCAAATCTCCGCAACTGGAACAACGATCCGCCGCCTGCACTCCCAATCGATCAGCGCAGCCTCCTAACACGGGGTCTTGCCGGAACTAGCTTTTCCTCCAGACCTCTCAGCACTGCGCAGGTAGGTCTCAACACGATTACTGTCCTGATCTCCAGCACCATTAAGACAGCGTCTGTACTCCGGCCTGGTTGCGATCCCTGACAGCTCCAACGTGCGTCCTCCACCTTTCACTGCTCCTCTCACTCTGCCCATGCCTTGTATGAGGCTGCTGATCTTTTTCCTCTTCTTGTACCACCTCCTTCCTGTCCTCACGCAAAGGATGATGGTAGATGTAGTTTGGTTTTGTCCAGCATAGTCCACAATGTCTCTGTCTCCCTCTGGTGGCAGCAATAGTTCAATGCACCAGAATACAGTGTTTTTAAAGCAGCGCTACACTCTCCCCCCCTAAACTCTTGGGTCCCTCCAAGGGAGTGTAACAGATACATAACATTGCAATATTTACATTAATCAATACATTCAGGCTCAGTAGCAGACATATAATGGGTCAGATATACATCCTCAAGCTGACTCATGTCCCTAACTACCTCAGCTAGCGTGGCAGACACTTAGGGCAACCTTCACACAGTCGTAACAGCTTTCTTTGTGCAGAGTTACAATATAGTTCAGGAACACCCGCAGCCATGACTCTCATTCCCTCTGCTCTAACCACTCCTTGGGTTCTTTTCAGTTCAACTAGGTCTCTCAATGAAGTTTGTCTTGAACTTTCTCGGGAAGGCTTATCATCCTGGAGACGAATGCAGTGTTTAGTTCTCTTAGCGCATCCCACGTCAATCTCATACTTGGAGAACGAATTTTGCGACTTGAGTATTGGAGACTGAACCCGCTTCTTCCGCTTGAACGAGATAGGAGCATCTTTAGGGTAGAACCGTTCAGCTGGAATCGCTTTATTCACTCCGCCCCTAGATCGGTAGCGGAGAGGGGCCCAACGGAAGCCACTCGCCCGATTGACATCCGTGCCTTCAAATTTACTGAAGAGTCAGGCACATTACATACGCTGACGGAAACTCTCACTTGTCCGTTTCAAAACTCTTGCAGAGATTATTTCAGGGACTTCTCTGGACTGTATAACCTTCTCTGTCCCTTCCACTTTCCTCAGCCGCCTCACTTCTGCAGGGGCTCTCTGTTCTTCGACCATCCATTGACATACCGGCCGTAACATCGAGTGTGCCTTCTTGGGAGCAGTACTCTCTTCCTTCACCAGTGGGGTTAGAAAACGTCTCATTAAGTCAGTGTTCGTCCCCACTGTCATAGAACTTCGATTAGCTCCCGAGGGACGAGGACACACAATGGCCAACGAGTCACATACTCCCGGTTGACCAACGGTCGCTGAACTGAATTCCAGCTTCACCTGTAGATATCCATCATAGGGAAACCTCTCAGTCCCCATACCCCAGATTTCGAGATCCTTCATCTTCTTCAGGGGTATATGCTTCAAATGTTTCTGATAGAAGTCTCGGTAAATCAGAGTTACTTGAGAACCTGAATCTAGAAGAGCCTTTGTGTAGACCCCTTCCACGTGGACCGGGATGATGGACAAAGGACCTATCAACTTGTCAGGGAACTTCTCTGCAGTAGTACAAGGTGGGGACCCAGTTTGTTCTCTCCACCGGGGTCCTCCAAAATTTTCCGCTTGCAAGACAGGCGACTGTTCCTTCAAGGCCTTCAGGAGTTCTTCGACCGATCTCTTTACGGGCCTCCTTTTTGGGCACTGAGCCCTGAAATGACCGATTTCCCTGCAGCCAAAATATCTTTTCCTCAAGCGTGTGGACACATTTTCTTCTTGCGGCTCATTTGAAAGCCCCCTGTTAGAAACCACATCCACTCTTGTCATTCGTATATCTGCTAGAAAGTTCCGTCCTCTTCGTGGTTTGGGTGGGCTGGGGCAGTCACGTCGATAGTGGCCAACCCCCCACAGTTGTAGCAGATCACCGAATCAGAGGGTTCTCCAGCAGGAACACTCTGCACTGCCTCTCCCTCCTCCGGTATGGCAATCCTAGCAGACAGCAACGTCATCAACACCATCATTTTCGACATCTGAGTTTTCAAAGCCATCACTTCGGTCTGTATGTCTGCTACACCAAGAGTTCCTACTTCTGCGATGAAAACTGCATGTGAAGCATTAGCAATCTTTTTAGCCTTAATTAAAGGCTCTTCTTCTCGGATAGCTTTGACCAGTTTGGAATAGGTCAGTCTCTTGCTCTGGTATTTAGTCTAAAGTTTCAACATTATGGGATCCAGTGGGAGTGCTCCTTTGAAGATTTGATCCATCAAAGCTTTGCTTGCATGACTCGGTTCCATGCCTCCTTTTAGAATAACCTGATGGATGATTTTATCCAGCCGCCAGACATAGGTGTGAGAGAACCTGTGGATAAGCTCGGCACAATCCTCCACTCCTCCAAAAATTTCCTGTAAAGCTTCTAGATACTCAGCAGCAGTGCAGCCTGGCTTGTCGCTTTTCAGATTTCGGACGACATCTGAAGCAGGAGCTCTTAAGCTCTCGATCAACCTTTGTCTCTTCACGGTGTCAGCAACTTCCCATTCTTCCACAGCTTGCACTGCCTGATCTATCCAAGTGTCAAAGTCCTCTTCTCCAGCTGGCACAGGGACCTTACCGGAACAGAACCCCAACTTGTGATATCCATAATTGGCAGACGCGGCTGAGTTTTGGGCCAACGTTTCCACCAGCTTCCCCATAGTGGTAAAGAATGTAGCAGGAGGGAACCCTGTAGTTGGGTAGGGGTTGCATCGGGTATCTCGTCTCCTGATGTTGTTGGTCTAGTCACAGGAACATTCGCGGGATCACCACGTGGCATACTTGGCTGGACCAGTCGAACTTCCACATCGTCGGTCAGCTTCACACTCACGCCCTGAAAACACACTGGAACACCCTTTCTAAACTCAAAAAAGAACATATGTGTGAGAAGTCTCTGGGTTCACTTTAACGTCCACTATGAATCCCTGCTGGTCAGGTGCCAAAGTCAAAAAGGGGGGGCTGTCGACGGGCGATCGGAAAAAGGAACGTAAAATTACAAAAGAAACGACTTCACAAGAATCCATCAGCCCGCGTCCCGGAATGTTACCTCTCGTAATACAGGCAATGCAAGGGCCCCGCCACTCACGTGAACGGCGCATCGGGAAGGACACGGATCACTGTGTGTGCTCTGCCTCCAGGGCTCTCCCAGAGCCGTACAAACCAACCACCAGGACCCAGGCCACCACATCCACCCCTCGACTTCTAGGCCTCCATGTCCCGTTGCCACCAGCAAAGACGCGCCCACCGCCACTCTCTCGGCGACCGCCACCTCCACAGGGTCCCCACAGGCATGTCTCACAACGTCTCCTCATGAGTCAGGGATCTCCTCGGTCATCTGGCATCTTGAGGCCGACTCAGAAGCCGACCGCTCCGGGTCAGCTCCGCATGGTACGTTCTCCTCGATATCCTCCTTATGCGCCGAGCGCCCGACAAACATCCCGGAGGAGAGCTCTTCACCCTCCGGGTCCGCAGTCACCAGGCCAGCTGTCAGTGTGGTCAGAAGCCGATGCCAAGGGCCACACAGAAGCGGTTCTCCCTCCCCCTCAGGCATCCACAGCAAGCACTGCTCCATGGCTGCAAACCTAGACTCTGTTCCGCTCACCGGGGGAGGGGCGCTCCCGGTCCAGCCATGCCGTACACTCCTTTGTCCCTTCCATCAAGGGGATCCTGGGCGCAGCCTGAAGATGGGGGCCCTCCATCCTTACTGCTCGCAGCCAGCAAGTACACACCACAGGGGGAAGCTGGAGACCCGACAGGCAATTCAGCGGAGGCTACAAAATGGCCGACAGCTGACCAGGCCTTAAAAAACAAAACCACAAAGATTCTCAGCTGTGCACCGGGGGGGGAACAGAAATGGGCCCCGGTGCAATCCATGTAGTAGTCAGCCCCACAGGAACTCCAATAGTGGGTTTTCTAGGTGGAGACTCCAGTAAAAATCGCTAGTTTCAGAAAAGTCCTACAGAGGTCCACCAAAGCACGTCTGCTTCCATGCGGTGCCGGCCACGCCCCTGGGAGAGAGTTTTTTATTCATTCTGGATGAAAACTAGAAAAGTGTAAGAGGCTATTACGATCTGTGGGCTTAGTGTACAAATCGCTCTTAATTTTACCTGAGTCTACTGTCACGACCACTACGCGCGCTGCTGCGAAAGACGCCGGGTTAAGCCACCCACTATCTGTCTCTGCATACTTCTCTCTCGCAACAGGTACGTAGAGCATGATACAGTGATCAGAGGATTGCAACGCAGTACAAGTCTTCTCTTGAAGCGGGTAATGACTACGTCTCCCACAATCCCTGGGCTCACTTTCCTATTCTATTAGTTACGCTGCCACCAGTCCTCATGGACACTACGCGCGTCGCAGGGCTAAGCAACCGCACTGTCTGCCTACCATAGACCTGGACAGTGATGGCATAGACAACAATACCTGCCATCCCCCGCGACCGCAACTCACAATTTTGTATCTACCCGAGATTACAACAATCCGCAATACTCCAATCTTTTAGTTAGCATGGATCTCATCAGCCAGAAGCAGAACTTAAATAGGTTATATTTATTTATGATATAAAAACAAAGATATATATATATATATATATATATATATAACAGTGCATTTGTTACAGGAAAAATTATAGATAGAATAAATCAATTAATTACACACTACACAGCAAATAAAAGAAAGGGATTAAGCACAGAGTGTTACTTACAACAAGCTAATCAGTAAGCTAGCATCGGCGACTCCTGGGGCCTGGAGATAGAAACATGGACAGCATGGACCGATCATCATCATTCGAATGTACCCCGTGTGATCAGCAATAGCACATGCCCAGTTTCAGAATTTATACACTTCCTGGTCCTTCCAAAACCCACCCACAAATGGCCCAGCCTCCTGCACTAACTATCCCAGAGTTCCCCTCTCCTGAGCACACTCAGTATGCTTGTCATTACTCTTAATTCCCTGGTCTATCAATCATCTCCCAAAGACCACCTTCTGTGATCAGAAGATGCAGAGGCAATTCAGAGACATTATGAACTGAGGCCGCATAGGGAGCTTACCAAGGAAATGAGATCGAGCCTGATGGCTGAGTGGGATAGGTACTACAAATGCTACACTAAATCCCGAGATAAACTAATAGAGCTCCGCTACAAACCTAAAAGGGAGCTCTCTCCCAGTCGCATCACAATCGAGAACGAATGCATGAGGAAGATACATCTAAAGTCGAAAAATAGCAAACGCCACCTCATCTTCATCCAAAGTTAGAAGACCCAAATCTCCAAGCGGACTTACGAAGCATCCAGGCATTCAACAAACAGCATGAGGTTTTCCTTTCAAACCGTGATGACTTTCATCAGACAAATCTGCAGGCAGTGGACACAAGCAACAGGAAGGCCGAGTCGGAGTTATCTCATCGCTCGCGCAAGGCCTCGTCTCATGCTCCAAAGAAAGCCTCGTCCTTTCACGCCAAGCCAGCACGGTCTCACACGGGTAGCAGCGTTTCACAGCAATCTCCTGTCGCAGACTCCGTCCATTCTTCCAAAGCATCCTCCTATAGCAGCTGTTCGTCCCGAGCCTCAAGTAAAGAGAGTCTCACCACCCTGACAATACTAGCACAAATCGAGGCTGATGAAGCTGCTGTAGATCTGCAAGTAGCAAATGAAGAGCGATTTCTGAGGGAAGAAATGGGCAAAGCTCGAGCTAAACAAGAGGAAGAAATGGCCAAAGCTCGAGCTAGACATGAGGAAGAAATGGCCATAGTTCAAAAATATAGACTGGCCACCTCAACAAGTGAAGGTGGATATGGATTCAAGAGGGGCACAGAAGTTTTCTGACAAGCCAGGCAGAGACTATTTACTATGGAAGCACATCTTTTTACACACCGTTCGCAACGAAAGGTTACAGCCTATCGAGGAGATCATACATCTGATGGCTTGGCTAGGACCAGAATCTACAAGAGTAGTGAAAGATACAGATGTGTTCAAAATTATTCAACCCCCAATGCTGTAAAGGGTTTTAGGGAATTTAGTGTACATTTGTAATTGTATTCAGAATGAAATCCTACAAGGACTTTTTAAAGAACCATATGCAACTAAAATGACATCAATTGGTTTTGTAATACAGTAGTAAATGTTTCTTTTGTGAATTCTTCATTGACACAATTATTCAACCCCTTAAAGACTACCACTCTGAAGAACAGAGGTTCATTCAAGTGTTTTCAATCAGGTATTGAAAACACCTGTGGATGTCACGGAGCAGCAATAAAGCATAATAAGCACCAATTAGGCAGCTTTAAAATGACTGTGATACTCAGCTCCTTCTAGACATTTACTGGTGTGGTTACAAACATGGTGAAGTCAAGAGAATGGTCCAGGAAGACAAGAGAAGAGGTGATTACTCTTCACAGGAAGGGCAATGGCTATAAGAAGATTGCAAAGATGTTAAACATACCAAGATAGACCATAGGAAGCATCATTCGCAAATTCAAGGTAAAGGGCACGGTTGAAACGCTACCTGGTCGTGGCAGAAAGAAGATGCTGACTTCGACTGCTGTGCGCTACCTGAAGCGTAGAGTGGAGAAAAGTCCTCGTGTGACTGCTGAGGAACTGAGAAAAGATTTGTCAGATGTGGGTACTGAAGTTTCAGCTCAGACAATACGGCGCACACTGCGTAATGAAGGCCTCCATGCCAGAACTCCCAGGCGCACCCCCTTGCTGTCTCCAAAGAATAAGAAGAGTCGACTGCAGTATGCCAAAAGTCATGTGGACAAACCACAGAAGTTTTGGGATAGTGGACTGATGAAACAAAATTAGAACTGTTTGGGCCCATGGATCAACGCTATGTTTGGAGGAGGAAGAACAAGGCCTATGAAGAAAAGAACACCTTGCCTACTGTGAAGCATGGCGGGGGTCAATCATGCTTTGGGGCTGTTTTGCTTCTGCAGGTACAGGGAAGCTTCAGCGTGTGCAAGGTACCATGAATTCTCTTCAGTACTAGGAGATATTGGATGACAATGTGATGCAGTCCGTCACAAACCTGAGGCTTGGGAGACGTTGAACCTTTCAACAGGACAATGATCCCAAGCATACCTCCAAGTCCACTAGAGCATGGTTGCAGATTAAAGGCTGGAACATTTTGGAGTGGCCATCGCAGTCACCTGACTTAAATCCGATTGAGAACCTCTGGTGGGACTTAAAGAAAGCAGTTGCAGTGCGCAAGCCTAAGAATGTGACTGAACTGGAGGCTTTTGCCCATGACGAATGGGCGAAGATACCCGTAGATCGCTGCAAGACACTTGTGTCAAGCTATGCTTCACGTTTAAAAGCTGTTATAACTGTAAAAGGATGTTGTACTAAGTACTAAGATTGAATGTCACTTGGGGGTTGAATAAAACTGATAATGATGTGAGCACAGAAAATACATTTCTGGTTATTTCATTATAAATGTTATGTTATATTTGTCTGACCTACACGTGCCTCTTTGATTTAATTGTAAGCAAGATGACTGAATGATCAAAATCAATGTCAAACTGGCCAAAACACTCAATTTCAGTGGGGGTTGAATAATTTTGAACACAACTGTATCTATTCATCTCATCGCGGTGACCCAGTCATCGCCCTTAAACTGTGACGTCCTGCGCCCCCTCTGGCAGAAGTGGGAGTTGCCAGTCATGTTTTTGGACATTCTAGCACATCTGGCGCCCCCTCTGGCTTCTATGGACATTGCATTTAGTTCTGGACATTTGGTTCACGTCCAAGCCTGGACCTCACCTGGACTCTAATTGTTTTCATTTAGTCATTGCTATATAAGCAGGCATCGCCCTAAGAAGGGCGCTGCCTCATTCTGATGTTTCAGTCTGCTTTGTTCCAAGCCTTGATCTCCTTGATCCTTATTCACTTACCTTGCAGTTCTGGTAGGGATCTTTTGCTCAGGTTCTCCTGTATGTGTTCTAGTTACCCTTTATTACTTTACTTTCAGGTTTTGGGTTTACTCCTCCGCCAGTTCTGTATTTTCATCTGTTTATAGTCTCCCAGGTCCTTGGTTATTCATACTGTTTTGTTCATATGGTTCATGTTTGGTATTTATGTTTGCATTTCATGTTTCTTCTCTAGGTTTAAACAGGTTTATGTTTTCACTCATGTTACTCTAGTGTTTAGTTCTCTTATGTCTTTCTGCCTGTAGTTTTCCAGGTCCTTGGTTGTTCATCTGTTTGTTTATTTATTGTATATTTAATTCAGGTCTATGGTTTAATTCTAGTGCTTAGGTCTTTTGTTTCATTGTGGTGTTCTGGTTTCCTTGCTGTATATAGTACTGTTGTAATAAATCCCTTGTTTTGTTTATACATCCATGGGTCATGTCTGTTAACTGCTCAAATAGCTCACACCCCTTCTGTGCCATGTCAGGTCAGGCCCACCGTCACATAATGAGGCAGCCAGTTACTAGTGAGCCAGCAGTGATTATAGCCTTGCTGAAAAGTCTGAAGGAGACCCTTACCAAGTCTATGCTGCATCTGGACTTGGCACTCTCTATCATGTTGCAGATTCCCAAGAGTACCATGAGTAAAGAGCAACTTCCTGTTCCAGTTAAAGGTTCCAGAGGACCCCTGACCCTGGAGGATAGGGTATGGAGGAAGATTATTGCGGTTCTTTCCTGCGTAAACGAATGGACTGTCAAGTGCGCCCCCAGAAGTTATCCTCCATGTTCCAGCCTTACCAGGCCCCAGAGTCCACTGCCCTGCACGTCGCAGGACGTCCAAAATCCACTGCCCAACAGGGAGAAACCAGGTGTAATGCCCAGCAGTGGGAAGTCAAGAGTGCTGCCCTGCAGCATGAACAATCTAAGGTGGCTGCTCAGCAGCACAAAGAATCTGAGTCTGCTGTTTGTCAGCTTCAAGTCCTGTCCATGTCTACTGTGCCTAAGCTAGCAGTTCCAGTCAAGAGTGCTGCCCTGCAGCATGAACAAATCAAGTCCACTGCCTCGCAGTGCGAGATCTGGTCCACCGCTAACCAGTTTGAGAGCCAGTCCACTGCACAGCAGTTCAGGAGACAGTGCCAAGCCGGGGTCACCGCTCCACAGTGCCAAGCCGGGGTCACCGCTCCACAGTGCCAAGCCAAGGTGGTTGCAAAGCACTGTGAGACCAAGATTGTTGCCAAGCCACGCTCACCCGTGCCGGTAGTTGCCAAGCCACGCTCACCCGTGCCGGTAGTTGCCAAGCCACGCTCACCCGAGCCGGTAGTTGCCAAGCCACGCTCACCCGAGCCGGTAGTTGCCAAGCCACGCTCACCCGAGCCGGTAGTTGCCAAGTCACGCTCACCCGAGCCAGTAGTTGCCAAGCCACGCACACTCGAGCCGGTAGTTGTCGAGTCGAGACAAGCCATGACCGAGTCGCCGCAGAGCCATGCCGAGGTCGCTGACCCCCAGATCCGTGCTGCTGCTGCCATGACCGAGTCGCCGCAGAACCGTGCCGAGGTCCCTGACCCACAGACCCGTGCTGCTGCTGCCATGACCGAGTCACCGCAAATCCGTGCTGCTGCCATGACCGAGTCGCCGCAGAGCCGTACCGAGGTCGCTGACCCGCAGATCCGTGCTGCTGCCGCCATGACCGAGTCGCCGCAGAGCCGTGCCGAGGTCCCTGACCCACAGACCCGTGCTGCTGCTGCCATGACCGAGTTGCAGCAGATCCGTGCTGCTGCCGCCATGACCGAGTCGCTGCAGAGCCGTGCCAAGGTCGCTGACCCACAGATCCGTGCTGCTGCTGCCATGACCGAGTCGCAGCAGAGCCGTGTCGAGGTCGCTGACCCACAGATCCGTGCTGCTGGTGCCATGTTCATGTCGCCACCGAGCAGAGAGGACACTGTTGCTGTCCATTCCACATCCCGTACCAGGGGGAGGAGACACAAAAGGACTGGTGCCAGTGCCTCCCGACCGGGACCCAGTTTTGGCTCCCACCCTCAGAGACGGGGGCGTCTTGAGGAGGATGACGACTCTGAGTGGGACCTCAGGGGACTTTGGTGACTGGTGTTCGTGGTCTGGTTTCCTGTTTTCTGTCTGTCAGGTTTGTTGTTTTGGGTGCCCAGGGGTCAGCAGTGGAGGAGGGGTCTGTACCTCAGGCCCTCTAGCCCGAGAGTCGAGTCCTGTCCCTGCTGGATGTTTCCGAGCCTCTAACGGTGCTATTATATGCCTTGAGGACCGAGAGGTGTATGAGAGGGCTCTACGTATCTACAGGACCCATTGACTTTTTTCTTTTCATTTCTTCTTGTCATCTTCTTTGGAGCATCCGGGGTCTGCTCATAGAGGGGGGGATATGTGACGTCCTGCGCCCCCTCTGGCAGAGGTGGGAGTTGCCAGTCATGTTTTTGGACATTCTAGCACATCTGGCGCCCCCTCTGGCTTCTATGGACATTGCATTTAGTTCTGGACATTTGGTTCACGTCCAAGCCTGGACCTCACCTGGACTCTAATTGTTTTCATTTAGTCATTGCTATATAAGCAGGCATCGCCCTAAGAAGTTCTGATGTTTCAGTCTGCTTTGTTCCAAGCCTTGATCTCCTTGATCCTTATTCACTTACCTTGCAGTTCTGGTAGGGATCTTTTGCTCAGGTTCTCCTGTATGTGTTCTAGTTACCCTTTATTACTTTACTTTCAGGTTTTGGGTTTACTCCTCTGCCAGTTCTGTATTTTCATCTGTTTATAGTCTCCCAGGTCCTTGGTTATTCATACTGTTTTGTTCAATGGTTCATGTTTGGTATTTATGTTTGCATTTCATGTTTCTTCTTTAGGTTTAAACAGGTTTATGTTTTCACTCATGTTACTCTAGTGTTTAGTTCTCTTATGTCTTTCTGCCTATAGTTTTCCAGGTCCTTGGTTGTTCATCTGTTTGTTTATTTTTTGTATATTTAGTTCAGGTCTATGGTTTAATTCTAGTGCTTAGGTCTTTTGTTTCATTGTGGTGTTCTGGTTCCTTGCTGTATATAGTACTGTTTGTAATAAATCCCTTGTTTTGTTTATACATCCATGGGTCATGTCTGTTAACTGCTCAAATAGCTCACACCCCTTCTGTGTCATGTCAGGTCAGGCCCACCGTCACATAAACAAGCCTGGGAGATCCTAAACTAACGGAACTGACATGTCTCGACCAGCACAGAACACAGAGACCTATCGTTAGAAAATTACCAACACACTTAATTGAAAAATGGATCGAACTATCAGATGACTTTAGAGAGCGCAACCTAGATAGAGACCCTCCCTTCGCCGCGCTTCAAGAATTTGTTGCCTACCAAACGAAGCGGTGCAACGACCCTCGAAACCCAAGCTTCAGAGAAACAGAGTTCCCTACTACCAGAAAGGCCAACAATAACTCCGACTTCACCAAGAGAACATCACAAGCTGCAAGGGAAAGGAACTTTGTCTGTGCACAAAACACAGGTCGCTACTTCGCCCACAAGAAAGTCAGATGAGCATCCGTCGACGAGAACGCCACCTGAAACCCTAGGAATGAATAAAGATGCTTTCTGTCCACTCCACAAGTCGCTGCACCTTCTGAACAAGTGCAGAGACTTTGGAAAGAAGCCCTTAGAAGAAAGGAAAGCTTTGCTCAGGGAGTGCAGAGTTTGCTACAAGTGTTGCGAGTCTACAGAGCACATGGCCAAAGCTTGCACAGGTAAGGTGCAATGTCATTTACGCGAAAGTGACAGACACCCAGACGCACTGCATCCAGACTCCGAGTCAACACAACGGACAACTCCTACCCCTCCTTCGACTAAGGAGTCTCAGGACGACACCGAAGTGCACCCAGAGGTGACAGCGACTATCAACTGCACGACAGTATGTGGTGGCTTAGCATTTCCCCGCTTATACCACGAGATCTACCTAACCAAAGTCTACCCAGCCGGACGCGCTGAAGAGGCTGTGAAGATGTACGTGATGCTGGACGGACAAAGCAATCACTTGTTAGCCAGGCCAGCATTCTTCGACATCTTTAACGTCTAAACTGAAGACACACCATTCACGATATCAACGTGCACTGGTTCCCAGTGCACAGTGGGGAGGAAAGTCACTGGATTCTGCAGAGAATCGTTAGATGGAAGTACAAAACTCAAACTGCCACCACTGCTAGACTGGGACGCTTTGCCAGATCATCGCAACCAGATTGCGACACCAGAGGTAGCAAGCAATATACCTCACCTGAAACACATAGCTAGCCTCTTTCCTGCCCTAGATCCCAAAACTGAAATCCTGCTCTTGTTGGTATTGGATGCCTCCGAAGCTTTCCTTCAATGTGATCAAGTTAGAGGCCCAGCAGGTTCTCAGTTTGCTCGTAAGTCTGCACTAGGATGGGCCGTTTTAGGAATGGTTTGCCTCGATCGGCTGCAGGCCCCAACCCAGGTCAATGTCTTCGCAACCTCCATTCTCAGTAATGGGAGAGCATCCCACTTGAAACAATGTCACGAACACTTCACGACTTCAACAAACAATCCTGTTTTAGGAGCAACAGTGTTCCAGACCAGCAAAGAAGATGACCTAGTCTTGTCAATAGAGGATAAAGATTTTTTGCAACTCATGGATAAAGAGCTCCAACAGGACGCCACCGGGAGCTGGGTAGCCCCATTACCCTTCCGCATTCTCAGGCAGCGTCTGCCAAGCAACCGTGAGCAAGCTCTCTCGTGCCTCTTCAGACTGAGACAACTCAAAGCCAAAGGCCAAGGCACAGCCAAATACGGCACAGATGCCAGACTGTTCATGGAAAGGGATTTCTACGTAGATCGGTCTAAAATCTGTAGCCACCCCGGCAGAAGCTATAGACCTATTGAACAAAACACGCCAGATGCTAGCAGTAGCTAACCTCAAATTGTACAAAATCGCATCCAACAGTGAGGAAGTGCTTGAAGCCTTCAGTCCTGAAGATGACGCCAAGGGGAACCTAGATTTCGGGACACACTCCTCTTATCCAACGTAGTCTTGGTCTATGTTGGGACTTGAAGAAGGATGCCTTCACCTTTAGAGCTCCAGCCCAGAAGTTTGTTTTCACAAGGAGAGGAATCCTGTCAACAGTGAACAGCCTGTTTGACCCTGCCGCACCTGTAACGATCCAAGGGAAGCTCCTTCTACGTACGCTCTCCCAAAACAAAGATTGGGATGAACCACTTCCACCAGACCAGAAGCAAGAATTGGAGAAATGGCATGCCTCCCTGAGATGTGTCCAAAATGTTAGTGTTCAGCGCACGTACATTCCCATTTCGCCCACAGCTGCACTGAAAAAAGAGCTGCACATCTTTTCAGATGCGTTGACTAAGACAATAGCAGCTGTAGGATACATCCGGGTCTACGGCGGGGAGAACGACATTCACGTCGGTTTCGTCATGGGAAAGACTAGGCTAGCTCCATACCAAGGTTAGAACTCTGCAGCGCCGTATTAGCCGTGGAGCTCGCTGACCTGATAAAGAAGGCTATAGACCTTGAGCTACAAACCACCACCTTCTACACATACGGCAAGGTGGTGCTGGGGCTACATCCACAACCAAAGCAGGTGCTTTTATGTCTACGTAAGCAACAGAGTAGACCGGATACGGAAAACTTCAGAGCCTGAACAGTGGCGACATGTGCCAACAGACCAGAACCCTGCAGATCATGCTACACGGTCCATCCCTGCGTCCCAGTTGACAGAGTCAACCTGGCTAAAGGGTCCTGAGTTGTTGACACTTCAAGACACTTTAACGCTACCGGGACCGGAACACCATGACCTTATAAATCCAGATCAAGATGCTGACGTCCGATGGGGGCGTGTCCGGACGTTACATGGCTGAATAGCTCACGCGGCCAGCGCTGATTTTTTTTCAATCCCGCAACTTCCAAGGGGCAACCCGAGGCAATTTTCTTGCAGCACAGGGTGGGGGAACTTACCCTGCACCTCCGATGGCACCTCCCAAGGCACAACGAGTGCTGGATCCCCCAAAATCGTCCGGAAAGACCGCGGTAAGGAGGCCCAAGATGGCGGATCCCCGCAGCATGAGCTGGCCCATGACCCAGACACATCACCCTCAGCAGCGCTCAGCCTTTCTGACTCCTTGCCCCCCTCAGAGAGCAGGTTACATGCAATGCTGCAGGATCTGCGAACAACGATACAGGCAGATATCAAAGGAGCGCTGCAGGAGCTGAGCCGGGACGTTCTGGACTTAGGTGAGCGCACTGATGCGTTGGAAACCAAAGCGGATGACTTATGTTTGGTCCACAATGATCTGGTAGACAGGCATCAGGCCTTACAAGCGGCCCATGACTCCTTAGCACTTAAAATGGCTGACATCGAAGATCGCTCACGGCGTAATAATATTAGAATTAGGGGCATCGCAGAAGCGGTCACCCTAGCGGACTTACAACCATACCTTCTGGAGTTGTTTCAAACTTTGCTGCCTGAGGCTACGCCGCAAGACCTATTACTGGATCGAGCACACCGTCTACCACGAGCGAAAAACCTGCCTACATCGGTGGCCCGTGATGTTATTATACGGGTGCACTTTTTTCATATTAAAGAGGCTTTAATGTCTGCGTCACGGAAGTCTATGCCTTTACCTGCCCCTTATGCTGATATCTCTTTCTTCGCCGACTTGTCGGCTTTAACCATGTCCAAACGCCGTGAGTTCTCCTCTCTCACCAAGCTTCTTCGTACTCACAAGTTGGCGTACAGATGGGGGTTCCCTACGAAGCTCTTGCTATGGAAGGATGGAACCCTACATGTTGTTCCCGATGTTGCCACTGGATTACAGTTTTTGAAAGAGTGGAATATTCTGGCTGGCTTCTCACCTCCACGCGAGCCATCTTCATCGCCGATCAAAGTCTCCCCAGAATGGCACAGAGTCCGGCCTAAATGATGGGTGTCTCCTTTCCTGTGTTGCTCCTAAAGATGTCCGGATTTCTGGACAGTTAACCCCATGGAGGGAGTGGTTCCTCCACTTGATCGCCTCGGGACCCTAATGCTTATAGATGCAGCGCTTGGTACTTGCGCTGAGTTCTGAGTAGCGAGCGTCCACTCGTCACCCGTTTGAGTCTCCTTAGCAGATATTCTTTGCATTTTTTCTTGCCACCTGGAATGACTCATTTTTGCTGTATTTTTGTGATGCAGCACTGTTTGTTTTGTGTTTTTTTTATTTTCAGTCCTTTTATTTTTATTTTTATTTCTCATTTTGTTTGTTGATATGCTCTCATGGTCATGGCTTTCATACTCCCCATGCCTCCCCTCTGTTATTTTTAGTCCTACCATGCATATTATATTGTCGTGGTTACTTATTCATGAGTAAACCTCAGTTACGAATTTTCTCAATGAATGTTAGCGGACTGACTGTTCCGTTTAAACGTCATGCTCTGTTTCGTGATTTACATAAAAATAAGCCGGCGTTAGTCTGCGTGCAGGAGACGCATTTTAGTGCTCTGCGTACCCCACACTTAAAATCTGCTATGTATCCTGTTTCTTATCATTCTACTGCCCAGACGAAGTCCAAAGGCGTCTCAATTCTTTTCCATAAGGACTGGGTCTTTAAATGCTCGAACCAATATGCTGATCCAATGGGTCGCCTTTTGATTTTGGTGGGCACCATGAATGAACTGCCAATAACTGTTGCTAATTTGTATTTGCCTAATGTTAACCCGGTATGTTTTCTTAAAGCTTATAGTAAAATTAAGAATATGATGGAGGGTTCCCTTTTCTTGTGTGGAGATTTTATCTGTGTCCCTGACTCGGCTATGGATACACGACTGGTAGACATGTGCATTCGTTTTAGTACTAAAACGATTTAGTCCGAATTTTGGGATAATTTAGTTTTAGTATGACTCAAGAGAAACGAAACTGCTCAGTACAAAAAACGAAAGAAACTAAAATAAAATGCACTACATTTTAGTTTCAGTCCTTTTTGTGATATTACATGATGAGTGAAGGAGACCAGCAATGAAGATCGCAACATCTGAAGTTCTGCACCTCCACATACCAATGCAGTAGGATGTTCTATACAGAGAGTGGCATTAATTAATGCAGGAGTATGTTCTATACATTATACAGAGAGGGGTATTAATGCAGGAGGATGTTATATACATTATACAGAGAAAGGTATAAATTGAGGAGAATGTTCTATACAGAGAGGGACATTAATGCAGGAGGATGTTATCTACATTATACAAAGAGGGTATTAATTAACGCAGGAGGATGTTCTAAACATTATACAGAGAGGAGCCTTTTTTTTTTTAGCCCTTAAATCCAGTGGCTGTGAGCGCTGAGATCGGCTGCTTGTTATATTATCTCTCAATACAATGTATCAGGCTCAGCTGTTACAGTAACTGACTGTAACAGCGCTCAGAGTTTCAGTAAAACAAGGAAATAAATTGTTCTAACCTCTTATATATAAAAATATTATTTACTAGTTTTACAGAAACTCTGAGCGCTGTGATGAGCAGCAGTCAGTTACTGTAACAGCTTTGCCTGACACGGGGCAGTATTACAATGTTGGTGCTAACTTAACCAGAGCTGTTGTAACTGAAAACCTCCATAGGCTATAATGGCTCTGGGAAGGTTACAACAGCTCTGGTTAAGTTAGCACCAACTATGTAATATGGCCCACATTGTGCTCAGAGAGATACTGTAACAAGCAGCGATCTCAGCCCTCTGAGGAGCCACCACTACAATAGTAATTGTATCCACTGGTTTTTCGGATGAACGAAATTAGTTTTCATACTAAAGAACTGAAAACGAATTTCTTTAGCAACTAAATAAATTGCATTTTAGGACTAATCCATTAGTTCAAAACGAAATTTTGTGCTGTGCACATGTCTAACGACTGGGCCAGTCCCGCACACAGTCTCGTAAACAGCCCCCCTCTAGCCGCCAACTAAATGATTTTTTACATTCCTCTGACTTATATGATGCATGGAGAATTATCAACCCCTTAACCAGGGATTTTACCTTTTTCTCCCCAGTTCACTTGTCCTACAGTCGCATTGACTTGTGTCTGATACATGGCTCTTCCGTCCCTCGCCTGCTAGCCGCCAGTATCGGCTCTATAACATGGTCTGACCACGCCCCTCTTACGATTGATATTCTAATACCGACCCTCACGAGATTTTTCAATCAAATCAAAACCACAGGTGTAATACCCCCAGAAATGCTCCAAGCTACTATTATAACGCTACCTAAACCTGGCAAACCCCCGACGAGCTGTGCGAATTTCCGTCCCTAACTCTCAACTCTCTCTCTCTAACTCTCTAACTCTCGTGCTGCCTCCCACTCCCACATATCCCATTCCCACTTTCTCTTTCTCACCCTCCTGCTGTTACTCTATTCAGGTGACATATCCCCTAACCCTGGCCCCACAACACATCCAATACTTCCCTCTCCTCCTATCTCCATCGCACATAAATCACCTCCCTGCAAGCCCAGCAACCTCATTCCCATCATCCCTCAGCGCCTGTCCTCTTTCTCCTGCGCCCTCTGGAACGCTCGCTCTGTGTGCAACAAACTCACAGCCGTCCATGACCTCTTCCTTTCAAACTCCTTCAACCTCCTAGCTTTAACTGAAACCTGGCTAACTCCCTCTGACATGGCCTCCGTTGCTGCTCTCTCACATGGCGGTCTACACTTGAGCCATACCCCCAGACCGGGTGAGAGAAATGGTGGTGGGGTCGGAATCCTGCTCTCTCCCACCTGCACCTACCAGCATCTCCCTCCACCCCCATCCCTCTCTTCTCCTCCTTCGAGACACACACTGCATCCGCCTGTTCTCTCCTCTGGGCCTCAGGGTGGCAGTCATCTACCGCCCACCGGGACCAACCTCCCAGTTCTTTGCCCATTTTGCTACCTGGCTTTCTCACTTCCTGTCTTCTAATCTTCCATGCCTAATTCTCGGGGACTTCAACATTCCCATTGACGATCCTTCCGCTCCTGCTGCCTCCAAACTTCTTTCACTCACGTCCTCCCTTGGACTCACACAATCCTCCCTCCTCCCTACCCACCGCGATGGTCACGTTATTGACCTGGTCTTTTCCAACCTCTGCTCCATTTCTGAGTTCAAATGTCGCCCTTTCCCCATCTCTGACCACCACCTTCTCTCTTTCAACCTATCTGGACTTCCTAAACACCCTGCTCCCCCACCCCGCACACACACTCGCAGAAACCTACATGCTTTGGACCCCATCAATTCTCCAACCTACTTCACCACCTCCCTCATACCTCATCCTTCACCTGCCCTGATGCTGCCACTAATCACTACAACACTACGCTTATCTCTGCTCTAGACACTCTTGCTCTTCTTCGACTCTGTAAGGCCCCACGCCGCCAGCTTCAGCCCTGGCACACCCTCCAGACTCGCTACCTGCAAAGATGCTCCCGCACCGCAGAGAGCGTGCCTGGAGGAAATCCCACTCTGAAGCTGATTTTGTTCACTTCAAGTTTATTCTCCGGTCATACACCTCTGCCCTCCACTTGGCCAAACAATCCTTCTTCTCATCTCTTATATCTACGCTGTCCTCCAACCCTAAACGGCTCTGGTCCACCTTCAACACCCTCCTCTACCCACCTGCACCTCCCCCCTCAGCTGCCTTCAGTGCTCAAGACCTGGCAGACTACTTCCTCAGTAAAACTTTAACTATCAGAAGCAACATCCCAACACAAGATAGTTATCTGCCACCGCCACTCCCACAGGTCCCCTCTGCCACCCTCTGCCGCTTCCTCCCAGCCACTGAGGAGGAAGTCAATTCCTTATTGTCCTCCTCACATCTCACCACGTGCCCACTCGACCCCATTCCCTCACATCTAATTCCTCCCCTGCTCTCACACACATCTTCAACCTATCTCTCTCCACTGGCTCCTTTCCATCCGCCTTCAAACACGCGCTAGTTACCCCTTTACTAAAGAAACCATCCCTAGACCCCAACTCTCCATCCAACTACCGCCCTGTATCCCTGCTTCCCTTCACATCAAAGCTCTTAGAAAAACTAGTCTTCAACCGCCTCTCCCTCTTCCTGTCCTCCAATTCCCTACTTGACCCCCTGCAATCTGGCTTCCGTCCCCTAACTCAACTGAAACTGCCCTCACCAAAGTCACCAACGACCTCATAACTGCTAAAAAACACGGCCACTATTCTATTCTCATCCTGCTTGACCTCTCGGCTGCTTTTGACACTGTTGACCACCCCCTCCTTCTACAGACCCTCAACTCTCTGGGTCTCGGTGACACTGCACTTGCTTGGGTTGACCCCTATTTATCCAACAGGTCCTTCTGTGTGTCCTTTGCTGGTAACTCCTCCTCTTCATTGCCTCTATCTGTTGGTGTACCTCAAGGCTCTGTCCTTGGTCCTCTGCTCTTTTCCATCTACACCTCCTCCCTGGGCAAAATCATCAACAGCTTTGGCTTTAATTACCACCTCTATGCTGATGACACTCAGATCTACCTCTCTACCCCTGATCTCTCTCCCCCTGTCCTCTCAAAAGTCAGTGACTATTTATCTGGCATCTCCTCCTGGATGGCCTCCCACCACCTAAAGAACAACATGTCAAAGACTGAGCTCCTACTTATTCCTCCCTCCAATGCCTCCCCACCTCCTGACTTCTCTATCACGGTGGAGGGTATCACCATCTCCCCATCAAACCAAGTTCGCTGTCTTGGAGTTACACTTGACTCTGCTCTTTCCTTCATCCCCCACATCCAGTTTCTTTCCTCCTCCTGCCGATACCAACTGCGTAATATTTCCAGAATTCGGCCATTTCTTACTGCTGTCACCACAAAACAACTCATTCACGCCCTGGTAATCTCCCGACTCGACTATTGCAATAATCTCTTATCTGGCCTCCCTCTGTCCTGCCTCTCCCCCCTACAATCCATCCTGAACGCCTCCGCCAGGCTAATTCACCTCACCCGCCGATCTGTCTCTGCCGCTCCCCTCTGCGAGTCCCTTTACTGGCTCCCCATCCACTGCAGAATTAAGTTCAAAATCCTTATCCTTACCTACAAAACCCTCACTAACTCAGCGCCCCACTACCTGTCCTCACTAATCACCAAATACACCCCAGCCCGCTCCCTAAGGTCAAACAGTGACCTGCGCCTAGCTTCTCCCCGCATCACCTCTTCCCATGATAGACTGCAGGACTTCACACGCGCAGCCCCCACTCTCTGGAACGCTCTCCCTCGTACTGTCAGACTTTCCCCTAACTTCTCTTCCTTCAAACGCTCCCTTAAAACGTTCCTATTTAGGGAAGCCTACTACCCAACTCACTGACGCAACCATCAATCACTCTCACCTTACAGTCCTCTCCTCCTGTTTCCAACCCCAACCCTCCCAGATTGTGAGTTCCTACGGGAATAGGGCCCTCATCTCCTCCTGTACTGTTTGTCAAATGTTGTTCAATGTATTGTAACCCTGTCTATACTGTGCTTATTGTACAGCGCTGCGGAATATGCTGGCGCTTTATAAATAAAGAATAATAATAATAATTATTAAATGTAGATGCTAAGCTGTACGCCAAGTTATTGGCATCTAGAATTGCACCTCTGCTTCCCCTTCTGATCTCAGCAGAACAGACTGGTTTCATACCCGGTAGACAAACATGTGACAATACCCGCCGCTTTTATAATACTATTGACAATGCCTATAGAACCAATACGCCTGGGCTCCTCTTAGCACTGGATGTCGAGAAGGCATTCGACCGCCTGCACTGGGGCTATATGCGTAAGGCATTAGAATCCTTTGGCTTCCCTGCCCTATTTATTAATAGTATCAGGAGTCTATATTCCTTCCCGACAGCAAAAGTCCTGGCGTCTGGGTTTCTTTACTCCTCATTCTCCATTACCAAGCGGTACCAGACAGGGATGCCCCCTCTCCCCACTAATCTTTGTTTTGGCCCTGGAGCCTTTGGCCTAGCGGATTAGGCAAGACCCTTCTATCTCTGGCATCTCTACCATAGATGGAACCCATAAATTAGCTATGTTTGCTGATGATATTTTGATTTTGCTTACCTCCCCTGAAAACTCTCTGCCATCTCTAATGCGCCAGCTTACCTCCTATGGCCTGGTCTCCTACTATAAAAACAATGTGAGCAAGACGCAGGCACTACCCCTACATGTTGATGATTTTTCGCTTTCCTCCTTACGTGCCTTGTACCCATTTGACTGGAGAACGACCTCTT
Source organism: Leptobrachium leishanense (assembly GCA_009667805.1). Lineage (NCBI taxonomy): Eukaryota > Metazoa > Chordata > Amphibia > Anura > Megophryidae > Leptobrachium > Leptobrachium leishanense. Next base: position 213,869,681 of record CM019067.1, on the reverse strand, counting down.
TAAAATACTTAGGTATCTCTCTCACCAAATCCAGGGGCTCGATCCTTAAACTCAATTATAACCCCCTAATGACCTCTATCTCCTCCCAATTGACCTCTTGGCATGGCCTGGAGGTCTCTTGGATGGGACGCATGGCGGCTCTGAAAATGTGTATTCTACCCCAGATTCTCTATTTTTTTTCAGGAATATTCCAGTTTTTATCCCGGCTCATATGTTGCTCCGCATGCAAAAAATGCTACAAGCACACATATGGAAGGGGAAGCCTCCGCGAATTTCAGCTTCCACACTCAACGCGACCGCAGGGGGGGCCTAGGCTTAATTAATATTACAGTGTATTATAGGGCGGCTTTATTGGCTCAGCTCCTGTCCTCTATGTCCCAGCGAGAAACGCCTTTATGGCTACGGATGGAGAATGATTATACTGCCCCTCTTCGAGTCCAAGACCTGCTGTGGTTTGCGACGATCCCACATCGTACATTAGAAGGTAGATTCTACCTTCTACTTCTCTTTCCCTTATGTCATGGCGCTTTTGGGGTAGACAACTTTTACGGCCCTTCCCGTTGCTTAGCTTGGCCCCGCTTCCTATGCCATACTATCCAGGACCTGAATCTTGACCAATGGTTCCAGTTAGGTCTTCACAGCCTCCTCAATGAAAACCTTCCCGGACCTAACACGAGAGTTTGCCCTTCCCGCTAGCGACTGTTTCACGTACCTTAGAATAAAACATGCACTGACGCAACGAGGTATCTCTTCCTTTGCAGCGACGGACATTACGGCCTTTCATAGACTGTGCTTAGGTAAAAAAGTTATAAAAAAACTTTGTCTTTGTGCTATGATAGTTTGTTAAATGTGAACTCTAATAAGAAACTGCCTTATATGACCAGGTGGGACAAAGATTTGTCACTCAACTCATCTATGGAGGACTGGTTCTATGCCACTGAAACGGTATATAAATACACTAGGAGCACTAACTTACGGGAATTACACCTTAAACTTTTATATAGATGGTATCTGACCCCGAATCGTTTGGCTCATATACCCGGACACTCTGGTATGTGTTGGCGCTGTGGTACCTGTGTCGGATCTATTCTTCATGTCTTTTGGCAATGTCCGCTCCTTGCTACCTTTTGGGGAAAAAATTGTAGATTGATATCTCACTGTTCCGGCCTGTCTCTGCCTTTATGCCCCAAACAATATCTGTTGCATATGCTTCCGATTACTATACAACAAAGGCATAGAGGTATAATATCGATTATACTTAGCGTAGCTAAATCAACTATAGCGCGTCACTGGCTTTCTAAAGTCAGTCCTCTATGAGGGAAGTCATGTCATCACTGGAGAATGTTTACCATTATGAGGGAATGTATCACAGGGCCGCTAACTCTCTATTCTTGTTTTAAGGTGTATGGAAGGCTGGGAGGTTTTTGTAGCTTCTGGGGACTTGATATAATTGATGGGGATGATGATATATGTGTTGCTGATGTTGGACCTAACTGAGCATATTCTTTTTTTCTTTTTTTTTCATTTTTACTCTATTTTTGAGTATTTTTATAATTTTGTGTATTTTTGTTATGCCTTATTTTCATGTATTTTAGTTTAGAATGAAAATGTTGGTTCACCCGATTTGTTATAAGCAAAATTTAGGCTGCTGCTAGACTTGTTTCGTTGTAGGATCCTGCGCGATCCTTTCTTTTCTCAATATTTGCGTTTTATTTCTGGCATTTGTTCTTTACGTGTGAACCTCAATAAAAAACTTTTATATGGAAAAAAAAAAGGATGCTGACGTCCGACCTCAAGTACTCAATGAATTAAGCACTGCAGATGAGAAACCAGCGGTCCGAGCCACCATCTTATCGACAATAGTTGAGACCAAAATATTGCCGCCTGACCATAGCCTATTACCAGTTACCTTTGAAAATTTTTCTCGTTGGAGATCTGTCTTACGAGGCGTAGCAGCGTTCCTGTTTCCTGCGCCGCTGAGCGAATCTACAGATAAGCATTTCGGAAAGCCATCTCCAAGCAGAGAGAGGAATTTTACGATGGGTGCAACATGACGCGTACCCTCAGGAATTTGAATGGGCAAAAACTAAGAAGTCCATCCCAAAATCTAGCCAACTTCTGAAGCTAAATCCGTACCTGGGTAACCACGGCATGTTACGAGTAGGGGGACGTCTGGAAAAGTCCGAAATAGACTCAAAAACTAAACATCCTATTATCCTTCCAGCTCGTTACCATGTGACGAACCTGCTGGTTCAACCCTACCACGAAACTGTCCACCATCAAGGCAGACACTTTACAGAAGGAGCTGTTAGGGCTGCTGAACTCTGGATTGTGGGAGGCAAAAGGCTCATTGCTACTGTCCTGCATAAGTGCCTACCTTGTCGTAAGCAGTGAGGTGGAACTTGCAACCAGCTGAGGGCTAACCTGCCAATCGAGCGTCTTAGTACCGAACCGCCCTTTGCCAACATAGGAGTAGATGTCTTCGGTCTGTGTCTACCCGATGAACCAGAGGTGGTCAACCTGACAGCAAACGTTGGGCCGTCCTTTTCATGTGTCTCAGCATTAGAGCCGTCCACATTGAAGTTATCGTATCCATGGACAGCTCCTCCTTTATCAACGCTCTAAGAAAGTTCCAAGCCCACAGGGGCCCAGTCAAGGTTTTTAGATCTGACCGCGGAAGAAACTTTGTAGGAGCATGCAAGGAGTTGCAGATGGATGAAAGCAATCGCCCGGATTCAGCAATTGACAAATACCTAAAGGCCCATGATTGTGAATGGACATTTAATCCTGCCCATGCATCCCATATGGGTGGATCATGGGAGCAAATGATCGGGATAGCCCATAAAATCCTGTACTTCATGTTGTTGAAAATACACATGCTGACCCATGAAACCCTTACCACCCTCAAGGCAGAGGTAGCAGCTATCATCAACGCCCGACCTTTGGGCCTAGTTTCTACAGACCCCGATAATCCAAGTATTCTTGCCCCAGCCACCTTGCTAACCTACAAAACAGGTGACTGGTCGGCTGCAGTAGGGAACTCCGTTCCCAAGGACATGTATAGGCAACAATGGAGACAAGTGCAATTGCTTGCCAATACCTTCTGGAAGCGCTGGAAGCAAGAGTACTTGCCTACCCTACAGCAACGTCGCAAATGGCAGAACAAAGAACCAAATCTTGAAGACTGAGACCTTGTCCTTTTAAAAGATAAGGAAGCGCACTGTAACTCATGGCCCATGGGACTTGTGCACCAAGTTTTACCTAGCGATGATAGACTAGTCTGCCAGGTCGAAGTGCAGATCGTGAAGCCAAAGGAGTCAGGTGGCGACCAGCAGACCTTCGCCAAGAAGCTTTACACCAGGCCAATTATCGATCTGCTACTGCTGCTGAAGACTGAACTGGAAGATTGAACCTCAAGCTTTACATGCTTTGTTTATAACTCATTGTTTGCATTGTTTGATGCTATACCTTTGTTTTTCTCAGTTAACAGTTATTAAGCAGTAGAATTTATAATTCCAAGCGGGGAGTGTACTGACTAGAGCAGCCTGAGAATAGTCAGTAATTGTAAGAGATAGCATTATAGGAATTGGGAACTGTCCCCTTAAGGGAAATTTGTTCTGGGAATTGTAGTTTTATGACATGTGATCAGATCTATGTGTCTAATTGGTGCTGAGAAGCTTTGCATGCTGGTAGGAAGAAGGGCGTGTTCATCAGGAAGTCATTCCAGGAGAAGCTGCAGCATGCTCTCTCTCCACATGGGAGTGAAACTACCCTTTTTTCACACCGTATAAAAGGACAGAATATAAATGATCCAGATGAATCTTTTCAATGACTACGTTTTGATTATGAATGCCTGGAAATAAATATCTGTATACGCCTTTCATCGGAGTTGAAACTGTCTGTTTCTACAAAGCCACCGTGGGGACAGAACAACGACGGACGCCCAGAGTGCGCCGCGTCTGCGTACCGGCCTGTGTGCGTGATGACGCGACGTCAGACTCAGCGTATTTGCAACGTCCATCACGTTGACGCTCAGAAGTTTTTTTTGGTCTGGCTGACTGTACCTGTCATTTAATTTTATTTAATTTTGATTTACATATTTCCCTTTTTTTTCTGCATCCGTCCAAAAAAATGGACCGTATGGGGTCTACAGTATGTTTCGTCAGTATGTACGTCCGTTATGCACGCACGCAGAGTGTGCTCAGACTGTGTTCGTCTGACATTAGCCTTAAACTTCGCTTTCTACAGAGAATCTTCTTGTGCAGTAATTACAACCTTGGAAACCTTTGGCATTATAGTTGTGAGCTTGTTGAAGTACTCTGAATATATTTCAGCCTATGCTTCCGGAAGCACCTCCCGCAAATTGAATTGGCTTGATGGGTGCTTCTTCGCTGCTGTAGAAGCTGTACTATAACTGTAAAGTGAAACATTTTGGTAAATGTTATTTCATAGGAAAAAAGCCACACAATGGAAGCAAGATATAAAAAAACAAATTTTATGTTTCCTTTTTGCATGCAATCTCTTCAGACAAAGAAAAAATAACAGCAACATGTGTTTTTTATTTATTTATTTTTAAAATTCTTTATTATAGAGTTTGCACAAATAGACAGGAAATGTATTCAGCGGTAAGTGGTCATGCAGGGCCACAGTAAGTCATCAATGGTGACACATAAGAAAAGAATAGCAAAAGTCTGCTGCAAGGAGTACCCAAATAGAAAAGGGGGGTGGCGGTGACAGGACTGCCCGTGCAATCCGCAGATAGAGGTAGAGAAAGACTGCCATGGGACATCAGGGAGAAACAAAATGGGCAGGGGAGAGGGGTGTGGAATGGGCGGGGGACTGCCCTAGAATGGGTGACATTCCTGGCTCGCCCCGACAACCTGAAGGAAAGTCGGGGGCCATGGAAGGGGTCCCAAGGCCAGGAGATCTGTGGCCAAAAGCAGGATGGAGCCATGGTTGCCGCACTGGTGGCTTTCCCAGGGCAACCCATTACCCCACACACCCAACGAAAAGAAAAAAGAGGGGGGGGTGGTAGGAGAGTCCCGATGTCCCTACAGATGTCGAAAAAACAAAAAGTCTCCAGGGACCTCAAGGCAAGGCCTACAATGAGACAAAACACCTGGACAAAACAAAAAAGGGGTCAGCAGAAAAACAAATACAGCAACAGAAAGTGTCTCATCAAACGCCGGGGGGGTCATCTGCATGGGGGGAATCCCTGCTCATATGAAACCAGAAAGGAAAAATAGGGAAAGAAGGGGGGTGGGTATTCTCAGTGGGCAAAGAAGTGAGGGCAAATCCACAGCAGGGTTGCCAAACCAGCTAGCGAGGGACAACCGTGCGGTGGGGTCCCCACAATCAGGTGCTTGGCAGCCGGGCCACCTATCTCAGCCAGAGTCAAGATGTGGTGCAGAGCCTACGGCCCCCTCGAGGACACTCGGAAGGAGAAGGGCCCACCATCTAGGTGGCTTCACAGCTGCAATGCCAGCTCCGGTCTCAGCAGCACGAACCAGATCTGAGCTCCGCTGCATCTCCGTTAGCAGTCAGGCCGACGACAGAAGCACACAGGGGGGACCATCCGCCCTCCCGGTGACTGCAGGATCAGCCAGGGGCACGCAACCAATCCGAAAGATCTCAGCTAGGGACCGACAGGCAGTGGGTAGGTAGAGCATCCGGGACACAGGGATCACCTCTAGAGAAAAAGAGGCCGGTCGAGACACTCCGATCTAGTTGCCACAGTCGGCCAGCTGCAGCTCACCGTCAGGGACACCACCTCCAGGACTCCACCGCTCCCCTCTCAGCTCGTCTGAGCAAGCAGCTGCACTGGCTTCTTGCAGGGGTGCCGTCGGCATACCACCAGGCGGAGTGGCCACCTCTCGGCAGATATGCAGCGCAGCCACAAGGCGCCATGTGTGTCCTCAGTAGGCTACTGATCACCGTCCTCTTGTAGCCAAGCCAGACATCCATCAAAGTCCGCCATCCCTGCCCTGCAGCTCCCAGGGGGAGGATGGATCATCACTGTGTCGCAAAAAAGGCTTAAAAAATGTCTGCCTGGGGTAGGCCACAATTCCAGGCCTGTGTCTGGAAAGTGCCCCAAACTGAGCCAAGAGGCTGCGATAATGTCCTGGTTCGGGTCAGCAGGCCAGCCAATGGGGTCCCCTCCACGCCAGACACTGCAGCCAATGGTAGGTCGTGATAATCAACGAGTTAAACAGCAATTCACCAGGAGCTCCGCTGAATGCAACCGTCTCCGTCTGCAGTCAGCTCCACTACCCATGTGTTTTTATTAGGGATGCACCGATACCGATACTAGTGGCAGTATCGGCACCGATACGGATGTTTGCACGAGTACTTGGTACTCGTGCAAATGGCCCGATACCTCCCCCGATACTGGAAGCCAGCGCTGGGTCGGGGTTGCCGTATCCGCGGGTCTGGGGAAGCTGGCCGCATGCATAAAAAGCATTTGGCCAGCGTTCCCCTCCAGCGGGCCGCATTACTCACCCAGCGGTGGGTCCGGTTGCAGGGCTGTGACGCGGCCGCCAGGCAGTGGAGGCTGTGACGCTGCCTCCAGCCGAGATCTTGCAGGAGGCTCCCGCGAGATCTTGGCTGGAGGCCGCGTCACAGCCCAGCGACCGGATCCACCGACCGGCATCCATGGGGCAGACGTTCCCTCCGAGTGCTCTTCCTCCTCCAGTGTCTGCCGGGAAAGGGTTGTCACGAGATAGCGGAGTTCACAAGATCATGTGAACTCTGGGATCTCGTGAGACCACGGGATGCCAGTGGACACTGAAGGAGGAAGAGCGCTCAGAGCCTGGCAATCTAGGTGAGCTGGGGGACAATCTTCATATCCATGTGAGCTGTGGGGCAATATCCATGTGAGCTGGGGGCAATCGCCATGTAAACTGGGGGCAATCTCCATATCCATGTGAGCTAGGGGCACTCTCCATATCCATGTGAGCTGGGGGCAATCTCCATGTAAACTGGGGCAATCTCCATGTGAGCTGGGGGCAATCTCCATGTAAACTGGGGTAATCTCCATATCAGCTGGGGGCAATCTCCATGTGAGCTGGGGGCAATCTACATGTGAGCTGGGGCAATCGCCATATCCATGTGAGCTGGGGGCAATCGCCATATCCATGTGAGCTGGGGGCAATCTCCATATCCATGTGAGCTGGGGGCAATCTCCATATCCATGTGAGCTGGAGATAATCTCCATGTAAGCTGGGGCAATCTACATATCAAAGTGGGCTGGGGACAATCAACATATCCATGTGAGCTGGGGGCAAGTTCCATGTGAGCTGGGGGCAATCTACATATCCATGTGAGCTGGGGGCAATCTCCATGTGAGCTGGGTGCAATCTCCATGTAACTGGGGGCAATTTCCATGTGAGCTGGGGCAAACTCCATATCACCTGGGGGCAATCTACATATCCATGTGAGCTGGGGCAATCTACATATCAAAGTGAGCTGGGTGCAATCTCCATATCCATGTGAGCTGGGTGCAATCTCCATATCCATGTGAGCTGGGGGCAATCTCCATGTGAACTGGGGGCAATCTCCATGTGAGCTGGGTGCAATCTCCTTGTGAACTGGGGGCAATTTCCATGTGAGCTGGGGGCAATCTCCATATCCATGTCAGCTGGGGGCAATCTCCATGTGAGCTAGGTGCAATCTCCATGTAAACTGGGGGCAATCTCCATATCAGCCAGGGGAAATCTCCATATCACCTGGGGGCAATCTACATATCCATGTGAGCTGGGGCAATCTACATATCAAAGTGAGCTGGGTGCAATCTCCATATCCATGTGAGCTGGGTGCAATCTCCATATCCATGTGAGCTGGGGGCAATCTCCATGTGAACTGGGGGCAATTTCCATGTGAGCTGGGGGCAATCTCCATATCAGCGGGGGGCAATCTCCATGTGAGCTGGGTGCAATCTCCATATCCATGTGAGCTGGGTGCAATCTCCATATCCATGTGAGCTGGGTGCAATCTCCATGTGAACTGGGGCAATTTCCATGTGAGCTGGGGGCAATCTCCATATCAGCGGGGGGCAATCTCCATGTGAGGTGGGTGCAATCTCCATATCCATGTGAGCTGGGGGCAAGCTCCATATCCATGTGAGCTGGAGGCAATCTCCATATCCATGTGAGCTGGGGCAATCTCCATATCCATGTGATGGGGGCAATCTACATATCCATGTGAGCTGGGTGCAATCTACATATCCATGTGAGCTGGGGGCAATCTACATATCCATGTCAGCTGGGGGCAATCTCCATGTGAGGTGGGTGCAATCTCCATATCCATGTGAGCTGGGGGCAAGCTCCATATCCATGTGAGCTGGGGGCAAGCTCCATATCCATGTGAGCTGGGGGCAATCTCCATATCCATGTGAGCTGGGGGCAATCTCCATATCCATGTGAGCTGGGGCAATCTACATATCCATGTGAGCTGGGTGCAATCTACATATCCATGTGAGCTGGGGGCAATCTACATATCCATGTCAGCTGGGGGCAATCTCCATGTGAGATGGGTGCAATCTCCATATCCATGTGAGCTGGGGGCAATCTACATATCCATGTCAGCTGGGGGCAATCTCCATGTGAGATGGGTGCAATCTCCATATCCATGTGAGCTGGGGGCAATCTCCATAGCCATGTGAGCTAGGGGCAATCTCCATGTAAACTGGGGGCAATCTCCATATCAGCCGGGGGCAATCTCCATGTGAGCTGGGTGCAATCTCCATATCCATGTGAGCTGGGGCAATCTACATATCCATGTGAGCTAGGGGCAATCTCCATGTAAACTGGGGGCAATCTCCATATCAGCCGGGGGAAATCTCCATATCAGCTGGGGGCAATCTCCATATCCATGTGAGCTGGGGGCAATCTCCATGTGAGCTGGGTGCAATCTCCATATCCATGTGAGCTGGGGGCAATCTCCATGTGAGCTGGGTGCAATCTCCATATCCATGTGTGCTGGGGACAATCTTCATATCCATGTGAGCTAGGTGCAATCTCCATATCCATGTGAGCTGGGGTCAATCTCCATGTGAGCTGGGGGCAATCGTCATATCCATGTGAGCTGGGGCAATCTACATATCCAAGTGAGCTGGGGGCAATCTCCATATCCTTGTAAACTGGGGCAATCTGCATGTGAGCTGGGGGCAATCTACATGTGAGCTGGGGCAATCTCCATATCCATGTGAGCTGGGGCAAGTTCCATGTGAGCTGGGGGCAATCTCCATGTGAGCTGGGTGCAATCTCCATATCCATGTGAGCTGGGGGCAATCTACATATCAAAGTGAGCTGGGGCAATCTACATATCCATGTGAGCTGGGGGCAATCTACATATCCATGTGAGCTGGGGCAAGTTCCATGTGAGCTGGGGGCAATTTCCATGTGAGCTGGGGGCAATCTCCATGTGAGAGCTGGTGCAATCTACATATCCATGTGAGCTGGTGCAATCTCCATGTGAGCTGGGTGCAATCTCCATATCCATGTGAGCTGGGGGCAATCTCCATATCCATTTGAGGTGGGGGCAATCTCCATGTGAGCTGGGGTCAATCTCCATGTGAGCTGGGGTCAATCTCCATGTGAGCTGGGGCAATCTACATATCCAAGTGAGCTGGGGGCAATCTACATATCCTTGTAAACTGGGGCAATCTGCATGTGAGCTGGGGGCAATCTCCATGTGAGCTGGGTGCAATCTCCATATCCATGTGAGCTGGGGGCAATCTACATATGAAAGTGAGCTGGGGCAATCTACATATCCATGTGAGCTGGGGCAAGTTCCATGTGAGCTGGGGGCAATCTCCATGTGAGCTGGTGCAATCTACATATCCATGTGAGCTGGGGGCAATCTCCATGTGAGCTGGGTGCAATCTCCATATCCATGTGAGCTGGGGGCAATCTACATTTCAAAGTGGGCTGGGGACAATCAACATATCAATGTGAGCTGGGGGCAATCTACATATCCATGTCAGCTGGGGGCAATCTCCATGTGAACTGGGTGCAATCTCCATATCCATGTGAGCTGGGGGCAATCTCCATGTGAGCTGGGTGCAATCTCCATATCCATGTGAGCTAGGGGCAATCTCCATGTAAACTGGGGGCAATCTCTATATCAGCCGGGGGAAATCTCCATATCACCTGGGGGCAATCTCCATGTGAGCTGGGGGCAATCTACATATCCATGTGAGCTGGGGGCAATCTACATATCCATGTGAGCTGGGGGCAATCTCCATGTGAACTGGGGCAATTTCCATGTGAGCTGGGGGCAATCTCCATATCAGCGGGCGGCAATCTCCATATCCATGTGAGCTGGGGTCAATCTCCATGTGAGCTGGGGGCAATCGTCATATCCATGTGAGCTGGGGCAATCTACATATCCAAGTGAGCTGGGGGCAATCTCCATATCCTTGTAAACTGGGGCAATCTGCATGTGAGCTGGGGGCAATCTACATGTGAGCTGGGGGCAATCTCCATATCCATGTGAGCTGGGGCAAGTTCCATGTGAGCTGGGGGCAATCTCCATGTGAGCTGGGTGCAATCTCCATATCCATGTGAGCTGGGGGCAATCTACATATCAAAGTGAGCTGGGGCAATCTACATATCCATGTGAGCTGGGGGCAATCTACATATCCATGTGAGCTGGGGCAAGTTCCATGTGAGCTGGGGGCAATTTCCATGTGAGCTGGGGGCAATCTCCATGTGAGCTGGTGCAATCTACATATCCATGTGAGCTGGTGCAATCTCCATGTGAGCTGGGTGCAATCTCCATATCCATGTGAGCTGGGGGCAATCTCCATATCCATTTGAGGTGGGGGCAATCTCCATGTGAGCTGGGGTCAATCTCCATGTGAGCTGGGGTCAATCTCCATGTGAGCTGGGGCAATCTACATATCCAAGTGAGCTGGGGGCAATCTACATATCCTTGTAAACTGGGGCAATCTGCATGTGAGCTGGGGGCAATCTCCATGTGAGCTGGGTGCAATCTCCATATCCATGTGAGCTGGGGCAATCTACATATGAAAGTGAGCTGGGGCAATCTACATATCCATGTGAGCTGGGGCAAGTTCCATGTGAGCTGGGGGCAATCTCCATGTGAGCTGGTGCAATCTACATATCCATGTGAGCTGGGGCAATCTCCATGTGAGCTGGGTGCAATCTCCATATCCATGTGAGCTGGGGCAATCTACATTTCAAAGTGGGCTGGGGACAATCAACATATCAATGTGAGCTGGGGCCAATCTACATATCCATGTCAGCTGGGGGCAATCTCCATGTGAACTGGGTGCAATCTCCATATCCATGTGAGCTGGGGGCAATCTCCATGTGAGCTGGGTGCATCTCCATATCCATGTGAGCTAGGGGCAATCTCCATGTAAACTGGGGGCAATCTCTATATCAGCCGGGGGAAATCTCCATATCACCTGGGGGCAATCTCCATGTGAGCTGGGGGCAATCTACATATCCATGTGAGCTGGGGGCAATCTACATATCCATGTGAGCTGGGGGCAATCTCCATGTGAACTGGGGCAATTTCCATGTGAGCTGGGGGCAATCTCCATATCAGCGGGCGGCAATCTCCATATCCATGTGAGCTGGGTGCAATCTACATATCCATGTCAGCTGGGGGCAATCTCCATATCCATGTCAGCTGGGGGCAATCTCCATGTGAGCTGGGTGCAATCTCCATGTGAGCTGGGTGCAATCTCCATGTGAGCTGGGTGCAATCTACATATCCATGTCAGCTGGGGGCAATCTCCATATCCATGTGAGCTGGGGTCAATCTCCATGTGAGCTGGGGTCAATCTCCATGTGAGCTGGGGGCAATCGTCATATCCATGTGAGCTGGGGCAATCTACATATCCAAGTGAGCTGGGGGCAATCTCCATATCCTTGTAAACTGGGGCAATCTGCATGTGAGCTGGGGGCAATCTACATGTGAGCTGGGGGCAATCTCCATATCCATGTGAGCTGGGGCAATCTACATATCCATGTGAGCTGGGGGCAATCTCCATGTGAGCTGGGTGCAATCTCCATATCCATGTGAGCTGGGGGCAATCTACATATCAAAGTGAGCTGGGGCAATCTACATATCCATGTGAGCTGGGGCAAGTTCCATGTGAGCTGGGGGCAATTTCCATGTGAGCTGGGGGCAATCTCCATGTGAGCTGGTGCAATCTACATATCCATGTGAGCTGGTGCAATCTCCATGTGAGCTGGGTGCAATCTCCATATCCATGTGAGCTGGGGTCAATCTCCATGTGAGCTGGGGTCAATCTCCATGTGAGCTGGGGCAATCTACATATCCAAGTGAGCTGGGGGCAATCTCCATATCCTTGTAAACTGGGGCAATCTGCATGTGAGCTGGGGGCAATCTCCATATCCATGTGAGCTGGGGGCAATCTCCATATCCATGTGAGCTGGGTGCAATCTACATATCAAAGTGAGCTGGGGCAATCTACATATCCATGTGAGCTGGGGCAATCTACATATCAAAGTGAGCTGGGGCAATCTACATATCCATGTGAGCTGGGGCAATCTCCATGTGAGCTGGGGGCAATCTCCATGTGAGCTGGTGCAATCTACATATCCATGTGAGCTGGGGGCAATCTCCATGTGAGCTGGGGGCAATCTCCATGTTAGCTGGGTGCAATCTCCATATCCATGTGAGCTGGGGGCAATCTACATTTCAAAGTGGGCTGGGGACAATCAACATATCAATGTGAGCTGGGGGCAATCTACATATCCATGTCAGCTGGGGGCAATCTCCATGTGAACTGGGGCAATTTCCATGTGAGCTGGGGGCAATTTCCATGTCAGCTGGGGGCAATCTCCATATCCATGTCAGCTGGGGGCAATCTCCATGTGAGCTGGGTGCAATCTCCATATCCATGTGAGCTAGGGGCAATCTCCATGTAAACTGGGGGCAATCTCCATATCAGCGGGGGGAAATCTCCATATCACCTGGGGGCAATCTACATATCCATGTTAGCTGGGGGCAATCTACATATCCATGTGAGCTGGGGGCAATCTACATATCCATGTGAGCTGGGGGCAATCTCCATGTGAACTGGGGCAATTTCCATGTGAGCTGGGGCAATCTCCATATCAGCGGGGGGCAATCTCCATGTGAGCTGGGTGCAATCTCCATATCCATGTGAGCTGGGTGCAATCTACATATCCATGTCAGCTGGGGGCAATCTCCATATCCATGTGAGCTAGGGGCAATCTCCATGTGAGCTGGGGGCAATCAACATATCAATGTGAGCTGGGGCAATCTACATATCCATGTGAGCTGGGGGCAATTTCCATGTGAGCTGGGGGCAATCTACATGTTACATAGTTACATAGTTACATAGTTATATAGGCTGAAAAAAGACATGCGTCCATCGGGTTCAGCCTCTCCCACATAACCTACTGCTGTTGATCCAAAAGAAGGCAAAAAACCCAGTCTGAATGCTTGCCAATATGCAACATACTGGGAAAAAATTCCTTCTTGACCCCAGAATGGCAGTCAGATTTCTCCTTGGATCAAGAAGCTTTTACCCACATATTAAATATTATAACCCTTAATATTCTGTGTCTGCAGGAAGTCATCCAGTCGTTTTTTAAAAGTCTGTACAGACTCTGACCCAACCACCTCAACAGGCAGAGAATTCCACAACTTTATTGTTCTCACCGTAACATAACCCTTCCTATGCTTTAAGCTAAATATTCTTTCTTCCAGTCTAAATGGATGACCCCTTGTCCTATGTATAGTCCTGTTAATGAATAGGTTATCAGACAATGGTTGATAATGGCCCCATATATATTTATGTAAGGTTATCAGATCCCCTCTAAGGCGCCTTTTCTCTAAACTAAACAGGTTTAAGCTTGTTAGTCTTTCCTCATAACTTAACCCTTCCATCCCCCTTATTAATTTAGTTGCCCGTCTCTGCACTTTTTCTAGCGATATAATATCTTTTTTTAAGACAGGTGCCCAAAATTGCACGGCATATTCAAGGTGCGGCCTGACCATTGATTTATACAGAGGCAAAATTATGTTTTCATCCCGTGAGTGAACTCCCCTTTTAATGCATGCCAGTACTTTGCTGGCCTTGGCGGCTGCTGTTTGACATTGCACATTGTTACTTAGTTTGAAGTCTATGATTATTCCCAAATCCTTCTCCTGCTTGGATTTCCCTAACTCCGTACCATTTAGGGTATAAATTGCTTGTGTGTTCTTCACTGCAAAGTGCATAACTTTACATTTATCTAGATTAAATTTCATCTGCCATTTAAGTGCCCAATCCCCCAATCTATCTAAATCCCTCTGCAGCGAAGTAACATCCTGCTCACATTGTATTACTTTTCCTAGCTTTGTGTCATCTGCAAACACTGATACATGACTTTCAATGCCTATCTCAAGGTCATTTATAAATAAATTGAATAGTATTGGTCCTATAACAGACCCCTGAGGGACACCACTTACCACTGGTGTCCATCTTGAAAATGTACCATTTATGACCACTCTCTGTACCCTATCTTTTAGCCAGTTTTCTATCCAAGAACAAGTATTTTCATCTAGACCATTTTTTCTTGATTTAAATAGTAACCTTTTGTGTGGAACTGTGTCGAAAGCTTTGGCAAAATCTAAGTAAATCACATCCACTGCGACCCCCTGATCTATACTTCTACTTACTTCCTCATAGAACGTAATTAGGTTAGTCTGACATGATCTGTGTTTCATGAAACCATGCTGATTTTTGCCAATTACATTATACCTCCCAATAAATTCCTGAATACTATCCCTTAGTAACCCCTCAAATACTTTCCCAGCCACAGATGTTAAGCTCACAGGTCTATAATTCCCAGGCACAAATTTTAAACCTTTCTTAAATATAGGGACCACGTCAGCTTTTCTCCAATCCTCTGGTACTATTCCTGAAAGAAAAGAATCTTGAAAGATTAAGAACAGATGTTTACATATTTCAACACATAGCTCTCTTAGTACTCGCGGGTGAATTCCATCTGGCCCTGGGGCTTTATTCACATTCACATTGTTTAATTTGTGTAAAACCTTGTCCTGAGTCAACCAGTCACTTTGTATTAGTAAGTTTTTATTAATGAATTTCATGTCTCCTGTTATAGGTTTCTCTTTGATAAATACTGAAGAAAAATAATCATTTAAAATTTCTGCTTTATCCTGATCTTCAGTTAACAATAACCCTGACTCAGATTTTAGTGAACCTACATTTTCACTCTTGGGTTTTTTAGAATTTATGTACCTAAAGAATCTTTTCTTGAGCTGGGGGCAATTTCCATGTGAGCTGGGGGCAATCTACATATCCATGTGAGCTGGAGGCAATCTCCATATCAGCTGGGGGAAATCTCCATATCCATGTGAGCTGGGTGCAATCTCCATATCCATGTGAGCTGGGTGCAATCTCCATATCGATGTGAGCTGGGGGCAATCTCCATGTGAGCTGGGTGCAATCTACATATCAAAGTGAGTTGGGGACAATCTACATATCCATGTGAGCTGGGGCAATCTCCATGTGTGCTGGGGCAATTGCCATGTGAGCTGGGGGCAATTGCCATGTGTGCTGGGGCAATTGCCATGTGAGCTGGGGGCAATTGCCATGTGAGCTGGGGGCAATCTCCATTTCCATGTGAGCTGGGGCAATCTCCATATCCAAGAGAGCTGGGGCAGTCTCCATATCCATGTGAGCTGGGGGCAGTCTCCATATCCAAGTGAGCTGGGGCAGTCTCCATATCCATGTGAGCTGGGGAAATCTCCATATCAAAGTGAGTTGGGGACAATCTACATATCGATGTGAGCTGGGGCAATCTCCAGGTAAACTGGGGGCAATCTCCATATCAGCTGGGGGCAATCTCCATATCAGATGGGGCAATCTCCATGTGAGCTGGGGGCAATTGCCATGTGAGCTGGGGGCAATTGCCATGTGAGCTGGGGGCAATCTCCATATCCATGTGAGCTGGGGGCAATCTCCATATCCAAGTGAGCTGGGGCACTCTACATATCCATGTGAGCTGGGGCAATCTACATATCAAAGTGAGCTGGGGCAATCTACATATCCATGTGAGCTGGGGGCAATCTACATATCAAAGTGAGCTGGGGCAATCTACATATCCATGTGAGCTGGGGGCAATTTCCATGTGAGCTGGGGGCTATCTACATGTGAGCTGGAGGCATTCTGTATATATATCTCGGGGGGGATATATGCATGTGAGTACTTTTAAAAGGTATCGGTACTCGTACTTTAAAAAGTGGTATCGGTGCATCCCTAGTTTTTATAATGTGGATTTGTTTGTATTGCACAAGTAATCTGTTTACAGCTTATGTTAGGAATAGTGTTCATTTAATACATCCCAACTCATAGAGCTAGGAAAATGTGTTCTTGTGTATCAACACCAATTATGGTCCCTCCCTACACTGACACAGCTAATGTATGAGCACCACAAAGATCTTAGCTTCGCTGCTAATATAACCCACTTGGGTTCTTAGGATTCACACGCATACGCTATTGTGGGGTTTGTTTGTTTTTTTTCATTTTTTGTTTATGAAACATGTATTTTTTTAGATCAGTGCCTCTTTCTGTGTATCTTTGTTTGATATTGATATGCAATGTTAATGGAGAATTATTCAAAAATACTTTTGGGTGCACTGGCATGTGCATGATGTTAAATTAGGGCGTTCACCCATTTTTTAACAGAAAACTTATATTTAGAAGATTTTGCCCCAAATGCACATTTTTCATTAGAAATATTAAGCATGTAATCAGAGATACAGTCAGTTTTTATGCTGTCCATGAACCAGCAATAGGACATCTAAAATGTCAATGTAGGAGGTGAAAGAGGACCTCTGCACACCAGCCCCCTCCCCCACACCAGCCCCCTCCCCCACACACGCCTATGTTCTGCTGCAATAAATACAAATTGTGCTTCCACAAAATATAAGTTGGTGTTTAGACTTATGCAATCAAAGTGTTATAGTTTTTTTTATTTATTAATTAGTTTGGTTTTATGCAGGAACAGTTCATCAAACTCACTCACTGCAGATGACTCTGAGGAATTACAGATTGCTCAAGACAATGAAATACACTTATTAACAACTGGAGAACTTATGTAAGTAACAGTTTCTTTTGTTAATTAAATACCTGGTATTTGTTTCTAAATTTGTAAAATTCATTCATTTCTAATATAAAGGGTTTCACTGTAGGTCCAATTTTGGGGCAATTTGCATATTCACTAAGCTGTCAAACATGTTATATATATATATTTTTTAATTATAAAGTATTTTTCCAGGATGCCCATTGACATTTCTCTCATTTCCAAGTATGTACCATTAGGTGTCTTGCCCAAAGATACCTACTGTAGAGGTGCTCTGGCTTCCAGGTGCTCTGTATTCAAGCCTGTGTCTCCTTGGTTATAGACCAGTGATGTTACCTCTTCTCCACAGTTCAATGCAATTTGGTGACACCGTAATTGGCCCATTGAGGACTAACAATTTGTCTATTCACAGACGCCGAATTGCACTGAAATTGCGACAAAATAATCAGATTTTGGTGATTTCAATTGGCCAGGTTGAAAAAGGCAAATCTAATAGGATTAAATACGATAAATGTAATATATTTTTTAAAATTTTAAGACCATTTATTATTTTTATTTTTTACAAGACTTTTTTGTATTTTTTAACCCCTTTGCTGCTGAGCCATTTCACCCATGTATGCTGAGTTCATTTTGACCATTTTATCCTCATCAAGTGTAAACATGATTTGAAGTAACTTTTTATTGTAGGACCTGGGCACGTTATATATTCTTTTTTAGCAGACTCGGGAGATTCAAAATATATCATTATTATGTGTATATGTCATGTTTCGCCAGAATGCTATAACAAAAAAATTTAAATTTCCAATCATTTGCAGCATGTAAAATATTTTTTTCGCATTTTATCATCTAAACCTTTGTGGTTATATATTCTGTGGATTACTGTTTTAAAAAAAAAAATCTGCAAAGCTGTTAATGCATTTTTCTAAGAAAATACACAATTTAATTTTTTTTTTAAAAAAAACTAAACTTTTTGCTGTATTTTGGAGCATTGCATTTTATGAATAATATTACTATGAATAAAACACTGAGCACTCCTGATGTCAGAAATTAGAGGGTGAGTAATGGCATTAGAACTGCTCATTTTATTCGCGAAAAATGGACAATTATTCTTCCTATTATTGTTGTTTATTAAGTGCCAATACATTCCGCAGCGCTGTATAAAAGATACAATGGGTAAAGACCGTACAGTTCTACAATACATACAGGAGGCAGGTCAGTATTCCTGCCAGCAGATACAGGAGGACATGAGGGCCCTATTCCCGTGGGAATTTACAATCTCAATGGGTGCAGGGATTAGAAACATTAGAATGCCAATGCTTTAGAAGAAACAAATTGTTGTATTTTATTATTTATTTTTCTTTACGTTTTATGCGGTCATGTTTGGTATCATTAGAAAGACCAGACCTTTCCAATGATACCTTACTTGACCAAGTGGGGTGTAAATAATGGCGATACAGAGGTCCACAGTACCCTGCCTCTCCTCGCAGTAGTGCAGCCAGTGGCTTGTGTGTGAGATGAACCAATGCTTAACCAGGCTTTGCTCCATCACCTCCAAACTTGCACCCAATGTGGGTAATGAGTAACAGCAATTTTTCCAGTGGGCCATGGCATACAGGGACTGGTCAACGCACTCTGGCTGATAATGGAGGGTTCGATTAGTATGATCTGCAGCAAGGAACACTTTTTTATCCCCTTGCTGGACCACCAGGGATTTAGCCCATTCCCAGTAAAATAAGATTTGTAAAAAAGGCAAAATGTTATA
Organism: Leptobrachium leishanense; assembly: GCA_009667805.1. Lineage (NCBI taxonomy): Eukaryota > Metazoa > Chordata > Amphibia > Anura > Megophryidae > Leptobrachium > Leptobrachium leishanense. Next base: position 213,850,799 of record CM019067.1, on the reverse strand, counting down.
TTTTTAACTAGCTTATTGAAATGGGCAGGTGACAGAAGGGGTCCCTGACCAGTGGTTTACTAAGGGCCCCGTGATTTCTGATGGCAGCCCTGCCTGCGGGTATAGCAAAAGACAGAGTTAAAGCTACCTACCCCACAATCAGAGAACCCACTATAGTGGAATGAACAACTAGCAATGTTGTAAGCTAAACAGTTAATGCTCTAACAGAAAGCTAAACTGGATGAGTAAGGTCACAGGGTTTTAGGTTGGTGAAAGATAAAAATCCTAACGGTAAGCATTTTGCTAGATGGACCAGTGTCACCAGGACTATGTAAGGGTTAGCATTCCATGTGTGTAATGCTTGTTTGCCCTGGGGTAGACATGTGCACAGCACAAAATTTCGTTTTGAACTAATGGATTAGTCCTAAAACGCAATTTATTTAGTTGCTAAAGAAATTTGTTTTCAGTTCTTTAGTATGAAAACTAATTTCATTCATCTGAAAACCAGCGGATACAATTACTATTGCAGTGGCTCCTTAGAGGGCTGAGATCGGCGGCTTGTTACAGTATCTCTCACTCTCAGCACAATGTGTCAGGCAAAGCTGTTACAGTAACTGACTGCTGCTCATCACAGCGCTCAGAGTTTCAGTAAAACTAGTAAATTATATTTTTATATACAAGAGGTTATAACAATATTATTTCCTTGTTTTACTGAAACTCTGAGCGCTGTGATGAGCAGCAGTCAGTTACTGTAACAGCCTGATACATTGTAATGAGAGATAATGTAACAAGCAGCCGATCTCAGTGCTCACAGCCACTCGCTTTAAAGGGCTCAAAAAAAATGCTCCTCTCTGTATAATGTATAGAACATCCTCCTATATTAATTAATACCCCTCTCTGTATAATGTATATAACATCCTCTTGCATTAATTAATACCCATCTCTGTATAATGTATATAACATCCTCTTGCATTAATTAATACCCCTCTCTGCATAATGAATATAACATCCTCCTGCATTAATTAATACCCCTTTCTGTATAATGTATAGAACATCCACCTGCATAATGTATAGAACATCCACCTGCATTAATACCCCTCTCTATAATGTATAGAACATCCTCCTGCATTAATACCCCTCTCTTTATAACATCCTCCTGCATTAATACCCCTCTCTGTATAATGTATAGAACATCCTCCTGAATTAATGAATGTCCCTCTCTGTATAGAACATCCTCCTCAATTTATACCCCTCTCTGCATAATGTATATAACATCCTTTGCATTAATACCCCTCTCTGTATAATGCATAGAGCATCCTCCAGCACTAATTAATGCCCCGCACTGTATAGAACATCCTACTGCATTGGCATGTGGAGGGTGCAGAACTTCGGAATGCAATGCTTATCCAGCACAGGAGAGGGAACTTTTACTTAAACTTTATATCTCTGTGGGGGAGACAGACAGGATTATATTAACGTAAATCGGTCTGAAAGCTCAGAGACGAGATGACTGGCGCAAATTATTTTTTTTATAAAATAAAGCACTTTAAACCCAGGGAAAACATTCAAATAAATCACACTGTCACGGTGGCAAAAGCCGAGGGGTGGCTATTCTTTTCACCCGACATGTCCCTTTTGTCTTGATCGACGTGCTGAGGGACCCGGAAGGCCAATTTCTGTTCGTTAAGGGTACGATTGCGGATTCTTGTTACACATTTGTTTCGGTGTACCTCCCCAATACCACCCAACATCGATGCGTAGCATCAATATCACGTCAATTACAGGGCTTTATGGCTGGCACTTTAGTGGTTGCTGGCGATTTTAATACTCCTTTGGATTCGGGACTAGACACTTCCTTGGGTCGCTCCTCGATTCCCCCGAATGTGCTACGACAGGTGCGACGTACCAGGGATGACCTCCGCCTTGTTGACATCTGGCGCGCTTTTTTTTTTTACACAAGCGAACGTGACTATACCTTCTTTTCCCCTGTTCATGGTACACACTCCAGGCTGGATTATATTTTTGTACAGCTCCATCGAGTGACTCTAGTCGAGGTGTCGGCTATCGAAGCACAGACATGGTCGGCCCACGCTCCTGTGACAGCTACGTTATCTTCCCCTCTTTTTCGACCGTCGGAGAGGCAATGGCGCCTGAACCTGTCTCTCCTCTCGGACCCGACCTTTGTGACCGAAGTGGACTCTCACCTCCAGGCCTATTTTGAGACAAATGGCGACTCAGACACCCCTGAGCCGACGGTTTGGGAGGCCCATAAGGCAGTGGTGCGAGGCCTTTTTCTTAGCAAAGACACAGCGCTGAAACGACTCCGCTCTACCCATGTACAACAACTCATTGTAGATATCCGCACTCTGGAACTCCGCGTCATCATATGTCTGCATTGCCCTCTGACCACACGGATCTTCTTGCTAAACGTCGAGAACTGAACGATTTACTCAATGCTGATGTAAGGTTTGCTGCTCAGAAAGCCCGCTGTAGTTTCGCCCTTAGGGAAAACAAGCCTGGTCGACTGTTAGCTCAAATTCTCCGTCGTAGACAGCATGCTTCTTACATCGCAAAGATACGCTCCCAGGAAGGGGTTCTCCAAGTGCTTCCTGAGTCTATCTTACGTGAATTCCAGCGCTACTACCAAAGCCTATATGATATGGATGAAAATTCAGATACCGGCCCCACCCACGCCTTAATTCGGGACTACCTGAGAGATAGGCTCCCTCGCTTGCTCTCGGATACCTCGGATACCTCTGCGGAGAGCCTAGAAGACCCCAGACCCAGTGCGGTGGAGATCCAGACGGTCCTGAAGTCGCTTAAAACTCATTAATGCCTGGACCCTGATGGCCTCCCAGTGGAATATTATCGTACCTTCTCACCCACACTGATCCCCCGCCTTCTTGCACTGTTTTCCGCTGTTCGATCAGGCTCTCCCCTCCACCCTCATACTTTATTGATCACGGTTATCTTGAAACCAAATAAGGAAATGCCGACCCTCGTAGTTACCGTCCAATATCGCTCCTCAATACGGATCTGAAGATCCTGGCCAAGGTTATGGCAAACCGGTTGACCCCGCTTTTGCCGTCTCTGATCCATCCGGATCAGGTAGGATTTGTACTGGGACGAGAGGCCCGGGATGCGACCACTCATGCCTCGGGTGCTATTGGGGTGGCAAAGAGAACTGGTGAAGGCCTTCTCCTGCTTTCCATGGATGCAGAGAAGGCCTTTGATAGGGTGTGGTGGGACTTTATGTTCTCGGTCTTGAGGGGTCTGGGGGTGGGACCCTTTTTTATGCAATACTTGACGGCCCTCTACGATGACCCCCCGGCGCGTGTTAGGGTCAACGGAGCCTTGTCACGTCCGCTAATTGTGAGGAATGGGACTAGGCAGGGCTGCCCTTTGTCGCCGCTGCTCTTCGCCCTCACCCTTGAACCTTTTTTGGTGGCTATCAGCTAATCACCGGGATTCGGGGTCATGCTTCTGAACACAAAGTGTCGGCATACGCGGATGATATACTCCTTTTTCTTACGAATGTCGACAGCTCCCTACCGGCTGTTATGTCGGTGTTGGAATCTTATGGCACTGTTGCAGGTCTGAAGATCAACCATGACAAATCAGAATTCTTGGGAATTTCCCTAGAGCCCGTTGTTCTGCAATCCGTTCGTACTTCTTACCCGTTCCGTCACTGCCCTACCTCCCTCCGGTACTTAGGTATTTGGCTGGCGACGTCCTCTACCCGACTTTTGGATCTGAGCTTTAATGGCATGCTACGCACATTTCACTCGGATTTGTCCGGTTGGACGAGTAAATATATATCCTGGCTCGGCCGCGTGGCGGTGTTGAAGATGAATTTGCTACCGCGATTGCTGTACCTTTTCCATACTCTACCTATTGCGATTCCGTCCTCCTTTTTCTCAGCACTTCGGAAAGAACTCGTGAAATTTGTCTGGCCGAGGGGGTCGACCTCGGGTTGGACTGGCGATATTGTGCCGACCAAAGACCAAAGGGTTTTTTCTTTTTTTCTGTGTACCTTTTAAAATAAACAGAAACGCTGCCATAGCGTAATAAATTTCTAAACAAATGTAGATAAGAAAAAAGAGGATGCACTCACATTTTTTTGTGTCTCAATCAGACACTAGATGCTCCAATCAATCGGCAAATTTAGATGGGAATGCCGAATTTCCCCTGGATACGTAGTCTTGTAATCCCAAAAAGTGCTGCACGCCAATTATAGATTTAAAAGGCAAAATTTATTTAAAATAAATAAAACAGACACATTGGTAAAGGACCTTTTCCAAAGACCAGAGGTGGTCTGGCCCTCCCCGACATGAAACTGTATTACACGGCCTGCCACCTACTTCGGATCATTGATTGGTCGGCTGCTGAATTGGATAAGAGATGGCTCGATTTGGAGCGCACTCTTTCTGACTATCCTTTATGGGTGGTGCCGTGGTTTCCGCCGACCGCTCCACGAGGCGTCCCCTCTGATCCTGATCCAGTTACCGTTACACTACATATCTGGCACAGGTGTAAATTGATATACGGCTTGTCCACGGTTATTTCCCCTCTCTTACCCCTGAACCATAACCCTAAGCTGCCGGCCCTTGGTTCTACCCTCTTTGTGCATCCGACTGTCGGGATCAAGAAGACTGCGGGCCATGAATTTTCCTTCTGCTGGGGATGTGGGTGACCCTCTCTGTTTAGGGGAGGGGGAACCCCAATCACCTCTGGAGAGATTTAACTATTTACAGGTCCGGACTTATCTCCGTGATCTCAACTGTGGTTACAGCCTCCATCGGCAGCTTACCCCGTTTGAACGTTTCTGCCATCTACCTTGTATGGCCTGCTTCAGGCATCCGATACGACTGATCCCCCCTTTACCTCTAGATGGGAAACGGACCTTGGCCTTACGATCGCGGAGCGAAATGGGCTATGTCCTTCACCCTAGTACATAAAGGATTTTGTGCTGCAAGAGTTCAAGAGACCTCTTATAAGATACTGACTTTCTGGTATAGAACCCCCTCGCTCTTACACCGCATCTACCCAGATACCTCTCCCACCTGCTGGCGTTGTGAGGCTGATGTGGGTACGTATCTTCATATTTGGTGGTCCTGTCCCTGCAAACTCGGATTCTGGAAACTGATTCACTCTGCTGTACACTAAGTGACTGACACAGATCTCCCACTCACCCCGGACTGCTTCTTGCTCCTACACATTCCCCTCCCCATCGGGACCCTGAAGAGGTCGGTCGGTGCTACTTCTTATGCTCCTAGCAGCTCAAGCCCTGATCCTGGTGCATTGGCGCTCTGCGGAGGTGCCATCTCTCCGGTCCTGGATCGGCAGAGTGGAGACCTTCCATTCGGTGGACCTCCTGGAGGCTGTGACTAGGGGCGTTGAGGCCGACATGGGACTGAAATGGTTCCATTGGGACGCCTATGCAGCGACTGCTCGTCGTGCGACGGTGCTGACCTGAGGATTGTTTCTGGGGCGCACTTACCCAAGCGTGATTGTCTCTTTCCCTCCCCCCCTTTTTTTTTTTTTTTCTTCTCTCTTCTCTCTTTTCTCTCTCTTTTTCTCTTTCCCCTTCTCTTCCCTCCTCTCTAAACATTTCTTGCTTATTCTTCTTCTACTTAAGTATTTTCTCCTTTCCTGTATATTTTTTCTTTCCGTGTCTGACGACCATGGAGGTGCAGACGGTGGTAACATAGAAACATAGGTTCTTATCTGCCGACATTTTCTTTCGGCCCATCTAGTCTGCTCAATTACATGGATACTTTACCTGGATTTATCTTTTGTTTAGGATAGCCTTTTGCCTATCCCATTCTTGCTTAAATTCAATTACTGTTTTGGCCTCTACCACTTCAACTGGAAGGCTGTTCCATGTATCCACCACCCTCTCAGTAAAATAATGCTTCCTGATGTTACTTTTAAACCTTTGCCCCTCTAATCTAAGACTATGTCCTCTTGTTTTGCTACTTTGTTTCCATTTAAATATACTCCCTTCCTCTACCTTGTGGATTCCCTTTACGTATTTAAATGTTTCTAACATATCTCCTCTGTCTCGTCTTTTTTCCAAGCTGTACATGTTAAGATCATTAAGCCTTTCCTGGTAACTTTTCTCCTTCAAGCCGTACACCATTTTAGTAGCCCTTCTCTGAACTCTCTCTATGATGTCTATATCCTTCTGGAGATACGGTCTCCAGTACTGCACACAGTACTCCAAGTGAGGTCTCACCAGTGCTCTGTACAGTGGCATGAGCACTTCCCTTTTCCTATTGCTAATACCTCTCCCTACACAACCAAGCATTCTGCTAGCATTTCCTGCTGCTCTATTACATTGACTACTTACTCTTAGATCCTCTGAAATAATAACCCCTAAATCCCTTTCCTCAGATGTTGAGGTTAGGACTGTATCAAATATTCTATATTCAGCCCTTGGGTTTTTACGTCCCAGGTGCATTATCTTGCACTTATCCACATTAAAACTCAATTGCCACAGCTCTGACCATTTTTTTAGTTTACCTAAATCATTTGTCATTTGGCTGAACCCTCCAGGAACGTCAACCCTGTTGCAAATCTTTGTGTCATCAGCAAAAATACATACTTTTCCATTAATACCTTCTGCAATATCACTAATAAAAATATTAAAGCGAATGGGTCCAAGTACTGACCCCTGAGGTACCCCACTGGTAACAAGACCTTGCGCCGAATAAACTCCATTTACCACAACCCTCTGTTTCCTGTCACTCAGCCACTGCCTAATCCATTCAACAATATTGGAATCCAAGCTCAAAGATTGCAATTTATTGATAAGCCTTCTATGCGGAACAGTATCAAAATCTAACTAATCCTTGTTTTACTTTTCTTTTCTCGTTTATGTATCTAAAAAATGTTTTGTCCCCCTTTTTTACTGACTGAGCTATTTTCTCTTCTGCGTGTGCTTTGGAAGCTCTTATAAATTGCTTTGCCTCTTTCTGCCTAATCTTATAGGTTTGCCTGAGTTTTTTTATAATTATTGAATGCTGTCTTTTTGTTCTTCACTATTTCGGCCACTTCTGCAGAGTACCACAGTGGTTTCTTCCCTTTTTTGTTTTTGCTAACAAGCCGAATGCAATTGCCTGTGGCCTTCAATAATGCTTCCTTTAAATAATTCTATTTCTCCTGGACTCCCTTTAAACTCCTCCAGTTTGATAATGACTCCTTCACACAAAATCTCATTTTAGAAAAATCTGTTTTTTTAAAGTCTAAAACTTTTGTTTTTGTGTGGTGCGGCTCCATTCCGTTCTTATATTAAACCATACTGACTGGTGATCACTAGATCCCAAATTTTCACCTACAACAACGTCCGATACCAAACCTCCATTTGTGAGTATTAAATCCAATATGGCCTCTTTACGGATCGGCTCCTCACCTACTTGTGTTAGAGATAATCCCAGTAGGGAGTTTAGAATATTTGTACTCCCAGTGCACCCAGCTGTTTTGGTTTTACAGTTCACATCAGGAAGATTAAAGTCCCCCATGATAATAACTTCCCCCTTCATTGCCATTTTGGCTATTTCCTCAAACAGCAGATTATCTAGCTCTTCTACTTGTCCAGGGGGTCTATAGATCACACCTACACGAGCTACTGTATGATTGCCAAATGTTAGCGTAACCCAAACTGACTCTATGTTCACCTCGCTCACTTTTATTTGGTTCGTTTTTATGTTGTTTTTCACATACAGGGCCACTCCTCCTCCTTTCCTACCTTCTCTGTCTTTTCTATATAAAGAGTACCCCGGTATTATGTCCCAGTTATTTTTCTCACTGAACCATGTCTCAGTAACCACCACTAAATCTACTTTTTCAACTGCCATCATTGCCTCCAGTTCATTGACTTTATTGACTAAACGGCGAGCATTTATAGACACGACTCTGAGCTTGTCATTTTTTTCCCCGTATGTTGCTTGCACCCTCCGATTTAGTTTTGGGGGACAATCAGGCAGATTGTGTTTTACCCTTTTGTCCCCCCCTCCTAGTTTAAATATTTCTTTTGAACTTCTCACTGAGAACATATGTTCCCCTATGAGTAAGATGCAAACCATCTTTTTTATACAGTTCCTTTCTGCTCCAATTAGAGCTATCATGGGACACAAAGCCAAATCCTTGCTCCCAACACCATTCCCGAAGCCACAAATTAAATTCCCTATTGCGCATCGGCCTATCCTGAATGTTATGCACAGGCAAAACTTCAGAGAATGACACAGTGGACGCAATCTGCTGTTTTTCACCTCCAAGAACACAAAAATCTTCCTTAATCTCAGAAACCTCATTGCTAGCCAAGTCATTTGTCCCTAGATGGACTAGAACGTCCACTTCCCCTTGCTGCTTTGCTTGTTTGACAATATTGAGAATACGTCTCTTGTCTCTACGAGCAGTAGCCCCAGGAAGACATCTCACCAAACCACTACTCTCCAGCTCAACACCTCTTATGATAGAATCACCCAGCAACAATTGCCTTCTATCATGTCCCTCCTTTTCCTTTTTGTTCGTGGTTGCAGTCCTGCATACCTTAGGCATGGGGGTTGGTGGTTCCTCAACTATGGTGTCTGAGCCTACTTCCGTCTCAACACTACACTACACTCAGCACTACACTGCCTCAAAAGAATTAAGAAGAGCCACAGACTGTGGGACATGCCTTCTATCCACAACTCTAAGTCTACCAGATCCTACAGTAGTCCATCTGCCGCTCCTAGGAGGCCTCTGTGGCAGTGGCTCTGTAACAGTCATAGCCATAACCTGAGTTTGTCTAACAGATAATTTACAAATCTCAGACTTCAAACAGGCAATTTCCTGCTGCAATAAAGAGAGCTGCCTACATATCAGGCACACTTCAAACTAGGGATGTGCACTGATTTTTTTTTCGGTTCGATTTTTCGAATTTTTAAACTTTTCGATTCGGCTCGTTTCGACCACTTTCTGTTTCGATTCGGTTCGGCTCGATTAGTTTTTCGGGTACATTTATTTTTCGGAATATCGACCATTTTTAGTATTTTCGTGTCACTTTGCTCGTTTTTTGTATCGGCTTTTCGTTATTTCGGAAATTTTCGTTTTTTTCCGAACATCTGTTCTCCTCGTTTCAAAGCTGTCTAACTCTATTTCCCCAGCAGTCCAGCACATGGATTTGCCCCAGCTCATGGATTTGCCCCAGCACATTGATTTGCCCCAGCACATGGATTTGCCCCAGCACATGGATATGCCCCAGCTCATGGATTTGCCCCAGCACATGGATTTGCCCCAGCTCATAGGATATTGCCCCAGCTCACACATGGATTTGCCCCAGCTCATGGATTTGCCCCAGCACATTGATTTGCCCCAGCTCATGGATTTGCCCCAGCACATTGATTTGCCCCAGCACATGGATTTGCCCCAGCTCATAGGATATTGCCCCAGCTCACACATGGATTTGCCCCAGCTCATGGATTGCCCCAGCACATTGATTTGCCCCAGCTCATGGATTTGCCCCAGCACATTGATTTGCCCCAGCTCATAGGATATTGCCCCAGCTCATACGATATTGCCCCAGCTCAGACATGGATTTGCCCCAGCTCATGGATTTGCCCCAGCACATTGATTTGCCCCAGCACATGGATTTGCCCCAGCACATGGATTTGCCCCAGCACATGGATATGCCCCAGCTCATGGATTTGCCCAGCACATGGATTTGCCCCAGCACATGGATTTTCCCCAGCTCATAGGATATGCCCCAGCTCACACATGGATTTGCCCCAGCTCACACATGGATTTGCCCCAGCTCATGGATTTGCCCCAGCACATGGATTTTCCCCAGCACATGGATTTGCCCCAGCACATGGATATGCCCCAGCTCATGGATTTGCCCCAGCACATGGATTTGCCCCAGCTCATAGGATATTGCCCCAGCTCACACATGGATTTGCCCCAGCTCATGGATTTGCCCCAGCACATTGATTTGCCCCAGCTCATGGATTTGCCCCAGCACATTGATTTGCCCCAGCACATGGATTTGCCCCAGCTCATAGGATATTGCCCCAGCTCACACATGGATTTGCCCCAGCTCATGGATTTGCCCCAGCACATTGATTTGCCCCAGCTCATGGATTTGCCCCAGCACATTGATTTGCCCCAGCTCATAGGATATTGCCCCAGCTCATACGATATTGCCCCAGCTCAGACATGGATTTGCCCCAGCTCATGGATTTGCCCCAGCACATTGATTTGCCCCAGCACATGGATTTGCCCCAGCACATGGATATGCCCCAGCTCAGGGATTTGCCCCAGCACATTGATTTGCCCCAGCACATGGATTTGCCCCAGCACATGGATTTGCCCCAGCACATGGATATGCCCCAGCTCATGGATTTGCCCCAGCACATGGATTTGCCCCAGCACATGGATTTGCCCCAGCTCATAGGATATTGCCCCAGCTCACACATGGATTTGCCCCAGCTCACACATGGATTTGCCCCAGCTCATGGATTTGCCCCAGCACATTGATTTGCCCCAGCACATGGATTTGCCCCAGCACATGGATTTGCCCCAGCACATGGATTTGCCCCAGCACATGGATATGCCCCAGCTCATGGATTTGCCCCAGCACATGGATTTGCCCAGCACATGGATTTGCCCCAGCTCATAGGATATTGCCCCAGCTCACACATGGATTTGCCCCAGCTCACACATGGATTTGCCCCAGCTCATGGATTTGCCCCAGCACATTGATTTGCCCCAGCACATGGATTTGCCCCAGCACATGGATATGCCCCAGCTCATAGATTTGCCCCAGCTCATGGATTTGCCCCAGCACATGGATTTTCCCCAGCACATGGATTTGCCCCAGCTCATAGGATATTGCCCCAGCTCACACATGGATTTGCCCCAGCTCATGGATTTGCCCCAGCACATGGATTTGCCCCAGCTCATAGGATATTGCCCCAGCTCACACATGGATTTGCCCCAGCTCATGGATTTGCCCCAGCACATTGATTTGCCCCAGCTCATGGATTTGCCCCAGCACATTGATTTGCCCCAGCTCATAGGATATTGCCCCAGCTCATAGGATATTGCCCCAGCTCAGACATGGATTTGCCCCAGCTCATGGATTTGCCCCAGCACATGGATTTGCCCCAGCACATGGATATGCCCCAGCACATTGATTTGCCCCAGCAAATGGATTTGCCCCAGCACATGGATATGCCCCAGCTCATGGATTTGCCCCAGCACATGGATTTGCCCCAGCACATGGATTTGCCCCAGCTCATAAGATATTGTCCCAGCTCACACATGGATTTGCCCCAGCTCATGGATTTGCCCCAGCACATTGATTTGCCCCAGCACATTGATTTGCCCCAGCACATGGATTTGCTCCAGCACATGGATATGCCCCAGCTCATGGATTTGCCCCAGCTCATGGATTTGCCCCAGCTCATGGATTTGCCCCAGCACATTGATTTGCCCCAGCACATTGATTTGCCCCAGCACATGGATATGCCCCAGCTCATGGATTTGCCCCAGCACATGGATTTGCCCCAGCTCATAGGATATTGCCCCAGCTCACACATGGATTTGCCCCAGCTCATGGATTTGCCCCAGCACATTGATTTGCCCCAGCACTTTTACAAATACAAAATTTACAGAATCAGCGATATAACCGATAATAGTTAAATATACGATGTTCAGAATTACCGAAATGGAACCCGAAATCCCGAATGCAACCGAAATCATGAATAGAGGGAAAATAAATTTCGATTTGACACATTTCAAGTCCATTCGAAAATTCCGAAAATTTTTCGATTCGGCTCGGAAAACATTTCGGATCTGCCGTTTTCGGATCAAAAAAATTTCGGAAATTCGGCCGAATCCGAAGACACGAATCGGGAAATTTCGTGAAAATTCCGAAACCCGAAACGCACATCCCTACTTCAAACCTCCAAAAATTGGATCTAAAAACAAATGCATGGTCTTGGTCTTACACTGGACCAAGCCTGCCATTATAAAAGAATGGATTTAAACCAACAAATCTTACCTTTTTGTAGGTTTTCTACCTCCTGTCTAACCTCAGACTACCTCCAGAGTATCTCCAGAAGATCTCTAAGTGCTCACTTTGAAGGCTTCACTTACAAGACTTCCCAAGCTCAATTAGACAAGCTAATATTCCCCAAGCTTTATATAGTCACCTAAGAACACCTCCCCCAGCAAGGCGTGGACAAGTTTAACCATTCTTAGCAAATAGCACCCAATTGATTCCAATTCTATTCTAATCAGTAAGAGGAATGAGTCACCAGCCTAACCTAATTTACACACCAGACCTAACTTAAAACCTTAAGATGAATAGAAAAGATCTGTTTGAAACAAAAATCTAAATCCCTCACCAGAAGATCTCTAAGGCTAGGGTCAGACTAACGCATCTTTCGCGTTGTCCGTGAAAAAGTGCGTTCGAATGAATGGACGCATTTTTTCACGGAATACGCGATAGCGGTCATATGATGCGCATTTTCGTCCGTGATTTTGTACGGATCATCAATAAAACACTTTTTGTGTCTGGACGTTATGTTAGCCGTACACTAGCAGTGTCTGACGTCTCCCAATCACGCAAACACGCCGCTATGCGGACGCAGCGCACTCTGTACGTCAGTACTAGCGGTTTGACGTTCTCGAAAAAATGCGTTCGTTTGCCACTTGCATTGCGCGGCCACACTTTTGTGCGGCCGTTCTTCATATGCAGCCCAGCATTGGACATCATTTGCTGCTAGCACGGCCGTGATTTAGTGCGGTTAAACGCACATTAAAACTGCTTTCGTCTGACCTTAGCCTTAGTGCTCACTTTGAAGGCTTCACTTAGAAGGCTTCCCAAGCTCAATTAGACAAGCTAATATTCCCCAAGCTTTATATAGTCACCTAAGAACACCTCTCCCAGCAAGGCGTGGACAAGTTTAACCACCTTAGCAAATAGCACCCAATTGATTCCAATTCTATGCTAATCAGTAAGAGGAGTGAGTCACCAGCCTAACCTAATTTACATACCAGACCTAACTTAAAACCTTAAGATGAATAGAAAAGATCTGATTGAAACTTCTTCGGCTACTGAGGTCACGCACGCTTTAGGGGATTTCCGCTTAGAGGGGTTTTTGGAGAGATCGCACGAACCCCTTCGGGGAAGGAAATCGCGCACTCACAGATGTTTTGTGACCCAAGATACTGCCTTTTTCTAACCTGCACATCTGCCCCGTTAGGTGCCAATATGGTTGCTTAGGTCACAAAAAATGTATTTACTTCTTTATTTCTTTATTTTACTTCTTTCCTGGTAATGTAGGTACCTTTCTGTATTGTATTCTCGGTACCTCATTTGATACTCTGTATCGTCTGTTTTTCCTTTTCATTAAAAAATTTGGAATTTCAAAAAAAAAAATCAAATCACACTGAAGGCTCATAATGACAGTAACTGGGAGAGCTGGATACTAAATGTATCAGATTTAATAAAAAACCTTTATAATAAGCAGCACTGGGAGAGGAGAGGGACTTTATATAAAATGTGTATTATAGATTAGGGATGAGCTGTTCGGGTTCGGACGCTTCGGAGTTCGACCCGAACTTTGGCAGTTCGAAAGTTCGCGAATTTTGAACTTTTTGGGCGTGTTCGGTTCGGGTTCGAAAAAAAAAAAAAGAAATTTTGAAAAAAGTATAGAAAATGCTTAAAAAAATACAAAAAAATCTAGAAATAAAGAGACTCTTTACTGCAGAATATTATAAGCAATGGTTTATTAGATATTCAATCAAAAACTAATGTGTACGTGGAAAGATTATCAACTCTAAATGACCTCTGTTCACAAACAGGCATAACACCAGGTGTTTTCAGTCTGGTAATCAATTTGATACATTGTACAATAAACTGAGGGTGGGGTGGTGTCTGCTTCTGATTGAGATTTGAGAATTAATTTCCCTAAAACATCCTAATATGCTGCATTTAACTGGTGTTTGAAAAAAATCTAAAGCAATGTTATTTTTCACCTCGGGATTAAACATTCACAGGGTTATTCAGAGAGCGGTGAAAAGCAGGAGAATAACTGGAGAAGTGAAAATTCTAGGTCAAAATAGCCAAACCAGAAAAATTCTCCCATTTATCTCACTTTCCAAATCGGCTATTTGGTCTAGAGATTGTTCTCTTCTCTTGCCAGTTCTCCTGGATTTCACCTCTCTCTCAGGGTTGTTCAGAGAAAGGTGAAAACCAGGAGAATGTTAGAAAAAGAGAACAATCTGGACCAAATAGCCGATTTGGAAAGTGAGATAAGGCTAGGGTCAGACTAACGCATTTTTCGCAGCGACCGTCAAAAAGTGCATCCGAACGCATTGCCGTATTTTTTCACGGATTGCGCAAAAATGGTCATACGATGCGCATTTTTGTGCGTGATTTTTTACGGATCCAAGCCAGGAAACTTTGGGTGTCTGGACGTTATGTTGGCCGGACATGAGCAGGGTCTGACGTCTCCAAATCACGCACACACGCCGCTAGTGGACGCAGCGCACTCTGTACGTCCGTACTAGCGGTTCTGCGTTCTTGAAAAAATGCGTTCATTTTCCACTTGCGTTGCGCAGCCGGACTTTCGTGCGACCGTACTTCGTATATTGGCCGTCATTGCCCGTCATTTGCTGCTAGTGTGGCCGTGATTAAGTGCGCCTAAGGCTGGGGTCAGACCAGCGCACTTTTAACGTGCGTTCTGGCGCACATAATTACGGCCGCACTAGCAGCAGATGACGGGCAATGACGGACAATATACGATGTACGGCTGCACAAAAGTCCGGCCGTGCAACGCAAGTGGAATTTGAATGCATTTTTCTGAGAACGCTGAACCGCTAGTACTGACGTACTGAGTGCGCAGCTGCGGCATAACGGCGTGTTTGCGTGATTAGGAGATGTCAGACACTGCTAATGTCCAGCCTACATGACGTCCAGAAGCAAAAAGAGTTTTATTGACGATCCGTACAAAATCACGCCCGAAAATGCGCTTCGTCTGACCGTTTTTGCGCATTCCGTGAAAAAATACGTCAATGCGTTCGGACGCACTTTTTCACGTTCGCGGGGAAAAATGCTTTTGTCTGACCCTAGCCTAAACGCACGTTAAAATTTCGCTAGTCTGACCCTAGCCTAAATGGGAGAATTTTTCTGGTTTGGCTATTTTGACCTAGAATTTTCCATTCTCCAGTCATTCTCCTGCTCTTCACTGCTCTCTGAATAACCCTGACAGGGTTATTCAGAGAAAGGTGAAACTCAGGAGAATGACTGGAGAATGGAAAATTCTAGGTCAAAATAGCCGAACCAGAAAAATTCTCCCATTTATCTCACTTTCCAAATCGGCTTTTTGGTCTAGAAGTATCCATTCTCCTGCTTTTCACCGCCAAAAAATCAGTAAACTTTTTCTGCGTGTCCGAAAATGTCTCCTCTTTTCATACAGCCTGCCGCCCCAAGCAGTTGTTTATGGATAGATTAAAGGAAAAGCATTTACCGTCATTTTGTGGTTTTTACATATTTCTATACATCCTAGAAATCCGCCACTTTACGGGCAGGTTATGGGGACCTCCTAGGCACGATATTTGAAGGAATTTTTCATTTTTATTTTTAACCCTTATTTCATGCAAAACTCACTGTCCCTTTAACCACTTCAATGCGGAGGACGCGCTCAGCGCGTCCTCCGCATTACTGCTGGTATGCGGAGGACGCTCTGAGCGCGTCCTCCCATTGGGGTCAGCGTTCGGCTGGGTTCCGGCCGATCGCTGGCCCCCCCGGTACGGGCTGACATCCTCGATGTCAGCCCAGCATCCGGAACCGCAGCCGCTGAAATTAGATGTCATCGCGGCAGAGCGATGACACCTAATTCAGGCGCCCCCCCGCATGTGCGGAGGAGGCGCCTGAAAGGGAGGGGGGGGAGGTCCTTCGGACCTCTCTCCCTCCTGATCGGCGGCGTTGCGGGGGTTAACCCAGGCACCATTTGGAAGGGCACAGCCTGCCCTTCCAAATGGTGCCTGGCATTAACCCCTGGGGAGCTGGATCGCGAATCGGCGCTGAAAAGCGCCGGTTCGCGATCCTTTCCCGGAGCTGGCCGACATCTTGGATGTCGGCCAAGCCTCCGGGAACTCCCCCTGAGGACTGGCGTCATCGTGCATTGCACGATGACGCCAGTCCTAGAGTTAACCCCTAACTGCCACCAACAGTGGAGATAGGGAGTTCCAATGAACTCCCTATCTCCCGATCCGTGGCAGCTAGGGGTTAAAGTTTGGTATGGTTGGATTGGCCAGAGCATGGCCGTTCCAACGATACCAAACACTACTGTGAAAAATTTTGTAAAAAAATCTCCCAGCGATGCTTGTTATAAAGGGTTTTTTACTATCCAGCCCTCCTGTCATTAGCTTTCAGTGTGATTTATTTCAATGTTTTCCCTCTCCAGCTGCTTTTATCATCTCGTATGTCTCATAGACATGCAAGGGTTAAGTAAAGGTTTCCTCTCCTGTGCTGGCTGTCTGCGCTGGGAGTGAGTATTCTGGAGCTCTATCACTGTCAGATTTTCGGGTAGTGGTCGGGAAGGATTACACATACAAACTTTTTCTGTAGCTTTGCGATGTTGCGCTCTTCATTGCTGGTCTCCGTAACTCCTCAATGTAATATTACAAAAAGGACTGAAACTAAAATGTAATGCATTTTCCTTTAGTTTCTTTAGTTTTTTTGGACTGAGCAGTTTCTTATCTCTTGAGTCATACGAAAACTAAATTATCCCAAAATTCTGACTAAATCGTTTTAGTACTAAAACGAATGCACATGTCTACCCTGGGGTCCCCGCTCCCCTAAGGCCCTCATGCAAGGTTACATCTTCCTGCTTAACATGGTGATCCTGGGCCTCTGCTATACTGGAGTAGGGATACTTAACTTTGGCAGTGCCTCCACCTATCTGGGCATCCATGGTGATGGATGGTCTCCCAGGCAGGAACTAATAACAACTACAACACACAAGCTGCGATAAATCACTTTCTCTGTATTCAAGATAGTGGCAGAGACTAATAAATGCAGGAAATACAGTGGCTAGCTAACACACCAATACTCTCTAACCAGACCCAACTCCCTCCCAAAAAACCTGTATCCCACCCTCCTCAGAGAATGCCCTGTCAGCAGGACAGGGGTAGAGGGTACTGGTTACCAAAATGTTCAGCCACACAAGGCCGCAGGAGGAACCTCCAGGATCCGCCAGCTCTCCGCTTTAACAGACTCCTGTCCCGGGTGCTGCCACTGTACCACTGACTGCTTTGATCACAGCTGCTGCTCCAAACTGCTAGGCGGTTGCAGCTCACTTCGGTAGTGCAATGGCGCCAAACTGCTAGGCGGTCTCGGCCTACTTCTGCAACACTTCCTCGAATCCATACAGTCACAGCGCTGCTCCGATCTGCTTCCACTTAAACAATCTGCTCACTCGCTCGGAACATCCCGGCCAGCCTCCCGATGCCAGACCCGCCTTGAGTTCTGCTCCCAGGCCTCACAAACGGCAGGCTCCGCAGCGTCCATCTCCTCAGACGTGTATCTCCTCATGCTCTCTCGCTATATCTGGCATCCACACAGTTTCATTGGTCACACAAGTCACGTGTCCATAGCTCTCCCATTGGCTGTATAGTTCACATGCAAGGGCCTCGTGTTAGCCCTGTAGCCCAGGGCACAGTTAACAGTCTCCATGACACTAGAAAACATAGTTCCGCAGTTAGAGCTGTCAGAAAAATACATTTCAACTACCTGTTCCTGCATATCACCAGCATCTTACTGGCAAGCACTCCCCACACCTTCTGATTCCTGCACCAGCAACCACCTTTCCCATTATCTGCAATACCCAGCCTGGTCAGTCTCTATCTGCTCACTCTCCTCCACCCATCCTGTGTGATTAGTTCCCTGCATACTGGGCTCAAACCCCCAAACCTCAGGGCCACCCTGTTACCATCCCTGACAGCCTGAGGGCCCGACGTCCTCTAGTGCTATTGCCCTGCACCGTGGAGCTCGATTGGCATTTTATTAAACAGCAGGGGCTCTATTACATTCTCCGCGCAAGTTCGTACGCGCATTGCAATTTTTTTTGCGCGCATTGTTAAACGTTAACGCGCATACATTAACGCTGGTATTATGATCCGAGTGCATTTTTTCAACCGTCCGGAAATATCGTGCATAAAAAAGACACGCAAAAACGAGCGTAGAAATCGGTGGGCAGACTGTTTTTTCAAGCGATTCAGCCAATCAGAATTAAGAACCACAATTGTCTCCCGTTCAGTTTTTGCGCCTGCCAAAATCAATCTGAGTATATATGCTGCAGCAATAAAAAAAAGACTCCCAACCACTCAGTTTTATTGTTTGGGTATGTGTAGAATGTGTAATTATACTGTGCTGTATTTTTTTTTTCGTGCTGGTGTATTTCATTTGGGCCAGAACGTTAAGATTTGCAGTTACCACCAGCTTTTCAAAGACGTTAAAATTATGCGCGCAAACGTCGTTCGTAAAAAGTTGCGCATTGATTGTAATACCATCCGCTACCAGCGCACGAACGCATTTGCGCTCACAATGTTAAGTATGGAATGCGCGCACAAACTTTCGCTCGCGCAGGGTAACTCGCGTTAGACGTTAACTTGCATCGTATGCGCGAATGCGTAATTTGACGGTCCGTGCAAAGGGTTTTTCCCTCGCGTTAATGCATTTTTGCGCACGCGCACATGTTTGCGCGAAGAATGTAATAGAGCCCCAGATTTGGCATGTTCACCACTGGTGCCCTGTGGTTTTCACAGATGAGAGCAGATTCACCCTGAGCACAAGTGACAGACGTGAAAGAAGAAGCCATGAAGAATGTTTTGCTGCCTGTAATATCATTCAGCATGACTGGTTTGGTGGTGGGTCAGTGATGGTCTGGGGAGTCATATCCATGGAGGTAGGCATCCTCTCTGGCGTTTAAGTCCTGGCTATTCCCTAACTATTCTTGCTATATTCCTGTTTATGTTTTGTAAGTCTTGTTTTATTGTCTTTGCCCAGCAGCATAGGGTAGTCTGTGTGATAGAGGCCAATTACAAGGACCTCATACATAGCCCAGGGTTCTGTATTGCTGCTGGGCATATTGGTTGTTGTTCTGGTGTTTATTCCCTACCCTGTACTCTGTATTAGATCAGAAGACCACACAAGGATCTTTCCCAGTGCAGGGCTCCCTCTTGTGTCTGTATTCTGTCCTGTCATCTCTTGTTTACTTCTGTGTACTGGGTTCCACATCATGCCAGCAACAAACCTGCCTAAAGGGCTTAACAGCACTGAGTACAAAGGGCGCTCCTTGGCATCTGCCTGGGACGCTCATGACAATATCCTGAAGCCTGGAGGTATGTGTGCTATGCTTAGTTCTATGCTTCACATGGTGCTTAACATGCTGAAGGAACTGCAGAGGTTAATGGAGTCTCTGGGCTTTTCATCTGTTGAAATTAACGATGCAACACTTCCCAGCAGAACCCTGTGTTAATACTCCCATGACTGAGAAGAAGAGGCGCAGGCTGTATAATCTTTGCTATTACTGTACAGTTCCAAGCCACACTATATCGCTTTGTCCCGTAAAACCTTTCAGGCGGTCTCAGCCCAATCATAGGCCCACTGTGCCCATGTCCCACAGTGGAGAGGATAGTTCCAATTCTGTCAGTATGAAATTCTTGTCTCAGCCTAACTGTGTGCCCACTGTACCCACTTCCCACAGTGGAGTTGCTGGTTCCAGTACTGGTCGTAAGCCAATTCCCTCCAAGGCTGGCAGTGTGCCCACGTCCCACAGTGGAGCTGGTGGTTCCAAGTCTGGCAGTAAAACTGCCCCGTATCGCTCTGACGGTGTGCCAGGGGTTCCTCAGGATGGCAGTAAAGCTGAATCCATGGAGGTTGTGCTTGTTATGGCATCTCGCTATAAGCCCCTCCAAACGGCCAGACACCCCAATGTTGGCCCAGGGCAAGGTAAGAGTCCACCAGAAGCTTCCTGTATATGCTTTCGCTTCAGATGGTTTCATGGTACTTGTATCTGTCATGGCAGCTTATGAAAAATAAATACTGTCTGAGGGTAGTCCCCTGCCTGTTAGTACAGGTTGCCTCAAGTACAGACCCTCAAGCACATTAAAACCACCCATCGCGTTTGCCCAGTAGACTGCTACTCAGTCGCCTGGCAAGGCAGCCTTAGTCACCTGAGGAGGGTGGGCGGCCAGCGTGATGTCATCAACGGCGATCGACGGCCGGCCGGCTCCCTCCCTCTGTTTACATCACAGGGAGCATCCACACACATGCGGCCTTCGATTAAGGCGCGCGTGTGGGCTGGATCCTCCCTATTGTGTGATAGCACGTGTCTCTCTCCCAGCTCCCACTGAATTGCGACACCTAGGCCAGCCATGAGGTATGCGGAGGGCGTAGAATGCATTAATTAATTAATTGGTATGGGGGAGAGAGAAGAATTAATTTGGTATGCTGGGGGGAATTAATTAATTGGTATGGGGGAGAAAGAAAAATTAATTTGGTATGCTGGGGGGAGTGAATTAATTATTTGTAATGGGGAGAGAAAAAATAATTAATTTGGTATGCTGGTGGGATTAATTGGTATGAGGGGAGAGAGAAAAATGAATGTTGGTATGCTGGGGGTGAATTAATTATTTGTAATGGGGAGAGAGAAAAATGAATTTGGTATGCTGGGGGAATTAATTTGGTATGCTGGAAGGGAATTAATTGGTATAAGGGGGAGAGAGAAAATGAATTTGGTATGCTGGGGGTGAATTATTTGTTATGGGGAGAGAGAAAAATTTATTAATTTGTTCTTGATAGAAAACTGGCTAAAAGACAGGGTACAGAGAGTGGTCATAAATGGTACATTTTCAAGATGGACACGCGGATACATGGACACATGGATAAGCGGTGTCCCTCAGGGGTCTGTTATAGGACCAATACTATTCAATTTATTTATAAATGACCTTGAGATAGACATTGAAAGCCATGTATCAGTGTTTGCAGATGACACAAAACTAGTAAAAGTAATACAGGATGTTACTTCGCTGCAGAGGGATTTAGATAGATTGGGGGACTGGGCACTTAACTGGAAGATGAAATTTAATCTAGATAAATGCAAAGTTATGCACTTTGGAGTGAAGAACACACAAGCAACTTATACCCTAAATGATACGGAGTTAGGGAAATCCAAACAGGAGAAGGATTTTTTGAATAATCATAAACTTCAAACTAAGTAACAATCTGCAATGTCAAACAGCAGCCGCCAAGGCCAGCAAAGTATTGGCATGCATTAAAAGGGGAGTTCACTCTCGAGATGAAAACATAATTTTGCCTCTGTATAAATCAATGGTCAGACCGCACCTTGAATATGCCGTGCAATTTTGGGCACCTGTCTTAAAAAAAGATATTATAGTACTAGAAAAAGTGCAGAGACGGGCAACTAAATTAATAGGGGGAATGGAAGGGTTAAGTTATGAGGAAAGATTAACAAGCTTAAACCTGTTTAGTTTAGAGAAACGGCGCCTTAGAGGGGATCTGATAACCTTATATAAATATATACGGGGCCATTATCAACCATTGTCTGATAACCTATTCATTAACAGGTCTATACACAGGACAAGGGGTCATCAATTTAGACTGGAAGAAAGAAAATTCAGACTAAAGCATAGGAAGGGTTATTTTACGGTGAGAACAATAAAGCTGTGGAATTCTCTGCCTGTTGAGGTGGTTGGGTCAGAGACTGTACAGACCTTTAAAAAAGCGACTGGATGACTTCCTACAGACACAGAATATTAAGGGTTATAATATTTAATATGTGGGTAAAAGCTTCTTGATCCAAGGAGAAATCTGACTGCCATTCTGGGGTCAAGAAGGAATTTTTTCCCAGTATGTTGCATATTGGCAAGCATTTCAGACTGGGTTTTTTGCCTTCTTTTGGATCAACAGCAGTAGGTGATGTGGGAGAGGCTGAACCCGATGGACGCATGTCTTTTTTCAGCTTATGTAATTATGTATGCTGGGGGGGTGATTTAATTATTATGGGGAGAGAGAAAAATGAATTTGGTATGCTGGGGGATAAATGAATTTGGTATGCTGGGGGGGGTGAATGAATTTGGTATGGTGGTGGGTGAATTAAATTGGTATGCTGGGGGGAAGAGGAATGAATTGGTATGCTGGGGCAGAGGAATGAATTGTATGCTGGGGGAAGAGGAATGACTTGGTATGGTGGGGGAAGAGGAGTGAATTGGCATGCTGGGGGGAAGAGGAGTGAATTGGTATGCTGGGGAGAGAGAAAGGAATGAATGAATTGGTATGCTGGGAAGAGCGAAATGAATGAATGAATTGGTAGGCTGGGAACAGAGAAACGAATGAATGAATTGGTAGGCTGGGAACAGTGAAATGAATGAATTGGTATGCTGGGAAGAGAGAAATTAATTGGTATGCTGGGGAGAGAGGAATGAATTGGTATGCTGGGAGTGTAGAAATTAATGAATTGGTATGCTGGGGGGTGTGAATAACGATATGCCAGTTACGTCTGGTTCTGGCTAGACTTGTGCACCGATTTTTTTTTTCGGTTCGGTTCGTTCGGATTTTGAAAATTTTCGTTTCAGCTCGTTTCGGACAATTTCCGTTTCGGTTCGTTTAGTTTTCATTTCGTTTTTCGTATCGACTTTTTTCGGAATTTCGGAAATTTTCGTGTTTTTCCGAACGTCTGTTCTCCTTGTTTCAAAGTGTCTATTCGTTTTGACGTAAACTAATGTTTTTTCGGATCCGATATTTCTGTCGATAAGATAATTCTGTCGATACGATAACTCTGCCATTGAGATTTCTCATGTTTTACAAGAGGGATACATTGAGATTTCTCTGGTTTCCCGGGAAGGATACATTGAGATTTCTCTGGTTTTCCAGGAAGGATACATTGAGATTTCTCTGGTTTCCCAGGAAGGATACATTGAGATTTCTCTAGTTTCCCGGGAAGGATACATTGAGATTTCTCTGGTTTTCCAGGAAGGATACATTGAGATGGGAATGATACAAAATTACAGAATCAGCGATATAACCAAAAAATATGTTGTCTGAAATTACTGAAATGGAACCGAAATCAGGAATGGAGCCGAAATTACGAATGGAACGAAAAAGATTTTCGATTTTACACATTTCTAGTCCATTCGAAAATTCCGAACAAATTTTCGTTTCGTTTCGGAAATTTTTTCGGATCTGCCTTTTTCGGATCTGAAAATTTTCGGAAAATCGGCCGAATCCGAATGCACGAATCGGGAAATTTCGTGAAAATTCCGAAACCCTAAAACGCACATCCCTAGTTCTGGCGCTATGCCAGTCACCTCTGGTACTGGCGATATGCCAGTTATGTCTGGTTTTGGCGATATGCCGTCACGTCTCGTACTTTCGATATGCCAGTTATGTCTGGTTCTGGCGATGTAGCAGCGGTGCCAGTATTCTCCATGGCTAAACCCAGCAGTGGGCCTGAGGGTGCTGAATCCAGCTGTGGGCCCAAGGATGCCAAACAAAGTTATTAGGCTTATGTAGCCGAAACTGGCAGTGCCCCCGCTGTTGCCATGCCCTGTGGGAAAGTCATCTCTAGCAAGTCTCGGACCAGAAGGAGACGTAAGAAGGTGACCAGCTCTAGTCAACCTGGTGGGGCAAACACTATAGTCAGGATGGCTAGTTCTAGTGCCCCCGAGCCCAGTCCTTTTCAAGAGGGATATGTCCGGACGCCATCTGGGATAGTGGTCCGTGAAGCGCACTTGACAGTATTCAAAAATAACCCCAATGTCCTGATGTGACTGGAAGGGGATTCGGACCACTCTGAGGAGGAGTGGGAACCAAATGGTTTCTGTTAATCTTGTTTTTTGCCATATTTGTTTTGGGTTGAGCGACCAGTGGCCGCTCTTTGAGGGGGGGATACTGTAACGATTTCACATTCCAGCCAGGCCCCCTGGTGGTGAGAGCGGAGCTCATCAGCTCTGGTGTGGTTTTGGGCTAAGCCACTACAGACCATCTCTACTGTAGCTTATAGTCTGTGGTCACATGACCGGCCCTGCCCTATATATGGCCAACAGGAGATCAGATCCTTGCTTCAGAATAAGTCTTCATACTGTGCCTACATTGTGATCTGCTTTTGTTTATATGATATTCCTGTGTATGACTTATTGGTGCGACTCCTGGACCTCTCTCGTCAGTTCCCTGTATCTAGATATTACTGTGTAGGACTTATTGACGTGTTTCCTGGACCTCTCTCTTGTCCGTTCCCTGTACCCTGTATCCAGATATTACTGTGTATGACCAGGACCGGTGCAAGCATTTTTGGTACACAGGCAAACATGCATTTTGCTGCCCCCCTCCCAATAAACTGATATATGCATGTAAGCCTGCGCATACTACATATGTATTACATTAGTAGTAGGTGTGTGAGATGGGACTGAGTGTGGGGTTCTCTAGGCGGAATAGAAACGTGTGTGTGTGTGAGCTGCCAGTGAAGGGAGTGTGTGTGCTTTGCCAGTGAAGAGAGTGTGTGCGCACTCTGCCAGTGAAGGGAGTGTGTGCGCTCTGCCAGTGAAGGAGTGTGTGCGCTCTGCCAGTGAAGGGAGTGTGTGCTCTGCCAGTGAAGGGAGTGTGTGAGCTGCCAGTGAGTGATTTCAGTGTGTGCTATGTACTCGTATGAGTAATGCATTACACTGCAGCCACACAAGCGTGGAAAGAACGTCCCTGAGAATGGACTTCTTTCTGCACAGATGCCCATGTTGCCACCTCACTGTATGTTCGTACACACAGCTCTACAAAGCACAAGCCTCTTATGGAGGATCGCGCTTAGTAGACGCATCTGTCATCTGTCATATTGGCTTGACGGAGAGGGAAACAGCATGTCCGCGGTAATGTGCATTACTAGTACACATGTTACATTATGATTCTTGTAGTCAATCCATCGTGATGCTACGACAGGGACGGGGGAGTCGCAACAGAAGCACTTAAGGGGTTATTCAGAGAAAACTGAAGTTTTGGTGCGCTCGTTAGACACACTTCAGCAAGTTCAATTCGCCGACCCTGCAGTAAATTAAGCATTCACCGCAGGGTCCCCAAGTGTGCTGAAGGGATTCGCCGGTCAACCCGCCGATGACAATTTGCCGAACGCAGCTGCTGAAAAAAGCTGATCAGCCACCAAACTGAGGGTAAAGAAAAAACGGCAATTTTAAAAAAGACTTTTAAAACAAAAAAATGCATGGAAATAATAAAAAAGGTCCTATAAATTTTTTTTATAAAAAGGTCTGTTAAAAAAAAAAGCCATTTGGGGCGTGTCTGGATGCTGATGAGAGCGGCTGCTGCACTGCTGAGCTCCAGGACGCGGCACTGCTAACTGGCTGTTGGCGGCGATCTGCGGACCCAATTTGGGCACACTCTCATCGGCTTACCTGCTGACCATACCGGGCTCCACTGCTGTGCTCGACAACTGCGGGGAGAGGCGCTTCGTCCTTCTTTCACTTGCCTCGGAACACGGACGGTGGCCATCTTGCGGCCTGGTCTGGACTTCCCTCCACTAGGGGCCTTCCTTCCGAGCGGTTTCCTTCCTGCTGCGATGGGGAAAAAGACGCAGAAGTCGGATGAGGCGGAGGGCCGTCGTCCCCCTGATATCAGAGTAGCGTTCCGGGTTGACTGTGGTGAGGGGATGAAGAACCGCTGAACCGGAACACCTTCCTGCTCCAAGGGTATGGAGGAGACTGCCTGGCCCCCACATTTGGTGCCTGCTGATGGGGTTGCGACGGAGCTGCCCAGGGCCCAGCCACTCACCGTGGAAGATCTGAAAAAGGTGATGGAGGATTTTAGAAATCTCTGGTGTAGTGACCTGCGTGAGATGAGCTCTGCCGTGGACTCCCTGCAGACACAAGTTACAGATGTGAACATACGATCACTGGACACGGCGGCGGCACTCACTACCACGAACGCCAAAGTAGCTGACCTGCAGGCGCAGGTTTCTCGCCTCAGCTCTGCTGTGCTGGCCTTGGAATCCCGTCACCGCAAAAGGAACATTCGCTTCCGAGGGATCCCGGAGAGCGTGGGTACAGATGGGCTCCTTGGTTATCTTCGAGGTCTGGTGGCACACCTCCTCTCGACGGATGGGCCCGTATCAGATGCCTTTGTTGTCTCGGCCATGAGAATACGGAAGGCTGCCACTGCACCATCGACGGCTCCCCGAGATGTGATTGTAGTCACTAGGGATGTGACTGCCCACGCCTGGATTCTTGCTGCCTCCGGCCCGGACCATAAGGTCACCTACGCCTCCACTTGTATTATACTCTACCGAGACCTGCCGTTTATGGCGTTGGTGGCCCGCAGAAGTTTTCGGGAGATCACTGCAGTGCTACGGGAACGGGGTGTCCGCTACCGCTGGGGCCTTACGAGTTCCCTTGTTGTGGTCCACGATGGCAACACCTACTCAGCGGAATCGGTGGATGAGGCACGAGCTGTCCTAGTTTCTCTAGGTCTCCTTGTGGCCCCTAAAGGCCGTCCGGTTTGCACACCGAACCCGGTTGACTCTGACTTCCTCCATCACCTATGTTTTAGTCTCCTTTCTCTCTTACGACCCATGTGTGTGGACACGTTCCCTCATTCTGCTGTCTTTGCACATCGCTGATCGTGAACTGGTACCATAAACCCCCCTTTTTTGATCCCTGACACCACCCCGTATTAGATTTGAGGTGACCCCCCCTTACCCACATTTTGACCCCCTTCCCCCTTTCGTGGACTCTACTGCTGAACTTTTGGGACAATTGGTCTTGGGCCTCACGGAGCATCAGGATCGCTGGTTTCCCCCTACTCCCTCCCCACCCCCTTTTTTTTTTGGGACATTGGGTAGTGTCCTGGGTGAGTCGTTAGGATAGCCACCTAGGCTCTAGCTTTCCTCCCGGCCCCAGGCCTCCCAGCCTCATGGTCCCTTCCATGGCCCCCAGTATCCTTGGTCGCCGGGGTGAGCCAGGAACACCATGATATAATAGGCAGTCCCCTTTTTCCCAACCCCCCCCTTTTTTTTCCTCCTCTTTCCCTACACAGATCTCCTGATGCCCTTCACCTCATAGGACGCTTTAAGGGTTCGGAACTCCAGACTTGTTCTGTTTTCCTTTGCTCCCCCTTTCCCATATGATCCCTCTTTTCTGCAGTATATTCTTTATGCCTTTCTTCGGTTGACCCTGCGCGGTCTTTTCACATACAGGGTTATTCAAAGAGTTCCGAATGGCTGGAGAAAGGTAGCCGAATGCTGAAAATCAACATTCGGTTACCTTTCTTGGCCATTCGGCTATTCAGAGAGCAGGCAATACGCCAAATCCTGGCGAATTGCCTGCACATACAGTGCCTGTTCGGTGCCTGTTCGAGGACAGTGAAATCCCCATAAAAAAGCACTGTTTCGGCTATTCAGAGAACACAAACCAGCAGTGAAAGGTTCCTGAAATGCCCTGCCATTCGGTGGTTTAATTCGGCTAGTTTATTCAGGAGAATCCCATAGGCTTCAATGTTAAAAATATTCCCGTTTTAATTAAATATCTAATAAACCATTCATTATAAAATTCTGCAGTAAAGAGTCTCTTTATTTATAGATTTTCTAGGATATTTTAATCATTTTTCTGGATTTCTGGATTTTTTTAAAAAAAAATTTTAAAAGTCCGATTTTTTTTTTTTTTACTTTACTTATTTTTTCTGTAACAGCCCTTTTTATTCCCTGGACCTCATATGTAAATTTCAGACATTTTCGCTCAGTAGTTTCTTTGCAAACCGTGTTTCACTTTTCAAACATTCATGCAAACTGTTTTCCTAATTAATTCACTGCCTTCTTCTGTGGTGTCAGCTTTTTCTGGAGGCTTCGCTGTGTGTGATCGGCTCCTGCTCGGGTTTTTCCGGCGTCTTCGACGGGTTAATTCAGGTATTTTTACGGGTTTTCGGCATGCATTCGCCGGGTTTTCGGCAGCTTTTCCCTGCACTTCGACAGCCCTGTGGTGCTTGCTGAATACACCGCAGGGTGGCTGAAATGGGAAAGCCGATTTGCACTGAATTGAAGAGAACGAAAAGTCACCGAACGTGCGGTGACTTTTCGAATCTCTTTGAATGACCCCGATATTGTCTTTCTGTTGATGATCTGTCTTATAAATAAAAAACTTTCAAATAAAAAAAAAGCCATTAAAAAAAAAAAAAAGGAAACCGTTTAATAAAAACAAAACTAGAAAAAACAATATATTTTTTTGCATTGAATCCTGTGGAATTTAAGTCTGTTGAACTGAATCACTGAACATCAGGGCATTTCTCTGACATTTTGGTGCAGTTTGGCGTCTGTGAATAGATTAACCGTTACTTCTATATGGGGGATTTCACTGCCACGGAAGGTCGTCAAATTGCGTTGATTTGAGGCAAACTGCTTCGTATTTCGCTGGCAATTCGCAAGTATTTGGCAAATTGCTAGCTTTCTGAATAGCTGAATTGCCATGAATTTGCATTACGTTCGGTGAAATTCACTGTTCGGTGCAATTCAGTGGCAAGTTCAGCTTATTGAATAACCCTGATAGCTGTCTGTAAGTGGGCTATGGCTGCCTGTGAGTGATGGGAGCGATGTATGGACTAGCTGTGAGTAATGGGAGAGATGTATGGACTGCCTGTGAGTGATGGGAGCGATGTATGAACTACCTGTGAGTGATGGGATTGATGTACGGACTAGCTGTGAGTGTTAAGACTGATGTATGGACTGGCCGTGAGTGATGGGAGTGATGTGTGTGAGTTCTCTCTCACCTGTCTATTATGGGAGACATTGAGTGGGACCTGAAATGGACACAGCCCCCCCCCCCAGCCTAACTCTGCAGTGAGATACAGTGAGGGAGGCAGGAGGGGGGACCAGCATTTAAACTAAAACAAAATTGAGGGGAAAAAACTGAGCTGGACTGGGAAGCGGAAGACAGAGGGTTGAAGGAAAGGGAGGCATGATAATAAAGGGACAGGAGGTGGAAAAAAATTACAGCTTTGCAAGGAGCAGCCCCCCCCCCCACACACACACACACTCACACAGTGACAGGTGGATGCAGGGGCAGATGTAAAAAGGAAAATACTTACATGTCCTGCATCCCGAGTCCTCCCTAATGTCCCTCTTCTGTAGCTGCAGTCTGCCTGTGCCCTGTCTCCTCCTCAGCAGTAGTGATGAACCGAACACCCCCGTGTTCGGCTCGCATTCGAACTCGAACAATTTCAAAAGTTCGGGTTCGACCGCGAGCACGATTCGAACTCAATGCAAGTCAATGGGACTCGAACGTTCGATTTTTAGAGTGCCCTCCAAGAGGGCATATATGCAGAATATTTTACAGAAAAGGTGTATGGGGGTCCGGGTAGTGCCCTGGGGGACAGGAAACAAGGACAAAAAGTTTAAAAAAAATTTTTTTTAAAGGAACAGTGAGTTTTCCATGAAATAAAGGTTAAGAATAAAAACGAAAAATTTCTTCAAATATCGTGCCTAGGAGGTCCCCATAACCTGCCCGTGAAGTGGCGGATTTGTAGGATGCATAGAAGGATTCTTTTTTAAAAAAAAAAAAGACATTTCAAATGACGGTAAATGGTTTTCCTTTAATCTATTCATAAACAACTGCTTGGGGCGGCAGCCTGTATGAAAAGAGGAGACGTTTTAGGACACGCAGAACAAGTTTAGTGATTTTTTTGGCTAAATTATGGTGAAACTTATGCAGGCTTTGGATGAGAGTAACAATAGGTGCTTTAAAATTGGGCCTTTAGTGTCGGCAACAGTGCCGTCACACCGTAACCCCTCTGTGGTATTGTGGAAGAGTGCAGGGTTGGACCCTGTGGTCAAATATTAAAATGATATGAATCTGGTATAGGTGTCAGTGCACCCAAATATTGTGCCTTTGGTGGCAGCAAGTGCCTTCACACCGTAACCCCTCTGAGGTATTGTGGAAGAGTGCGGTGGTGGAGGTTTTGGTAATGCAGAAGAGAGCCCCGATCTATTCAGTTACATCAGCAGCTATAACAAAACTGGGTCAGCAATGTTTAGGCACTTGTACTGCGCTACTGTATATGGTGAGAATGGCACACACCAGTAGCAACAGGAAGCAAACAGAACAGGCAGGGAATACACAGAGAGAATAGTCAAATGGCAGGCAAAGTCGGCAACAGATCGGGTCCTCCGATCAACCAGGGTCAGTAACAAGTATACAAACTGATTCGGTAAGCTAGCGATGCGGGAATAAAGGCTGAGACACACTGAGCGTGTAGCGACGCACAGCGTAGCGAAGCAAACATTTTGCAGGCTTGACTTCACTCCGCTCCGCCTCGCAGCGTGTCTACACTGCGTTACGTTTGCTTCTCACCGCACTGGACAGGAATCCACTAACTAAATTAAAATGTACACACAAAACCGTTTTATTTTCACAAAGCACATGTTATATAGGCAAAAAAAAGTTTCTACTGAATAAAATACATCAAAAATTACTGTTAATTTAATAGGAATAGTATAAAAATATTAAAAAAAGGTAACTCCTGATCATATATATTATAGGGACACGGAGCGCTGTGTATAGAGTAGGGATGCATTGATACCACATGCAGACCTATATATACGTATATATCAACATGCAGATATATATATACACCCACCCACAGACCTCAGACCATATATACACATACGCACATGGGGGGGTGGCATGTGGACAATATATGTATATTATTCTCTGCTCTATCGGGTTCAACATTTCTTCTGGAGGGAACAGCCAAATGGGGGGGGGGGGCAATTAGTTGCCAAAATGTGTGTGTAATACAAGTCTGGATATATATATTTATAAGAATATAGATATATATCTTATCTATATATATATATATCATACCTGCCCTTACCTTCCCCTATAAATTTGCTAAAAATGTACACAAAAAAACAAACCACTGCCTGAGACCCTGCGCAGCCCACATGCCACCCCCTCTACCTGGCTGAATGTATCTAATATATATAATTAAATACATTCAGCAAGGTAGAGAAAGAAAAAAAAGTTTTATTTTATGTTCCCGGGGACATTTAAAAATGTCCTCGGATTTTATTTTTTTTTAGAAATGTGTCGCCTTCCCTTAGCCTGGTGGTCAGTGGGGGCTCCCTGGATCCTGGTTGTGGGGAGGGGTCTCCCTGCGCTGCCTGTCTCTGCCACATGCACCCGGGCGGCTGCCCGCACAGTCGCAGCTCTGTCATCCGGCGGCCGCATACTCAAGGGGATCCTTGGGAGGCCCCGGCAGGCTGCCCTCTACAGTGCCTGATTAGAGGGCCGCGTCTGCCTAATGTTTTAGTAACAAGAATGTTTTATCCCATAGACTTCAATGTTAAAAATATTCCCGTTTTAATTCAATATCTAATAAACTGTTGCTTATAATATTCTGCAGTAAAGAGTCTCTTTATTTCTAGATTTTTTTAGTATTTTTTAAGCATTTTTATACTTTTTTAAAAATATATATTTTTCGAACTTTTGGCGAACGTCCCAAAAAAGTTCGAAGTTCGCGAACTTTCGAACAGCCGATATTCGATTCAAACTCCGAACAGATCCGAACCGAACGCTCATCCCTACTCAGCAGCCCCTCTGCATGTAGTGAGAGCTACACAGGGACAGGATGCTGAAAGAAGAGGAGCCAAGGGTGCTGAAGGAAGTGGGGAAGCCACGTGCTCTCACTCCTCCTCACATCAGCTGCACAGAATCTGAGTGGTGAAGCTCCAGGGAGGCGGAGGCTGCCTGGAGGGGGTGGACCCAGACCCTGCACAGAGGGGCTGGCTAGCCGAGACACCAATGCTGTGCACGCAGGTACCAAGCATTGTGGGTGGCCGAAAATGCCAGGGGATTTGCGCCCCCTAGCTGGATCTCGCTTAGGCGGTCGCCTGACTTGCCTGTCGTGTAGCACCGGCCCT
Source organism: Leptobrachium leishanense (assembly GCA_009667805.1). Classification (NCBI taxonomy): domain Eukaryota; kingdom Metazoa; phylum Chordata; class Amphibia; order Anura; family Megophryidae; genus Leptobrachium; species Leptobrachium leishanense. Next base: position 213,818,841 of record CM019067.1, on the reverse strand, counting down.
GTGTATGACTTATTGGCGTGTTTTTTGGACCTCTCTCTTGCCTCCTCCCTGGAACATGTATTCTGATTTCCTGTGTATTGACCTCGGCTTGTATGACCTGCTCTTCTGGCTCCTGATCCCCAGTTTCTGGCTGACATCCTCTCTGGCGTTTAAGTCCTGGCTATTCCCTAACTACTCTTGCTATATTCCTGTTTATGTTTTGTAAGTCTTGTTTTCTTGTCTTTGCCCAGCAGCATAGAGTAGTCTGTGTGATAGAGGCCAATTACAAGGACCTCATACATAGTTCAGGGTTCTGTATTGCTGCTGGGCATATTGGTTGTTGTTCTGTTGTTTATTCCCCACCATGTAATCTGTATTAGATCATAAGACCACACAAGGACCTTTCCCAGTGCAGGGTTCCCTCTTGTGTCTGTATTCTGTCCTGTCATCTCTTGTTTACTTCTGTGTACTGGGTTCCACATCATGCAAGCAACAAACCTGCCTAAAGGGCTTAACAGCACTCAGTACAAAGGGCGCTCCTTGGCATCTGCCTGGGACGCTCGTGACAATAGCGTGCCGCACAGATCATCTCCCGATAACAGGTTAAAAAATCCATTAGCGCATCGGTATTAGTGCTTTTAAGCGCAAGCTTACTGTACTTTGCTCTCCCTATGCTTAACATGGGGAGTGTGACGCGTAAGCAAAGAGTAATTAGCGTTAGGATAACAAAGTCCTAATGCTAATTACTAACCGCTGCTGCTAACTGAAAACGTTTGCTACAGCTTTAAGCTGTACTTAACGGATTCCACTTCTGCGGAATCTGTTAGCAGCAGCTGGACCCCCCCTCCCCCCAGAAAAAAGCAAATACTCACCTCTCATCCCGCAGCGAGAACAGCAGCCTGATCTGCCACTTCTGGCCACCGGGAGTAGTGTGAGACTGGGGAGAAAAAGTCCCCGGACTCATTCCGTGATCACTCCTCAGACCTGCGGGCTCTCGCGAGAGGTGAGATCCTGCCAGTCAAGTGACCCTGCAGCAGAAGCTATCGGCTCCATGGAGGTGATGCTTGCGATGGCGCGTTAGCGCTGCCCCAAGCATCATGGAGCCTAGTGGTCGCTACAGGGCACGCTGCTGGATTCAGCATCTGCTTCGTAATGTGCTTGTAAAATGAGGATGCTAATGGGAAAATTCTGAGTGGAAATTTTTCCCCTTAGCGTCCCTGTTTTACCTGTAGGCACGTGATAGTACCCTACGCTAGTGCAGTGTGTCCTAGGTTTCTCCTCATGCTCGACAATGCCTGACCTCATGTGGCGAGAGTATGCAGCCAGTTCGTGGAGGATGAAGGAATTGATACCATTGAATGGCCCCCACGCTCGCCTTACCTAAATCCAAAAGAACACCTCTGGGACATTGAGGGTTATCCAAAGAGATCCGAATTGCTTGAGAAAGGTAACCGAACGCTGAAAATCAGCGTCCGGTTACCTTTCCTGGCCATTCGGCTATCCAGAGAGCAGGCAATTCGCCAAATCCTGGCGAATTGCCTGCACATACGGTGCCTGTTCGGTCCCTGTTCGAGGGCAGTGAAATCCCCATGAAAAAGCACTGCTTCGGCTATTCAGAGAACACAAACCAGCAGTGAAAGGTTCCCATTCGGTGGTTTAATTCGGCAAATTTATTCAGGAGAATCCCATAGGCTTCAATGTTAAAAATATTCCCGTTTTAATTCAATATCTAATAAACCGTTCATTATAAAATTCTGCAGCAAAAAGTCTCTTTATTTATAGATTTTTTAGGATACTTTAAGCATTTTTCTGAATTTTTTAAAAAAAAATTAAAAAGTCCGATTTTTTTTTTTTTTTTTTTTTTTCAGTTTGCTTATTTTTTTTGTAACAGCCCTCTTTATTATCATTCCCTGGACCTCCTGTGAAAATTTCAGACATTTTCGCTCAGTAGTTTCTTTGCAAACAGCGTTTCATTTTCCCAGATTCATACAAATGGTTTTGCTAATTTATTCACTGCCTCCTCTACGTCACAGCTGCTTCGGCTCTGTGTGATTCGGCTCCTGTTCGGCTCCTGTTCGGGTTTTTCGAAGGTCAATCCAGATGTTTTTGCTTGTTTTCAGCATGCATTCAGTTAGTTTTCGTCAGGTTTGCGGCAGCTTTTCCCTGCAATTCGGGGACCTTGTGGTGCTTGCTGAATACACCGCAGGGTCACCGAAATGCAATCGGCAAAAGGAACCGAATTGAAGAGAACGAAAAGTCACCGAACGTGCGGTGACTTTTCGAATCTCTTTGGATAACCCTGATTATGTTTCGGGCCATCCGATGCTACCAGGTTGCACCTCGGTCTGTTTAGGATCTCAGTGATGCCCTGATCCAGATCTGGAAGGAAATACCCCAGGACACCATCTGTCATAACATTAGGCACATGCCCCGACGTTGTCAGGCATGCATACGTGCGGGACATACAAAGTACTAAGTACAATTTGAGTTGCTGCAATGAAATTTCAGCAAAATGGACTAGCCTGCTGCATAATTTTTTCACTTAGATATTTGGGAGTCTTTGAATTCAGCACTCTGTAGGTTCATCATTTCCATTTCCATCAAACGTTGCAGCATCCTTTTGTTCCTAACAGCTTACCCAGTCCATATCAGTATTGATATGCAGCATGATTTTTTTTTTCCATTGAGATCTGATGTGGTTTCAAAGTGTTCCCTTAATTTTTTTGAGCAGTGTGTGTGTATACGTTTTCTATTGCATTTTAATTTTATTTGTGTGTATTCACTTGTGGTTAAAACTAGTTGTGTGGTAAGCAGTGACCCTCTATGCGACCCCTGATTGCTGTCTGGCCCTGCGGTGATTACTGCTGAGATTTTCGAGCGCACTGGAGTTGATTTACGGACCCGGGACTTTCACTGCGGCCTAGTAAGGTCGGCCATCTTTGACCCCAGACGTTTCCTGATTTTGCCGCAGTCGCTTGTCTCGCCTCTTCCTCTCACGTAAGTGGTACCGATGGGAAAGAAGTCAGATGCGGTGGAGGGACCCCGCCAACGGGACATTAGGGAATCGCTGGGCAGAGGAGCTGTTCTGCAGATGGCTACCCCCTCCTCACCCTCCCCCCTGTCGGGATATGGCTCTTGGGAAGACGGCGATTGTTATTGGCTGCATAACGGTGCAGAAGGCTTGCTTCTACATACCCCGCAACGATCCACGACGAGTCAAGGGAAGGTAGGCACCGCAGCCAAGAAGAGAGCCCAGGCGAAGTGCCAGTCACTGGCAGGTGCGCTACTGGAGGCTCGACCGGCTCGATGATGGCCCACGTGGCTTCGCGGGAGAGCTTGGATACCGACCGGCCGCCTCTGACGCTAGACACCCCCTGCAAGCTTCTGATGGTATGGTGACATTGGGGGCCCTGGCTTTGACTATTTGCCGGTGGGCCGCGGGACCTTCACAGGTGGCTGTATAGTCCAATCTACCGGCCTGTGGCCCTGACCCTCATGCCATTGTGGGTGAAGATGCTCTCCCCTCTACAAAAGGTGACCTACGAAGGTTTATGGACGAGATGAGAACGGTGTGGCGGGCTGAGGTGACGGGGATGCGGGCCAAGGCGCACCCAGATATCGGAGGTGCAGACGAGGGCCAATGCAGTGGAGACCGGGCAGGCTCACATCTTGGATGAGGTTGTGGAACTCCGGTCCCAGGTCGCTCTTCTCTTTCGCTCTGTGGAGGTCCTTGAGGCGAGACACTGCCAACGTTAGAATCCGAGGTATACCAGAGATGCTGCCTCCCGCTGACCTGATATCTTATATTAACCACATGGGGAACCAGGTCCTCGGTTTGGCATCTGGATCACCGGCAGTGTTTGCCTCTGCTTATCGTATCCGAAAGGCCACGGCTGCCCATGCGGAGGCCCCGAGGGACGTTATCACAGTGGCAGTGGATATTGATTGACAAGAGAGTCTCCTGTCGGCCCCGAGAGCAGTCCAGTTTGAGGAGTCGGCGTTATTATTGCATCGTGTCTTGCCATTTATAACGCTGCTTGCGCGACGCAGATTTCAGGAGGTAGCCACCTTCCTCCGCTCCAAAGGGATTTGATATAGCTGGGGACCGGCGGGCTCCATGGAGGTGACCCATGGCAATGTGCCGTGCATTATCGTCGACCCGGCGGAAGCTTGGTCGAAGTTGTCAGGACTGGGCATTGCACGTGAAACGTCTGCGGACAGCCATGGCTAAGTGGCTAGGGGACTTTCCCACCCCTGTGTTACTTTTTTCTTGTTGAGTTGGGTACCTTCATTTACCTTCCGATACTCTTCTTTTGCTGAACCACCCACCCCCTTAGTTTTGTTTGCTGAGTTTGTTGGAGATGTTTGCTTTCCTGTATTTTGTTTTTTTTTGGGCAGCATCGGCATGCCTCAGGCACCCGGGCCTGATACCACTTCTCACCCTCGGCCTCCCTCGGTCTTTTAGACTCACGGAACCGCGCCGGGGACGGCATTTTCCTGGCCTTTGCCCCCTTTTAATTTGCTAATTTCTAATACTACTGTGCCTGTTTCGGGGTGTATGCTTCCCCACTTTTGGTGTTGGTTTTTTGTCGTTCCCCCTTTTATTTTTTTCTCCCCCCCCCTCCTCTCTCTGGAATCTCGCTGTAGAGTTCTGCACAGTTTTGCTATTGTTTCTAACTTCTATATTTATAACCTTATAGATGACTCTTGGTCCTACGCGGCCTTTTCTCCGACGACTTGATGCTTATGCTGTTGTTTATTAATTACGTTTATCTTGTCTAGTGTATATGCTGACAGTTTAGGATGGTCCTGCGTGGCCTTTGCCTTTTTATGGCTAACTGTAAGCTGCCTTATTTCAAAATAAAAAAAAAAATAGTTGTGCACCAGTTTTGTGTGATTTAAATATGTTTTTTAGGCCCCTGCTACAATAAGCTACAATAAGCAGATTGGCACCCTTTTACGATAATGAATAAAAGTTATGTTTTAGATGTTCTGCACTTAAAAATTCTGAGGTCAGTCGTTATCCCTTTTTTTTTTTTTAAATTTTAAGCACAATAACCAGTATGCATATTTACGTAGATGACTAAAATTAGTGGTTAAATGCAGAAATGACCCATAGGTTTGAAGGGGCTAAACACACAAAAAGCAAATAAAGCTCAAAGAGCTGTAGTCATTACATGAATATACTACAATAGTTAGTGTATTGACATCATAAAAATGCTTGTGTCATTTCAAATCAAAGGACGGCTGGAAAAGTGAGCAAGAGGGTGGTTGGCACCTTGACCAGGGCCAGATTAACATAGGGGCTGATGGAGCAGCAGCTCCAGGCCCATGCCCCAGAATAGGCCCAGAGAAAGGATTTCAGGGTTATTCAAAGAGAATCGAAAAGTCACTGCACGTTCAGTGACTTTTCGTTCTCTTCAATTCGGTGCGATTTGGTGATCCCATTTCGGCGACCCTGTGGTGTATTCAGCAAGCACCACAGGGCCTTCATAGTGCAGGGAAAAGCCGCCGCAAACTCGAAGAAAACTCACCGCAAAACCCGGCGAACGCACACCAAAACCCTGCAAAAACATCTGGATTAACCCCGCCGAACTCACCAGAGAAACCCGAGCAGCCGTTGATCACAGGACAGAGCAGCCGCCGGAAAAAGCCGACACTGCAGACGAATGGAGTGGAAAAAAAAAACAGTATGCTTGAATGTTTGAAAAGTGAAACGCTGTTTGCAAAGAAACTACAGAACGAAAATGTCTGAAAATTACATATTTTATTTTATTTATTTTTTATTTATAAAAAGGATTTTACCAGGTAGGATACATTGAGATTTCTCTCGTTTTCAAGTATGTCCTGGGTTCGAGAACATTGAGTGGTTACAGAAATACAAAATAGTAAAATGCAAGAAATTAACACAAGACCAAATATACAGATTAACAGAAAAATAAATATGGAGGAAATAAAGTCATTATGTTACATGTTTACAGGTGCATTTTGTATTGAGGTATGTTAATAGGGAAGTCTTAAGGGACTTTAGACTGGGGGAAGATTTGACGGTGTCTGGGAGGTTATTCCATATTTGCAGTGCTCTGTAGGAAAATGAGGATCGAGCCATTTTCTTTTTGTATTGCGGTATTGCAAGTAAGGTGCTGGTCCTGGATCTGAGGTTATAGGATGAGGGAACTGCCGGGGGAAGCAGCATATTCAGGTAGGGTGGTAGCTTCCCAGAAAAGCTCTTAAACACCAGGTTGCAAAGGTGAAGGGTGCGTCTAGAGTCCAGCGATGGCCAGTTTAGTTCTTTTAACATGTCACAATGGTGTGTCATGTAGTTACATTGTAGCACAAAGCGGCAGAATGAGTTATACAATGTAGTAAGTTTCTGGAGGTGTGTTTGTGGGGCGGCTGCATACACTACATCTCCGTATTCAATGGCTGGCATAAGCATTTGTTGTACAATCTGCTTTCTTACCGCGGGGCTCAGGCAGGATTTGTTTCTGTACAGGGCACCTAGTTTGGGGTAGAGTTTAGATGAGAGTTTTTCGATGTGGGGGCCAAAAGATAGATTTGGGTCTAACCACATACCTAGGTATTTGAGAGAAGTGACTGTGGTCAGCCTGCCATTTGATTTTGTCCCAACACATAGATGGGGTGTTTGCAATTTGTGTAGTTTAGGTGTGGTTCCAAAGAGCATTGTAACAGTTTTGTCAGTATTTAGAAAAAGTTTGTTATTTGCGATCCACTTTTCTACCCCTGTGAATTGTTCTTGCAGCACTGCCTCCAGCTGTGGGAGATTTGGTTTGCTGGTATAGATTACAGTGTCGTCTGCATACATGTGTACAGTTGAAGCTTTGCAGACATTAGGCAGATCGTTTATGAATATTGTGAATAGCAGGGGGCCAAGTATCGAGTCTTGTGGTACACCACACGTGACTGGGAGGGGGAGGGAAGTGCTGTCAGAAATGGACACAAATTGAGACCTATCAGACACATATGATTGGAACCAGGTTAATGTACTATCACCAATACCAGAGTTCTTAAGTGTTTGTAATAGGATGCCATGGTCTACTGTGTCAAAAGCCTTGGCAAAATCAAGGAAGATGGCTCCAGTTAGATTTCCTTGTTCCATGCCAGCTTGGATATCATTACAAACTTTTAAAAGGGCAGTTGTAGTTGAATGGTTTGGACGAAAGCCTGATTGATCTGGGGTTAAGTAGTTCTGATACTGATAATAATCACGTAATTGAGTGTAGACACATTTTTCCAGAATTTTTGACATTACAGGGAGCAATGATATTGGGCGGTAGTTGGATACCAAAGTATTGTCTCCACTTTTATGGATAGGTACCACCCTTGCAGTCTTCCAGAGTTTGGGTATGTATCCAGTCGCCAGTGATTCATTAATCAGGGTTGCGACAGGTTTTGCAATTGCTGGTGCACTGATTTTCAGCAGCATTGCTGGGATTTGATCAGGTCCAGACTGGTATTTCATTTTTTGGTTACGGAGAAGTTTAGTGATGGCACTGACAGGCACTGGCCTAAAACTGAATTTCTCTGGGTTACGGGGTCTTTGCACTGTTGGTGGGTCCTGACCTGCGTGCGGCCTTTCTGATTGCGTGTCATTTCCTAGCTTAGCAATCAGGGTGGTGGCGCATCCAACAAAATAATTATTAAAAGCATTTGCTACATCTAGGGGGTGTTGTACAGTTTGGTTGTTTACTTTTAAAGCAGCTGGTTGGGAGTGGCTGGGGGGTGCTTGTATGTTACTTATGATTTTCCAAAAATTTCTGGGGTTTGATATGTTATTGTTTAAATTTTCATTGAAGTATTGGGCTTTAGCCATTTTTGTTTCTTTTGTGCATTCATTCCGGCATTTTCGGTATTCACAGTGATCGTTCATGGATCCAGTACTTTTGAACTTTGACCACAGGGAGTCTCTAAGCTGGTACATATGCGTGAGGTCAGCTGTAACCCAGGGGAGATGGGCTCCTTTTACTCGCACTTTGCACAGTGGGGTATGGGTGTTCCAGACTTTCAGGAGCTCGGCTTGAAAGTATTCAATTGCACAGTCCAGGTCTGGGATTAGGTTTAGTAGATCCAATGAATGATAATAAAAAGGGCTGCTACAGAAAAAAGAAATTTTCACAAAAAAATCCCAACAAAGGCCTAAAAGATCCTAAAAAATCAATAAATAAAGAGACTTTTTCCTGCAGATTAAAATAATAAACGGTTTATTAGATATTGGATTAAAACGGAAATACAGGGTGAGCCAGTCAAACCTGCATTTTTGAAATGACTGTAAAAAATAAACGGATGGATATTTCAAAATTTTATTGTTACTATCTTAATGTACATTAAAAAGCATTTAAGAAACAACATTCACTGTTTAAAAATAACTCCAGTAAGATGGTGTCCTTCCCGATTGTATGGGTGATGGTGTAAATCTAACCTCAAGATTCTTCGGACGCTCGTGTTTGCCATGCCAAGCGCAGCACTCTGTCGACGCGCCGATCTCCGAGGGCTTCTTTCCACAGCAACTCTCACGTGGTCAATATTCGCGGGAGTTCGCACTGATCTTGCACTGCCACCCCTTCTGCTTCTCGTTTCACCAATTGCTTCAAAGTTTGTCACCCACAATTTGATTGAATTAACAGACGGCACTGGCTTATTTCGATTAATTTGAAAATTCTTCCGGAAACGACGCTGAGCGGCTGCATAACTACCCCTTTGGTAAAACGCTTTCACAGCGAATGAACGTTGTTGTTTAGACCACTGCTCCATGACGACTGAAATGCTTAGTTGTGGGGGACACAATGGTAACCTTGCTAACTCGCTCCGCCCACTTTCACGGCTCTCCCACCCTTTTCAAAAATGCAGGTTTGACTGGCTCACCCTGTATTTGTAACATTGACGCCTATGGGATTCGCCTGAATAAACCTGTCGAATGAAACCACCGAACAGCAGGGCAATTCGGCATCTTTTCACTGCTGGTTTTTGTTTTCTGAATAGACGAAGCATTGCGAACTGCCTGCTCTCTGAATAGCCGAATGGCCAGGAATGGTAAGCGTATGCTGAATTTCACTGTTTGGTTACCTTTCGCCAGCAATTCGGAGCTCTTTGAATAACCCTGGTTGTCTGGATTGATGAACATTTGGACTGCAGTATCTCCAACTCCATAGCAGTTATAGGGTTAGGTATCACTGGAAAGGCCAGAGCATGTCCTTTCCAATGATACCAAACATGACCAGGTTTTATGTAAAAAATAAAAAATAATTATTTTTTAACACATAAATATTTTTCACTTTTCAATTATAAAGTGAACAATGATGCTGCACTAACTCACATCATATTTCTCATATCACCAATAAATGTGGAGATGATGACACTGTCGCGGAACCCTTTGCTCAGAGACTGTGGACTGTACTAAAATCTCGCCCCTCTGCTATCCCCTCATTTAAGCTATTTGTCTGTTTATGTTTTAATGTTTAAAGTGTGGTTTTTGTGAGTTTTCCCCCCTATCAGCATGTAATCAAAATGCCTTTAAGCCTGTCCCTTATGCTCACTGTGACATCAGACACCAGGGTTAGCCTGGGATTGAAAGCATGAGCCCCAGCCAATCACCATCCAAGGAGCTAGACGGGCCAACCAATCCCATTCCAAGATGGCACTGCATTGACTTTAATAGAGCCCTCTGCAGAAACGCTAAACCTCTGTGCCCGGAAAACCATTTGCTCCAGCAGGCTGCTTTTTTGGGGGTTGGGGTCCTCCTCATGCGAGCTACCGTTGTGGTGATTTTCAGGATGGAGAGCCATTGGGAACCCACTTTGCTGAGCCTTTCTTGACCCCAGGAGCTCAGGCAGCAGTGACCACGCGGCATCAGCTGGGAATAACTACTATATGCTGCCATCCGTGCCCCTGCCCCCTGATCTGGGCGCTTTTTGGACTGTGACACCCTAGGCGCCCGAGCTATCAAACGGTACCCCTGGATTGCCGCTGCTCCCCTGGAATCCCCCCAAACAAGGACCTGTGCTCTGTATGACTGCAGTTACAGATATTTATAAGGCGTCACCAAGTACAAAGCGCTGTACAATGGGAAAGACAGGATAACCAATATACATGCAAGTTAAACACAGAATAGGATCATTGAAGCCCCTGCTCAAGAGCTTGCACCCTGAGAGGACCAGATGGAGAACAGGCTGAAATGGCGTTGCCGAAATGTCTGGGGGGTGGGAATGTTAACTGTTGTTATCTGATTCTGAACCAAATAAAAGCAGGCCATGTGAAATGGCCAGAGTCTGCTTAACCCAATCTAAGGCTGGGGTCAGACGAACACATTTTTAACGTGCGTTTAGGTGCACTTAATCACGGCCGCAGTAGCAGCAAATGACGCCAATGACAGCCAATATACGAAGTACGGCCGCACGGAACTGCGCCCGCGCAATGCAAGCGGCAAACGAACGCATTTTTTCGAGAACGCAAAACCGCTAGTACTGACGTACAGAGTGCGCTGCGTCCGCATAGCGGCGTGTGTGCGTGATTAGGAGACGTCAGGCGCTGCTCATGTCCGGCCAACATAACGTCCAGACACCCAAAGTTTCCTGGTTTGAATCCGTAACAAATCACGCACGAAAATGTGCATCGTATGACCGTTTTCGCGCATTCTGTAAAAAAATATGTCAATGCGTTCGGACGCACTTTTTGACGTTCGCTGCGAATAATGCGTTCGTTTGACCCCAGCCTAAAGAGTGTCATCTGCTTTATTGGGAGAAATTAAGATCTGACATTGTTCCAGCGCTGCGGGCTGAGGGGAGAATCCAGGAACTGGCGAAGGCAAACGGCTCATGACCGTGGGAACATATTGGACCTGGGCATCTCGTTACAGACACAATCTGTTAGTACGAATTGTTACATCAAAATCCTAAATGCTGCACTGCATTTTTTTAACAAGAATTCCCAATAGAATATATAACCACAATGGTTTGGATGATAAAAATGTGAAAAATAATTTTACACACTGTAAATGATTGAAATCTGAATGGAAATTTCCTCACACAGCATCTGCCTGGTTAGATGTACCCGTATCTGCACTATTAAATAACCTAAATATGCTTTCATTTCACAAAAAAAGCCCCTAAAATCTTCAGCTCCAGGCCCATAGAGATCTTAATCTGGCCCTGACCTTGACCACCATCATACAAGGGCTGTGAGCCACAACATCACAGGATCATTCTTCTGCTAATTAAATACATCACGTCATACAAATGAGAGAGGTTTACATTTGGCTAGTGTGCTAATTTATAAGGCAAAGTAACCTGTATCCGTTATATGTTCTTCCTATAAATCATGTTTTAGAGTTATTGTGTCCTTTTTCTTTTCACATTCCTTCGAATTATCCTGCATAATAAATACAGCCCTCTGTTGATCTAAATCAAGTCCTTTGTCAAGTTAGAGGTCAACTTAAATGGAGCTCACTAAAGTCAATAAGGTCTATGAGTTGGTAAGGTTACCAATGATCTAGATACATTTTCCACATGATTTAGAATGTAGCCCCATGTCTTTTGAAAACGTTGTCTTTTGTTTTTCAATTCAATAGGGTAAAATTACCTATGACAGTGGAAGAGATAATGCTTTTTGGTGAGAATGACCGAGAGCTCTTTATCAAGTCTGGTACATACAGCATCATTCCCATTACAGTCACTCAGCCAGGTCTTACCATTACATGGATTTTTTCTTTGGACACTAAAAGTATTTCATTTAGTGTGGTCTACCAGGAAACTGAAAGTGCTCCCTTGGATCAGTGCAAGGTATGGATCTTTATTGTATTGTGAAAAATGTAACTACGTTCAATAATCTTACAAAAAGTGTATGTTTGGCTGGGGTAGGATCATATACAGGTCTATTCAGAGAAAGGTGAAGCTCAGGAGAATGCCTGGAGAAGTGAAAAGTCTAGCTCAAAATAATTTTTTTCTCTTCTCCTGCCAGTTCTCCTGGTTTTCACCTTTTTCTGAATAACCCAGATAGTGTCAAAATGTGCAAACTATTGTCTTGGAGAAAATGGTGAAAACCAGATGTAGCACCTATTTCATTGGATTAGAATCCTGGTATATGTCTATAAGCTTAACGTGTCATTCTAGCAGGGCCTGCCCAAGCCACTGTGCTGCCTGGAGCGAAGTATGAAATGCTGCCCCCCCCAAAAAAAAAACACGTGACATGCAATGTGCAGTGTGTACGAGCATATCACAGAACCCACAGCAATAAAACTCACAGAAATGTGCGGTGTATATTTATTTATAAAGGATTTTACCAGGAAGGATACATTGAAATTTCTCTCGTTTTCAAGTATATATATGAGAGTATCACAGAATTCACAGCAATGAAACTCACAGTAATGTGCAGTGTGTATGAGCGTATCACAGAGCTCCACAGAAATAAAGCCCACAGCAATGTGCGGTGTGTATGAGCGTATCACAGAACCCACAGCAATGAAACTCACAGTAATGTGTGTATGAGCGTAACAGTTTTATTGTTGTGTGGCTCTGTGATGCAATCATATACACAGCACATTATCGTGAGTTTTATTGCTGTGGAAGCTCCACAGTGGAGCTCTATGATATGATCCATGGGGGGGCGCATATCCTGGTTCGTTTGTTTTTTTACTTCATTGCCCTCCCAAAATACTTAATTTGGCCACCCATAAAAAAAAATATATATAAAATTATTTATTTGCACCCCGTAATAAAAAATAAATCATTAATTTGCACCCAGGTGGAAAGGCAAATTAATGATTTTTTTAAATCTTATTCTGGGGAAGACAAATACATCTTTAGTTCACTTGGCTGCCTAAATTTTTTTTAAAAAAAATATTTCCAGGGGAAAATTTATATATTTATAAACATTTGTACAGCAAGAAAACAATAGGAATCCCTGCCCGCCCGCACAAGTCTCAGTGGCCCTTACTGGAAAAAGGTACCGGGTCCCCGATTCGTATTGGCTGTTCCGAATCGGGGTGGTGCCGATTCGTAACCGGATGGTTCAAATCGGTCATTTTTCGATTCGACCGGATGGTCCGAATCGGCCATTTTACGATCCGATCAATTCGACCGGATCCACGAGGCACTGGGAAATGGCGGCGAGCAAGGCACACAATGGGGTTTTTACATACGTTTCGCAATACACATACGGGGACACTTTTATTACACCACACAATGAAACCACATCTAATAAAATAAAACACGGTGTGCTGCTGGTGCAACGGCACCTAGGAGTCTGTGGTGACCCAAATGTCACGAAGGACTGTCCCGGGCTGAGGGTCCTGGGCCATTCCGTGACACTCCTCCCCCTTCCCAAAGTTCGACGCACCCGGTTTGACCCCAACGGGCCGTACCGGGGAAGTCGGTGCTCCCAGATCCCCCGGTTCCCGGGCCGACTGCCGCGATAACCCATCAGCATTACCGTTCTGCGACCCGGGCCGGTATTGGATGGTGAAGTTGAACGGTTGAAGGGCCAGACTCCACCGCAACAGGCGACCGTTTTCCCCCGCCACCCGGTTGAGCCACACCAGGGGGTTATGGTCAGTCATCACAGGTGAAGGACCGCCCGTACACATAGGGTTGGAGCTTTCGTAGGGCCCAGACCAAGGCCAGGCACTCCTTCTCCACCGCAGCATACCCCACCTCCCGCGGTAAAAGCTTCCTGCTGATGAACGCCACCGGATGATCCCCCCCGTCGTCCCCCACTTGACTTAGGACGGCTCCCAGTCCAAACATCGAAGCGTCTGTATGGACGACAAAACGTTTATTATAGTTGGGAGCTGCCAGTAGGGGGGCTTGGGTCAGGGCGGCCTTCAATTGTTGGAAGGCCTGTTCGCACTCCGGGGACCACAGGACTTGGCGGGGCAGGGATTTCTTTGTCAAGTCGGACAGGGGTTTGGCCAGGTCACTGTAATGGGGCACAAACTTCCTATAGTACCCCGCGGTGCCCAGGAAGGTGAGGACCTGGGTCTTGGTCACAGGGGTGGGCCAGTCTAGGATGGCTTCTACCTTGGCGGGCTCCGGTCGTTGTATCCCACAACCCACCCGGTGGCCCAGGTACTGCACTTCGGCCATCCCCACCTTGCATTTCTCAGGCTTAAGAGTCAGGTTGGCATCCCTAATCCGGCCCAAGACTGTCCCTACGTGGTGAAGGTGTTCCTCCCAGGTCTGGCTATAGATGGCTATGTCATCCAGGTATGCGTAAGCGAATCCCTGGAGGCCATCGAGGAGGCGATCGATTAACCGCTGGAAGGTAGCAGGGGCGTTCTTCATCCCGAACGGCATGACCCGAAACTGGTACAAACCGAACGGGGTGATGAAAGCCGACTTCGGGGTCGCCTCCTCGGCAAGGGGAATCTGCCAGTACCCCTTGCACAGATCGACCGTGGTCAGAAAATGACCCCGGGAGATCTGATCTAGTAGCTCGTCGACTCGGGGCATGGGGTACGCGTCTGTGATGGTACAGTCGTTCAACCGCCGATAGTCGACACAGAACCTGGTGGTACCATCTTTCTTGGGGACCAAGACTACGGGCGATGCCCATGGACTGGCCGAAGGTTCGATGACACCCAGCTCCAGCATCTCCCGGATCTTGGCCCGCATGGGCTCGCGGACCGCCTCCGGGAGTCGGTATGCAGGCTGCCGAAGGGGTCTCTGGCCGGGGGTTTCCACTCGATGGATGGCCTGACTGGTATATCCAGGAAGGGCCGAGAAAATCTCCTGGTGGTCGTCAAGCAACTGCCGCGCCTGCGCCTGCTTTTCGGGCCCCAACTCCTCCCCCAGCTGTACCTGATCTACCCCGGAAGGCTGCTTGACTAACCCGGGCAGTTCTATTAAGGGGAACGGTTCAGTCTCCTCGGTGGCCAGTGCGCAGATGGCGTCCACCGTCTCCGGGCGTTCATGGTAGGCCTTCAGCATGTTAACGTGGAACGTCCGCTGGATTCTGGTGTCTGCGCAACTGACAACCACATAGGTGGTATCCCCCAGTTGGGTTACCACCCTGTAGGGGCCTTGCCAGGCCGCCTGCAGCTTGTTCTGCCGCTGTGGTTTCAACACCAGAACCTTCTGCCCCACGAAGAAGGAGCGACTGCAAGCAGAGCGGTCGTACCACGTCTTCTGCTGAGCCTGGGCCGTTTCCATGTTCCCTTGCACGAACCCCGCGAGTTCTGCCAAGCGCTCCCGGAGCTCCAAGACATAACTCAGCACGGGGACCCCACCTTCCTCCTGTTCCCCCTCCCACTGAGCCCTAACTAAATATAGGGGCCCCCTCACCTGGCGCCCATACAACAAGTCGAAGGGAGAATAACCGGTGGATTCCTGAGGAACCTCCCGGTAGGCGAACAGTAAGTGGGGTAGATATTTCTCCCAATCCTTCCCTTCGTGCGCGAAGGCCCGGATGAGCTGTTTCAGGGTCCCATTAAACCGCTCGCACAGCCCATTCGTCTGGGGGTGATATGGGGCGCTGTGAAGCGCCTTGACACCACAGAGACGCCAGAGCTGCTGGGTTAGCTCAGCGGTAAACTGGGTACCCTGGTCGGACAGGATTTCCCGAGGAAACCCCACCCTCGTGAACACCCGTAGGAGGGCGTCGGCTACAGTGTCTGCCCGGATGTTGGCCAGGGCCACAGCTTCGGGGTACCGGATGGCGTAGTCCACCACGGTGAGAATGTACCTCTTACCGGTGGCACTGGGGCGGGGCAAGGGCCCGATTATGTCGACCGCCACTCGGCTAAAGGGCTCCTGGATGATGGGCATGGGGTGCAGTGGGGCTTTTGGGTGGTCCCCGGTCTTTCCTGTCTTCTGGCAGACCGGACAGGTGCGACAATACTCGCGGGTATCCTCGCTGAGGCGGGGCCAAAAGAATGCGCGCGCCAACCGGTGTCGAGTCTTCTTCTGCCCCAGGTGACCAGCGAGGGGAATATCGTGGGCCAGTCTCAAGAGTTCCTGTCTAGGGCCCTGGGGTACTACCATCTGTTTGTGCGGACCTGCTGTTTTTTGGTTCCCTCCCTCGCGGTATACCTATAGAGAAGCCCATCCTCCCACTCTATGCTATCGGTCCTCCCGTCGACTAGGCCCTGGCCGGCCCGGTCCCGGTAGCGCTCTAGCGTGGAATCGGTCTGGGTTTGGTGTCGGAGCATCTCGGGGGAGCTCCAGGGGAGGGGAGGGTCCGGTTGGGGGAGGGGGGGTCGGGATTCGTCGGGGTTTGGGGGGTCGGGGAGGTTTTGGTTGAGGTCTCACCTGGGTCCCGTTCGGAGTGCCCCGGCTGTGGCGGTGACTCTGTTGCCGGGTGGTCACCGGAGCGGCCGCGTCTGTGGTGTACGCAGAGAACAACCGTCCCAAGTCGTTGCCGAGAAAAATTTCGGCCGGCAATTGGTCTAACAACCCCACCCGCACCACTTTCTCCCCGGAACCCCAGTCTAAGTGGACCCGTGCCGTCTCGAGCCGGAGTACCTTCCCTCCGGCCACCCGCACCGCGACGGTGCTGTTCAACCGGTCGTTCCGCTGGATCAGGTGGGGTCGTACCAGGGTGATAGTAGCCCCGGAGTCCCGGAGCCCCTCAGCGGCTCGCCCGTTGATCCACACCGCCTGACGATGATGGTGGCCGTTGTCGGCCGAGGCGGCTTGCACTGGGTCAGCCTCGTGTAGCCGTTCCCATTCTTCCGGGGAATCTGGCCACGGAGCTTCGGCGTCGTAGCAATGTGCTGACGGTGAGGGTCTGGCGGGGGGTCGAGGCATGACCGGTCGGTTGGGGCAGTTCTGTCGGTAGTGCCCCTCCTGGTTGCATCCGTAGCAACGGACGTTGGCCACTGCATTGGGCCGGTTCGTTGGACGTGCTGCAGGCCACCGAACTGCCGGTTCTGGAGGGGGAGGGGTGGGTAGAGCGGGACGGGAGGGCAAGAATCGCTCACCCCTGGCGACCTTCCGGGTGTCAGTGTACTCATCCGCCCAGACAGCTGCTTGCTGCACAGTCTGGTTTTTTTTGTCTCTCACCCACTCACATACCACTGAGGGGGTGTGCTCAAAGAACTGCTCGAGCAGCAGCAGCTGGGTGATGTCGTCCACCGTCTCCGCTTTACTACCCAGGAACCAAGTCCGCAGGTCCCGTTGCAACCGGTGTGCCCACTCGACATGGGTAGCGCCATTGGACCGGCGGGAGTTTCTAAATTTCGCCCGGCTGGCTTCCGGGGTCACAGCAAACCGGCTCAACAACGCTTGCTTGACATGGGCATAGTTGGTGGCCTCCTCGTCCGGTACAGTGCGATAGGCCTCCGCTGCCCGACCGGTCAGTTTGCAAGCCAGGATCCTGACCCAGTCAGCGTGGTGTACCTCGTGCACTTGGCACAGGCGTTCGAAGTCCTGGAGGTAACTCTTGATCTCGTCCTCCGTCTCCCTGAAGTCCTTGAATGTTTGGAAAGGCACTTTACGGGCGGTGGGTCGGTCCGGGTGGGGGCTGATGTCCCGTGGGCTCTGCACCTCAACCAGCCGTAGCTCGTGTTTGCGCTCCTTGTCCCGCTCCTCGCGCGCCTTGTCCCGCTCCTCTTCCTGTCGGATCTCCTGAATCGCGTTATGAATGGCAGCCTCCGATGGGGCCGCTCCGAAGAGAGCGACCCGCTGCCGTACCTTTCGGTCGAAAACGCTTCCAGCGTCCGCGGCGGGGACAGGAACGGGCGCGGGGACGGGGCCGGGGAGTACCACAGTCGGCGCGCCCTCTTGGTCTAGCCTCTGCAGCTCCTCGATCAGAGCGTCCCGGCTTTTGGAGCCCGGGGTTCCTCCCCGGTTCTCCAACATGCCACGCAGGACGTCCCGCTTGTAAGCGCTGTACCCGGCCATGGTAAGGGTCTTCTTGGGGTTTGCAGAGAGCTGATCCCATCGCTGCCACCAGTGTGGCGGAATGGGTGGTGTCCGCCTGTGGGTGTGCTCCTATCTGCTCCTCCCACTGCGCTTACCGCCGACCCGACTACCGAGTGGCACGGCACTCGGCGTCTCGAGCGGCCTGGAGTGACCCTGGGGAAGGGTTGGCGGGCTGTGGAGGGGGACCCCTGGGTGAGACCAGCCCGACCACCGAGTGTCACGGCACTCGGCATCTCAAGCAGCTGGTCTACTGACCTGGGTAGAAATCGGATCGTCTGCGGTGCGGCCGTTCGGATGGGAAACGTTTCGTCCGGGGAGCCGTTCGGATGGGAAACGTTTCGTATTTCTCTCGGAAGCACAGCGCTTCGGTATACCGATGCGCGGAATATGAGCCGCGGCTTCGGATCGGGGAACCGGAATCGAAGAGTAGTCGATCGTTCGATTTGGGCCGAAGTACATACGATGCCCCTCTGTGCTGATCCGAGATGCAGGCACAGGGTAGTCGGATAGTATCTCGGGGTAACGTACCCTGGAGACCGCGCGGGATCTCAGCAGTACGATCGTCAATAAAGGACACCAGGCGGAGCTGTATGCACTAGATGAACTAACTTTTACTGGGAAGGCACATATATTTATAAATATTTGTACAGCAAGAAAACAATAGGAATCCCTGCCCGCCCCCACAAGTCTCATTGGCCCTTGCTGGAAAAAGGTACCGGGTCCCAGATTCGTATTGGCTGTACCGAATCGGGGTGGTGCCGATTCGTAACCGGATGGTTCGAATCGGCCATTTTTCGATTCGACCGGATGGTCCGAATCGGCCATTTTACGATCCGATCAATTCGACCGGATCCACGAGGCACTGGAAAATGGCGGCGAGCAAGGCACACAATGGGGTTTTTACATACGTTTCGCAATACACATACGGGGACACTTTTATTACACCACACAATGAAACCACATCTAATAAAATAAAACACGGTGTGCTGCTGGTGCAACGGCACCTAGGAGTCTGTGGTGACCCAAATGTCACGAAGGACTGTCCCGGGCTGAGGGTCCTGGGCCATTCCGTGACAACACACACACACACAGAGGGGGCAGAACACACACACAGAGGGGGCAGAACACACACACACAGAGGGGGCAGAACACACAGACATACAGAGGGGGCAGAACACAACACAGAGGGGGCAGAACACACACACACAGAGAGGGGGCAGAACACACACACACACACACGGAGGGGGCAGAACACACACACAGACAGAGAGGGGGCAGAACACACACACACAGACGGAGCAGAACACACACACAGACAGAGAGGGGGCAGAACACACACACACAGAGGGGGCAGAACACACGCACAGAGGGGGCATAACACACACACAGAGCGGGCAGAACACACACACACAGAGGGGGCAGAACACACACACACAGAGGGGGCAGAACACACACAGAGGGGGCAGAACACACACAGAGGGGCAGAACACACACATGGGGCAGAACACACACACACAGAGGGCGCAGAACACACACACACAGAGGGCGCAGAACACACACACACAGAGGGGGCAGAACACACACACACAGAGGGGGCAGAACACACACACACAGAGGGGTCAGAACACACACACACAGAGGGGGCAGAACACACACACAGAGGGGCAGAACACACACACACACAGAGGGGGCAGAACACACACACACAGAGGGGACAGAACACACACAGAGGGGGCAGAACACACACACACACACAGAGCGGGCAGAACACACACACACACAGAGGGGGCAGAACACACACACAAGGGGCAGAACACACACACGCACACAGAGAGGGGGCAGAACACACACACACACACAGGGGGCAGAACACACACACAGAGGGGGCAGAACACACACACAGAGGGGGCAGAACACACAGGGGGCAGAACACACACAGAGGGGGCAGAACACACACACACACAGAGGGGGCAGAACACACGCGCACACACAGAGGGGGCAGAACACACACAGAGGGGGCAGAACACACACACAGAGGGGGCAGAGCACAGACACACACAGAGGGGGCAGAACACACACACAGAGGGGGCAGAACACAGACACACACAGAGGGGGCAGAACACACACACAGAGGGGGCAGAACACAGACACACACAGAGGGGGCAGAACACAGACACACACAGAGGGGGCAGAACACACACAGAGGGGGCAGAACACACACATAGAGGGGGCAGAACACACACACAGAGGGGGCAGAACACACAGACACACAGAGGGGGCAGAACACACACACAGAGGGGGCAGAACACACACACAGAGGGGGCAGAACACACAGACACACAGAGGGGGCAGAACACACAGACACACAGAGGGGGCAGAACACACACAAACACACACAGAGGGGACAGAACACACACACAGAAGGGGCAGAACACACACAGAGGGGGCAGAACACACACACAGAGGGGGCAGAACACACACACACAGAGGGGGCAGAATACACACACACAGAGGGGGCAGAATACACACACACAGAGGGGGCAGAATACACACACACAGAGGGGGAGAACACACACACAGAGGGGGCAGAACACAGACACACACAGAGGAGGCAGAACACACACAGAGGGGGCAAAACACACACGCAGAGGGGGCAGAATACACACAGAGGGGGCAGAATACACACAGAGGGGGCAGAGCACACACAGAGGGGGCAGAACACACACAGATTGGGCAGAACACACACCACAGAGCGGGCATAACACACACAGAGGGGGCAGAACACACACACAGAGGGGGCAGAACACACGCACACACAGAGGGGGCAGAACACACACAAACACACACAGAGGGGGCAGAACACACACACAGAGGGGGCAGAACACACACAGAGGGGCAGAACACACACAGAGGGGGCAGAACACACACAGGGGGCAGAACACACACACAGAGGGGCAGAACACACACACAGACAGGGGAGGGGGCAGAACACACACACACCAGAGGGGGCAGACACACACACACAGGGAGGGGGCAGAACACACACACACACAGAGGGGGCAGAACACCACAGAGGGGGCAGAACACACACACGGGGGCAGAACACACACACAGGGGCAGAACACACACGCACACAGAGAGGGGCAGAACACACACACACAGAGGGGCAGAACACACACCACACACAGAGGGGGCAGAACACACGCACAGACAGAGGGAGGCAGAACACACACACACACAGAGGGGGCAGAACACACACACACAGAGGGGCAGAACACACACACACAGAGGGGGCAGAACACACCACACAGAGGGGGCAGTACACACCACACATACAAGAGAGAGGGGGCATAACACAACACACACAAAGGGGGGCAGAACACACACAACACACAGAGGGGGCAGAACACACACACACACAGAGGGCAGAACACACATACACAGGGGGGCAGAACCACACACGAGGGGCAGAACACACACAGGGGGCAGAACACACACACGCATGCACACAGAGAGGGGCAGAACACACACACACACAGAGGGGGCAGAACACACACACATACAGAGAGAGGGGGCAGAATACACACACACATACAGAGAGAGGGGGCAGAATACACACACACATACACAGAGGGGGCAGAACACACACACAGGGGGCAGAACACACAGGGGGCAGAACACACACAGAGGGGGCAGAACACACACACAGAGGGGGCAGAACACACGCACACACAGAGGGGGCAGAACACACGCACACACAGAGGGGGCAGAACACACACAGAGGGGGCAGAACACACACCACACAGAGGGGGCAGAACACCACACACACAGAGGGGGCAGAACACACACACACACAGAGGGGCAGAACACACACACACACACAGAGGGGGCAGAACACACAGAGAGCGGGCAGAACACACACACAGAGGGGGCAGAACACACACACAGAGGGGGCAGAACACACACACACAGAGGGGCAGAACACACACACACACAGAGGGGCAGAACACACACACACACACACAGAGGGGGCAGAACACACACACAGAGGGGGCAGAACACACACAGAGGGGGCAGAACACACACAGAGGGGGCAGAACACACACACACACAGAGGGGGCAGAACACACAGAGGGGCAGAACACACACACACAGAGAGAGGGGCAGAACACACACACACACAGAGGGGGCAGAACACAGAGAGAGAGGGGCAGAACACACACCACACACAGAGGGGGCATAACACAGAGAGAGAGGGGCAGAACACACACACACAGAGCGGGCAGAACACACAAACACACAGAGAGGGGGCAGAACACACACACAGAGGGGGCAGAACACACCCACAGAGAGGGGGCAGAACATACACACACACACAGAGGGGGCAGAACACACACACATACAGAGAGAGGGGGCAGAACACACACACACACACAGAGGGGGTAGAACACACATACATACAGAGAGAGGGGCAGAACACACACACACAGGGAGGGGGCAGAACACACACACACACAGAGGGGGCAGAACACACACACAGAGGGGGCAGAACACACACACAAGAGGGGGCAGAACACACACACAGAGGGGCAGAACACACACACACACAGAGAGAGGGGCAGAACACACACACAGAGGGGGCAGAACACACACACAGAGGGGCAGAACACACACACAGAGGGGGCAGAACACACACAGAGGGGGCAGAACACACACACGCACACAGAGGGGGCAGAACACACACAGAGGGGGCAGAACACACACACACAGAGGGGGCAGAACACACACACATACAGAGAGAGGGGGCAGAACACACACACACACAGAGGGGGCAGAACACACACACAGAGGGGGCAGAACACACAGGGGGCAGAACACACACAGGGGCATAAAACACACACAGAGGGGGCAGAACACACGCACAGAGGGGGCAGAACACACGCACAGAGGGGGCAGAACACACGCACAGAGGGGGCAGAACACACGCACACACAGAGGGGGCAGAACACACACAGAGGGGGCAGAACACACACACAGAGAGAGGGGCAGAACACACACACACACACAGAGAGGGGGCAGAACACACAGAGAGAGGGGCAGAACACACACACACACAGAGGGGGCATAACACAGAGAGAGAGAGGGGGCAGAACACACACACACAGAGAGGGGGCAGAACACATACACACAGAGCGGGCAGAACACACGCACACACAGAGGGGGCAGAACACACGCAGAGGGGGCAGAACACACACACACAGAGGGGGCAGAACACACACACATACAGAGAGAGGGGGCAGAACACACACACAGAGGGGGCAGAACACACACACAGAGGGGACAGAACACACAGAGGGGACAGAACACAGAGAGAGAGAGGGGGCAGAACTTCGATGTCAAGGAGTTGACGGCTGACACCACTGCCATGTTGTCTGACCGGAACAAAACCCTCCGACCCGTAAGCCGCTCACCCCACAATTCCATGGAGACCAGCAAGGGAAAAAATTCCAGGAACGCCAAGTTCCGAAGAAGCGGTGTGCCGTCCCATTCTCCTGGCCAACGCGATGCGCACCACTGACCCCAAAGTAAACTCCAAACCCCACCGACCCAGAAGCATCTGTAAAGAGCTCCAATTCTTCTGCCAAAATTTCTGCCGTCGGGAAACCAGCCCTCCCATTAAAACCCACTAGGAAAGATCGCCACACTCGCAGGTCTTCTTTCATGGCCTTGGTGATTCTCACAAAATGATGCCCCTCCTTCACTCCCGCTATCGCCCGAGCTAGCCTCCTCAAAAAGACCCTGCCCACCCTGATAATCCTGCATGCAAAGTTGAGTCGTCCCAAAAGGGACTGGAGCTCCCTCAGCCGCATCTTCCTAGCCTCTAATGCCTTTTCCACCTGCTGTAGTGCATCCACCACTTTATCTGCTGGTAGTCGACATTCCCCTGCCACCGAATCGATCTCAATGCCGAGGAAAACCATGGTCGTATCCGGACCCACCGTCTTATCCGGCGCCAACGGGACCCCCAACGCTTGTGCCATCCATTGGAATGTGCGCAGCAAGTAACCACACTCCCTCGTGTCCCCTCGGCCCACACAGAGAAAATCATCCAGATAATGGACTAACCTTCGTGAGCCGGCCACCCTCTTCACCACCCATTCTAAGAAGGTGCTGAAGCGTTCAAAGAACGCGCAGGAAATAGCACAACCCATTGGCAGACAGAGGTCAACATAAAAAGCCCCTTCGAAATGGCAGCCCAGCAGGTGCTGACAGTCCGGGTGAATTGGCAGAAGCCGAAAGGCCGACTCAATGTCGACCTTCGCCATCATTGCTCCCGCGCCGGCTGCCTGTACCACCTGGATCGCAGTGTCGAAGGAAGTGTACGACACTGAGGACAAGTCAGGAGAGATGTCATCATTCACTGAGGCCCCTTTTGGGTATGACAAATGATGGATGAGCCTAAAGGCTCCGGGTGTCCGTTTCAGGACTACGCCCAAAGGCGAGATGCGGAGGCCCTCCAAGGGAGGATCCGTGAATGGACCTGCCATCCGTCCCGCTTGAACTTCTTTCTTCACCTTAGCACGTACAATATCAGGGTAATCTGCCACGGACCTCAAGTTCCTCAATTTCCCCCCCCTCCCGTTCCTGAAAAGGGATTCGGAAACCGCACATAAACCCTTCCCTCAGGAACTGGGCATCCCCCCCCATTTAGCGTATAAGTTTAGCCACGGCTCCATCGCGCCTAACTTCACTGGCGAGATTCCCGGCTGCCGCGCTCCTGGCCTTCTTAATGCATCTGGCTTGCGCGTGTCCCCCTCCACACCCTGCGCATTCGTGCCTAAACTTGCAAGTGTTGCCAAACCTGCAGCTTCCCTCATTGAACTGCCAGCACGCGCCGCGCTTTGGACCTGCCGGTGAAATCCTGGTAGAGGTTCCCCCGGCTCCCCCTTGAAAGGGTGCTGGGCGTTGTGGAATCATGAGCCGCATCCAAAGTGTGATTTCAATCTGGTCCCACCGCATGCCTGGATGTGTCGCCATGCGCTGACAAAACTGTTCGTCATAGTACCACCAGGCCCAGCCCCCATATTTCCTACACGCATCCCAAATGCAGTCAACGTAACAAAACAGGGAGGAGCACAACTGTGGCGTGCGCTCCCCCATTACACTCGCCAGAATGCAAAAGGCCCTGATCCAGTTCCCAAATGATCTAGGAACCGTCTGAAAGTGCTTCCTGCGCTCGTCTTCCTACTTCTTGCCCTCAGTCTTCGCCCCATCCCTAGCCCCGTGCACCTCGTCTAACGGAAGTAAGGAGAATAACTCCACGTACTCCCCACGCCAAATGCGTTCCTTCACCTCCTGCTTTAAATG
The DNA here is from genome assembly GCA_009667805.1 of Leptobrachium leishanense. NCBI lineage: Eukaryota > Metazoa > Chordata > Amphibia > Anura > Megophryidae > Leptobrachium > Leptobrachium leishanense. The sequence continues at coordinate 213,793,621 of CM019067.1, read as the reverse complement.
CATGCCCAATGGGCCCGCTAAGGAAAGGTAAGCGCTGCCCTTTGCGGTTTCTGGGACCCCGGGACCCCCCTCCCCCAGAGTCTCCCGAGACCTATCCCCGTGCCCCTCCTTCTCGAGCCCCCCCTTGCGGAGCCACCTGGCCTCCCTGCTAACCCTTCACATTCCTTCTCTCCGCCCCATACTTGCCCAACATCGTTGTCCTTCGCCCCCTTATTCCCCGTACTTGCCCATGTAGCCAAGAACTCCTGTAATCCTGCTATCAGTGCCCCATCCTGCTCCCCCCCAGATTTTCCCAAACACTCACCGCTGCTTTCTGGTGCCCTTGAAGCCGTTGGCGTCTCGCAAATCCTACCCCGGCGGGGGCCTACTCCCTCTGTGTCTCTGCTTGCTCCTGTGCCGGCGCTCCTTGTTGAAAGTAGCTCCTGCACCCCAGCTCCTCGTTGTCCTGTTGTCTCAGCCTGCCTGAAACACCTGGAATACACTGTGTTGTGAATCGCCCCGCCCCCCCTTGAGACACGGATCCACCCCTTCTTCCCTGTTTATTAATGGGACCCCCCCTCGCGCGCCCCGTGGTACGCCTCACATTCCCCGTTCTATCGTCCCCATTCTGTGAATGTTCCAAGAATCTGCGTGAATTGTGCTGCTCTCCTGCCCCCTGCAGCCCCCAGCCGTCTGGCTCGGGGGTATCTCTCCCCCATCCACATCCATGTCTCCCCCAGGGATTCATCAGAGTCTGAATATTGAGCCACCAACGAACCCCTGGGGCCCCCCAATTACATGTCGCTACCTTCCCGACCCCTATGGAGGTCCATCTCACCCTCACTCACTGGCCTGCCCTCCCCCCCCTTACTGCTGCCCACTCCAGGTCCAAGCCCCCCATGGTTCCCACGTGGGATGGAACGGCTATGTCTCCTCCGAGACCTGAGTCCTGCGTAACCCCAACTCCACTGTCCCCCGCTCCAGCCCTACCAGCCCCCTCCCTCCCCCGTGATCCCATGGAAGTCCCCCTAGGCTTCGCCCCCGACCTGGGTGCCCCTGTGCATGTGCTGGCCCGTCTGCGCTTGCCGCGTCTCTCTGGGCCCTCCACCATTTTGTCGTATAAACGTGCTGGTGGTCTGGTCTTCCGCGTGGGTCTGCGAGGCTTCCCCAATTCCCTCCCCCCCGACGTAGCCTGTGTCATCGTCTCCCTAGCCCAAGCTATCCCCCTAAGCGACACCGACCTCCTAAACTCCGCCATCAGCTGCTCCACTTCCCCCGAGTCAGACATACTCACCCCTGCCAGCTGCCCTGCTGCCCTCTGGAAACGCTCCGGTCTTCCGCAGCTGCTTTGCCTGGTTTCCTCGTCTCCTGCTTTGCCTGGTCTCCCGCAGCACCAGGTCCACTTGTGTGCTGTCCGTCCGCTCGCCTGCTCCGCCGTGCAGTCGCTTCCTCTCTGTCACCCAGAATGGATCGTACACTTTTCTGTTTATTGCTTGCTGTTCGCTGATGCTTGTCTGTTCCTCCGTGCAGCAGGTCAATTGCCGTCAGGAAAAACACCCTTTTTTTTTTTTTTAAATTCGGCGCTCTGATCACGTGGCCCCGTTCAGCTCCACGTGTTTGTCCCCCGTCGATGATGCAGCTGGCTCACGTAGTCTCCCGGCGCCCCCTGCTTGCTGATCTCTCCCTCGCAGTTCCCTTACCAGCGAGGCAGACGATTGAAGCTCTTCTCCCCGTCGATCCTCTCCAGCTGTAGTCGCGTCTCCCCGGCTTCCCTCCTGTTGCTGTGTCCGCTCACCCACGACGGCTGGTCCCGGTCTACAGGCTCCGTAGGCTTGATTCTCCTGTCCCACGTGGTGGATCTCTCCTCGCTGTCCTGGTGAGCGTTTTGAAACCCGATGCTTCTTCTCCTGCTCCTGGCCACAAAGTGAAAGCTCTGGCCCCCTTGGTCCAGCTTAAATGCCCTACCTGCCAACCCCTCCCCCTGATCCCCCCCCCCCGCGGCCAGATCCTTTGTTTGGTTCCCGCCGCGGGGTTAACCCTTTCCGAGCCAGCAGCTTCCCAGGGCCCTCAAGGCTCTTACGCCTAATTGCTCCAGGCCGTCATTACCAGCAGAGGGAGAGAAGCAGGAGGGTCCCAGCAGGGAGCTCATTGGTCTGTTAACAGACTGACGACATTATCTTGTGCCGGAAGTCAGCCAGTTCATCTGACTGATGGGGAAGCCAGCCATAGAAGCCTTACATTTAACAGCCGGTGGCCCCTGCATGCCAGCCGGCGGCCTCTACATGCCGGCCACGCGCCTGAGTCCGCCGCGCTCGAGTGAAATTGGCGGTCTCTGCCTCGTTCGAGTGAAGGGCGCAGGCACCACTCTGCACGTGGGAAGGGGGCGGGAGCAGCTCGAGTGAGGAGGGCGGGCCCAGGCCCGCTAAGAGCGTCGGGCGCAGCCTGGCTTCACGGCCTGCTGGAGGGCCGTGCTTTGTCCAGGCAGGGTGCTCCATGCCGCGGCCCCGCAGCATTTTGCTGCCCCTGACAAAGGGTCGACTGGAGCCCCTGCTCCACCCTGCTCCATGGAAGCGCCGGCCGTGCATTCTAGCATGTTAAATTGAGCATTTTCAGTGGCAGTTGGACGCTAAAATTTTACTCCAGGCAAATCTGAAAACCCAAAATGATGTATACATTTGTGTTTTAGACCCCAGTGTTTGTAAGCCATTGTTAATGTCTAAAGACAGAGATGTACATAAAATAAATATACAGTATACTATGCACATGAGTTTGTAGGTCATGAAATGCCAAAATACATAAAATTATGCGTGCAAAAGCTATGCGTTAAATCCTGCGCATAGATTGTAATACCATCCGCATACCAGCGTTCATTCGCGTTTGCGTTCACAATGTTAAGTACAGGACGCGCCCAGTACAGTACGCTCGCAAAGGGTTCGCGTAGGTTCACCTGCGGTAGACGAATACACGCGTTTGTTTCGCTGACATTGTAATACGACGTTCAGCGCAAAGGGTTTTACCCCTCGCGTTAATACGTTTTGCGAGAAGATTGTAATAGGGCCCATGAAACCTTAGGATTCTTTTCTATGAAATCCTGGAATTACCTGCATAGCTCCTCAAGGTATTTGAGCCAAGAGATGTAATTCCTTGTGTCTGTGATTGACTGTGTTCAGTTACAATCTCGATTTTGAAAATCATTTTTGTGTAAAATATTTGAGGAATATAATTGCAGAGGCATTGTTCTTGTAATATGTTGAAGTTGCATTTGTACTTAGGGTACATTTACTCATGATCTGTTATCATTTGCAGGTCTTAATACCAATGATCCGTTGTAATTCACAAAAACAACCTATCCAAGGGGAACTAAAGGTTAGGAATCCTGGAATTTATTCTTTGATATTTGACAATACTTTTTCAAGGTACGTTAATAAGAATAATATGGCAAATATTTATTTTATTAGATTCAGTTACCTATTGCTTGCATCTATATGAATTTTGGGAAGGGCTTTCTAAGGCAGATTGGTATTTCTACCACCTAGATTTGCAATTGCCATACATATGCTTGTAGTAATTTGATAAGTATGTGAGAACAGCGCTAATTAGTGAATTGATGGAGAGCCTAATTAAATATACTCAGTGCTGCCAGAGATGGGATGTGTCCACAACCCTCTCAAAAACACAATAAACAAGCCAGAGGAATTAATCCGTGTGCCCACCGCACCTGACAGGGTGTGTATATTATATATATAAATATATACTGGGCCGGCCCAAGACATTGTGCTGCCTGGAGCAAAGGATGAAATGCTGCCCCCCCCAAAAAAAACGCAGCGTTTATGACCGTATCACAGTGCGCCACAGCAATAAAATTCAAACACCATACATTAGAATTTTCTTTGCTGTGGAGCTCTGTGATACAGTAATGTGAGGTGTGTATAACTGAGCCCAGCGTCACATACCCAGCAGTACCCAGCTTCACATGCCCAGCAGAGCAATGCGTCACATGCCCAGCAGTGCCCAGCATGACACATCCAGCAGTGCCCAGCTTCACATGCCCAGCAGTGCCCAGCATGACATATCAAGCAGCGCCCAGTTTCACATGCCCAACAGAGTCCAGCGTCACATACCCAGCAGTGCCCAGCGTCACATACCCAGCAGTGCCCAGCTTCACATGCCCAACAGTGCCCAGCATGACATATCCAGCAGTGCCCAGCTTCACATGCCCAGCGTCACATACCCAGCAGTGCCCAGCGTCACATACCCAGCAGTGCCCAGTGTTACGTACCCAGCAGTGCCAAGCGTCACATACCCAGTGTCACATACCCAGCATCACATACCCAGCAGTGCCCACACATGGGTATATTGCCCCAGCTCACACATGGATATGTTTGCCCCCAGGCCACCTCATGGATATATTTGCCTCCAGGCCACCTCATGGATATATTTGCCCCCAGGCCAGCTCATGGATATATTTTCCCCAGGCCAGCTCACGGATATATTTGCCCCAGGCCAGCTCACGGATATATTTGCCCCCATGCCAGCTTACGGATATATTTGCCCCCAGGCCAGGTCATGGATATATTTGCCCCTAGGCCAGCTCATGGATATATTTGCCCCTAGACCAGCTCATGGATATATTTGCCCCAGGCCAGCTCACGGATATATTTGCCCCCAGGCCAGCTCACGGATATATTTGCCCCCAGCCCCAGGCTTACCTCTGCCGGCCCCTCCGACGTGCAGATCCTGCTGCGGCCACCGCGTTCCTACGTTCAACGAGCGGCAGCTTCGTGAGTATCTGCCGCTTGCCTCAGTAGCCTGGGATCCACCCTCCAGCCTGCCGCGATCTCGCGAGATCACGTGATCTCGATCGCGGCAGGCTGGAGGATGGATCTTAGGCGAGCGGCAGATACTCATGCGGCTGCCGCTCGTTGAAGGAATGAGCGCGGCGGCTGCACGATCTGCCGCCGCCGCTAACAAAAAATAATGCAGAGCGCAGCAGCAGCACCGGGGACTGAAATTTGCCGCCCCCGAATTTCTGCTGCCTGGCGCCGCTGCTCCGCTCTGCACCATTGTCGGGCCAGCCCTGTATATAGATATCTATGTATCTCTCTTTAGTGTTCATGTATTAAACCATTCTATAGTGATTCATTTCATGTGTGAACATTAAGTGACATTAATAAATATATAATTCAAATCGCAAGTGAGCATAGAAAGAAATTTTTAAGAATATTTAGGAAATTAAAGGAAAGTGAATACATATATGTAAATGGTGTATCTCTTAATCCTGGTGACAGTCCTGTAATTCATAGGTTATCTGGATGGGGGATTCCTCCCAAAATATAAGCTCAGCTCCCAAGATATAAAAGATAGCAGCAAGACACTATCAGGGTTATTCAGAGAGCGTGAAAAGCAGGAGAATGACTGGAGAATGAAAAATTCTAGGACAAAATAGCCGATTTGGAAAGTGAGATGAAAGGGAGAATTTTTCTGGTTTGGCTATTTTGACCTAGAATTTTTCATTCTCCAGTCATTCTCCTGCTTTTCACGCTCTCTGAATAACCCTGTTAATAAAAAATGTCAATATATTTAATACTAATAAAATAACAATGGAATAAGATAATAGATATATGAGCTATAAAAAATATGAAGCATAAAAAATATATATAATGGCATAAGGGACACTAAAATGCGATTTGCCGTGGGTTCCTCAGTTATTGTACTTCTAATAAAAAAGTGTCAATAGTTTGTCTCCTGTATATATAAAAAATCTGAAAATCCTAATAGGTAACCATTGAAAATTAGATTGTATACTGCTTAAAGAGAGCAGAAATTTATTGTTTGCACTATAGTGGCTTTTTGGCCTACAGATTGGCAGTTTGCACCATCAAAAACCCTTATAAAGGAGAGTGCATATATTTGTTTTAACTTGCAGTGATTTTTGATCTGCATATACATTTATACCATTGAGACTCCCATATAAGGAGAGTCTGATGGTTATGATTATATTCAGGCTTCAGTGGTAGATATTCGTACTAAGGTACTCATTGAAGAATTGACTCTTAAATTAATTTCATTAATGGATATACAACTGTGTACCCAAATAATCCTCAAGGGTTAATTATAAGGATTACCTCAACCCCACATTCATTATACATTTTTTATGTTTTTGTCTGTGTGTCTCAGGCTCGGGCCAGACGAGCGCAGTGTTCACTTCCGTGTTGCCGCACATTTTAACGTCCGTGTGTGACGTAAACCCCACTCCTTCCGCCTGTCCTGGCTCTCCAGACACCCCCTTACCCAGATCAGTCCGGCTGCTGGGTTGCTCAGAACTCAGTGCCTCGAGCAGCCTGATCTGTAGCTCCAGACCTGCTTGGTCTGATCCTCTGCCTCTTTGAATTTCCAGAAGGCCACTAGCACTGTGCCTTCTGAGGGTGGTCATGGGTACCCTGAATGAGACACCAGACAAGCTGTATGTTCAAACAGGATTCTCTCTGACCTTTATTGAAAAACGCCACTATTTATGCCCAGGTCCAACAGCCATAATTTGCATACCAAATGACGAACATTTACCTACTAAAACTCTAATTACATTATGTCAGTTAGATATTTACAATAAACATTCCTTAGCCTTCCTATCACACATCATTTACATAATCTATTGTTCCAATAGATCAGATTAAGGCCAGACTCTTGAATGCTCAAACATGTAACTAGATAAGGGGAAAACCCTCCCGCATAATCACACAGCACTCAAATCTATTTTACATTCTATACGAAAGAAAGGAATGCACCTTCAAAACACATTTCTAAGTTTACATTTACATTAAGTAATAAAAGCACATTTAAACTAAAACCAAGCAATTTACAATACATTTAAAATCACACCACACAATATAAATGAACATAAGGTCTTTTCCAAGGCAAATGTCTGTCTTTTGGGGTTTTCGCCATGGGAATAAAAGTCTTGGGGTTTGACGCGGGGAGCGCTATGTCAGTTCTATGACACCGTGGTAGCATACAATTATGATCAATAGAGACCCACACACGAAGTACATCCTCACAGAAGTGCAGACACACAACGGACACGGCAAACGGACGCAAGTTAGGCGAGAACGTAAAACCGCTAGAACGGACATGCCGAGTGCGCCACGTCCGCATAGCTTTGTGTGAGTGAAGGAATGTTGTCAGACGGACTGCATTTTTGACATCCAGCATTTTTGACGGACAAAATGGTTTTTCATATTAATTTATTTTCCCTTCTGCATCAGTCAAAAAAAATATCAGTCAATACAAAATGCGCTCGTCTGACCCTAGCCTAAAGGTGTATCAATAAAGAATTTGTTTATATAATTGTACGACTTTATAGGGTTAAGCTCTGTTTTGCCAGTTGGGCGGAAGATTGCTCCTTTGTTTATTTTTCAGATCAGGATATAGTTTCAAGCAGTGGGGTGATGTATTACATCAATCATATATTGTTACATTAAAACAGGCGTTAGCGTCTAAAGAAATATAAAGAAAGTCCATTTAATTAAGACCGACTTATGATGCTAACAGGTGTTACATGTTTTAGTATGTTAAGATATGCAACAGAGCCCGTTCACTTTCACATTAGCACTGTACAGTATTCAGTTATGCGAACAAAACATGCATACACCAGGCAGGACCATATGCAGTCTATGGCTACTGTTCTCCAGACTAGCGCTGTGTTAGAGCAACCATAGACCGCAGTTTTCTTAGGAATCCATTCACAATAATTAACAATGAATAGACTGTACAAGTTGCATTTCCAAAGCCACCTAAATGTGATGCTTTTAGTTCTAACCCTGATGTTGGATATTGGCTGAGATTCAAAGGATTCTTTTAGGCTGAAGCCCAGGGTGGAGGGACCAGGAAAGGGGGTCAAAATCTACACCCCCTCCTCTCCAGCTTTTAGTCTATAGTGTTTTGTGAATATGTTTATAATATTCTAAAAATAGTTTACTAGATGCAATCCACACATACTTCACTAATGCATCATTAATATATTTCTTTTGCACAGGTTTTTGTCAAAAAGGGTGTTTTATCGCTTAGCTGTTGAACAACCAGTGGTCTACGATGGAAGTGATTCTCTTTAATGGAATAAGAAAATACTAAATTCACACGGCGTACATGAAATCAGAATGACATTGTTTTTTTAAAAGTTTCCTTGTGCAATATATGTAATTTAACAGCAATGTTAGCAAAATATACCTTTGCTGTATAAATATCGGGACTTCGTATAATTTATACAGTTGTTTAAACTTGTTCTGATATGTTCTGCATACAGTATTATTGATTATCTAAATTTTATTTTAAACTGAACTGCAATGAAACTTTACGTCTTCCTTTATTTTTTTAATAATCCTACTTTTGCAATTTTAAGGTATTCTTTGACAAAACAAATTACTGCTTTGTTTCTATGATAATTCACTACATGCGTTAAAATACAAAAATAAAGTTTAAACACTTGATGCATTGATCACTCAAAAGCACTTTTTAAGGTTATATAGCTTGGCAGGACCTAATTATTTTTATGCTTTTAAATTAGGGGGGTGGTTTTATTATTTATTTCCCACAATTTAAAATTGTTGTGCCGTGCCTTTTTTAAAAACTGAATTTTCATCCTGGTCTTGGAGGCATTTCTGTGAATAGTTCTACCCACATGATAAGGTTATTTCTTTTTTTTTTTTGTAAATATATGTTTTTATTTTTTCACATTAAACCGAGGTATACGAGTATTGAACATGTAACAAAGTCATCAGCTCGCAGGCTGGGTGATATGTCCATCATAATACATCATGTAGCATATAAATTCCAGTTAGAGGTCAGACCGTGATTTATAATTATCAGCATCAAATCAGAATAATGTGAAGGTATCACGTGAAGGGGGTTTAATAACTAATAACAAAAAGGGTTGGGGGGAATCAGGCCTGGGAGTGGGGGGCAGGTCCCTACTGGACGCAAAGTCAGAAAAACAGCGCATTCACGATATATCAAGAGGTGAGGAGTCTTTAGGAACGAATGAGGTCAGTTAAATTGCTACACTAGCTTAATTACAGTAACAGGGCACGGAAGTCCACTCCTCCCGATTGGAGAATCCAAGTACTCCAGATCTGTGCGTATTGGGCTGTCATACCGTTCATAGAGTAATACAGCTGTTCGACTCTATGAAGCTCCTCCATTTTAGAGAGCCAAAGTTGCATGGGAGGGTTCGCCCTTTGCTTCCAGAATAGGGGTATTAGGCTTTTGGCCTCATTCAGGATGCAGAGACAAACCGATTTTTTGTAACCTGAAGTAGTATATTGCACATGATGTAATAGCATGGTGGCTGGAAGGAAATCAAGAGGGGGTTCTATGAACGTTTGAGTGATTTTATGTATCTTTTCCCAATAAGGGCGAATTACCGGGCATGACCACCATATGTGGATTGCCGAACCTGGACTTTCATCACAGCGCCAACAAGCATCCGACATGTCAGGAAACGCATAACTGAGCTGTTCAGGGGTCTTATACCACAGGGACAGCAATTTGTATGCCGTCTCCTGCATTTTCGTTGAGACCGAGCAGTGGTGAGTGAGGTCACAAATTTTCTGCCACTGAGAGACTGACAGAGTAGTTTCCAACATCATCTCCCAGCTGCCCATAAACCTTGGTGGGGGAGTCCTATTTGAGCGCTGGAGGTCAGTTGTCATGCACTGCTTTTCAAATTCTGTTAAAGGACGGGGCAGTTTCGGTCGTTGGGGTATGGATCTGATAACGCTAATGATCTGCTGGTATCGGAAATATCGTAGGAAAGTCACTGCCCTGTCACCCAGTATGTCAATAAGCGAGGCAAGTTGTTGATCTCGAAATACGTCACGAATGCGTGGTGATCGTGTTTGCAGCAAGTCCGTAAATACCGACGGTGTGTAAGACGTGGGTGTGGAGGCATGGCACAGCAACGGCGTAAGCGGCGATGGGTCTGAGGATAGGTCTAAGAGACCTTTACTCGATGCCAGATTCGTAATGTAGCGGAAGTGTATGTTAGGTCACGTACACGGCGTAACCCTTGCAGTTTAGGCAACCAAGGGAGGACAGTGAGAGGAATCTCTGCTTAGTCCTGTTCAACCTCCCCCCAGGCTTTAACCCCTTCACTGCTGAGCCATTTCACGTCTTAAAAAAATCACGTTTTTCTTTTTTTTGTTATTTTTCTTCTTTACTTTAAACACAGTCATGTGTGGTATCATTGGAAAGGCCATGCTCTGGCCTTTGTAATGATTCCAAACATGACCCTGCTAGCTCCCAAACGTTGGGAGATATTGGGGTTCAAAGGAACCCCCTATCTTTCCTTAGGAGTCAATGAGGACGTTCCCCACACGTCCTCAGCAGTGAAAGGGTTAAGTTTGCGTGGTTTTGCCCATTCCAGAATACGCTGAAGGTGACAAGCCATATGGTACAGCGCGAAATCTGGGTTGGCAAGACCTCCCCGCGTTTTAGGCAGGGTAAGGATGGAAAATTTTAGCCAAGGTCTAGACCCCCTCCATATATAATTCGTGATCTGTGTCTGTAGGTCCCGAATAAAGGATTGCGAGAGGTCAATGGGGATTGTCTGAAGGAGGTAAAGAATTTGCGGAAGCACATTCGTTTTGATTGCCTGGACGCGGCCCAACCAGGAAATCTGAGGGTAAATAAGGCCTTTAAATCCATAGTGAGAGTCGCAAGCAAAGGCACAAAGTTGTCTCTGAACATTTGAGTATGATCAGAGGTCAAAGAGATTCCCAGGTACTTTATCTTGTCATCAGCCCATTGGATTGAGAAGTTTGACCGTAGGGATTGAGCCGCCGACTGGGACATGGACACGTTTAACAGGGAGGATTTAGCAAAATAAATTTTCAAGTTGGAGAGGGTACCGTAAACTTCAAAAGCTTTCAATAAATTGGGCAAAGTCGTTTCTGGTTGCGTCACAAAGAAAAGAAGATCATCTGCAAAAGCAGCTACCTTGTGTTCCGTCCAACCAGTCCGGATCCCCCTTATGTCCGGGCCAGCCCTGACAGAAGACAGGAAGGGTTCCAATGACAAGACAAATAACAATGGGGAGAGTGGGCATCCCTGTCTAGTTCCATTCCTTATCTTAAAGGGTTCCGTATAGATCCCATTCACACAAATCCGTGCCGTCGGATCTGAATATAGAGCCCGGATCCAGGTGCATAGATTAGGACCCAGTCCAACATGTGAAAGCGTCGCAAACAAAAATTCCCAATTTACTCTGTCAAAGGCCTTCTCCGCGTCTGTAGAGAGGAGAAGGAGGCCTTCTCGTTGCCTCGTAGCCCTATGCATAATTGTCAATGCCCGTATTTTATTATCCCGTGCCTCCCGCCCCGTTACAAATCCCACTTGGTCTTAAGGTTTAAGTCGCGTGGCCAGAATCTTTGCGTACAGTTTGAGATCGCAATTTAATAGAGAAATGGGGCGATAGCTTTCACACCTCTAAACATCTTTACCTTCCTTAGGGATCAAGTATATGTTAGCTGCTTGAGTTTGAGAGGGAATAGTGTATCCTTCCAAAATGGCTTTAAAAGCCACCAGGAATCTAGGGTAAAGGATTTTAGCGAATCGTTTATAATATTGTAGAGGAAGGCCGTCTGGGCCCGGGCACTTGCCTGTTTTAGAAGATTTTACCGCTTCACACAATTCTTCTATAGTTAAAGGTGAGTCTAACAGTCGGGCTGTATCAGGAGTCAGGCGACGCGTGACTTGTTGTGATAGATAGGCATGAATCTTTTGTGAACGAAGTTTGCGTCCCGCGTCAGTCACCGGAGTTGGCAGGTCATACAGGGCTGTGAAGTAGGAGCGAATTGCAGGGAGAATGCGGTTCGGAAAGGTGTTGTGTATTACCAGGGGTGTCTTTGATTTTTGCGATGTAAGTAGCCAACTGGCGTGCGTGTAGCATACGAGCCAGCAGTCTCCCACTTTTGTCCCCATGGGCAAATAAAAATGTCTTGGAACGTAAACAGTGACGATGATAAGTGGAGTTAAGAAGAGTTGCCAGCTCCCGACGTAGGGCTGTCAAGTCAGTTAACCGAGCAGGGTCAAGGGATTCCTTATGTAAAGTCTCCAAATGGTGAATGCGAGCTAGGAGATCTATTGTAGCCGCCTCCCTGTGTTTCTTTTTCTCTGACGCCTTACGAATATAATGGCAGTCAGATTTCTCCTTGGATCAAGAAGCTTTTACCCACATATTAAATATTATAACCCTTAATATTCTGTGTCTGCAGGAAGTCATCCAGTCGTTTTTTAAAAGTCTGTACAGACTCTGACCCAACCACCTCAACAGGCAGAGAATTCCACAGCTTTATTGTTATAAATAACCCTTCCTATGCTTTAAGCTAAATTTTCTTTCTTCCAGTCTAAATGGATGACCCCTTGTCCTGTGTATAGACCTGTTAATGAATATGTTATCAGACAATGGTTGATAATAGCCCCGTATATATTTATATAAGGTTATCAGATCCCCTCTAAGGCGCCGTTTCGCTAAACTAAACAGGTTTAAGCTTGTTAGTCTTTCCTTATAACTTAACCCTTCCATTCCCCTTATTAATTTAGTTGCCCGTCTCTGCACTTTTTCTAGCGCTATAATATCTTTTTTTAAGACAGGTGCCCAAAATGGCACAGCATAGTCAATGTGCGGCCTGACCATTGATTTATGCAAAATTATGTTTTCATCCCGTGAGTGAACTCCCCTTTTAATGCATGCCAATACTTTGCTGGCCTTGGCGGCTGCTGTTTGACATTGCACATTGTTACTTAGTTTGAAGTCTATGATTATTCCCAAATCCTTCTCCTGCTTGGATTTCCCTAACTCCGTACCATTTAGGGTATAAATTACTTGTGTGTTCTTCACTCCAAAGTGCATAACTTTGCATTTATCTAGATTAAATCTCATCCCGCTATCTCTCCCTTTACCATTACATAACGGCCATCTTTATCGGATAGAGTTGCTTGTTGGACAAAAGGGACAGATTTATGAAATAGATTTGGCCACCGCATTATTACCGAAAAAGCCTACTGGGAACCAGGAATTCGTAAGTCTCGGGGCTGCCCCTTCTCTAAAGTGTGATTCTTGGATAAACACCACTGAGGCACGTGCTTTCTGGAAATCACGCAGTGCTCCTGATCGTTTCTCAGGAATGTTTAAACCTCAGGCGTTTATGGATATTAACGTAAATGCTTCCGGACGTGCGGCCATTATCCAGGGAGTATGTTGTAGCTATCTAGAATGACCCCCACTCCCACGGGAAGGGGTAAGGAAGGGAACAAGTGATCTGAGGGAAAGGGATTTAGGTAGTAACTATGTACACTCGGAGAGGCGGGGTTGACGGGGGGCAGGAAGAATCCAACAGACCAACCAGTGGTCCGAGTATCCTGTCCACCTAACTTGTCAACCAACCTCGGTGGGTTAAACGCGACCTAGCGTTCGCGAGTACTGGAATCTAACAATACACCAGGGCCTCCGCAGACCCCTCAAGAAACACTGAATATCAATACTATAATATATTTTTCTTGCACAACGATCAATGTAAGAAAAATATTTCAAACCAGCAGAACCCATAGTGTCAGAAAATCTGTAGGAGGGAGTATCGAGCGGTCTTTGGGCTTGGGTCCCATCCTCGGGGGGGAGGGGTAGAAAGTCCACAGTCGAGACAGCTCGGGTATAACCCCATCTCAAAGTCAGCTCCCCCCTGTAAAGAGAAGAAAAAATAATAAGTACAGCAGATTCAGACCTTTACACAATTGAGCAATAGCGACAGGTGCCGCGGAGCTGTATCAGTTAGAAGGTCAAAACTCTGGAACTGCAAGCCATGGGTTAAATGTATATCCAGTCTGAATGTAGGCGCTGGCAGGAGGGTTCAGTAAAAAGGCACGATAAGAAAAGACAAAATATCTTTGCGTGGTGTAATTCCGGATCTAGAAACGCTGGTCATGGGTGCTTCCAGCCTGTTCGCACTTTAAGCTTGAACACGGAGTCTCACATCTGCGGCCCCGGTCCTCGGGCGAATTGTTGACGATCAGGGTGGGAACGTTGAGAAGATGGCCATGGTCGCAATCCTCCAAGACCACCATTATACATTGCCAGTGGATCAGGCCATGTCAGTGAGATTGGTGGAAGTTGCAGTAAACAAGCCAGTTCTGGAAGATCCTCAGTCTCTTGTATCAAAAATTGGCCCGCAGGAGTCGTCACTGAGAGTCCCGTCGGCAATTGCCATCGATAACGTATCTGCTGTGTTTGCAGGACACTAGTTAGCGGCTTAAAAGCCTGCCTGTATGCCAAAGTAGCCAGAGCGAGGTCCGGGAATAACTGCAGGTTTACACCTTCAAACGAAAATTCCGTGGTAACTCTAGCATGTCGCAGGAGGTCTTCCTTCAGATCGAAGTGAGACAGGCAACAAATAACATCTCGCTGGGGGCTGCCGGGTGGTCCCTTCGGTCACAAGGCCCTGTGCGCCCTAACAAAGTCAATTTCAGATTGAGGTGGTCTGTCAAGGAGGGCATTAAAAATATGCAGCAACATTTGTTTCAGGGCATGAGGTGAGTCCTCGGTTTCTGGCAGGCCCCGGAGCTGGAGGTTTTGGCGTCTGCCTCTATTGCCAGGTCCGTGAGGTGAAGTGCCATGCTTTGCATCTGAGTAGTGTGAGTTTGTACAGAACGTGCAGTTGAACCAGCTTGAAAACGGAGAGTGTCACATTCCCCATTCCAAGTAAGCAACCTTTGTAGCTAAACTTTGAATATCTGTGCGAATGTGATGCAGCTCTGACATAATGGCGGTGCTCAGATTTTCATTAGCAATCCGCAGGTCAGCCTTAGTAGGGAGGTTGCTCAGGATAGATTGCCAATCAATTGTGGAGAGATTCAGATTATTCCCAGGTCCCTGGGTGGTTCTAGGCAAAAAAGAAGGGGAAGGCCGCAAGGAAGCCGGGGACTCGAGTAGAGAGCCCTGCCCGGTTTGAGCAAGCGCTTCTGGGTGGGCCTCCGGCCCTGGTTGGAAAGGCATCTTTTGAGTCAGTAATTGACTCTGCATGGTGTCCAGAGTAGCGCTCATCCATTCCCCCTGAGATTTGAGACCCGGCGCAACCGGGGGTGTTGCGGGATCAGGCGCCTGGGTAGGCCGCGGTGAAGCCGGGGCCTCTGGTAATTCACTCTGCCCAAATCGAGCACGCCCTTCCGACCCATCGGCGCGGTCTGGCTGTGGGGCGAAAAATTCCCGCAGAGGAGTCGCTAAAGCGCCGCAATTTTTTTCCCCTTGCCTCTGGACACCCGCTGCCTTACTTGGTTTGCCCATTCTGGGGTCTGCTGGATGCTAATAACGATCTGGTGGAGGAATCTGTGGAGGAGCTCGTGCTTCACACAGCCTTCTCCATCGGCAGTCAGGCCATGCCCCCATGGATAAGGTTATTTCTTCCTCTTTAATCAAAGCGACACTCTAGACACCACAACAAAATGAACTCCATTAATTGGCCATGTTCCTCCGTTGTGTGGACAGGCCACAGCCACAGGTCTTAGGAAGTGGAGTTGCAGAAGGCTGCCAGAAGGTAGCTCTTGCTGCATAGCCTTTCAGGGTTCCGTACTCCAATCAGGGCCGGCCCGACAATGGTGCAGAGTGGAGCAGCGGCGCCAGGCGGCAGAAATTTGAGGGCGGCAAACTTCAGCCCTCGTGCCGCTGCTGCACTCTGCACTATTTTTTGTTCGCGGCGGCGACAGATCGTGCGGCCGCCGCGCTCGTTCCTTCAACGAGCGGCAGCCGCATGAGTATCTGCTGCTCGCCTAAGATCCATCCTCCAGCCTGCCGCGATCGAGATCACGTGATCCCGTGAGATCGCGGCAGGCTGGAGGGTGGATCCCAGGCAACTGAGGCGAGCGGCAGATACTCACGAGGCTGCCGCTCGTTGAATGTAGGAACGCGGTGGCCGCAGCAGGATCTGCCTGTCGGAGGGGCCGGCAGAGGTAAACCTGGGGCTGGTGCAAATATATCCGTGCGCTGGCCTGGGGGCAAATATATCCATGAGCTGGCCTAGGGGCAAATATATCCATGAGCTGGCATGGGGGCAAATATATCCGTGAGCTGGCCTAGGGGGAAAAAAAACATGAGCTGGCATGGGGAAAATATATCCATGAGCTGGCCTGGGGACAAATATATCCATGAGCTGGCCTGGGGGCAAATATATCCATGTGTGAGCTGGGGCAATATACCCATGTGTGGGCACTGCTGGGTATGTGATGCTGTGTATGTGACACTGGGTATGTGACGCTGGGCACTGCTGGGTATGTGACACTGGGCAATGCTGGGTATGTGATGCTTGGCAATGCTGGGTATGTGACACTGGGCACTGCTGGGCATGTGAAACTGGGCACTGCTGGATATGTCATGCTGGGCACTGCTGGGCATGTGAAGCTGGGCACTGCTGGGTATGTGACGCTGGGCACTGCTGGGTATGTGACGCTGGGCTCTGCTGGGCATGTGAAGCTGGGCACTGCTGGATATGTCATGCTGGGCACTGCTGGGCATGTGAAGCTGGGCACTGCTGGATGTGTCATGCTGGGCACTGCTGGGCATGTGACGCTTTGCTCTGCTGGGTACTGCTGGGTATGTGATGCTGGGCTGTGCTCGGTATGTGATGCTGGGCACTGCTGGGTATGTTATACACCAGGGGTGGGGGAATTGTATTGCCCGACGTCCGGGACATGAAGATCCGGGCGCCGGGCGAGTAGTTTTTTTTGAGATGCTGCGGACTTAATTCCACGGACGCCCCCAATACCGGAAGCCAGCATTGAGCTGCCTTGCCGACATCTGAGGGGCTGGGGCGGCTGTCCGAACGCTCTAACGGCATTCGGACAGGCCCCAGCAGCTTACCGCGTTTCGTACCGTCTAACGAGCGCCGCAGGCAAAGTCTTCCAGCGGCCGCTCATTGGGAAGCCCCCAGGCGCGATCTCGCGAGATCTCAGAGTTCGCGAGATCGCGCTGGGGGCAATCTCGCGGGATTGCGGCTGGGGGCTTAGCAACGAGCAGCCGCTGGGAGACTTTGCACGCGGTACTCGTTAGAAGGTACGAAAACGCGGTAAACTGCAGGGGCCTGTCCGAATGTCGATAGAGCGTTCGGACAGAGCTCCATGTCTGGTCTGAGGTCTGAAACATGCCTGTGTGTGTGTATATACACACACACACACGGCTGCCCTCAGTGATAGATAGATATATAGATACACATTGTATGTATACACACAGGGCTGCAATGTGTATTTATGTAAATACACACACACAGGGCTGATATATATATATATATATATATACACATTGCAGCCCTCAGTGTGTGTATATACATACATTGCAGCCCTCAGTGTGTATAATTATATACACTGAGGGCTGCAATGTATGTATATACACACACTGAGGGCTGCAATGTGTGTGTATGTAAATACACACACACACACGCAGGGTTGCAGTGTGTGTATACATACTGAGTTTTGAAGTGTGTGTGTGTATATATACACACATTTCATAACTCTGTTTATATACAAACACATTGCAGCTGTGTGTGTGTATATATATACACACACACACACCTGCAATGTTTGTATATATACAGAATTCTGAAATGTGTGTGTGTATATATATATATACACACACACACTTCAAAACTCAGTATGTATACACACACACTGCAACCCTCAGTGTGTATGTATGCATTTATATACATATATATGTATACACACACTGCAGCCCTGTGTGTGTATTTACATACATACAAATTGCAGCCATGTGTGTGTATACATACCTACTAGGGTTGCACCGATACTAGTATCGATATCGGTGCCGATACCGGGTACTGCAGGAGTACTTGGTACTCCTGCAGTACCCCCGATATTTTTTTCCGATACCGGAAGCCGGCATTGAGCCGGCTTGCCGGCATCCGAGGGGCTGCGGCGGCTGTCCGAATGCTCTATCTGCATTCGGACAGGCCCTGCAGCTGCTCTCCGCATTGTTTAATACTTACCTTCCTGGGCACCGCCGGGAAAGTCTTTGTGCGCGCGCGCGCCTTGGAAGGTCCCCAGCCGCGACCACGCAGAAACTTTCCCGGCGTCGCTAAGGAAGGTAAGTATAAACAAAGTGAAGAGAGCAGCTGCAGGGCCCGTCCGAATGCCGATAGAGCATTCGGACAGGCCCTGCAGCTGCTCTCCGCTCATACTTACCTTCCTGAGCGACGCCGGGAAAGTTTCCGCGCATGCGCTCGTTGGAAGGACCCCAGCCGCGATCACATGGTCCCACGTGGTCGCGGCTGGGGACCTTCCAAGGAGTGCGGGTGCGAAGACTTTCCGGCGTCGCTAAGGAAGGTAAGTATGAGCGGAGGGGGCAAATCCATGTGCTGGGGGCAGTATCCACGAGCTGGGGGGCAATATCCATGAGCTGGGGGGCAATATCCATGAGCTGGGGGCAATCCATGAGCTGGGGGCAATATCCATGAGCTGGGGGGCAATATCCATGAGCTGGGGGGCAATATCCATGAGCTGGGGGGCATATATCCATGAGCTGGGGGCAATATCCATGAGCTGGGGGCAGCTATCCATGAAGCTGGGGGGCAATATCCATGAGCTGGGGGCAATATCCATGAGCTGGGGGGCAATATCCATGAAGCTGGGGGGCAATATCCATGAGCTGGGGGCAATATCCATAAGCTGGGGGGCAATATCCATGAGCTGGGGGCAGCAATATCCATGAGCTGGGGGCAATATCCATGAGCTGGGGGCAATATCCATGAGCTGGGGGGCAATATCCATGAAGCTGGGGGCAAAATCCATGAGCTGGGGCAATATCCATGAGCTGGGGCAATATCCATGAGCTGGGAGGCAAATCCATGAGCTGGGGGGCAATATCCATGAGCTGGGGGGCAATACCCATGAGCTGGGGCAATATCCATGAGCTGGGGGGCAAATCCATGAGCTGGGGCAGTTTCCATGAGCTGGGGGCAATATCCATGAGCTGGGGGGCAATACCCATGAGCTGGGGCAAATCCATGAGCTGGGGGGCAAATCCATGAGCTGGGGGGCATATCCATGAGCTGGGGGGGGCATATCTATGAGACCTGGGGGCTTTATATGAGGTCTGTTCTTATTGGAAAGCGTCACGTGACATAAAATAAAAGTATCGGTACTTGGTATCGGTGAGTACTTGAACAAAAGTATCGGTACTCGTACTCGGTCTTAAAAAAGTGGTATCGGTGCATCCCTAATACATACAATGTATGTATGTATGTATACACACGGTACATACATGTGTATATATGTAAATACACACACACAGGGCTGCAATATTATACATACACACACATATATACATACATATACATAGATACACAGAACAAAATAGTTTTTTCCATATAAAGTTTTTATTAAGGTTCAAACGTAAGTCAACAAATGCCAGCAATAAATCACAAATATCGAAAAAATAGGGGATCACGCAGGATCCTACAATTAACGAGTCTATTAGCAACATCAGGTTTACAATGTAAGCAGTCGGTTGAACCAATTTTTTCATGCTAAACTTAAAACAGTAAATTTTGTAACATTTTTAAAGCATAACAAACACACACATTAAAGATTACTCAAAAGCAAGGAAAAGAGAGAAAAAGAAAGAGAGAGAAAAAAAAATAAAAGAGAAAAAAGATGCTCAGACAGGTCCTAGAGCGGCAAAACGTATGTCCTCTCTCCATCAGTTATATCAAGTCCCCAGAAGCTACAAAGAGTTCCCATCCCTCCCATATACCTTGAAACAAACTTAGTGAGTTAGCAGCCCTGTGGTACATTCCCTCATACTGATAAACATTCTCCAGTGATAACATGACTTCTCTCATAGAGGGACTAACTTGAGAAAGCCAGTGACGAGCTATAGTAGATTTAGCTACGCTGAGTATAATCGATATGATGCCCCTATGTCGTTGTTGTATAGTAATCGGAAGCATATGCAGTAAGTATTGTTTAGGGCACGGGGGCAAAGACAAGCCTGTACAGTGCAAGATCAGTCTACCAACTTTTCCCCAGAAGGTAGTAAGGAGCGGACAGTGCCAAAATATATGAAGAATAGATCCGACACTGGTGCCACAGCGCCAACACATACCGGAATGTCCGGGTATATAAGCCAAACGATTCGGGGTCAGATACCATCTATATAAAAGTTTGAGGTGCGATTCCCGTAGGTTAGTGCTCCTAGTGTATTTATATACCGTTTCAGTGGCATAGAACCAGTCCTCCCTAGAAGAATCGAACAACAAATCTTTGTCCCACCTGACCATATAAGGCAGTTTCTTATTAGGGTTCACATTCAACAAACTGTCATAACATAAAGACAAGGGTTTTTTCATAACTTTTCTACCCAAGCACAGTCTGTGAAAGGCCGTAATATCCGTTGCTGCAAATGAGGAGATACCTCGTTGAGTCAATGCATGTTTTACCCTAAGGTACGTGAAACAGTCGCTAGCGGGAAGGGCAAACTCACGCATTAGGTCCGGGAAGGGTTTGATTGAGGAGGCCGTAAAAAGCTGATTAATATGTGTGAGACCTAATTGGAACCAGCGGTCAAGGTTCAGGTCCTGGATAGTGCGACAGAGAAAGCGCAACGGAGCTAAACTGAGCAGTGGGAAGGGTCGTAATAGTTGTCTACCCCATAGGCGCCAAGACCTAAGGGAAAGGGAAGTTGATGGTAAGATACCTTCTAATGTGCGGTGTGGGAGCGTCGCAAACCACATCAGATCGTGAACACGAAAAGGGGCGATATAAGCATTCTCCATCCGTAGCCATAGGGGGGATTCACGCTGGGACATAGAGGACAGCAACTGAGCCAATAAAGCCGCCCTATAATATGCTGTAATATTTATAAAGCCTAGGCCCCCCCTGCGTCTAGTCGCGGTAATTGTGGAGGCTGAAATGCGCGGAGGCCTCCCCTTCCATATGTGTGCTTGTAGCATTTTTTGCATGCGAAGCAACATATGGCCCGGGATGAAAACTGGAATATTCCTAAAAAAATAAAGAATCTGGGGTAGAATACACATTTTCAAAGCCGCCATGCGTCCCATCCAAGAGACCTCCAGGCCGTGCCAGGAGGTCAGTTGGGAGGAAATCGATGTCATTAGGGGGTTATAATTGAGCTTAAGTATAGAGCCCCTGGATTTGGTGAGAGAGATGCCTAAATATTTCAAAGAGGTCGTTCTCCAATCAAATGGGTACAGGCCACGTAAGGTGGACAGCGAAAAATCATCAACATGTAGGGGTAATGCCTGCGTCTTGTTCACATTGTTTTTATAGTAGGAGACTAGGCCATAGGAGGTAAGCTGGCACATTAGAGAAGGCAGAGAGGTTTCAGGGGAGGTAAGAAAAATCAAAATATCATCAGCAAACATAGCTAACTTATGGACTCCGTCTGGGGTGGAGATGCCAGAGATGGAAGGGTCTCGCCTAATCCGCGAGGCCAAAGGCTCCAATGCCAAAACAAAGATTAGAGGGGAAAGAGGGCAGCCCTGCCTGGTTCCATTGGTAATGGAGAATGACGAGGAAAGAAACCCTGATGCTAGGACTTTTGCTGTCGGGAAGGAATATAGGCTCATGATGCTATTAATAAATAGTGCAGGGAAGCCAAAGGATTCCAGTGCCTTACGCATATAGTCCCAATGCAGGCGGTCAAATGCCTTCTCGGCATCCAGTGCCAGTAGGAGCCCAGTTGTATTGGTTCTATATGCAACGTCAATTATATTATAAAATCGTCGGGTATTGTCACATGTTTGTCTACCAGGTACAAATCCGGTCTGTTCCGCTGAGATCAGGAGGGGAAGCAGAGGAGCCATTCTAGACGCCAGCAGCTTGGCGTACAGTTTAGCATCCACATTTAATAAGGAGATAGGGCGGAAATTCGCACAGCTCGTCGGGGGTTTGCCAGGTTTAGGTAACGTTATGATAGTAGCTTGAAGCATTTCTGGGGGCATTACACCTGTGGTTTTGATGTGATTAAACAATCTCGTGAGGGTCGGTATTAGAATATCTGTGAAAGTTTGATAATATAAGTTAGAGAAACCATCTGGCCCAGGGGCTTTATTCTTTGGAAGAGCCTTAACGGCCTTATGCACCTCCTCCTCCGTGAACGGGACCAACAGCTCTGTCGCTTGTGAGCGGGACAGTGAGGGGAGGTCTGCATCCTGGAGGAAATGAGTTATCTCATCTGGGTCTGGATCATGGGCCGTAGGATCCGATTTTAAATTATATAAAGAGGCATAGAAATCAGCAAATTCCTCCGAAATTTTTAGCGGGTTGTGAATCCTATCCCCTCCCTTATCTAATAAATAAGAAATTTTGGTATGAAGTCGTTTAGATTTTAATTTAGATGCTAACAACCGGCCAGCTTTGTTGCCTTGGGTATATTGAGTGAGATTTAAGCGTCGTATGGCCCATTCAGAGGAATGCAACGTCAGGTGAATTAAATCCCGTCGAAGGGTCGTTAATTGAGACAAGAGGTCAGGTGTGGGATTTGTTTTATGTTGGGATTCCAAGACAGATATTTGCCGCCGTAATGAGATCATCTGGGCACCAAATGCCCTTTTCCATGCAGCCCCTCTCTGAATCAAATGGCCCCTCACTACTGCTTTATGCGCCAACCAAGCCGACGAAATGGCTACCTCGTCCGTCACATTTAAAGCAAAATATTCCCGTAACACCGCTGACGTATCAGAGACATCAGCGCCACTTACGATAAGTGAGTCATTCAGTCGCCAGGACCCCATCCCCCTAGCCGGGTAGTCAGCCTCAAAATCCATCGATATAGGAGCATGGTCAGACCATGTTATAGAACCGATACGGGTGGCTAGGAGGCGAGGGACCGTGGAGCCATGTATCAAACATAAGTCAATGCGACTATAAGATGAATGAACTGGTGAGAAAAAGGTAAAATCCCTGGTCGAGGGGTTGAGAATTCGCCATGCATCATATAAGTCAGAGGAGCGTAAGAAGTAATTAAGTTGGCGGCTAGAGGGAGTCTGTTTATGAGGCTGCGCTCGGATCTGGCCCGGTCGTGTATCCATAGCCGTTTCAGGCACACAGTTGAAATCTCCACACATGAAAAGGGATCCCTCCGTCATCGTCTTAATCTTACTATAAGCTTTTTTAAGAAAACGTACCGGGTTGACATTAGGCAAATATAAATTAGCAACGGTTATAGGGAGTTCATTCATAGTGCCCACTAAAATCAAGAGGCGGCCCAATGGATCTGCATATTGGTTCAAGCATTTAAAGACCCAGTCCCTATGAAAAAGAACCGAGACCCCCTAGACTTCGTCTGGGCAGTAGAATGAAAAGAAACAGGGTACATAGCGGATTGTAAGTGTGGGGTGTGCAAAGCACTAAAATGCGTCTCCTGCATGCAGACTATCGCCGGTTTATGTTTATGTAAGTCACGAAACAGAGCATGTCTTTTAAACGGAACATTCAACCCCCTAACATTCATTGAGAAAATTCAGAATTGAGGTTTACTCATGATTAATTAACCACAACGATATAATATGCATGGTAGAAGTAGAATGACAGAGAGGAGGCATGGGGAGTATGAAGGCCAGGACCTTGAGAGCATAGCAATAAACAAAATGAAGGAATAATAATATATAAAAAAAAAAAGACTAAAAAGGAACACAAAACAAACATTGCTGCATCATAAAAATACAGCAAAAGTGAGTCATTCCAAGTGGCAAGAAAGAAAGCAAAAAAAGGAAAAAATATCAGCTAAGGAGACTCAACCGGGGGACGAGGGGACGCTCGCTACACAGAGCTCCACACAGGAACCCAGCGCCGAATCAAGAAGCAAAGAGTCCCGAGGCAATCAGGAAGAGGAACCACTCCCGCCATGGGGGTAACAGTCCAGAAATCCGGACATCTTTAAGAGCGACACAGGGAAAAGACACCCATCATTTAGGCCGGACTCTGTGCCATTCTGGGGAGACTTTGATCGGTGACGAAGACGGCTCACGCGGAGGTGAGAAGTCAGCCAGAATATTCCAATCTTTCAAGAATTGTAATCCAGTGGCGACATCGGGAACAACATGCAGAGTGCCATCCTTCCATATTAAGAGCTTCGTAGGAAACCCCCATCTGTACGCCAACTTGTGATTACGGAGAAGCTTGGTGAGAGAAGAAAACTCACGTCGTTTGGACATGGTCGAAGCCGACAAGTCAGCGAAGAATGAAATATCAGCATAAGGGGCAGATAAAGGCATGGACTTCCGTGACGCCGACATTAGAGCCTCCTTGACGTGAAAAAAATGCACCCGGATAATAACATCACGGGCCACCTATGTAGGCAGGTTTTTCGCTCGTGGGAGACGATGCGCTCGATCCAGTAATAGGTCTTGTGGTGTAGCCTCAGGCAGCAAGGTTTGGAACAATTCCAGAAGGTATGGATGTAAGTCCGCTAGGGTGACTGCTTCTGCGATGCCCCTGATTCTAATATTATTACGCCTTGAGCGATCTTCTATGTCCGCCATTTTTAATGCCAGGGAGTCATGGGCCGCTTGCAAAGCTTGATGTCGGTCTACCAGATCATTGTGGACTAAACATAGGTCATCCGCCTTGGTCTCCAGCGCGTCGGTTCGCTCACCCAAATCCAGAACATCCCGGCTCAGCTCCTGCAGCGCTCCTTTGATGTCTGCTTGTATGGTTGAGCGCAGTTCTTGCAACATGGCGTGTAACCTGCTCTCTGAGGGTGGTAACGATTCAGAAAGTCCTAGTGGCGCTAAGGGCGACGTATCTGGGTCATGAACCAGCGCATGCTGCAGGGATCCGCCATCTTGGGCCTCTTTACTGCAGTATTTCCGAGCCGATTTCGGGGGATCCAGTGCGCGCTGTGCCTTGGGAGGTGCCATCTGGGATGCAGAGTAAATTCCCCCACCTGTAGCTTCAATTTTGTCTCGGGTACCCCTTACAAGCCGTAGGATTAAAAAAGATTCAGCGCTGGCCGCACAGGCTACATAGCCATGTGATCACGTGCTGGTGCGCACTGGATGGATGAGTGTCCGCCGGCAGGGAACCCGACTACGACTGTCCCAGCCACCAACCAACACCCCTCCGTGTATCTACTGTAGGTGGGGATGGGGAGAAGTCGTTGTTTCCCGCCGTCATAAAATACGTGTAGGCCGCAATTGAAGGCCGCAGCCGGCCGCTGCCCTGGTGTTGGTCGCGCGCGCCTCCCGATGTCGAGGGGGAGCGCCGCGCGGTGCAGAGGGCTAAGCGGGAGAGTTCCACTCCGTACCTCACTCTGGGCGGCCGGTGGTAACAGGCGCGCGCAGCCCAATCGTAAACATCGGCTGCCGTATCTCCGGATTGGGGGCCCGGCAGTCTGTGGCGATGGTGTTAGCCAGCCCAGGCTCCACTCGTGGTGCAGGCCTGCGTGACTCCGGCTTCTCTCCCCCAGCAACCGAGGGTCCCAACGTACGCCCGACGCCTCCTCTCAGATCGCAGGTGATAGAGACGGCAAGTGACTCTACTGATGTAGGGAAAAGGAACGCAGGTAACCCGATAGAGAGTGTAGATTACGGGAGCTACTCCTGAGCACGTCCGTCCTGCTCGGCGTCCAGCCACGCCCAACAAAATAGTTTTTAAATAAAGGTCTTTATTCCTCACATGTATCTGACGCTGCCTCTCTAGGCTGTTATGAATAAAGACCTTTATTTAAACACTATTTTGTTGAAATTATCAGGACATGTAGATCATCCTGAGGGACAAGTAGATTGGACTACTACTTAGTCCGTTGGACGAGTAGATTTTTTTTTAAATTTCCACACCCCTGTACACACCTCACATTACTGTATCACAGAGCTCCACAGCAAGAAAATTCTAATGTACGGTGTGTATGAGTGTTTGAATTTTATTGCTGTGGCGCACTGTGATAAGCTCATAAACGCTGCCAATGTGTGGCCAATGCTTCTCAATGAAGAGAGTCTCGTGCTAGGGTTCTACTTTATTTCGGACCCAAGGATAAGATATTTTGCTGCCAGGAACTACAACCTAGAAATCAAAATTTTGCTTTCGCAGTCATACAAATGCAGCAGTACAATGAGCAGTTCAAAAGTAGTACATAGTAGAAAACATCAAGGCATAAGCAAACGGAAAAAGCTACTTGGGGGGGAAAACACTTCTCCAAGTTATCTTTAAAGAAGGCTCTAGCATCTAGCTGGTTAAAGTGAGTTTTGGAAAGTGATGTCACTGCCCAGTAAATGTGCTTTGATGAGATTTTTGGCATTGTTGTTAAAACCAGAGGTCTTTCATCTTAATTAGGTAAGAGCTGCTGCATTCTTACCATGGTTGGTTGTGGTGATGGGTTAGATGACAAGCCAGCAACCTGAAGTCTGTTGGTTGCATATAGACACTTTCCACAGCAATGCAAGCCAGGCAGCAGCTGCAAGAAACAACCCGAATTTAGGTCTACAGTTCATTGCTTCAAAGTGTGCTTGAACATATCACAGTAACTTGACACATATGGCACTTGGGCTGAATTAGGTCAACCCATATTTTAAATAACTTATGGGCTCTAGTTCTTGTGGGAACGGCATTCCCGCACTTCTCCCACAGTGGGAACATCGCAGGAAAGTTGTTCCCACGTTAAACCATATTATTAGGCTGAGAAACTCCCTCGGTGTGATCTCCATCCACTTGCGATCGCAACCGCTCCGGAGCACCCCCAGCCGACACTTAAGACCTTGCTGTATGTTTCATGTTCTGCTGCTCAGACAGTGAGTCCGGCACACAATGCACTTTGATGACGTATCAGAGTGCCGACGTTAGACTCACTGTCAGGTGGCCAGCAGGAGAGGAGACAGGGCCCCTCCCACCCACACCAACAGCAGGAGAGGAGACAGGGCCCCTCCCACCCACACCAACAGCAGGAGAGGAGACAGGGCCCCTCCCACCCACACCAACAGCAGGAGAGGAGACAGGGCCCCTCCCACCCACACCAACAGTGGGAGAGGAGACAGGGCTCCTCCCACCTCACCACCAGAAGGAGAGACGACAGGGCACCTCCCACATAAATTCGTGAGAACACACAGGGTAACAAATTTTGCTTATATTATTTGCAGTAGGCTTCCCCCAGCGTCTCCTCCTATTGGCACTGATATAGAAATGAGTATATAAAAAGAGATTGGGGAATAACTCTACAAAGACAAAGATAAACGTGATGGTGCAGTACATCAATACTAGTACAGTATTTAGGAGGCCCCCCTGAGGATTGCACTCACAAGATGCCAGAATAAAAAAGGCACATCAGTTTAAAGTTGCAGCGTTACCACTCAGTGGATACCGTCAGCCAAACTGGATGCCCCGCCATCACAGGGAAAAGACCCAGCCAAACTCGTTCCAAAGCAGTAAATGTTTTTTAATTAGCAACAAAATAAAACAAATTCCAACGCGTTTCGTCTATATAACAGAATAGACTTCATCAGGGAAAAAGATAGTATGATAACACATCTCCATTACTACATTTAAATAGTGTCCCACGCCATAAAGATCTCTGAAATCAGGTGTTTTTGGATCCACCCCTCCACTTCCGGGACGCGATCCGCTCAGCTGGCAACAGTGTAACTCCACATCCGGGACACAGGCCTCTGCAACCGGACGTGACGAAGCTCCACATCCAGATGGCTGCTTCTCCAGCAGGATATGGCATAACGAGACATTGCAAATTCTTCTAACGTAGATAGGAGCGGAGGTGTTTTAAGAGTCCTCCTAACGGCAACTCCTGCACGAACTTGTGAGAGATGTAGTCCATCTAAAATGAATAGAAAAACCCATATTTGCTCTATTACTCAGGAGTAACATGAAAATGCATACTCCCGACAGGGGTGAAAAGAAAAAAGACCATAAAAACCAATGTAATAAATTAATTATAACCAGCAATCAGACAAAAAGAAGAAAAGAGACTGTATGGATTCACTAGAAACACCCTTTTATGTCCAAATCAATATTTAAACCTCGTTTCTTCCAAGTACCCATTTTGTAAATCCATTCAGTCTCCCTTCTGGCTAGTGACTTCAGAAAATCACCTCCTCTCCAATTATGAACCACAAGATCAATACCTATACATTTAAAATTATTAATATTAAATTGGGGATAAGCATTACAATGTAAGGGAACACTATGCTCATTGTTAAGTCTAATGTTTCCCATATGTTCCATTATTCTTACCCTTCATTCTCTGGTCGTTCCCTAAATATTGGGCTCCGCAGGGACATTTAGCAAATAAATCACACCCCTGCTGGAGCAATTTATAAAGGACTTAATCTCAAATTCTTTGTCAGTACGGTTACTTTTAAAGGTAGTAGTTTTTCTTAATTGAAACGTGCACACTTTATAATCTCCACATCTAAAAAATCCCTTCGGTTTAACAAAATTGAAAATACCCTTCTCGTCACCTTTAATGTTGGGTAATAAACTAGGAGCCAACAGGTTCTTTAAATTCTGTGCTTTTTTATAAATCACGACCGGGGCCTTCGGGATGGTATCTTTAAGGACCGGGTCTGCTTGTAAGATATAACAGTGGTTTTTAAGCAATTTTCTCACTTGATGCGCATGCGGATTGAACAGGGTAACGAAAGCATACCTAAACTTCTCCTCGTTATCTTGTGTCTCTCTGTTTTTCTTAGTTAAATAAACAGTTCTCTCATTGCTACATATCTCCCTATAGTCCTTTTTAATTTTATCCACTTTATAACCTTTGTGGTGGTATTTATCCATTAACTTAATGGCTTGTTCTTCAAAATCTTTATGCTCGGAACAGTTTCTTTTTAATCTAATTAGCTGGCTCTTAGGAACATTGTCCAGCCATTTGGCTGCGTGAGTACTTCTCCTATCAATAACTGTATTTACACTTGTCTCCTTAAAGTTTTGGTCATTAAGTTACCATCTATTACAAAAATCGTAAGCTCTAAAAAATCAATAGATTGTTTGTGAACTTTAGAAGTAAAACTCAAATTAAAATCATTCCTATTAAAGGATTCAATAAAGTAATTTAAAGATTCTATGCCTCCACGCCAAACAATTAAAATATCATCGATAAACCTCCGCCATAGGACGAGGTCGCCCCCAGTGATAAATTTTAAATTTTATTATAATTACCATATATTTAGGAATGCCATAAACCTTTTTCAAGTTTCTTCTTATATATCAAAATTGAAGTAAGATGCTGCGCCACGCTGCGCTACGCCATGACGAGAGACACCAAAATCAGCCACAAGCAATGCAGCTTCAGGTCATGTCTAAAATATCTTTTGATAGACAGACTGTTTTATTAGATTTCAAAGAACTTATAGGCAATCAGCATACAGATACATTTCCACGTCACAGTTTAACCAACACGGTTTAACAAACACTTATTACCTTATATGGTTTACAAAAAAATCTTTTTCCTATCTTCCCGCTTCTGCGCACATTTTCCTGCACTGAACATAACAGGAAGTCGGTCACATCCCCTTATCCTACAGAAGGAACAACTGTCTATGCAGAATTGAAAGAAGCAAAATGGAAGGGGGGATTTCACAGCCCATTTTATCAAAACAGGCTTTTCAAGATAAACTATTTATATTTTATACAGGAAATTAAAATCTAACAATTCTTTCCTTTGATCGCATATCACTTGTGATCATCTAAAAAATAAACCAAACCTAGGCAATTAAACTAATTATACATGTGCTACAGTGTCCTCGCCTAATACCTTTACGATATACGAAAGGGGATCCCCAAGGAGGCCCTTTATGAGCATAAAATACACTTATCTATCTAGATTCACTCTTCCAGTGAACCACACC
The DNA here is from genome assembly GCA_009667805.1 of Leptobrachium leishanense. Classification (NCBI taxonomy): domain Eukaryota; kingdom Metazoa; phylum Chordata; class Amphibia; order Anura; family Megophryidae; genus Leptobrachium; species Leptobrachium leishanense. Next base: position 213,763,778 of record CM019067.1, on the reverse strand, counting down.
TGGAAGCTAGGCCAAAATACCTAATCTAGACATTAAATAACTATTTATTCCCATTTCCCAAAATATAATTCACCGAACAAGAAAAATATAATAACTTTAATGTAAAAGTTAATTTATCTAATAATCAACATGAGTCAGATCTATATCTCTGTGTTTTCCTATGTTCAGCTTCACTCCACAAAACGCATACACAGCTGCATTCAGACACACTAAAGAAATACATTCTCATTTTCACAAATCCAATCCTTTCTCACACTTATCTAGGGGATTAAATAAAAAAATAATATTCCATAATCTAATACCGAAGTCCAAAGTGCGAGATCAAGGTTTGGTCTTTTTCAACATCCCAGCTTGAGACGCATCATCACTGAATGTCATCAGAGCTCCCACCATAGGGACTCCTGAACAAGAGGTCTCTTTGCGCTGGTTGCTTATTACCTGTGACCTTTGACCTTGACACAAAATGTCCATGATTCGTTCCATATGTAGTCATTGTGACTGTCAGATGTCTTGATGATCTGATACAGTTTTAGCAACAATAAAGAAAAGAAAAAAAGAAAATATGGAGGCTGCATTCGCGGCCCTCGAGGCCTGCCTGGAGCAGCTGCCAGGGGGAGAAGATAGCCCGATTTCTCGGGCCTCGTGGGGGCATCTGATGGCTGCGTGGAGGACTGGCCAGTAGGAAGCGGACCTAGCAGAGGACAACGTGTGGAAGGCTATGTCTGTCGCCGACGAGGGAGAAGCTGCCCACCACTCGCAGAGTGATGGAGACGGGCTGGTGTGTGCTGAGTTGGAGGATGAGGTGGTTACCCTGGTGCTGCCTGCCGCTGGCCCCAGGGAATGGGTGGCAGGGATAGAGCTGTCGGGCACAGCACTTTGTTCCGCTGTCGAGACTAGGAGCGTACCCCAGCCCTGCTGTGTGGTCCCGACCATGAATGAATCGACTCGAGCCCTGCCCAAATATCGGATCCTGCAAGGGAGTTCGGTGCGTGGGTTTTTTTTCCCGGCGTGCCCTGTGGATGGACACTGGCTGAACTGCACAACCCCACTGCGCATATGGCTCAGGGCCTATCTCCTTCTCCACTCTGCTACTCCATACTGCCGCAGTTTTTGTTTTTATGCCCCCTGTCTATACATGATGGACTACAGTGGTCCTGATGACTTTTTCTTTCCTTTTTTCTACTGCAGTACCCCTTGTTGCTGTATATTGCTTTTGCCCTCACCGCTGTCATCCCCATTCACACACCAAGACTTTTTCTTCTTTCGATGAGGTCTCTGTTTTTATTCTGGCAGACATTTTGATCGATGTTCCCCGGCTGGGGATACTTTTTTGCTGTCCTTCTCTCTGCCTGCTGTGCTATCACTGCTGTAATATGTGATATCTTGCATTTGTTACTTTCCTTTACGTATGAGAATATATAGCTGACTTTTGTGGGCCCTGCGCGGCCTTTACTTACAATTTGTTGTTTACGCTGTCTGTGTACAAACTCAAAAATAAAGAATTAAAAAAAAAATACTTTAAAAAAAAAATGCAACATATTTTTGGACACAAAGAAAAAGGAGTGGTCATGAGAGAGACAATATGGAGGGGGCTAGGAGAAGAAAGTGAAAACTTTTTTTTACTTTTACAACGGTCACCAATTTCTTAAAATGTTCTTCAATTCAAATAAAAAAAACACATAACAAAAATATCATAAACTGGGAAAGAACGTATAGAGGGCATGTTAAAAATTGAGACTAAAGATAATTATCAATTATTTATGTGCACAGATTCCCAAATAGCAATATGAGCAAATTAATCAAATGTTTTCCTGAAAAGAAAACAAACAATACTCAAGATATTAAATTACAATCTTTTATCTCCTTTTGTCACAAAAACAACCTTCTATCCCCACTCATCACTTGCATACATACTTTAACATTCCTTTGTACAGCGCTACAAAACCTGTAGGCTCTTTCCACATAAACTTTAATCCTTCAATGTCACTCCATCCTCTTAAATTGCAAGCTCTTAAACAGGACCTCTTTGCTTACTGTATTATATACATATATATTCGATTATACAGGTTACAAAACCTGTAAATGACCTCAGTCAGCCATTTTGGCAATTATTCAACAGGGGACTCAAATATTACTATAATTATATATTTAGTAGAGATTATCAGTCGTTCAGCAACAAAGAAACTACACAGGCATGCTTGTCCCTTATACAAAACATATAACCTATATTAAGGTGTGGTCAATCCCTTTGTGCTTAACTCAAACAAGGACCAGAGGAGAAAAAAATAACCGACCACGCCTCTTTTGAGAAAATGTATAACTTATATTAAGGCAGATTGACGACGCCCATCACCTTGATACACTAGTGTTTTTTTTATATATATCATACATCAATTTATATCATCCCTTCATACTTTAAATCCAGCTCAAACAATTCCTTTGTTTATTCCATATACAGTTGTGTTCAAAATTATTCAACCCCCAATGCTGTAAAGGGTTTTAGGGAATTTAGTGTACATTTGTAATTGTATTCAGAATGAAATCCTACAAGGACTTTTTAAAGAACCATATGCAACTAAAATGACATCAATTGGTTTTGTAATACAGTAGTAAATGTTTATTTTGTGAATTCTTCATTGACACAATTATTCAACCCCTTAAAGACTACCACTCTGAAGAACAGAGGTTCATTCAAGTGTTTTCAATCAGGTATTGAAAACACATGTGGATGTCACGGAGCAGCAATAAAGCATAATAAGCACCAATTAGGCAGCTTTAAAATGACTGTGATACTCAGCTCCTTCTAGACATTTACTGGTGTGGTTACAAACATGGTGAAGTCAAGAGAATGGTCCAGGAAGACAAGAGAAGAGGTGATTACTCTTCACAGAAAGGGCAATGGCTATAAGAAGATTGCAAAGATGTTAAACATACCAAGAGAGACCATAGGAAGCATCATTCGCAAATTCAAGGCAAAGGGCACTGTTGAAACGCTACCTGGTCATGGCAGAAAGAAGATGCTGACTTCGACTGCTGTGCGCTACCTGAAGCATAGAGTGGAAAAAAGTCCCCGGGTGACTGCTGAGGAACTGAGAAAAGATTTGTCAGATGTGGGTACTGAAGTTTCAGCGCAGACAATACGGCGCACACTGCGTAATGAAGGCCTCCATGCCAGAACTCCCAGGCGCACCCCCTTGCTGTCTCCAAAGAATAAGAAGAGTCGACTGCAGTATGCCAAAAGTCATGTGGACAAACCACAGACGTTTTGGGAAAGTGTTCTGTGGACTGATGAAACAAAATTAGAACTGTTTGGGCCCATGGATCAACGCTATGTTTGGAGGAGGAAGAACAAGGCCTATGAAGAAAAGAACACCTTGCCTACTGTGAAGCATGGCGGGGGTTCAATCATGCTTTGGGGCTGTTTTGCTTCTGCAGGTACAGAGAAGCTTCAGCGTGTGCAAGGTACCATGAATTCTCTTCAGTACCAGGAGATATTGGATGACAATATGATGCAGTCCGTCACAAACCTGAGGCTTGGGAGACGTTGGACCTTTCAACAGGACAATGATCCCAAGCATACCTCCAAGTCCACTAGAGCATGGTTGCAGATTAAAGGCTGGAACATTTTGGAGTGGCCATCGCAGTCACCTGACTTAAATCCGATTGAGAACCTCTGGTGGGACTTAAAGAAAGCAGTTGCAGTGCACAAGCCTAAGAATGTGACTGAACTGGAGGCTTTTGCCCATGACGAATGGGCGAAGATACCCGTAGATCGCTGCAAGACACTTGTGTCAAGCTATGCTTCACATTTAAAAGCTGTTATAACTGTAAAAGGATGTTGTACTAAGTACTAAGATTGAATGTCACTTGGGGGTTGAATAAAACTGATGATGATGTGAGCACAGAAAAGACATTTGTGGTTGTTTCATTATAAATGTTATGTTATATTTGTCTGACCTACACGTGCCTCTTTGATTTAATTGTAAGCAAGATGACTGAATGATCAAAATCAATGTCAAATTGGCCAAAACACTCAATTTCAGTGGGGGTTGAATAATTTTGAACACAACTGTATGTACACAGCCAAACCGTGCCCAATTCCACAACAATTACATTTTTAAAATGCAGTAACAATTCAATTATCCAACTTGCATTGCTAAACCGCACTACACATTCCATTATCCAACTTGCATTGCTTAAAAAAAACAACTCACATTTAGTGTAGATCATGAAGAGAGATAAGGAACAATTGAAGACAGAGAAGAGGAAAAAAACTTATCACAAGCCTGAATTAAGGGAGGGCTATTTCTTTTACAGCTGCTGAGTAGGGCTGTGCAATATTGACAAAATAATGATATTGCGATTTCTTGAATGAATATTGCGATTGCGATTTTATTTGCGATTTAGCCAATTGTTTTTGCTTTTTCAAACATGCTACATACATTCTAAATGTATTCAGTATTCAGCACATGGATACTGCCCCAGCACATGGAAATACTGCCCCAGCACATGGAAATACTGCCCCAGCACATGGAAATACTGCCCCAGCACATGGATATACTGCCCCAGCACATGGATATACTGCCCCAGCACATGGATATACTGCCCCAGCACATGAAACGCTGCCCCAGCCATGGAAACGCTGCCCCAGCACATGGAAACGCTGCCCCAGCACATGGATATACTGCCCCGCAATGGATATACTGCCCCAGCACATGGATATACTGCCCCAGCACATGGAAATACTGCCCCAGCACATGGAAATACTGCCCCAGCACATGGAAATACTGCCCCAGCTCATGGATATACTGCCCCAGCTCATGGATATACTGCCCCAGCACGTGGATACTGCCCCAGCTCACCTCTGTGCGCACGTGTTCGGCTCCCTGTTAACTTCTGGCGGCATGGAGCTTGGGCGCTCGCCTGGGGGACCATGTGACGAGCCGCGAGAACGTGGCTCGTCACGTGGTTCCCCCTGCGAGCGCACAAAGCACCATGCTGCCGGAAGTTAACAGGGAGCCGAAAATTGCAGCCTTATGCGATTTATTAATTGCATGGTCGGAAATCGCGATTCGATTGCGATTGCAATTAATTGCACAGCCCTACTGCTGAGGGGGGAAAAGGGACACACGGATACTGGCAAAGCGACACATTCCAAAGGAAATCAGTCCCTATACACACAGAAACACAGACAGCTGTACAGTGTAATAAAATACAAAACATCAAAGATAAACACATACATTAATTAGTAAAGACAAACAGTGAAATAAACAGACGTAATCAATGGCAAGAAACAATAGAAAAAATAAAACAAAAACAAACGTGATATCTGAAAGAAAAAAGAGTTTGCAAATCCTTTAGAATCAGTTAGGTTATAAAATAAAACAGCGCGCAAACATACAGCAACGCGCGCAAAAAATGGCAAGAACGCAAAAAAATTGTAATAGCGTGTAAAAGAAAATTGCTCTTAATGAGAGCACAGGAAACCATTTTGCAATATAAGAAGAAATTAGACAAATCTAATCAATTAAAACAAAATGCTCACAATTACAAGCAGATATGGACGAGCCAGAAACTCCAGAACACAAAGGAGCTACAATACGGACACAAAGACAAACACATTTACTCAAACGCTAGAAACGTCTTTCAGTTTCCCGGGTGTGTGACATAACGAATACTCAGCACTAGAGCTTTTCAGGGTACATCAACATAACGAGTGAGTCACCGCTCATTAACAGCTCTCTATCAGGCGAGTTAAGATAAAGAAACAAGATAACAGCAAGTGTAAACAAAAAAAAACCAAACAGAGCGTCCTACAACAGCACAGTGGCTCTCACAGGCAGTCTCCCCATGGAAGCAAAGATTCTTTTATCTATATAGGCAATTGTTTAACATGAAATGAATCATATCAGACAATTGAATTATTAGATCCCATTTCTGGCACCAACTGATAAATTTTAAATTCTATTATAATTACCATATATTTAGGAATGCCATAAACCTTTTTCAGGTTTCTTCTTATATATCAAAATTGAAGTAAGATGCTGCGCTATGCTGCACTACGCCATGGCGAGAGACACCAAAATCAGCCACAAGCAATGCAGCTTCAGGTCATGTTAAAATATCTTTTGTTAGACAGACTGTTTTATTAGATTTCAAAGAACTTATAGCCAATCAGCATACAGATACATTTCCATGTCACAGTTTAACCAACACGGTTTAACAAACACTTATTACCTTATATGGTTTACAAAAAATCTTTTTCCTATCTTCCCGCTTCTGCGCACATTTTCCTGCACTGAACATAACAGGAAGTCGGTCACATCCCCGTATCCTACAGAAGGAACAACTGTCTATGCAGAATTGAAAGAAACAAAATGGAGGGGGGATTTCACAGCCCATTTTATCAAAACAGGCTTTTCAAGATAAACTATATATATTTTATACAGGAAATTAAAATCTAACACCCAGCCGCGCCAGATGCAACATGCTGCCCCTTCCATCTATGCATGTACAAATTGGCGTAGCTCTGGGCGAACCTCGTTCCCATGGCCCTACCACATTCTTGTAGGTAAAAAACAGTCTCAAAACTAAAATAGTGCTCCGCTGGCTCCCGCAGATTTAGGGGATTTTTACCCAGATTTTCCCCTTTTGTGAATACCCCACCAGGCTGGCCATCGAGTGGCAGACCCCGGAGCTTGTCTTGGCCCTCCCCCTCTGGAGTCTAGAGGAGTTTGAGGTTTGCGGCCTCTGAGCATGCCCTGTGGTCGGCCATCTTGAGGCCTATACCCCGGCGCAACATCGGCCTGAACCACGCTTGGCGCCCACTACCTGGATATGCTGCGGACATGGGAGATGGAGGGCCCCTGTCTCCCGATGGCTGCGGCTGTTCCTATCACAGAGGAGGGAGGGGGAGTGGACCAAGGGCAGCTGGTTCTCCCACCTCCTGTTAGAACACTGGGGGCTGTGCTGGAGTACCTTGAGGCCTTTCTAGAGCAGATGCCCGGGGATGCTGAGAACCCGCTTACGCAGGGAATGTGGCACCGAATGATGGACGGGCTGCGGGGTGACCCAAGGTCTGAGGCCTTAGCTGGAGGAGCGGCGGTGGATGATTCGCTGACAACCCACGTGGAGGTCCCTTCAGAGGTAGATGCTGGTGAGCCGCGAGATGCCTACGGATGCTGCAGTGTCGGTGGGAGTCTGTGCCATTGGCGGTCCCTCTGCTTGCGGAGGTGACTGCTGCTCCGTGCGGGGAGGGAGCGCTGACCCCTGCTGAAATGACAATGCTGATGGTGGAGCAGAGTCCGGATGTCCTCGAGAAGTGTGCTGCAGAGGAGCTGCGGAGCTGCGTGGGGCTCCCTATGGGGGATATACGAAGCCGGTCTCGGACCCCTGGAACCGCTCCGGCTATGGAGGGAGCGCTTTGGGGTCGATTTGTCCGACGAGCAGCTAGGGAGAGGGACAGACCCGGAGGTGTTCGTCTCCCGGCCTTACTGTTGGACACGGGTTGAAGTGGCCCTCTCCCCACCGCTGCTGATCTGGGTCTCGCTGTTTTTCCCTAATCCCCTACGTGCACATTTTGTTTTCTCATTCACACCCAGTTTTCCCCCACGTGCAGAGTTATCTGGTGTTGACGAGACCCCGTCATTTGGAGATGTCCCCCCCCTGATTTCTGTGACTTTTATGATGACTCTTTACGCTGATTTTTTGCTTTTCTCTGACTCCTGATGGGTTTAAACTGACTTTTATTTTTATAATTGTAACCCCTTTTCTCCCTTTTTTTTTCCTCGATGCTTTGCGGCTGTTTTGTGAGACTCCCACATGTTTTATCCCCTATACGCATTACTAATCCTGCTGTAACTTTGATGTCTCCATATATCTTACTGTTTGATGTACTGATGGCATATATTCATAATAAAAAAACTTGAAATTTAAAAAAAAAAAATTTGAACCACGTGGAGTGATCCCTCCTCTTTCAAACTTTCTGTGACCTCAAAAACACCCTTTGCATGGGGAATAGATGTATAAAGTGAAACTACGTCTACAGTCGCCAAACAGAAATTATCCTCCCATTTAAATTTTTGTAAATATTCAAGAATATGTCCAGTATCTCTTATGTACGAATTCGGTTTTATTACCAATGGTTGAAGATAACCATTGATATATTGGGACAAATTACAAGTGAGGGAATCAATCCCACTGATAAGGGCCCCTCCCACCCACACCACCAGGGACCTGAGTGACCGGACCTGACTCAGACCACTAGGGAACCATGCCCCCCCATCTCTGCATACCTCTGCCAAATGGACCACCTGTGATTTGACCCAACTCCCAGCACAAAAAGAAAGCAGGAGAGGGGACAATAATGCATCATAAACTGGGCAAAGCATATATGTAATATAATATAATAAATTGTTAAAATTAATTATTATTTCAGAATATTTGTAATTAAATTTTAATTTACTAATGTCTAAATTAAAATGTAACGGGAATCCACTCAGTTCTGTCGGGAGAAAGGTCGGCCGGTGCGGACAATGACAAGCCGGACACGAGTCAATAGCTGGAAAGGCGTACTTTATTTGACGTCAGGTCTCAGTCCGGATTGAATCGCAAAGACTGAGTGACGAAATCAAGATAAATTTAAATTCTTATACATCAATGCATAAAAAGGTAGATCCCAACGACCCACCCAGGGGCGACTTTGCCCTCCCCAGGGCAAATGTGCCATCCCCTCATCTTTACACAAAGACATTCCATAATTCAGCAGTTTCTCAAGCAATTAAAACAAATTAATAATCTTGAAGTTCAGCTTGTTCCTGTTACCGGGCCCTTCTCTGTAGGCTGCTCCTCTCCCTATCCTGATAAGGACGCAGATGGTATAAAAGGGGCATTGTCTTCATTTACGGCTTCCTGGCCTTGAAATGTTTCTAAATCATCTTTCTGACACCCACTATTTGTTCAGGCCAAGCTTTCTATTTTAATTGCTTATGCCATCAAGTCTCAGGAATGTCTAAAAAAAAACTAAGCAAACTTTTCTAAACCAACTAGTAATAGCTATTTACAAATGCTTATATCTCAGCTCATCTCAAGATGGCTGCCAGGGGGCAAGATGGCGGCTAATTTCTGGTCTGCTTCTGCTACATCCTCCCCTTGGCTAGGGTGTCAAGTTCTCCTCTCTTGGCACCCTCAGTCACTAATCTAGGTATACTAAATTAGCAAAGTCTCATATTCAGGGGGTGGCTCCTTCATTGGAAACAAATCAGGAGTGACCATCATTGGTATCTTCTTTGTCAGGGTCATGGCTTTCTTACAAATGGGCCATAGGCACAATCCCACCCGGTAGAGTAGAATTCCAATTATCAAGATCACAATAGCCATTGTGATCATTGATCCAGCTCGGGACATGAACCTGAGGATGGACCCGAACCAGTCTCCAAATGACCCGAATCCTCGAAAAGGATTCCAACCCTCGGCAGCTATCTGGCGGGCCTTGTGCTGCAACTGGAATACCTTCTCTTGATGATCCTGGATCACCTGGTAATAGTCTGGGACTTCTTCAGTGGTATTGCGAATAAAAGTACAACATTCATAATGCATTGTCATTTCACACAACCCATTTAGTGCAGCACTTATTTGTTCCAAAAGCTATCTCATGTATCATTTGCACTTTTCGATTTTCTCGTAGTTCAGAATTTAACAGTTGGATATCACTGCTGGTCAGATTTAGAATCTCATCCATTAACACAGAATAGATATTCATTCTCCTCATCAATTCTATTCCCCAGCCAGTCCATGCCGGAAACCATGCCCATGCCTGTATCCATTTATAACATGTATCCACACAGCATATATGGAACTCCCCAGTCATCAGAAATGGAGCCATATAATCTTCCCCATTGAAAACCTCGACCATTAACTTAAACAATTGGAATGTAAGGTACAGAACATTTTGTGAGTTTGTAATGGTATTGAAAATAATGTGTCCCCGTGGTTGAGTTCGGTCAGCTGGGGTTACAATAATCCTCCCTATCTTTGACTTTGGTGTAGCCGAATAATTGGCTGTTAAATTGAAGCGGCTGAACTGGCATGGGTTATTCTTAATTTCTACTATTTCTTTTTCCCTCCCTATCTCAAAACAAAAGTCAGGAGGAGACACGGGACCAGTTATTGGGTAATCAGGAAAATTCCCAGCTTGTTCCAACTGGGTGTCATTCAATGGTTCGGGTGTAATATTCACAAAAGAGTTAAGAAAAACGTGATAGTCCAATGGGGCTGCAGCACACCCAGCACGAGGTCTGTCCAGACTTTTTAGCATAGGCATATTTAAACTTCAGTTAGAAATGGTCGTTTGAAGGTACCACAGGGCCCAGATCGCGCTTGATTCTTCCTCTCGTTTGGTTGACGGGATGAGAGACTCTCTGTGTTGTATTGGATTGATTGGATAAAAAGTCACGTAAGTCACTATAAACAAAATCAAAAGTAAAATCGCACCAAAGGTAAAAGTGGCCTGAAACCCCCGTTTAATGGCCTTGTCAAACAATTGCCACCTCCCCCTCACAGTAAGGGGCATATCTTCACAGGTTTCCCTTTAAGCTTCCCGCTCTTACATCGTTGGCGGGTGGTCAGGCATTATTATGGCCGTCAAAACACCCACTTGCTGATCTTACGCAGATATAGCCCTCGTTATCTTTAGTTTTAGTGGATTGGACTCATCAGACACAGTTTTCCACTGGAACTCAGAAGCAGCTGCTGATGATTTCACTCTCGATTGATGTATCCACGGGACCACCTCGGCCACCTTCACTGCTGTGGGAGTGGATAACAGAACATGGTAAGGACCCCTCCATTTTGGGCCTAGTGGGTCAATCTTCCACTCCTTCACCCATACTGAATCACCTGGACAATACTTATGCAATGGTGGATACAAAAAGTGAGGTAAATTATCACAACCCAAGTATTCAATTTCTGCATTGCCTGACCCAACAATAACACTTGTTCATTCAGTTTGATTTCACCTATTGCCCAAAGGTCCCCCCTTAGCCCGTTAATCAGAGGGGTTGGCCGCCTGAACAGGAGTTTCAATTGGGGGGTTGGCCTGCATCTAATATGCAACAAAACTATCGGCAGCACCTCTAGCCATCCCAGTGATGTCTCTTGGCATATTTTAGCCATCAAAGTCTTAAGAGTTCTGTTCATACACTCAACTTTTCCAGAACTCTGAGGTCTGTAGGCTGTATGCAGCTTTCAGGTGATGCCCAACAGGCGGGCAAGTTGTTGTAGACAAACCTGAACAAAGGCAGGTCCATTATCTGACCCAATTTCATAGCGCAGAATAATTTCTATCATGAGGCATTTCACTACTTCAGCTGTCTTTTCAGTTCTAATTGAAAAGGCCTCAACCCATCCAGTGAGTGTGCACACCATCACTAGTAGATACTTGTATCCTTTGCAGGGTGTAAGAACTGTAAAGTCTATCTGTAAAGATGCCATTGGGGACAACCCAATTGGTTGCATTCCTGGAGGTTGTGTTGGGCCTGATCTTGGATTATTCTTAGCACAGGTCACACATTGTTGGGCTATTGTCTTACAAATGACAGAGAGTCCAGGAACATAAAAATGCTGTTCTGAGGCTCCATCATTTCTTTTCCTCCATGGGTGCTGGCATGAAAGTCTATGACAATATCAGGTGCCAACGTAGCGGGGAGGACAATTTGGTTACTCGTTAACTGGAACCATCCATCTTCTCCATATTTGCCTGGTTCTTCAGAAAGCCATTTCTTCTCCTTCTCTGAATACACAGGTGTCCATTCACTCAACGGGGCTGGTAGTAGTGGAGCTATTATGGAGTACGGGGTCTTGTACTTCTCAAGTTCTTCTTGGTTTCCTCAAGTGAATTATTCTCTCCGGTGATAGTGTACCCATGCGAAGAAGAGCAGATCTTGCTGTTCTTGCTTGTTCTTTACAGCAAATAGAAAATAGTTCAATGCACTGCTCTTCATACTTAACAGGCGTTTTTCAATGAGTATTTCTTTCAGAAAGAACTTCACCAGAGGGACTTGTTACTTTTCAAATCCCAATTCTCCCAAGCATTGCAGAATACGGGTGATTCTCAGATTAGTATGGGTATTGGATGTCAGATTCTCGAATCTTGCGGAGAAATTTTCTGATCGTTCAACTTCAATTCCTTCTTCATCCTCCCCCACTAATTTTACACCGAAGAATTTCAGCATCATCTTGTAGGCCCGAAGGAGCCGTTGCTGAATTTCTGAGGTGTTCTTCATTGCTTGTTTTTCAAAATTTGTCAATGGGTGTGAGTAAGGATTCCGTCCTTGCTCCATAGTAGGAAAAGGCCACGGTGTATAATTATGGGTTTTTTCGAGTAGTTCGTAGTTTTCATCCCACCTGTTGAGTATTACTTCAATAAATTCTCCATTTGGATCGAATCTACCCCTGTTCATATAGAATTTGTGATTAGGAGAATCTTCTGGTTTCAAGTCTGCTGTTTTGTTGCTTGGAAGACATATCATTATCATACTGGTAGTTTAATCTTCAGCCATAATTAACTTTGCTGCCGCTTTAGCAGCTTGATCAGCCATTCTATTGCCATTTGGAATTTCATCATTTCCTTTCAGGTGTCCTCGGCAATGCATAATACTAACAGCACTGGGTTTCCATACAGCATCTAGAAGCCTTAGAATTTCTGCAGAATATTTTACTTGTCTTCCTGAGGAAGATAATAGTCCTCTTTCTTTGTACAGAGCACCATGCGCATGAACAGTCATAAAGGCATATTTGGAATCAGTGTAGATATTTACTCTTGTTTTCAGCCAGTTCGAAGGCCCTTGTTAAAGCAATGATCTCTGCTAGTTGTGCTGACGTGCTGTTAGATAAAGGCCTGGTTTCCAGAGTTTCCTGCATAGTGACAACTGCGTAGCCGGACAATCTCTTGCCATCTTCCATATAACTGCTTCCATCAATGAAAAATTGTAGATCGTATTTGTCTAGGGGTACATCTCTTAGATCAGGCCTGCTCAGTGGTGTATTTAGGTTTTGTGCTGCCCTAGGCCTGATTAAACTCGTGCACCCCCTACTTTAAATTTGACACACCCCTTCCTGTTAAGGTCACATCTCTTCCTGGTTAAACCCCACCCTTCCTCTTTAGGCCCCACCTTTTCCTCTTTGAGCTCCTCCTCTCCCTCTCTGTGTATTAAAAGCGGATACAAAGTTCCTACTTATATATTTTGTATACCATTTTAAATGTTGTATCTATCGAGCTAATCAAATAAAATTATGAAATGTTTAAATTCAACCATTTTTACAAAGATCAGACATGTATGTCATGTATACTGGATCACAGCCGCTCTAATTGGTTGAACAATAAAACCCACAGAAATGTGCACCGTGTATGAGCGTATCACAGAGCTGCACAGCAATAAAACCTACAGAAATGTGCACGTGTATGATCGTATCACAGAGCTGCACAGCAATAAAACAAATTTCACTCCAAACGCCCCCCTCTTTTCTTTTCACCCCAAACCCCCCACTCCTTTAATTTCATTAAACCCCTCACCTCTTTTCACCCCAAACCCCCCACTCTTCATTTCATTAAAGCCCCCACTCTTCATCTCATTAACCCCTTACACTCTTCATTTCATTGACCCCCACACACACTTCATTTCATTGAAGCCCCATCTTCATTTCATTAAAGCCCTCCCTCCCACACTCTTCGTTTCATTAAAGTTCCCCTCTTCATTTCATTAAACCCCCCCTTTTAATTCACCGGGAGCAGGGTCCTGCGTACCACCTCTCTCCTCCGCGCAGGGGCGGATCCAGACACAGGCTGCGGGGGGGGGGGGCTTTCTACCAGTTTTGGCCTAGAGCTGGTGCTGGGTTCGCAGTGACAGGCGGATATATTTGCCCCCAGCTCACATGGATATATATTGCTCACATGGATATATTTGCCACAACTTACATGGATATATATTGCCCACAGGAGGTTAGGGGGGTCCTAGTGGCGCAGTACATATTTTAAACAATATTTCTCATACACAGATAATGTTCCTAGACATATGTCTGGATACCCATGATGTACAGTAACTGTGATCTAGGTCTGCAATTATACGGTTAAACCTTGGCATAAAAAATGCTCTTCAATGGACCAGCAAATATCAAATATGTGCAAAATCACAAATTCATCCAAATGACAGTGATAATGAACTCCTATTACATGCAGGAATTGCTATTTCCTATAGTATAATGGTATATAATAAAACCACATGTGCAAATGCATACATAAATTGCATGTGCACATATATACTTTCTTCTCATAAAGTGCAAACACGAAAAGTGTCAAATGTGATGTGCACAAAAACAGAGAATGTCCTTATTTAAATAAAATGCTCAATTGAAATATTCCTAAAACCACAAAAAGTGCACATGCAAAATGTGCAAAATATGAATAAAACCAAATAAGTGTCCACAAGTCACTGTACAGCATAAAAGTGGCGCTGCTGAATATGATGTCCTGCGCGCATAGCTCTTTACTTCAATTGATGGATCTCCGTATATATACAAGGGGAGAGAGAGAAAGAAAAACAGCAATAGTGCAGACTGTTTCAAACATCTTCTAGTGAGTATATAATAAACAACCCACTCACGGATTAATGAGCCCAATCAATCCCGGCTCTAGGTTGAAGCGCTTTTAACTAAATAAAGAGTGGCGTTCCCCTTCTTTGTGTCCTCTAATTAGCCTCAAACGAAATACACACAGAGAGACAGCGCTCCCATAGTATAATACAGTTTTTAAAAGCCACAGTATAATTGTGCTATCAGTCTCACGCACCGATGTTGGAGCCTCGGTTATATCAGGCTTGGCTTATGAGCAGATGGTACACCTTATACAGGTGGGTACCTAACCCCTTTTCCTTGAGAAGTCTCTCTGCTTCTGTCTCCAGATCTGCGTAGATTCCAGGGTGGGGAGAGGAGGGTGAGGAAGGGGGGATTCTCCTGTTGTTATGTTGCTCTCAGACCTCTGATTCCAGTCAGACTGGACAGTGGAGGTTTATGTGCAACACCCTGTAGGCAGCAAACCCTACTATCTTAGCTATATTCACTAAGCGCCTCCACAGACACCCCCTTTTTTATATATTGCCCCAGCTCACATGGATATATATTGCCTCCAGCTCTCATGGATACATATTGCCCCAGCTCTCATGGATACATATTGCCCCAGCTCTCATGGATACATATTGCCCCCAGCTCTCATGGATACATATTGCCCCCAGCTCTCATGATACATATTGCTCCCAGCTCACATGGATATATTGCCCCCAACTCTCATGGATATATATTGCCCCCAGCTCTCATGGATACATATTACCCCCCAACTCTCATGGATACATATTGCCCCAGCTCTGATGGGTACATATTGCCACCAGCTCTGATGGATACATATTGCCCCCAACTCTCATGGATATATATTGCCCCCAGCTCATGGATATTTATTGCCCCCAGCTCTCATGGATATATATTGCCCCCAGCGCTGATGGATACATATTGCCCCCAGCTCTGATGGATACATATTGCCTCCAGCTCTGATGGATACATATATTGCCCCCAACTCTCATGGATATATATATTGCCCCAACTCTAATGGATATATATTGCCCCCAGCTCTTATGGATATATATTGCCCCCAGCTCTCATGGATATATATTGCCCCCAGCTCTGATGGATACATATTGCCCCAGCTCTCATGGATACATATTGCCCCAGTTCAGATGGATATATATTTGCCTCCAGCTCTCATGGATACATATTGCCCCCAACTCTCAGATACAGTGGTAAGAAAAAGTATGTGAACCCTTTAGGATTACGTGGAGTTTTGCATGAATTGGTCATAAAATGAGCTCTGATCTTCATCTAAGTCACAACAATTTGAAAAACACAGTCTGCTTAAAATAATACAACACAAACATTATATGTTTTCATGTGTTTATTGAACATAACATGTAAACATTCACAGTGCAGGGTGGAAAAAGTATGTGAACCCCTAGCCTAATGACTTCTCCAAGAGCTAATTGGAGCCAGGAGTGAGCCAACCTTGAGTCCAATCAGTGTGATATTATTGGATGTGTTGCTGAAAGCTGTCCTGCCCTTTAAAAACACACACCAGTTTTGGGTTTACTGGTTTCAAGAAGCACTGCCTGATGTGAACCATGCCTCGCAGAAAAGCACTCTCAGAAGACCTACGATCAAGAATTGTTGACTTGCATGAAGCTGGAAAGGGTTACAAAAGTATCTCCACAAGCCTTGATGTTCATGTGTCCACGGTTAAACAGACTGTCTACAAATGGAGAAAGTTCAGCACTGTTACTACTCTCCCTAGGCGTGGTCATCCTGTAAAGATGACTGCAAGAGCACAGCGCAGAATGCTTAATGAGGAAAAGAAGAATCCTAGAGTGTCAGCTAAAGACTTACAGAAATCTCTGGCACATAGAAACATAGAAAAATTTCAGCAGATAAGAACCTTTCGGCCCATCTAGTCTGCCCAATTACATGGATACTTAACCTGGATTTATCTTTTGTTTAGGATAGCCTTATGCCTATCCCATGCTTGCTTAAATTCAATTACTGTTTTGGTCTCTACCACTTCAACTGGAAGGCTGTTCCATGTATCCACCACCCTCTCCGTAAAATAATGCTTCCTGAAGTTACTTTTAAACCTTTGCCCCTCTAATCTAAGACTATGTCCTCTTGTTTTGCTACTTTGTTTCCGTTTAAATATACTCCCTTCCTCTACCTTGTGGATTCCCTTTACGTATTTAAATGTTTCTATCATATCTCCTCTGTCTTGTTTTTTCCAAGCTGTACATGTGAAGATCATTAAGCCTTTCATGGTAACTTTTCTCCTTCAAGCCGTACACCATTTTAGTAGCCCTTCTCTGAACTCTCTCTAAGATGTCTATATCCTTCTGGAGATACGGTTTCCAGTACTGCACACAGTACTCCAAGTGGGGTCTCACCAGTGCTCTGTACAGTGGCATGAGCACTTCCCTTTTCCTACTGCTAATACCTCTCCCTACACAACCAAGTTTTCTTTAAGCATTTCCTGCTGCTCTATTACATTGACTACTTACCCTTAGATCCTCTGAAACAATAACCCCTAAATCCCTTTCCTCTGATGTTGAGGTTAGGACTGTATCAAATATTCTATATTCAGCCCTTGGGTTTTTACGTCCCAGGTGCATTATCTTGCACTTATCCACATTAAAACTCAATTGCCACAGCTTCGACCATTTTTTTAGTTTACCTAAATCATTTGTCATTTGGCTGATCCCTCCAGGAACATCAACCCTGTTGCAAATCTTTGTGTCATCAGCAAAAAGACATACTTTTCCATTAATACCTTCTGCAATATCACTAATAAAAATATTAAAGAGAATGGGTCCAAGTACTGACCCCTGAGGTACCCCACTGGTAACAAGACCTTGCGCCGAATAAACTCCATTTACCACAACTGTCACTCAGCCACTGCCTAATCCATTCAACAATATTGGAATCCAAGCTCAAAGATTGCAATTTATTGATAAGCCTTCTATGCGGAACAGTATCAAAAGCCTTACTGAAATCTAAATAAGCAATGTCTACTGCACCACCTGTGTCTATTATTTTTGTTACCCAATCAAAAAAATCAATAAGATTAGTTTGGCATGATCTCCCTGAGGTAAACCCATGTTGTTTCTGATCCTGTAATCTATGTGTTTTTAGATGTTCAACAATCCTTTCCTTTAACATGGTTTCCATTAATTTCCCCACTACTGACGTAAGACTAACCGGCCTATAGTTCCCCGATTCCTCCCTACTACCCTCCTTGTAAATGGGCACAACATTTGCTAATTTCCAATGACAGATGACCACCTCCCCTCTATGAAAGGGGATCTGCGCAAACTTTTGGATGACATTCGGGACATGTGGAAACCTGAGGTAGCGGCGGTCTGTGCGGAAGTACAAGAAGTTTGTGCATAGGTGGTTGAAATGGAAGCGAAAACTGTTGAAGTGGCGACGGAACAAACCCAGCTATCTGGCCAAGTGGCCACTCTCCGCTCTCAGGTTGAGATCCTGTCCCGTTCTGGTGAAACACTGGAAGCTCGGCATCGACGTTGCAATATCAGGGTCCGGGGCATACCGAATTCGGTGTCGGCGAAGGAGCTCAAGCCTTATGTGAGTCGTTTGGCTATCCAGGTTGCTGGACTGCCTTCTGAATTCACAGATATGGTCAGTTCGGTGTACAGGGTTCGGAGACCTGCGGCGTCTGTGAAGGGAGCACAAGGGGATGTTGTAGTGGCGTTCCGAGAAGTAGCCTTGAAGGTTAAGATCATGACTACCACTGGTGCATGGGATCCGGTGCAGTTCAAGGGCACTACTCTCGCCCTTTACCACGATCTACCATTCCTGACCTTGATGGCCCGCAGACGGTTCCGAACCGTAACAGCTCTCCTTAGGAGGAAGGAGACCCGCTATAGATGGGGTCTTGCTGGCTCCCTTGTTGTGACACATGCCAATATTCCTCATACGATTACTGACCCTGACACGGCTCTGATGGTCCTTGAAGTAGCGGGACTCCCGATGGATGCTACGACGGTTCAACCGGGCTGATAACAATTCTTCCCCCTCCACTCTTTATTCTCTACTTTTGCTTACGGGTTTTCTGGACTTTTCTGGAGCTATTATTTCTGATAACTGGACCTTTTAGATTTTCTTCTGGCAGTCTTATGGTTGATTTTTATTTCTCGTTTGCCTTCCAATTTAGCACTATGACCCGATATATTCATTTGGCTCGTTATTACTTCATGCTATAATGCAGGTTTACTCGTTTTCGGTTACGCAGGCCATGTGTGGCCTTTCTTTTCTTGGTTTGATTTTGTGAATGTTTTCTCCTTGTAACTTTACAAATACTTAACAAAAAAAACGGCATTGTGGGTTGCAATTTGCATCAGGTAAATTGCAACCTTTTTGTACCAGGCCCTTGACTTCCACATAATCTGGTATGGCTGGAGCAGCTGATCTGCCAGATCAACCCCACCCATATGCCGGTTATAGGCTTTGATGCACACTGGCTTCCTGATGCGCTCAGCTCTGCCACGTACAGAGACCTCCACAGACCTCTCAGAGTGGATGGTGGATAGAAGGTATACATCCTTCTTTTCTCTGTACCTGACCGCCAACAGCTCCTCTTGGCGCAGAGCTGAGGTCTCCCCCCTTTATAACCGGGTGCGGGCAAGCTGTGCTGGGAAACCTACGCGGTTCTTGCGAACAGTACCGCATGCTACTGTATCAAAACAATAAAGCAGCTTGAGCAAAGGGACACTTGTATAAAATTTATCAACATACAAGTGGTACCCTTTGTTCATCAGGGGGAAAAGTAGGTCCCACACAATCTTGCCACTGGTTCCCATGTGTTCTGGGAAACCTGGAGGGTCAAGGCTACTATCCTTTCCCTCGTACACCTGGAAGGCCTGAGTATACCCACTCTCGCTGTCACAGAGCTTATACACCTTCACTCCATACCTGGAGTGTTTGGAAGGACAGGGGTGTGGGAATTGTATCGCCCGATGCTGGGGACATGAAGATCCGGGTGCCGGGCGAGTAGTTTTTTTTTAGATACAGTCCGGCGGGCTAGAAGCCCGCCGGACTGCGGACTAATTACAGGGATGCCCCCGATACTGGAAGCCGGCATTGAGCCGGCTTGCCGGGATCCGAGGGGCTTGGGCAGCTGTTTGAATGCTCTATCGGCATTCAGACAGCTGCCCCTGGAGCTCTCAGCCGCATACTTACCTTCCCGAGCGGCGCCGACAAAGTCTCCGCTTCCGCACGTTGAAGGACCCAACCGCGATCACGTGGGAGTCCCACGTGATCGCGGCTGGGGGTCCTTCAAAGAGCGCAGGCGCGAAAACTTCATCGGCGCCGCTCGGGAAGGTAAGTATGCGGCTGAGAGCTCCAGGGGCGTCTGTCTGAATGCCGATAGAGCATTCAAACAGACGCCCCATGTCTGGTCTGGGGTCTGAGCTGGGGGGCAATATCCATGAGCTGGGGCAAATCCATGTGTGAGCTGGGGCAATATCCGAGAGTGGGATGGCAATATCCATGAGCTGGGGCAATATCCATGAGCTGGGGCAAATCCATGTGTGAGCTGGGGCAATATCCATGATCTGGGGCAATATCCATGAGCTGGGGCAATATCCATGAGCTGGGGGCAATATCCATGAGCTGGGGCAAATCCATGTGTGAGCTGGGGCAATATCCATGTGCTGGGGCAGTATCCATGATCTGGGGCAATATCCATGAGCTGGGGCAGTATATCCATGAGCTGGGGCAGTATATCCATGAGCTGGGGCAGTATATCCATGAACTGGGGCAGTATATCCATGAGCTGGGGCAGTATATCCATGAGCTGGGGCAGTATATCCATGAACTGGGGCAGTATATCCATGAGCTGGGGCAGTATATCCATGAGCTGGGGCAATATCCATGAGCTGGGGGCAATATCCATGTGTGAGCTGGGGCAATATCCATGAGCTGGGGCAGTATATCCATGAGCTGGGGCAATATCCATGAGCTGGGGGCAATATCCATGTGTGAGCTGGGGCAATATCCATGTGTGAGCTGGGGCAATATCCATGTGTGAGCTGGGGCAGTATCCATGATCGGGGCAGTATATCCATGAGCTGGGGCAATATCCATGAGCTAGGGCAGTATATCCGTGAGCTGGGGCATATATCCGTGAGCTGGGGCAGTATATCCGTGAGCTGGGGCATATATCCGTGAGCTGGGGCAATATCCGTGAGCTGGGGCAATATCCATGAGCTGGGGCAGTATCCATGAGCTGGGGCAGTATCCATGAGCTGGGGCAATATCCATAAGCTGGGGCAATATCCATGAGCTGGGGCATATATCCGTGAGCTGGGGCATTATATCCATGATCTGGGGCAGTATATCCATGAGCTGGGGCAGTATATCCATGAGCTGGGGCAGTATATCCATGAGCTGGGACAGTATATCCATGAGCTGGGAAATTATCAGGACAAGTTGATCGTCTTGAGGGACAAGTAGATTGGACTACTACTTAGTTCGTTGGACAAGTAGATTTTTTTTAAATTTCCACACCCCTGAAGGAATATACTGCTTGAATCCCAGCCTTCCCTTATATTTCATTAGGGATTCATCCACGCAGATATTCCTTCCAGGTGTATAAGCCTCTGCAAACCTGGCGGCGAAGTGGGTAATCAGGGGGTGGATTTTATACAGCCTGTCAAACTGGGGATGCTCTCTAGGGGGGCACAGGCTGTTGTCACTGAAGTGCATGAAACACAAAATGTTTTCATACCTTCTACGTGACATTGATTGGGGGTAAATGGGGGTAGAGCAGATGGGGCTACTGCTCTAGTAGGAGCGAATCGAAGGCTATATATGGGATGGTTAGGTGTGTGTGTGCGTGTGTGTGTTTAGGTTATATATGGGGTAGTTAGGTGTGTGTGTGTGTGTTTAGGCTATATATGGGGTGGTTAGTGTGATGAATACACTGAAGTATTGGCAGACAACAAGGAGCTTGACAAGAACAGACTTTACTCAGCAGCATCCATCTTACAATGACTGCCACTCCCCGCCCCCTGATCACATGACTAACTGTTAACAGTTTCCTAACATGCAGAATGAACTAGGCATAACTATAATACACTTAATACATAACATGAAGCATACACATCATTATAGTTAGGTGTGTGTGTTTAGGATATAAATGGGGTGGTTAGGTGTGTGTGTGTTTAGGTTATATATGGGGTGGTTAGGTGTGTGTGTTAAGGTAAAAGTCACTGCACGTTTGGTGGCTTTTCGTTCTCTTCAATTCGGTTTGTTTTGCTCATCCCATTTTGGCAACCATGCGGTGTATTCAGCGAGCACCATAGGGTCCCGGAATTGCAGGGAAAGGCCGCCGCAAACCCGACGAAAACTAACCACAAAACCCGGCGAATGAACGCCGAAAACCCGCAAAAACATCTGGATTAACCTGCCGAAAACGCCGGAAAAAGCCGAGCAGGAGCCGATCACACGCAGGGAAGCCGCCGGAAAAAGCCGACACCGCACACGAAGGCCATCCAAAATGGGAACATCTGGCTCAACTACTTCAAGAGCCTGTACAAAGACATTCCCAAAGAGGAGCTAACTGGGGAACAGGAACACATAATGAGAAGACTACATGAACTGGAGGAAAAAATCAAGGATTTCCAAAAGCCGTTAGATACACCCCAAGAAGTAGCAGAAAAAATTCAAGATCTGCAAAGTAAAAAAGCCAGCGGGATGGATGGAATTCTTCCAGAGATGATTAAACACGGCTCTCCAGAAGTACACGCCACAATATGTAAAGTTTTCAACCTGGTCCTGAGCGATGGATTCTACCCTCAAGTATGGAACCAAGGCCTCATAACACCCAACCATAAGAGTGGAGACCAATATGATCCAGCCAACTACATAGGGATATGTGTCAGCAGCACACTGGGAAAACTGTTCAATAGCATCCAGAACAAAGGAATCCTCACCTTCCAGACACAGCATAATGTCCTCAACAGAAGCCAAGCGGGGTTCATGCCAAACCATCACACTACAGATCACATCTACACCCTGCACAGTCTTATCAAGGACCATGTCCACAATACAAAACATGGGAAAATATTTGCCTGCTTTGTGGACTTTAAGAAGGCCTTTGACTCAGTGTGGCACCCAGGCCTGTTCCTCAAACTACTGGAGAGTGGAATAGGAGGGAAAACATATGACGTCATCAAGAGCTCATATAATGAGAACTTCTGCAGCATAAAGGTGAATAGAAAGAGAACAGAGTACTTCCGGCAGGCTCATGGCGTCAGACAAGGCTGCAGCTTAAGTCCAACCCTCTTTAACATCTACATCAATGGACTGGCTGAAGCTCTAGAATCCTCCACAGCACCAGGACTAACTCTACATGACTCCGAGGTGAAGTTCCTGTTGTATGCAGATGACCTCCTATTACTGTCACCAACAGAGAGAGTTCTACAACACAGCCTGGAAGTGCTGGAAAAATACAGTTCGGCATGGGCACTACACATCAACCAAAAGGTCAAAACATAGGTCATGGTTTTCCAAAGGAAGAACGCAAAAACCAAGAGTTCCTCTTTCACACTTAATGACTGCACTCTTGATGAAGCCAACAGTTACACATGCCTCGGCCTAGAAACAAACCGATCGGGAAGTTTCAAACCAGCCATAGAGACCCTAAGAGACAAGGCGTGTAGAACCTTCTATGCCATCAGAAGAAGACTCTACAAACTAAAACCGTCTGTAAGAGTCTGGCTTAAAATCTTTGATAGCATCATCACTCCAATCCTCCTTTATGGCAGTGAAGTATGGGGCCCCATTACCTACCCTGACCAACCCAAATGGGACACCAGCCCAACAGACATATTCCATCTGGAATTCTGCAAGCACCTCCTCCAAGTCCATCGGAGCACCTCTAACAATGCTTGCCGGGCCGAGCTGGGCAGACTCCCCTTACTTCTTGCAGTACAGAAGAGGGCGCTATCATACTGGGACCACCTAAACATCAGCAGCCTCAACTCATACCACCATAAAGCCCTACTGGCCAACAAGGACCACCCCAAACCATGTGGACTGCAACAACTCATATCCACCCTGATCATCCAAAGCCCCCATGAATGCAACCTGACAAAATATCAAATAAAGGCACTAATTAACGATTCCAGGGAAAACTATATCAGAGAATGGAGACATGATATAGCAAACTCTCAGAAACTCACCATTTACCAATCCTTACAGAGGGAATACAAACTGGCCCCATACCTGGAGGTACTACAAGATCCCAAGGACAGACAGATCCTGAGCCAGTACAGACTGAGCGCCCACAGCCTGGAAATCGAATCAGGGTGGCATAGACAGACCTACAAGCCCAGGGAGAATAGACTGTGCCAGCATTGTGACCGGAGGCCCTGGAAGATGAGGTCCACTTCCTCCTACAGTGCCCCAAATACTCAGCACTGAGGGAAACTCCCTTCCAGAGACTCTCCGCTCTCATTCCGGACTTCATTTCTATAGAAGAGAAAAGGAAACTCCACATCATACTGGGAGAAGAGGAGCCGGCGGTGAAAATATCTGCCCAAAACGTCACAGAATGTCACAGACTGAGAGGAACATGAGAGATCCCGGACTTATAAATCCCCAACACGGACTCGCCCCATCCCACTTCACATTCCCTTACCCCTGATAATGTCCATGGACTTGCCCATCCCCCCATATATGTCCCACTACTCCACCCTCCACCCCATGTAACCTCCCCATATGCTTTGGCAATGCTAAAATAATATTTGGTCCTGCCAATAAAGCTTATTTTGATTTGATTTGACTTGAACTAGCAAAACAGTTTGCTTGAATGTTTGAAAAGTGAAACGCTCTTTGCCAAGAAACTACTGAGCGAAAATGTCTGAAATTTACATATGAGCACCAAGGAATGATAATAAAAAGGGTTGTTACAGAAAAAATAAAAAACTTTAACCACTTCAATGCTAAGGACGCGCTCAGCGCGTCCTCAGCATTGCCGCTGTATGCGGAGGACGCGCTGAGCGCGTGCTCGCATTGGGGTCAGCGTTCGGCCTATACCGGCCGATCGCTGGCCCCTCCGGTGCGGGCTGACATCCTGGACAGCCCGGCATCCGGAGCATGGCCGCCATTATTAGGTGTCATCGCGCCCCCGCGATGACACCTAATTCAGGCGCCCCCCCCGCATGTGCGGAGGAGCGCCTGAAAGGGAGGGGGGAGGTCCTTCGGACCTCTCTCCCCCGATCGGCGGCTCACAGGGGCTTAACCCAGGCATCATTTGGAAGGCACAGCCTGCCCTTCCAAATGATGCCTGGCATTAACCCTGGGAGCTGGATCGCAAATCGGCGCTGAAAAGCGCCGATTTGCGATCCTTCCGGGAGCTGGCCGACATCTTGGATGTCGGCCAAGCTTCGGGAACTCCCCCAGAGGACTGGCGTCATCGTGCGCAGCACGATGACGCCAGTCCTAGCATTAACCCCTAACTGCCACGAACTGTGGAGATAGGAGTTCCAATGAACTCCCTATCTCCTGATCCGTGGCAGTTTAGGGGTTAAATTTTGATATCGTTGGATCGGCCAGAGCATGGCCGTCCAACGATACCAAACATGAAAGTAAAAAAAAATTGTGAAAAAAAAAAAAAAAAAGAAAAATAAAAATAAAAAAAAATTAAAAAAAAAATTAAAAAAAAAAAAAATAAACACTTTTTTTTATTTTTTTGGTTTGTTAATGCAGCAATATTTTCCCATTTCAATTATAATGTGAACAATGATGCTGCATTAACGATTTTGTATGCGGTGCGTTTGTTAAAAATGGTGTCATTTTCCCCCAAAAAAATGTAACGAGACCCCATCTCTAATTTTTTTAACAAGCGCACCCCATACAAAACATAACCGCAATGCTCGCATGTTAAAATGTGGAAAAAAACACTTTACACATTGTAAATTATTGAAAATACATATTTTATTGCATTTTTTGTTATAATATACAAACATGACATAACGTATACAATAATAATGACATATTATGAATCTACCGAGTCTGACGGAAAGAACGATATATAATATGTCGATGTCATATACTAAAATAAGCTTCAAACACGTTTAAACATGATGCGCAAAACAGGTAAAAATGACCTCAGCATAGGGGCGGGAAAAGCCTCAGCAGCGAAAGGGTTAAAAAAAAATCTGACTTTTTTAAAAAAAAAAAAAATCCAGAAAAATGCTTAAAATATCCTAAAAAATCCATAAATAAAGAGACTCTTTACTGCAGAATTTTATAATGATCGGTTTATTAGATATTGAATTAAAATGGGAATATTTTTAACATTGAAGCCTATGGGATTCTCCTGAATAAACCTGCCGAATTAAACCACCGAATGGCAGGGCATTTCAGGAACCTTTCACTGCTGGCTTTTGTTCTCTGAATAGACGAAGCAGTGCTTTTTATGGGGATTTCACTGCCCTCGAACAGGTACCAAACAGGCACCGTATGTGCAGGCAATTCGCCAGGATTTGCTCTCTGGATAGCCGAATGGCCAAGAAAGGTAACCGAATGCTGATTTTCAGCATTTGGTTACCTTTCTCCAGCCATTCGGATCTCTTTGGATAACCCTGTAAGTGTTAGTCCAATCTACAGGTCCCTCAGGATGATCTACTTGTCCTGATAAGAAAAATAATGTCAACAAAATAGTGTTTAAATAGAGGTCTTTAGTCATAACAGCGCGCACATAATTTGAGTGCAAGCTGTATTAATTAAATACATAAAAATTACTGCCACATTAATCCGAATAGTATCATGCCCAGATACATATATACACACCACAGATATATCATGCCCACAGATATATATATACAGTTGTGTTCAACATTATTCAACCCCCAATGCTGTAAAGGGTTTTAGGGAATTTAGTGTACATTTGTAATTGTATTCAGAATGAAATCCTACAAGGACTTTTTTTTTTTAATTCTTTATTTTTGAGAGTTTGCATCGACATAGAAAGTAAACATAAAATGAAAAAGACCTCGTAGGGCCAAAATAAGTCATCTGTTAAATTATAGAAGAAAAACAAAAAAGTAATTTAAGATCATTCTCGGAAAACACACTGAAATGTAAGGTCTCCTGCAAAAAACACACTAAAGTTTAAAGTCATCTTCGAAACTACAAGGACTTTTTAAAGAACCATATGCAACTAAAATGACATCAATTGGTTTTGTAATACAGTAGTAAATGTTTCTTTTGTGAATTCTTCATTGACACAATTATTCAACCCCTTAAAGACTACCACTCTGAAGAACAGAGGTTCATTCAAGTGTTTTCAATCAGGTATTGAAAACACCTGTGGATGTCACGGAGCAGCAATAAAGCATAATAAGCACCAATTAGGCAGCTTTAAAATGACTGTGATACTCAGCTCCTTCTAGACATTTACTGGTGTGGTTACAAACATGGTGAAGTCAAGAGAATGGTCCAGGAAGACAAGAGAAGAGGTGATTACTCTTCACAGGAAGGGCAATGGCTATAAGAAGATTGCAAAGATGTTAAACATACCAAGAGAGACCATAGGAAGCATCATTCGCAAATTAAAGGCAAAGGGCACTGTTGAAACGCTACCTGGCGCACCCCCTTGCTGTCTCCAAAGAATAAGAAGAGTCGACTGCAGTATGCCAAAAGTCATGTGGACAAACCACAGAAGTTTTGGGATAGTGTTCTGTGGACTGATGAAACAAAATTAGAACTGTTTGGGCCCTTGGATCAACGCTATGTTTGGAGGAGGAAGAACAAGGCCTATGAAGAAAAGAACACCTTGCCTACTGTGAAGCATGGTGGGGGGTCAATCATGCTTTGGGGCTGTTTTGCTTCTGCAGGTACAGGGAAGCTTCAGCGTGTGCAAGGTACCATGAATTCTCTTCAGTACCAGGAGATATTGGATGACAATGTGATGCAGTCCGTCACAAACCTGAGGCTTGGGAGACGTTGGACCTTTCAACAGGACAATGATCCCAAGCATACCTCCAAGTCCACTAGAGCATGGTTGCAGATTAAAGGCTGGAACATTTTGGAGTGGCCATCGCAGTCACCAGACTTAAATCCGATTGAGAACCTCTGGTGGGACTTAAAGAAAGCAGTTGCAGTGCGCAAGCCTAAGAATGTGACTGAACTGGAGGCTTTTGCCCATGACGAATGGGCGAAGATACCCGTAGATCGCTGCAAGACACTTGTGTCAAGCTATGCTTCACGTTTAAAAGCTGTTATAACTGTAAAAGGATGTTGTACTAAGTACTAAGATTGAATGTCACTTGGGGGTTGAATAAAACTGATAATGATGTGAGCACAAAAAAGACATTTGTGGTTATTTTATTATAAATGTTATGTTATATTTGTCTGACCTACACGTGCCTCTTTGATTTAATTGTAAGCAAGATGACTGAATGATCAAAATCAATGTCAAACTGGCCAAAACACTCAATTTCAGTGGGGGTTGAATAATTTTGAACACAACTGTATATCAGACCAGATAATGCCCACAGATATAGACTTCAGACCAGATAATGCCCAGATATAGACCTCAGACCAGATAATGCCCACATATATAGACCTCAGACCATATAATGCCCACATATATAGACCTCAGACCAGATAATGCCCACATATATAGACCTCAGACCAGACCCTGTACTCGCTAGGCAGGCTGGCTGGCTGTGGCTGAGCAGAGTTGGCAGCTCAGCCGACTGTCAGAGTTGCGTGAGGCTGCTGCCGCTAAGCTCCACCCCTGGCGGGTGATGCAATGTAGGTGGGAGGGATCTACAGCACACGGACTGCATCTCAAAAAAATCCACTAGTCCGGCGCCCGGATCTTCATGTCCCGGGCATCGGGCGATAGTATTCCCACACCCCTGGTTATATATAGGGTGGATAGGTGTGTGTGTTTAGGTTATGTATGGGGTAGTTAGAGGTGTGTGTGTGTGTGTTTAGGCTATATATGGGGTGGTTAGGTTATATGTGAGGTGGTTATGTGTGTGTTTTGGTTATATATGGGGTGGGTAGGTGTGTGTGTGTGTGTTTAGGTTATATATGGGGTGGTTAGGTGTGTGTGTTTAGGTTATATATGGGGTGGTTAGGTGTGTGTATTTAGATTATATATGGGGTGGTTAGGTGTGTGTATTTAGGATATATATGGGGTGGTTAGGTGTGTGTGTTTAGGTTATATATGAGGTGGTTAGTTGTGTGTGTGTGTTTAGGTTATATATGGGGTGGTTAGGTGTGTGTGTTTAGGTTATATATGGGGTGGTTAGGTGTGTGTGTTTAGGTTATATATGGGGTGGTTAGGTGTGTGTGTGTTTAGGTTATACAGTTGCAAGAAAAAGTATGTGAACCCTTTGGGATTACATGGAGTTTTGCATGAATTGGTCATAAAATGTGCTCTGATCTTCATCTAAGTCACAACAATTTGAAAAACACAGTCTGCTTAAAATAATACAACACAAACAGTATATGTTTTCTTGTTTTTATTGAACAGAACATGTAAACATTCACAGTGCAGAGTGGAAAAAGTATGTGAACCTTTGGACTTAATAAGTGGCTGACCCTCCTTTGGCAGCAATAACCTCAACCAAATGTTTCCTGTAGTTGCAGATCAGACCTGCACAATGATCTGGAGTAATTTTGGACCACTCCTCTTCACAAAACTGTTTCAGTGTAGCAATATTCTTGGGATGTCTGGTGTGAAATTGGGTTGAGGTCAGGACTCTGACTGGGCCACTCCAGAAGGCGTATTTTGTTTTGTTGAAGCCATTCTTTTGTTGAATTACTTGTATGCTTTGGGTCATTGTCCTGTTGCATCACCCATCCTCTGCGGAGTTTCAGTTGGCGGACAGATGGTCTTACGTTTTCCTGCAAAATGTCTTGATAAACTCTGAAATTCATTTTTCCATCAATGACAACAATCCGTCCAGGCCCTGAGGCAGCAAAGCAGCCCCAAACCATGATGCTCCCTCCGCCATGTTTTACAGTGGGGATGAGGTTTTGATATTGGTGTGCTGTGCCTTTTTTTCTCCACACATAGTGTTGTGTGTTTTTTCCAAACAACTCAATTTTGGTTTCATCTATCCACAGAATATTTTACCAGTAGTGCTGTGGAACATCCAGGTGCTCTTTTGCAAACTTCAAACGTGCTGCAATATTCTTTTTGGACAGCAATGGCTTCCTCCGTGGTGTCCTCGCATGTACTCCATTCTTGTTTAATGTTTTCCTTATTGTAGATGTGTCAACAAAAATGTTAGCATGTGCCAGAGATTTCTGTAAGTCTTTAGCTGACACTCTAGGATTCTTCTTTACCTCATTAAGCATTCTGCGCTGTGCGCTTGCAGTCATCTTTACAGGACGACCACGCCTAGGGAGAGTAGTAACAGTGCTGAACTTTCTCCATTTGTAGACAGTCTGTCTTACTGTGGACACATGAACATCAAGGCTTTTGGAGATACTTTTGTAACTCTTTCCAGCTTCATGCAAGTCAACAGTTCTTGATCGTAGGTCTTCTGAGAGGTCTTTTCTGCAAGGCATGGTTCACATCAGGCAGTGCTTCTTGAAACCAGTAAACCCAAAACTGGTGTGTGTTTTTAAAGGGCAGGACAGCTTTCAGCAACACATCCAATAATATCACACTGATTGGACTCAAGGTTGGCTCACTCCTGGCTCCAATTAGCTCTTGGAGAAGTCATTAGGCTAGGGGTTCACATACTTTTTCCACTCTGCACTGTGAATGTTTACATGTTCTGTTCAATAAACACATGAAAACATATGTTCGTGTTGTATTATATTAAGCAGACTGTGTTTTTCAAATTGTTGTGACTTAGATGAAGATCAGAGCACATTTTATGACCAATTCATGCAAAACTCCACGTAATCCCAAAGGGTTCACATACCTTTTCTTGCAAATGTATGTGGGGTGGTTAGGTGTGTGTGTTTAGGTTATATATGGGGTGGTTAGGTGTGTGTGTGTGTTTAGGTTATATATGGGGTGGTTAGGTGTGTGTGTTTAGGTTATATACCGGACCGGATTTACCATTAGGCAGAGTAGGCATGCGCCTACTCTGTGTGTAAAAAAAATTAAAATTATTTTTTACAGTTTGCAATGATTTAGACCACTGTACCTCTGGAGCCCTAAGGGCTAGAGGGACATATGAGATATCATTGGAAAGGTCCGTTTATAGCCTTTCCACTGATACCAAATATATTAGATTTATAATAAGGTTAGATTTATGTAAAAATAAAATATCTATTAAAACTATTATTTTCTAATTTGTTTCTAACACGGCACAATTATAAAGTGAACAGTGATGCTGCACTATCTCACCTCATTTACCATACTGCCAGCAAGTGTGTATCTGGTGAAGCAACGCATTGTTTAATTCACCTAGACCGTGGCGCTGCAGTGAGGAGGGACCGGGGGACTTTGGAACCTGCATCCCTGAATTGTACAGGAAACACAAAGTTAAGTGAGGTGTCATTGGAAAGATCAGAGTCTAGTCTTTACTATGATACCAAACATGACCATGTAATGTGTAAAAATAAAAAAATGAAAAAGTAAATGCTAAATATTTTTTTTCTGTTCTACAGCAGAGGCATTATATGCTTTTACATATAAAACAAACAATGCTGCTGCATTCACTGCCCTCCTCCTTTAACCATTCTACCCCACTGACTCCCTTACTCCCTGCCCCCTCTTCTGCTATGTCTTCCTTTTCTACAGTCTCGGAGGAGGATGTAACAGAACTTCTTATGTCCTCCTACCCGACCACCTGTCTACTTGATCCCATCCCCTCACACCTTATTCGGCCTGTCCTACCAGTTACTGACCCTGCTTTGACTCATATTTTTAACCTCTCCCTCTCCTCTGGAATATTCTCCTCTGTATTCAATCGTGCTTTGATCACCCCATTCTAAAAAAGCCATCTCTTGATCTACCTCCCTCTTGAACTACTGTCCCATCTCTCTGCTCCCCATTGCCTCCAAAATCTTAGAACGTCTGGTCTATAACCAGCTCACCAGTTTCCTTGCTGCTATCTCTCTACTCGATCTGCACCAGTCTAGCTTCTACTCCCAACAATCGACTGAGACTGCTCTGACCAAGGTGACTAATGATTTAGCTACCACTGAAACCAAAGGTCACTTCTCCCTCCTTATTCTTCTTGACCTTTCCGCTGCATTCAACACTCTTGATCACCCTCTCCTGCTCCTCATGCTGCGTCAACTTGGCCTCAGTGACATCACTCTCTCCTGGTCCTCTTCCTGTCTCTCTTTTCGCTCCTTCAGTGTCTCCTTCCCTGGTGTCTCTTCACCACAAGTTCCTCTTTCAGTTGAGGTACCTCAAGGCTCTGTTCTGAGTCCCCTACTCTTCTCAAGCTATACTGCCTCTTTGGACAACCTCATCTCTTCCTATGGATTCCAATATCACCTCTATGCTGTTGAGTGATGACACCCAAATCTACCTTTCCTCTCTCGATCTCTCTCCTCCGGTGTTGGACCATGTTACTGCCGGCCTATCGGCTGTCTCCTACTAGATGACTTCCCATTTCCTAAATCTCAACCTCTCTAAAACTGAACTTCTCATCTTCCCTCCCTCTAAAACCTCCATTGCTGCTCCCATTTCTCTTCAGGTGAATGGTGCCACCATTACTTCTACCTCAAGCTCCATTGTATCAGGGTCCTCTTGGACTCCAATCTATCCTTTACTCCTCACATTCAGTCTCTAACCAAATCTTGCTACTTCCACCTAAAAAACATTGTACGCATCCATCCCTTTCTTAATCCAGACGCTACTAAAATGCTCATCCAAGCTCTTATTATCATCCGCCTTGACTACTGTAACCTCCTTCTCTCTGGCCTTAAGAGATCCCAGATTCTGCCTCTGCATTCTGTATTGAACGCCTATGCCAGACTCATACACCTCACCTCTCTGTCAATCTCTACACTGGCTCCCTGTTTCCTTTAGAATCCAATTCATTATACAGGTGCTCTCATACAAAGCTCTCCATAACCGCGCCCCTGCCTACATCTCCTCCCTTATTAGCAGGTACATCCCATCCCCCCCCCCACTTTGCTCTGCCAATGATCTGATGCTATTAGCTCCTCGTACCCGCACCCCCAACTCCCACCTTCAAGACTTCTCCCGAGCTGCACCCTTTCTATGGAACTCCCTACCCCGCAACATCAGACTCTCCCCGTCTCTCCAGTCCTTCAAGAAGTCTCTGAAAATGCATTACTATAGAGAAGCCTATCAGCTTACTCCATGATCCCCCACTGTCCTTTCCTGCTCCATCTTCCCATTCAGTCCTCATGCAACCCGCTACTTCAAAAACCCTATTCATCCTCACCTAAGGTGTCACCCCTCTCCTCTTAGTTTGTAAGCTCTCGAGCAGGGTCCACCCACCTTCTGTTCCGTGTGTGTAACATACACGTATATGTATATTTGTTATTCTGTTTCTCCTATTGTACAGCGCTAAGGAATTTGTTGACGCTTTATAAATACTTGTAACTGTAACTAATTCAACTAAGGCAACAGATTCTGCCTCTTTTTTTGATTTGAGCACGGAGAAAAACAGTTTCAGTTTTGGGGGGGTAGGGGCGCACCACATTTTTGTGCCTACGGGCTCCTAAGGTGCAAATCCGGTCCTGGTTATATATGGGGTGGTTAGGTGTGTGTGTGTTTGTGTATGTGTGTGTGTGTGTGTGTGGGCACACATATAGGTATGTAATAGATGTATGTAGGCACGCAGGGCCGGCCCAAGCCACTGTGCTGCCTGGAGCGACAGGTGAAATGCTGCCCCCCCCAAAGGAAAAAAAACACGTGGCATGTAAAAGCATATCACAGAGCTCCACAGCATCAAAACACAGTAATGTTCGGTGTGTATGAGCGTATCACAGCGCTCCACAGCATTAAAACACAGTAATGTTCGGAGTGTATGAGCGTATCACAGCGCTGCACAGCAATAAAACACAGCAATGTGCAGTGTGTATGAGCTTAGGGATGAGCCGAACACCCCCGAGTTCGGTTCGCATTCGAACTCAAACTTTTCAAAAGTTCGAATTCGAACTCGAACACGAACTCAATACAAGTCAATGGGACTCAAAGTTCGATTTTTAGAGTGCCCTCCAAGAGGGCATATATGCTAGATATTTGCCATAAAAGGTGTATCGGGGGCCGGGTAGTGCCCTGGGGGACAGGAAACAAGGACAAAAAGTAAAAAAAATACATTTTTAAAGGGACAGTGAGGGAAAGTTATTGTGAAATTTATGCAGGCTTTGGATGCTTTAAAATTGGGCCTTTAGCGTCGGCAACAGTGCCGTCACACCGTAACCCCTCTGAGGATATGAATCTGATACAGGCGTCAGTGGCAGTGCACCCAAATATTGTGCTTTTGGTGCCAGGCCAGCAAGTACTATCATACAGTAACCCCTCTGTAGTATTGTGGAAGAATGCAGGGGTGAACCTTGTACATCCATTACTGTAGCATCATCCCGGTCAGTGGAGGTTGTATGCAATGACATGGCAGGGCATACAGTGGGGGTAGAGACAGATGAGGAGGAGGAGGACCTACGCAAAGTTTTGCACCAACGGGATGTGTGGCAGGTGTTCATATGTGGCCTCAAGCACTTGGTACCCATGTGTCCGGTGTCTTTCCCACGCTTCAGCCTCATCTGACATAGATTACAAAAAGCAATGGTGTGCTCTGCTGCACATTTCTTAAAGAACTCCCAGACAACAGAGTTCCTGCATGTGAGCTTTGAGACAACAGCGCTCTGCACCGGAGCAGATCTGACATCTGATGCCTTGGACTGGCTAGTGCTACGGTTGGTCATAGAGGATGTTGTGCCTTGTGTTTGCTGTGCCTCCTCCTCACTTGATTCCCCTGTTCGAACTGGCACCCAGGTGGAGTCAGTGACCTCATCATCAATGTCATCTTCACCCCCTATCTCCTCGTCACTGGAGCCAACTTGGCAGTATGCTGCAGCTGCTGGGGCAACATGAGTGCCAGTTATTTGTGTGTCATCACTGGCACCCCCTTCCTCTAGGTTGATTATAGTCCCTTCCTCAACCTCAGAGATTGAATCAGAGCACTGTACTTGCTATGCATCCTCAAGCAGCATGTCACTGTCATTGTAGTCAAACAATTCAGCTGACTCCTCCGTGTGTGATAGCGAGGCTACGGCAGGAGATGCTTTGGCAGCTGAGGTGGACTGTAAAGCACTACAAGCCTGGCTGGCAGAGGACTCGGAGGATGAGGATGGTTTGGTTAGCCAATCCACCAAATCCTCTGTATGTTGCTGCTGCTGCTGCTTAAGACGGCCAGCACCAGTTAGAAAGGACAAGCGTGCCCCTGCCGAGGATGCACCACGTCCACCACGACCAGAGGCACAGCCTCCCGACACAGGGGCTGCTTGCCCTCTTATCTGTGTCTGGGAGCGTCTGCCTGTCCTTTTTAATCTTTCAGACATGGTGAGTGATATATAGATTAAATATATACAGAACTCTGATTCAACTCTGGTATAAAGATTAAAGATTTCCAGAACTCTGGTATAACTCAGTGAGACACCCTGATAGCTGGCAGCCAGTGACAAGACACAGATTACAATTCCCAGAAACCTCCTATAAATCAGTGAGACCCCCTGATGGGTGGCAGTGAGAAGACACAAATTACAATTCGCATAAATCTGCTAGAAGTATGTGGGACCCCCTGATGGGTGGCAGTGAGAAGACACAGATTACAAGTCTCAAAAACCTCCTATAAATCAGTGAGACCCCCTGATGGGTGGCAGTGACAAGACACAGATTAGAACAATTCCCAAATATTTTGTAGAAATTACTGATGCCCAAAATACTGCGTGGCACTGGCAGTGACAAGACACAGATCACCTCAATTCCCAAATATTTTGTAGAAATTACTGATGCCCAAAATACTGCGTGGCACTGGCTGTGTGACAAGACACAGACCACCTCAATTCCCAAATATTTTGTAGAAATTAGTGACCCCCAAAATGCTGCATGGCACTGGCTGTGTGACAAGACACAGATCACCTCAATTCCCAAATGTTTTGTAGAAATTACTGATGCCCAAAATACTGCGTGGCACTGGCTGTGTGACAAGACACAGATCACCTCAATTCCCAAATATTATGTAGAAATTACTGATGCCCAAAATACTGCGTGGCACTGGCTGTGTGACAAGACACAGATCACCTCAATTCCCAAATATTTTGTAGTGATGGGATTTACCTATCACGATCAGGCAGCTATAAAAATATATAACATGATTTTATGCTGATGCCTTCAGTGAACTTTGCTCTAATTAGCATTCTATGACCAAGCTGACAGTTTAGAAATGCATCTCACCTAAGAATCTGCAGACTTGTGTAAATGTCTTAAAGCACACCCAAGATAAGGGGAGAGGTTAACAAAGAGGGAGTAAAAAGTACAGTCAGAAACAGATGTCAATTCCTGTTAAAGTAGAAACATTAAGAAAACTAATGAAACTGCAAATAATGTTTATCTTTGTATTACTCTGTATTTTAACTTTTAATATGCTGCTGTAGGCATTTTAGTAGGTGTCACTTCTCTCTAATAGGATATGGTAAACGTCATGTAATGTATATAAGCACATGTAACCAAACATACAATGGAGAGCGAAGCGAAGGAAAACTTTGTGTCTTGTCATTATTTCCAGTTACTTCCTTCTCACTGGTCGATCAGGAGTTATTTTGTTACGGAGAGATAGTTTAGTTAGAGAATAGAAGATTACGGACACACATCAAGCTGAAGCAGAATTTTCCAGCTATCATGTAGAAATTAGTGACCCCCAAAATACTGCGTGGCACTGGCTGTGTGACAAGACACAGATCACCTCAATTCCCAAATATTTTGTAGAAATTAGTGACCCCCAAAATGCTGCATGGCACTGGCTGTGTGACAAGACACAGATCACCTCAATTCCCAAATGTTTTGTAGAAATTACTGATGCCCAAAATACTGCGTGGCACTGGCTGTGTGACAAGACACAGATCACCTCAATTCCCAAATATTATGTAGAAATTACTGATGCCCAAAATACTGCGTGGCACTGGCTGTGTGACAAGACACAGATCACCTCAATTCCCAAATATTTTGCATAAATTACTGACCCCCAAAATAGTTGCTGGGAGTGAGCACACAGATTACCTCAGATTACCTCAATTCCCAAATATTTTGCTGAAATTACTGAGCACACATAATAGTTGCTGGGAGTGAGCACAAAGATTACAACAATTCACAGATATTTGGTAGAAATGAGACCCCCCAGTAGCGTGGCAGACTGGCAGTAAGAACACACAACAACAATCTCCTCTGAAATCTCCTCTCATATGCGTACAGAAGCGCTGCGTGGAAACGTTATATAGTGTGCTGCGGGACTTAGCTCTGTGAGCCCATGATTGGTCAAAATTTGCCCTATCAGGACTCGGAGCCGTGATTGGCAAAGTGTTGAACCTGGCTTGCACCAGACCTGTGGTCAGGTGCAAGGCTGTAGCCAATTACAAGCTTCAGGCGAGTGGAAAAGTGCATTGTGGTCCATTGTGGGCGAACACGCGGCGAACACCCGGAAATGTTCGTAGTTCGTGAACAAACAAACAGGCTATGTTCGATGCGAACTCCGAACCGATCGAACCGAACATCTCATCCCTAATAGAAACATTTAAAAACAAAAAAATGACGTTTCAAATGACGGTAAATGCTTTTCCTTTAATCTATTCATAAACAACTGCTTGGGGCGGCAGCCTGTATAAAAAGACATTTGAGGACGCGCAGAAAAAGTTTAGTGATTTTTTGGCTAAGTTTAGGTGAAATTTATGCAGGCTTTGGATGAAAGTAACAATAGGTGCTTTAAAATTGGGCCTTTAGCGTCGGCAACAGTGCCGTCACACCGTAACCCCTCTGTGGTATTGTGGAAGAGTACAGGGGTGGAGCATGCGGTCCTATATTAAAAAGATATGAATCTGGTAAAGACGTCAGTGCACCCAAATATTGTGCCTTTGGTGCAAGGCCAGCAAGTGCCATCATACAGTAACCCCTCTGTGGTATTGTGGAAGAGTGCAGGGGTGGACCATGCGGTCCTATATAAAAAAAGATATGACTCTGGTAAAGGCATCAGTGCACCCAAATATGGTGCCTTTGGTGCCAGGCCAGCAAGTGCCAACATACAGTAACCCCTCTGTGGTATTGTGGAAGAGTGCAGGGGTGGACCATGAGGTCCTATATTAAAAAGATATGAATCTGGTAAGGCGTCAGTGCACTCAAATATTGTGCCTATGGTGCCAGCCTGCAAGTGCCATCATACAGTACCCCTCTGTGGTATTGTGGAAGAGTGCAGGGGTAGACCATGCGGTCCTATATTAAAAAGATATGAATCTGGTAAAGGCGACAGTGCACCCAAATATTGTGCGTTTGGTGCCAGGCCAGCAAGTGCCATCATATAGTAACCCCTCTGTGGTATTGTGGAAGAGTGCAGGGGTGGACCATGCGGTCCTATATTAAAAAGATATGAATCTGGTAAAGGCGTCAGTGCAGCCAAATATTGTGCCTTTGGTGCCAGCCTGCAAGTGCCATCATACAGTAACCCCTTGTGGTATTGTGGAAGAGTGCAGGGGTGGACCATGCGGTCCTATATTAAAAAGATATGAATCTGGTAAAGACGTCAGTGCAGCCAAATATTGTGCCTTTCATGGCAGCAAGTGCCTTCACACCGTAACCCTTTTGTGGTATTGTGGAAGAGTTCAGTGCTGGAGGTTTTGTGAATGCAGAAGACATCCCCGATCTATTCCGTTACGTCAGCATCAGGGGATTGATAGCTGCTGATCCAGGACTGATTCATTTTTATAAATGTCAGCCGGTCTACAGAGTCGGTGGACAGACACACTCTTTTGTCTATGACAAAACCTCCAGCGGCACTGAACGTCCTTTCAGAAAGCACGCTAGATGAAGGGTGACCTAGTAGCTGCATAGCATATTGGCTAAGTTCTGGCCAGTGATCCAATCTCAACACCGAGTAAGCCAGTGGATCATCTGCTGGAAAGGTATCCAGGTCTGCCCTTGCCCCTAGGTAGTCCTGCACCATATGGTGAAGACGCTGGCAATGGGTGCCTACATTTGACATCCCTGGGCGTCGTGGACTAAAAAGATTTAAAAGGGCATCAGTCAAGCGGCCCCGGCCTTCACCACTATTCCTCTGATCATCCGCAGCCTCAGAAGCACCTGTGTCATCACTTGGTAACCTACCAGTGCCTGGAAAGGTGT
Source organism: Leptobrachium leishanense (assembly GCA_009667805.1). Classification (NCBI taxonomy): domain Eukaryota; kingdom Metazoa; phylum Chordata; class Amphibia; order Anura; family Megophryidae; genus Leptobrachium; species Leptobrachium leishanense. The sequence continues at coordinate 213,724,819 of CM019067.1, read as the reverse complement.
TACACAAGTGTCGCTTTAGAGTGTCCTCAAGTATTTTCATGCTGTGCTCCCTCTGTGTGGGCAGGATGAGCTCTGCAACTTTACCCTTGTATCGTGGATCAAGAAGGGTTGCCAACCAGTAAAGATCCCTCTCATTGATAGCACGAATCCTGGGGTCCTTTAGCAGGCTTTGCAGGATATGGGAGCCCATGCAGTGTAGGTTGGAGGTGGCATTAGCTTCCGAGACTTCCTGGTCAATGAGGAGGATGACCCCATTGTGCACTTCCTCCTCCCAGCCACGTACTAGTCCTTGTGTTTCTGGGCACACAAAACCCTCCCTTGAGGAATCCCCGTCTTCAATGCCCCCACTACTTAAATATTCCTCCTCCTCATCATCCTCCTGTCTGACCTGAGGAGGACCCGCTGGAGTGCTGCGGAAAGATTGGGGCCTTCAGAGCTAGGGAAGGCCTCCTCTTCCTCCCGCTGCTCTGCCTCTAGAGCCACATCTATAATTCCCCGCAGAGTGTGCTCCAGTAGGAACACTAAAGGAATTGAGTCACTGATGCAGGCACTGTCCCTGCTCACCATCCTCATTGCCTCCTCAAATGGTGACAGCACAGAGCATGCATCCTTGATCATCAGCCACTGCGGGGGTGAAAAAAACCCAAGTTGACCTGATCCTGTCCTTGTGCCATACTCACACAGGTACTCGTTGATGGCCCTCTGCTGCTTGTGCAGACGCTGCAGCATGGAAATGTAACGACCCTGTCCATGCTTGCTGGACCACGTGTCTAAAGTCACATGCACCTTGCTGCTGATTGCCTTTCCCAATGACTCCATAACATTGTCTTCCACGTGCTGGTATAGTGCTGGAATGGCCTTCCGTGAAAAGTAATGGCATTTTGGAACATGCCACTGTGGTACAGCACATTCAGCAAATTCACGGAAGGGAGCAGAGTCCACCAGCTGGAAAGGTAGCAGCTGCAATGCGAGTAATTTTGCTAAGCTGGCATTTAAACGCTGTGCTTGGAGATGGTTGGGACTATATTTTTTCTTACGCTGCAGCAGCTGGGGCAACGTAATCTGACTGCGTAAATCTTCAGCTGGTGGGATGCTGTCACATTGTGAGGAAGGACCTGGTACATCCATTACTGTAGCATCATCCCTGTCAGTGGAGGTTGTAGGCAATGACATGGCAGGACATACAGTGGAGGTAGAGACAGATGAGGAGGAGGAGGACCTACACAAAGTTTTGCACCAACGGGATGCGTGGCAGGTGGTCTTATGTCACCTCAAGCACGTGGTACCCAAGCTTCCGGTGTCTTTCCCACGCTTGAGCCTCATCTGACATAGATTACAAATAGCAACGGTGGAGTCTGCTGCACATTTCTTAAAGAACTCCCAGACAGCAGAGTTCCTGGATGTGTGTTTTGAGACAACAGTGCTCTGCACCTGAGCAGCTCTGACATCTGATGCTCTGATGCCTTGGACTGGCTAGTGCTACGGTTGGTCATAGAGGATGTTGTGCCTCGTGTTTGTTGTGCCTCCTCCTCCTCACTTGACTCCTCTGTTTGATCAGGCACACAGGTGGAGTCAGTGACCTCATCATCATTGTCACCACCCCCTATCTCCTCGTCACAGGAGCCAACTTGGCAGTATGCTGCAGCTGCTGGTACAACATGAGTGCCAGTTATTTGTGTGTCATCACTGGCACCCCCTTCCTCTAGGTTGATTATACACCCTTCCTCAACCTCAGAGATTAAATCAGAGCACTGTACTTGCTGCGCATCCTCAAGCAGCTTGTCACTGTCATTGTAGTCAAACAATTCAGCTGACTCTTCCGTGTGTGATAGTGAGGCTACGGCAGGAGTAGCTGTGGACATGGAGGCTGCATTAGATGCTTTGGCAGCTGAGGTGGACTGTAAAGCACTACAAGCCTGGCTGGCAGAGGACTCGGAAGATGAGGATGGCCTGGTTAGCCAATCCATCAAATCCTCTGTGTGTTGCTGCTGCTTAAGACGGCCAGCGCCAGTTAGAAAGGACAAGCGTTCCCCTGCAGAGGATGCACCACGTCCACCATGACCAGAGGCACAGCCTCCCGACACAGAGGCTGCTTGCCCTGTTATCTGTGTCTGGGAGCGTCTGCCTGTCCTTTTTGGTCATTCTGACATGGTGAGTGATATATAGATTAAATATATACAGAACTCTGATTCAACTCTGGTATAAAGATTAAAGATTTCCAGAACTCTGGTATAACTCCGTGAGACACCCTGATAGCTGGCAGCCAGTGACAAGACACAGATTACAATTCCCAGAAATCTGCTAGAAGTATGTGGGACCCCCTGATAGCTGGCAGTGAGAAGACACAGATTACAAGTCCCAGAAACCTCCTATAAATCAGTGAGACCCCCGGATGGGTGGCAGTGACAAGACACAGATTAGAACAATTCCCAGATATTTTGTATAAATGACTGACCCCCCCCCCCCAAAATTCTGGGTGGCAGTGACAAGACACAGATTACCTCAATTCACAAATATTTTGTAGAAATTACTGACCCCCCAAAATAGTTTCTGGTGGCAGCGACAAGACACAGATTACCTCAATTCCCAAATATTTTGTAGAAATTACTGACCCCCCAAAATAGTTGCTGGTGGCAGTGACAAGACACAGATTACCTCAATTCCCAAATATTTTGTAGAAATTACTGACCCCCCAAAATAGTTGCTGGTGGCAGTGACAAAACACAGATTACCTCAATTCCCAAATATTTTGTTGATATTACTGACCCCCCCCAAAATAGTTGCTGGTGGCAGTGACAAGACACAGATTACCTCAATTCCCAAATATTTTGTACAAATTACTGACCTCCCAAAATAGTTGCTGGTGGCAGTGAGAACACACAGATTACCACAATTCCCAGATATTTTGGAAAATATGCACGTGTTTTGGCTGGCGGCAGCAGCAGCACGCGCGCCCCCACGTCAGGCGCCGCTGGAAGGAGGAGGTGGAGACTAGTCGAGGCGGAGAGTTGCGTCGGAGTGAGACAGACAAAGGAAGCTGCTCTGTCTCCTCGCCTCCTGGAGTCCTGCTGCCTGTCACTGACGGGTTCGACTGTCTGTCTCTGACATCTTCAAGTTTCGACTAACAACAAGTCGACGACAACACCATTCGAGCAGCAGGTAGGGGGGGGCACAATTTCAAATTCACAATATGGGCAATATATAAACCCATGATGTGAGCTGGCACTCAGGCCCTGGGCAATATATATATACCGTATTTTTCGCTCCATAAGACGCACCTGACCATAAGACGCACCTAGTTTTTAGAGGAGGAAAACAGGAAAAAAAATATTCTGAATCAAATAGTGTAATAATGGATATTGCCCCAGCTCCTCTCATGGATATTGCCCCAGCTCATGGATACTGTCCCCCAGCTCATGGATAATGCCCCAGCTCATGGATATGCCCCAGCTCACACATGGATATGCCCCAGCTCACACATGGATACTACCCCAGCTCACACATGGATACTGCCCCAGCTCACACATGGATAATGCCCCAGCTCACACATGGATAATGCCCCAGCTCACACATGGATTTCCCCCAGCTCATGGATATGCCCCAGCTCACACATGGATATGCCCCAGCTCACACGTGGATATGCCCCAGCTCACACATGATATGCCCCAGCTCATGGGATTTGCACCAGCACATGGAAAATGCCCCAGCACATGGATAATGCCCCAGCACATGGATAATGCCCCAGCTCACACATGGATTTGCCCCAGCTCATGGATATACTGCCCCAGCTCATGGATATACTGCCCCAGCACATGATATACTGCCCCAGCTCATGGATATGCCCCAGCTCACACATGGATATGCCCCAGCAGCTCATGGATATGCCCCAGCTCACACATGGATAATGCCCCAGCTCCCACATGGATAATGCCCCAGCTCACACATGGATTTGCCCCAGCTCATGGATATGCCCCAGCTCACACATGGATTTGCCCCAGCTCACACATGGATATGCCCCAGCTCACACATGGATATGCCCCAGCTCATGGATATGCCCCAGCTCATGGATATGCCCCAGCTCATGGGATTTGCACCAGCACATGGAAAATGCCCCAGCACATGGAAAATGCCCCAGCACATGGATAATGCCCCAGCACATGGATAATGCCCCAGCACATGGATATGCCCCAGCTCACACATTGATATGCCCCAGCAGCTCATGGATATGCCCCAGCAGCTCATGGATATGCCCCAGCAGCTCATGGATATGCCTCAGCTCACATTCCGCCGCCACGTTCGTCTCCCTCTGAGCGTGCGTCCGGCAGCAGGAAGCTTGGGCACTCGCCTGGGGGAGCCACATGACCGCGATCTCGTGAGATCGCGGTCACGTGGCTCCCCCAGGCGAGTGCCCAAGTTCCTTGCCGCCGGACGCACGCTCAGAGGGAGACGAACGCAGCGGCGGCAGGTGAGCTGAGGCATATCATGGGGCATTCGCTCCATAAGACGCACCCACTTTTCCCCCCCACTTTTTGGGGGGAGAAAAGTGCATCTTATGGAGCGAAAAATACGGTGTATACGCAAGATGTGGGCTGGCAACTCAGGCCCTGGGCAAATATATATATGCATGATGTGAGCTGGCACTCAGGCCCTGGGCAATATATATACGCAGCATGATGTGAGCTGGCACTCAGGCCCTGGGCAATATATGGGCATGATGTGAGCTGGCCTGGGCAATATATATATATACGCACGATGTGGGCTGGCCTGGGCAATATATATATATGCATGATGTGAGCTGGCAGGCCTGGGCAATATATATATACGCATGATGTGGGCTGGCCTGGGCAATTTATATATACGCATGATGTGAGCTGGCCTTTACTATTGGTGCTTTTCAAACTTTATTCTTGAAAATAAAAAGAAATTTAGCAGTTTCATGTTGTGTCGCTTTTTTTTTTTTAGGGGGGTTGCAAGTAGCTGGTCTTGCCTAGGGCGCAAAATAGTCTAACACCGGCCCTGAATAGGAGAGGCAGAATAACAAATATACATACAAGTTAAACACATGGAACAGTAGGAGAGAGAACCCTGCTCCAGATCTTACAATCTAAGAGGAGAGGGGACCCTGCTTCAGAGCTTGCAATCTAAGAGGAGAGGGGCCCCTGCACCAGAGCTTACAATCTAAGAGGTATGTAATAGGGGTGTTTAGGCGCACAAACAAGTATATAATAGTGGTGTGTATAAATACTGTATATATTTTTCTGTTTTAGTGTCTCTACAGTGGTAGATAAAAGTGGGCTGCTCACTTTAAAATGCCTGGGCCTATTTTTCTTCCCAGTCCTGGCCAGAGGACAGAGTGAAGTGCCCGGCAGCACGTACATCAAGTGCAGGTGTTGGCTGCGTGAGGACACTCAGCGCGACCCTGCACAGGCCCTGTGGACCCCACCCTGACAGACATCATCCCTGGAGGAACGTCACCGTAGACAGAGCCATCTCTACACAGCTACTGCCAGCCAGACCTGTGCCCCCCCCAAGCCAGCTGCAGAGAAGAGAAAAGGTAAATATATCACGTAAAATGTTATGATTTATGTAATTCTTAGTTATATTACAGTATTTATAAATTCAATAATTTTTTTTATAAAATGTGACTATTTCCCTAATTTTTTTTATAGTACAAAATAATAAATTAATAGAGTCTAGTCACAGAGCACCGTAGTTTCAGTGCTTTGATTTTCACCATACTTTGATTCCATTTCGCCAAAAATACAGTGAATTCACCATTATTGCAGCCAAAAACTGAGATTTTACAATTTGTGCCAGTGCCACAACCTCAAGTGAAATGACAAATATTCCACAATATGTATACAAGTATGTTGGGTTATTTATTGTGATGTGTAGTTTCTTATATATATATATATATATATCATTAATGACAGTGCCTCCAATACCAATGGTATAATTGGGTTATTAGTTCTTATTTTAAGGGGAAATAACCAATTAATGAATATACGTCTTAACAAATATGTAACGAATTATCCTGAGTTCTTTTACATAGTTACATACATAGGCTGAAAAAAGACATGCGTCCATCGGGTTCAGCCTCTCACACAACACCTACTGCTGTTGATCCAAAAGAAGGCAAAAAACCCAGTCTGAAATGCTCGCCAATATGCAACAAACTGGGGAAAAATTCCTTCTTGACCCCAGAATGGCAGTCAGATTTCTCCTTGGATCAAGAAGCTTACCCACATATTAAATATTATAACCCTTAATATTCTGTGTCTGCAGGAAGTCATCCAGTCTTTTTTTAAAAGTCTGTACAGTCTCTGACCCAACCACCTCAACAGGCAGAGAATTCCACAGCTTTATTGTTCTCACTGTAAAATAACCCTTCCTATGCTTTAGGCTGATTTCCCTTTCGTCCAGTCTAAATGGGTGACCTTGTGTCCTGTGTATAGTCCTGTTAATGAATAGGTTTCCAGACAATGGTTTATAATGGCCCCGTATATATTTATATAAGGTTATCAGATCCCCTCTAAGGCACCGTTTCTCTAAACTAAACAGGTTTAAGCTTGTTAGTCTTTCCTCATAACTTAAACCTTCCATTCCCCTTATTAATTTAGTCGCCCATCTCTGCACTTTTTCTAGCACTATAATATCCTTTCTTAAGACAGGTGCCCAAAATTGCACAGCATATTCAAGGTGCGGTCTTACCATTGATTTATACAGAGGCAAAATTATGTTTTTATCCCGAAAGTGAACTCCCCATTTAGGCTGGGGTCAGACGAACGCAGTGCGAACGTGCGTTTAGCCGCACTTTATTACGGCCGTGGTAGCAGCAAATGACGTCCAACGCAGGCCCACACACGAAGTACGGCCGCACGAAAATGCAAGCGTCAAACAAACGCATTTTTGCAAGAACTTCGAACCGCTAGTACTGACGTACAGAGTGCGCTGCGTCCGCATAGCAGCGTGTGTGCAGGATTAGGAAACGTCAGACGCTGCTCATGTCCGGCCAACATAACGTCCAGACACCCAAAGTTTCCTGGTTTGGATCCGTAAAAAATAACGGCCGAAATTGCGCATCGATTTACCGATATCGCGTCTTCCGTGAAAAAATGTGTTCGGACGCATCAACACACTCTTTGACAGTAGACGTGAAAAATGCGTTCGTCTGACCCTAGCCTTAATGCATGTGAATACCTTGCTGGCCTTGGCGGCTGCTGTTTGACATTGCACATTGTTACTTAGTCACTTTTAAGGCTATGCAGATATTTTTCGACACAATAAAATCATTCAAGATGATACGAGACTGCGTAACAGTAAAGCAAATTAATAAGGATTTATTCACACTGTCAAGTCCTGTACAATCATATGTTGTCAACTGGTCAGCAAGATAAAATTTATGAGTAATTATAGGCAACAATTAGTAGCGATACTGAAACAAGCAATAATATCATGGACAAACAGTTTAGATTTATAGACCACACCACACATATGTACGAATCATTCTTAAACACCAAGCTCTATTCCACCATCATCAGCAGCTCTCCCATTATAAACAACCCTCAACTTGGATGTGTAAAACACTGTTAGTTGGTATTGTGGTTGGGGCCTGTGACGGATATAGGGTATGTTCTGATAATATTTGACCATGACGTTAATATTTCTTTGTAATTAATGTACAGCGCTACTCTATATGCAAACCTATTTTTTTCTGAGGGTTCATTAAAAGGGTGAATGGTCTTTTTGTTCCCCCCACCCCCCGATAGGTAAAGCAATTAAGTTCCTTTTGAAGCCAGGGAAGTTGCGGATATTTGGAGATAATTAATAGATTGGTCCTGGTAGACATCAAAAGCTATCGTGAATTACTGTGCGTAAACTCCTGTGTTACTATACAGCATGGGGGCCAAACTAACACCTTTTGAGATGCTAAAGGGAAATCTTCGTTTTGATCAAAGATAGGTGAAAGGGTGTTCTTTGATCTGCTGGGCACTTGGAATTTGTCACGTACCGTGCTGGTGTCCCCCAGCAGCATCGCCCTTGCTGCTCGCTGGCCGGGCACTGAGTGAAGATGCCGGGGGTCACATGGGATGCAGGGGGCGGAGCCTGGCACACTGACGCAGCGCCACGGGTTTAAAACCACAGGCAATAGGGGGCGTGGCCAGCTGCAAACGAGGAAGGACGTGTGTCTATGGAGCTCCAACCCGTCCTTCTCGTCCTGAACCCCTGGACACCTTTAACTGCTGAGAATGCCACATCTGGGCACCAAGGGTAGCCGGCAACCGGTGGTTAGTCGTCCAGGGCCCGTTTTGCCCCCCCACTGGACCAGAGACATCCATCTACCGGCTATCTCCTCGCTGACTGAGGCTGCCGACGACCATTTTGGGGCCTACTCTGTGGCTTCAGCAGAAATCTTTCTGTGCCTCCCTGCAGACTTCCCAGACTGGGTACATGTCATGTACTATGGAGACGGAGGGCCCCCGTCTCCTTCTTGCTGCACAGGATGGATTGCGGCCGCCAGATGAAGCTGGTGAGACTCGGTGCCAGGTCGCTCCCAGTCCTCCGCTTGAAGAGAAGATGCCTGTGGTGGAAGGCCTGGAGGCCTGTATGGCACTGCTGGAAGGGGACAGCCAGGGCTGTCTCACGAGGGGGACCTGGCGCCAAATGATGGAGATCTTGCGCGGCTGCAGAGGAACTCCTGCTCCCCGGTCAGAAGAGGCCTTACCTGTACGTGATGAGGGGGATCTGGAAGTCGCTGCTGGGGGGGGCTATGTGAGGCTGGGGACGTGGGCACCGAGACACTGGTCACCCTTCCACATCCGGATTCTGCTCCTGGAGTTCCATGGTGGGGATCCACTAACACCTGATGAAGAGATGCCTGTACGGCCCGCCACACATTTTCCCACGCTATTGCTGTCTACCCAGGCGGTGCTGGTGGGAACGCCAGAGGCGCCCACAGTTGCTGGCCGATACCTGCTGACAACCAAATTTCCCCTTTCGGGGTTTGTGTGGACATCACCAACCAGATCCCCCGAGTCATTCACTGTCGCAGTCCCGACTGAGATCCTGACCGATGAGATTAGTGGGGGGAGCCCTATTACGAGTTGTCACTACCTACGAGTTGTCACTAAACTCTTTTTTGAGTTGTCACTACCTCCTCCTTTTTTGGTTGATTTGGCATATCCGGATTAATTCTGGGAATACAGCTGCAGCCTGGTGCACAGTCTGGCGCCCGAGTGCCCGGGCCTAGTGCCATTTCCCCCCCCCCATTTTTTGGCCACACGTGGGTGCGCTGGGGCTGGAACAGTTCTAGCCTTTGCTATTTCCATCTCCCCCCTTTTTTTTTGTGTAACTATATTGGTTGTCTTTAGCTGAATATTACGTGCAATGTCATTTTGATATCTAGTTAACCCCTTAGTGACCGGGCGGTTTTACACAAATATGTCCTTTAGTGACCGCTGCTGATTTTACGTTTCTGCTCTGTTAGTGTTTAGGTCAAATTTTCCTCTTACTCGTTTATTCAACCCACACATGTTATACACCGTTTTCACGCCATTAAATGGACTTTCTAAAAATATCATTATTTCCATCATATCCAATAATTTACTATAAAAAAAAATCTGAAATACGATGAAAAAAATTATAAAAACACACTTTTTCACAATTTAATCCCCAAAATCTACAACCACCAAAAAAGACCCCGGCTAAATAGTTCCAAAATTTTGTCCCGAGAATAGAAATACCCAATTTTTACATGTTTTTGCCTTTTAACCCCTTCACTGCTGAGCCAGTAGGGATGAGCTGTTCGGTTCGATATGTTCGGAGTTCGATTCGAACATCGCCCGATCGGATGTTCGCAAACTCCGAACATTTCCGCGTGTTCGCTGCATGTTCGCCCACAATGGACCACAATGCACTTTTCCACAGACCTGAAGCTTGTAATTGGCTACAGCCTGCACCTGACCACAGTTTAGGTGCAAGACAAGTTCAAGACTATGCCAATCACGGATCAGAGTCCTGATTGGGCAAATTTTAGGGTTACTGTGTGAAGGCATTGCTGCCACCAAAGGCACAATATTTGGGTGCACTGCCACTGACGCCTATATTACCAGATTCATATAATTTTAATATTGGACCGCAGAGTCCAACCCTGCACTCTTCCACAATACCACAAAAGGGTTACGGTGTGAAGGCACTTGCTGCCACCAAAGTCACAATATTTGAGTGCACTGCCACTGACGCCTATATTAACAGATTCATATCATTTTAATATTGGACTGCAGGCAGGGCCGGCGCTGCCGCTAGGCGAGCTAGGCGGGCGCCTAGAGCGCAGGGCCCGCCTAGGGCGCAGCCGGGCCCGACCACCGAAAAATCATTGTGTCCTCGCGGGCGCCACAACGTACTCGCAGCCGGCAAACTCGCACACCAGCCGCAGGCCCGCAGCACGCCTCCGTTGCCCACGAGCCAATAGAAATGCTCCTCCTTGATGCCAGTGGCTGACGCCGGCACGTGTTGCACGCGCCCTCACATCAGTCGCTGGCTGAGGGGGTCTCATTTGAAGGAGACGAGGTGCCGTGAGAGACGAGGTGCCGTGGGAGACGAAGCCCGAGGGTCCGGATGGGGGGGGGCCAGTTTGGCACTGTGTCTCCCATTTATTGGGCAGCGTGTGGGATGAAACTCCCACACGCTGCACCAGAAATGAAGGCCGGGGAAAGAGAAGAGAAGGAGGACACTGCCAGCCCAGCAGCTCACAGGGCCCGGGGACATGCTGGCTCCGCCCCTTCCTCCTCCACAGCAGCCGGATGCAGAGCCTCCCCTGTGTGCTGGAATCCAGGGAGGGGAAGTGAAAGGAGACAGACAACCTAACCTGTGAGTATATAACCAGCGGGTCAGGTGTGGTTTGTGTGTGTGATCAGAGTGTGGGTGTGTGTGAGTGATTAGAGTGTGTGTGTGTGTGTGTGAGTGATCAGTGTGTGTGTGAGTGATCAGTGTGTGTGTGTGATCAGAGTGTGTGTCAGAGTGTGTGTGTGTGTGTGAGTGATCAGTGTGTGATCAGTGTGTGTGTGTGTGATCAGAGTGTGTGTGCTATGTGCTTATCATTTTATAAGCACATTCACAAGTGACAGTCTTAAGTGGACGCTTAGAGTTGATTCCTGGAGTTTTATCCAAGATCCCCCTACGCCATCACGATCCGTAATTCCTGTGTCTCCTCTCTCCACAGGTAGGCATTATCACCCATCATCCACAGACACCCACAGCTCAAATGAACCCCTGCATACTTTTGCTGGTAGGCATTATCACCCATCATCCACAGACACCCACAGCTCAACTGAACCCCTGCATACTTTTGCTGGTAGGCATTATCACCCATCATCCACAGACACCCACAGCTCAACTGAACCCCTGCATACTTTTGCTGGTAGGCATCATCACCCATCATCCACAGACACCCACAGCTCAACTGAACCCCTGCATACTTTTGCTGGTAGGCATTATCACCCATCATCCACAGACACCCACAGCTCAACTGAACCCCTGCATACTTTTGCTGGTAGGCATTATCACCCATCATCCACAGACACCCACAGCTCAACTGAACCCCTGCATACTTTTGCTGGTAGGCATTATCACCCATCATCCACAGACACCCACAGCTCAACTGAACCCCTGCATACTTTTGCTGGTAGGCATTATCACCCATCATCCACAGACACCCACAGCTCAACTGAACCCCTGCATACTTTTGCTGGTAGGCATCATCACCCATCATCCACAGACACCCACAGCTCAACTGAACCCCTGCATACTTTTGCTGGTAGGCATTATCACCCATCATCCACAGACACCCACAGCTCAACTGAACCCCTGCATACTTTTGCTGGTAGGCATTATCACCCATCATCCACAGACACCCACAGCTCAACTGAACCCCTGCATACTTTTGCTGGTAGGCATCATCACCCATCATCTACAGACACCCACAGCTCAACTGAACCCCTGCATACTTTTGCTGGTAGGCATTATCACCCAGTATTCGCAGGCACCCACATTATAACTTTTCCTTTCTGTTTTTTTATTTATTTTTGTTTTCTCCACCATTTGCTTTGCTAATTAGCATGTGAATCTCCTGCCCTATTGACACAGCCCATCCAGCTTCAGCTGTTGACTTTTTAACTGCCTGATTGCAATCAGTCTCCCTATATAACCACTAAGACTGGCTCCATTTGAGCCAGGCTCTTGTGACATTCACAAGTAACAGTCTTAAGTGGACGCTTAGAGTTGATTCCTGGAGTTGCGGGACTGGAGGAAGGAACTGCAAGGCCCAATTTTACTCTGGGTAAACGCAAGTCTATTTCATGCTTTCTCTCACGCTTCTCCTCTTTACTTCTACCTTTCTCCTTAAATGGAACTCCTGCCCCTCTACCACCGACCCCTACACTATCTGCATCTCTCCCTCCCTCCTCTCGTCCCACATGATGGCCTCACATGAGCTCCTTTGTTTCCTCAGAACATGGTCTCCCTCTAACTCTCATGCTGCCAATCACTCCCACGCCCACAAATCCCATTCCCACCTTCTCTTTCTCACCCTCCTGCTGTTACTCTATTCAGGTGACATATCCCCTAACCCTGGCCCCACAACACATCCAATACTTCCCTCTCATCCTATCTCCATCGCACATAAATCACCTCCCTGCAAGCCCAGCAACCTCATTCCCATCATCCCTCAGCGCCTGTCCTCTTTCTCCTGCGCCCTCTGGAACGCTCGCTCTGTGTGCAACAAACTCACAGCCGTCCATGACCTCTTCCTTTCAAACTCCTTCAACCTCCTAGCTTTAACTGAAACCTGGCTAACTCCCTCTGACACGGCCTCCGTTGCTGCTCTCTCACATAGCGGTCTACACTTGAGCCATACCCCCAGACCGGGTGAGAGAAATGGTGGCGGGGTCGGGCTCCTGCTCTCTCCCACCTGCACCTACCAGCATCTCCCTCCACCCCCATCCCTCTCCTTCTCCTCCTTCGAGACACACTGCATCCGCCTGTTCTCTCCTCTGGCTCTCAGGGTGGCAGTCATCTACCGCCCACCGGGACCAACCTCCCAGTTCTTTGACCACTTTGCTACCTGGCTTTCTCACTTCCTGTCTTCTAATCTTCCATGCCTAATTCTCGGGGACTTCAACATTCCCATTGACGATCCTTCCGCTCCTGCTGCCTCCAAACTTCTTTCACTCACGTCCTCCCTTGGACTCACACAATCCTCCCTCCTCCCTACCCACCGCGATGGTCACGTTATTGACCTGGTCTTTTCCAACCTCTGCTCCATTTCTGAGTTCAAATGTCGCCCTTTCCCCATCTCTGACCACCACCTTCTCTCTTTCAACCTATCTGGACTTCCTAAACACCCTGCTCCCCCACCCCGCACACACACTCGCAGAAATCTACATGCTGTGGACCCCATCAATTCTCCAACCTACTTCACCACCTCCCTCATACCTCATCCTTCACCTGCCCTGATGCTGCCACTAATCACTACAACACTACGCTTATCTCTGCTCTAGACACTCTTGCTCCTCTTCGACTCTGCAAGGCCCCACGCCGCCAGCTTCAGCCCTGGCACACCCTCCAAACTCGCTACCTGCAAAGATGCTCCCGCACTGCAGAGCGTGCCTGGAGGAAATCCCGCTCTGAAGCTGATTTTGTTCACTTCAAGTTTATTCTCCGGTCATACACCTCTGCCCTCCACTTGGCCAAACAATCCTTCTTCTCATCTCTTATATCTACGCTGTCCTCCAACCCTAAACGGCTCTGGTCCACCTTCAACACCCTCCTCCACCCACCTGCACCTCCCCCCTCAGCTGCCTTCAGCGCTCAAGACCTGGCAGACTACTTCCTCAGTAAAACTCTAACTATCAGAAGCAACATCCCTACACAAGATAGTTATCTGCCACCTCCACTCCCACAGGTCCCCTCTGCCACCCTCTGCCGCTTCCTCCCAACCACTGAGGAGGAAGTCAATTCCTTATTGTCCTCCTCACATCTCACCACGTGCCCGCTCGACCCCATTCCCTCACATCTAATTCCTCCCCTCTCCTCCTCCCTCACCCCTGCTCTCACACACATCTTCAACCTATCTCTCTCCACTGGCTCCTTTCCATCCGCCTTCAAACACGCACTAGTTACCCCTTTACTAAAGAAACCATCCCTAGACACCAACTCTCCATCCAACTACCGCCCTGTATCCCTGCTTCCCTTCACATCAAAGCTCTTAGAAAAACTAGTCTTCAACCGCCTCTCCCTCTTCCTGTCCTCCAATTCCCTACTTGACCCCCTGCAATCTGGCTTCCGTCCGCTACACTCAACTGAAACTGCCCTCACCAAAGTCACCAACGACCTCCTAACTGCTAAAAAACACGGCCACTATTCTATTCTCATCCTGCTTGACCTCTCGGCTGCTTTTGACACTGTTGACCACCCCCTCCTTCTACAGACCCTCAACTCTCTGGGTCTCGGTGACACTGCACTTGCTTGGGTTGACTCCTATTTATCCAACAGGTCCTTCTGTGTGTCCTTTGCTGGTAACTCCTCCTCTTCATTGCCTCTATCTGTTGGTGTACCTCAAGGCTCTGTCCTTGGTCCTCTGCTCTTTTCCATCTACACCTCCTCCCTGGGCAAAATCATCAACAGCTTTGGCTTTAATTACCACCTCTACGCTGATGACACTCAGATCTACCTCTCTACCCCTGATCTCTCTCCCCCTGTCCTTTCAAAAGTCAGTGACTGTTTATCTGGCATCTCCTCCTGGATGGCCTCCCACCACCTAAAGATCAACATGTCAAAGACTGAGCTCCTACTTATTCCTCCCTCTAATGCCTCCCCACCTCCTGACTTCTCTATCACGGTGGAGGGTATCACCATCTCCCCATCAAACCAAGTTCGCTGTCTTGGAGTTACACTGGACTCTGCTCTTTCCTTCATCCCCCACATCAAGTCTCTTTCCTCCTCCTGCCGATACCAACTGCGTATATTTCCAGAATTCGGCCATTTCTTACCGCTGTCACCACAAAACAACTCATACACGCCCTGGTAATCTCCCGACTCGACTATTGCAATAATCTCTTATCTGGCCTCCCTCTGTCCCGCCTCTCCCCCCTACAATCCATCCTGAACGCCTCCGCCAGGCTAATTCACCTCACCCGCCGCTCTGTCTCTGCCGCTCCCCTCTGCGAGTCCCTTCACTGGCTCCCCATCCACTGCAGAATTAAGTTCAAATCCTTATCCTTACCTACAAAAACCCTCACTAACTCAGCGCCCCACTACCTGTCCTCACTAATCACCAAATACACCCCAGCCCGCTCCCTAAGGTCAAACAGTGACCTGCGCCTAGCTTCTCCCCGCATCACCTCTTCCCATGATAGACTGCAGGATTTCTCACGCGCAGCCCCCACTCTCTGGAACGCTCTCCCTCGTGCTGTCAGACTTTCCCCTAACTTCTCTTCCTTCAAACGCTCCCTGAAAACATTGCTATTTAGGGAAGCCTACCACCCAACTCACTGACGCAACCATCAATCACTCTCACCTTACAGTCCTCTCCTCCTGTTTCCAACCCCAACCCTCCTAGATTGTGAGTTCCTACGGGAATAGGGCCCTCATCTCCTCCTGTACTGTTTGTCAAATGTTGTTCAATGTATTGTAACCCTGTCTGTACTGTGCTTATTGTACAGCGCTGCGGAATATGCTGGCGCTTTATAAATTAATAGTAATAATAATAAATGAGCTAAAGAATCTTGATCTTAAAAAGAGCATTAATAATAAAACAACCATAACACAGAGTTATAATGACATTTTTTAAAACCCTTGAGCATAAAAAATTCCGCAAAAAAGCTGCAGTGAGCGGCTGCGTTTTGGATCAGCTCCGAGGCAACTTGGGCTATAATGCAGACCTCACCTCTCACTTGCCCCAATACGGCTCCGAACTGCCTTTGAGGGGTCTTGGGGGACCCAAGGGACCTGGCTGCCTCCTTTCCGAGTGTCCGGAGGTGAAATATCTACCCCGGAGGAGATTCGGGCCTGGAAGCGGCGGCCATTTTGGAGGTCCTCGTGGAGGTCGGCTGAGTCTCACTCCTGGCTGGGCACTCAAAAGCAACGTCCAAGCGGCAAGTAGCTGGTCCACGGCGGGACTGGGGCGAGAGGATACGGAGCCGGCGCCGGTTTGCCCTCCGGGGACACAGCTCATCTCGGACCCCAGACCGGGGCCTATTAAGGGGGCCGGAGGAGGAGGTGCTGCGCGGGCTGAAGTGACTACTGCCCTTCTCCTGGATCCCCGCGGAACAGATACGCGTGTGCCGGAGGTCAGGTCGATTTCCCCGCGCTGGACAAGTGGCGCCGGGGATTCAGACCTTCCTGGCGGCGCCTGGTGATGTGCTGACGGGCGAGCGGGGGATGGTTCCGGCGGTCGCTCTCCTCGTCTCAGCCGTCCTCGAGGGGCTACAGCGCACGTCTGAGGTGAGCGGTGACCCTTCCGTCCAGCGAGGCATTCTGCCAAGCTAAGCAAAAGAGTGCCCAGAAATTTAAACGCTCATCTACAGCAATCCCGGATTTTCAGCAAGATCCATATTTACATTTTTCTTTCCCCCCCCCTTTTTTTTTTGTTTTTTCTTTTTTTTTGTCTGATCATACTACACTGCGTATATGTGGTAAATTTTCCTGGACTGCCCACATGGATGGTCCACATATATAAGGGAAAGAAGAAAATTTTCGACATAACAATGCACAGACTGTCTGCGTAATAAAAAAAAAATTTCATAATCTGCACGGACTGTCTGCGTAATATAATTTTTCCTCAGTCTACGTAAGATAATTTTTCCTCGATCTGCACAGACTATCAGCGTAATACAATTTTTCCTCCATCTACACAGACTGTCTGCGTAATATAATTTTTCCTCAATCTGCACGGACTGTCTGCGTAATACAATTTTTCCTCAATCTGCACAGACTGTCTGCGTAATATAATTTTTCCTCAATCTGCACAGACTGTCTGCGTAATATAATTTTTCCTCAATCTGCACAGACTGTCTGCGTAATATAATTTTTCCTCAATCTGCACAGACTGTCTGCGTAATATAATTTTTCCTCAATCTGCACGGACTGTCTGCGTAATACAATTTTTCCTCAATCTGCACAGACTGTCTGCGTAATATAATTTTTCCTCAATCTGCACAGACTGTCTGCGTAAAAAAAAATTTCCTCGATTTGCACAGACTGTCGGCGCAATATACTTTTTTCTCTGGACGCTTTACATTGACCTACATTGACAGAGTAAAGTAATTTTTTTAGGTGGTCCCTGTGGGGCCCACTACTTCCTTAAGATAATTTTCTACAAAGGACAGAGTCAGCGTCCGAGCATGTTATCTACGTGATCAGGCAGCTCTGCCGGCAAACGGTGCCACTCAACAGACACCGACCTTTCAACATCATAGACAGAAACGCATACGTACAACGAACCAACCAGCATATCATGGCCTCCAGCAAAAGTAAGAAACCGGGAGCTAAACCAGACTTTTTTACTCCCAAATCCACCAAGCGCCGCGAAGACACGGACACCCAAGAGGGAGGAGGATCCCCGTCGGCAGCCTCAGACCGGCTTCCCACTGTTGACAACGCAGACCTCTCGACATTCACACTAAAGATGGAAGCAATGTTCAAAGATCTATCGTCTGCACTGACTTCCCGCCTTGACGCAGTTTCAGCCGACATAAGGAGGGAGATCCGAGATATAGGAGACAGAACATCCCATTTGGAGACCAAGACGGAGGAACTTGCTACGGCTCACAACTGCATGGCGACCACAGTGGAGACGCTGGAAGAACAGATACGGAAATGTGAATCTAAACTAGCGGACCTCGAGGATCGCTCCCGCCGTCACAACCTAAAGATACGGGGCATCCCTGAAACGGTCTCTCCAGGGGAATTGTCCTCGTACGTCTCGGAGTTCTTTACTCATTTACTACCAATCGTTGACCCGGAATCCCTGTTGATGGATCGCATCCACCGAGTGCCAAAACCACCATCCGCACCACTAAAAGCACCAAGAGATGTAATATTGAGACTTCATTATTATCGTCCCAAGGAAGACATTCTGAAAGCTCTACGTAGTCCGGCAGCCCTCGGGGAGGAATATGCCCACCTGGCAGTCTTTCCGGATCTCTCACAAGCTACACTCCAACTTCGACGCTCATATCGCTCTATTACCTCTGCACTACGAGAAGCTGATGTGAGGTACCGATGGGGTTACCCTACAAAGTTGATAGTGACCCGGAATGGATCCACATCAGTGTTTGGATCACCCGCTGAGGGCCGCGAAGCTCTGGAGACCTGGGGGCTGAAAATACCCGAGGTGTCAGGAGCACACCCCAACACGACCAAACAAATTCGCGCAGAATGGCATAACCGCTGAGTAATAGTAACGACAATGAGATTCAACACCCACTTATGTTAAAGGGTGGCCGTGCCTTTTTTCTCAGGTTTACTCGTTAGTTAGGTAAGGTTATGTGTGGTTTTCTGATTATACAAATGTTTTCTCTGTTATACACGCAGAACTATGGCACTGTTTGCCGCAGTGTATGATCCACCTCTCTCCCCCTTCACTGGAAGGGATCAGGCTTCCTTACAGGGAACCCTGGATGGAGATATGTTTGTTAATTCATGTATATAGTTGTACAGTGCACCAGCACTGGATTCTTTATTTCTTCTATCCTTTTTTCCTTCCCCCTCTTTTCTTAAAGGCTACTGACGCAGTCAACACCTATCCTGACTGGAGACCTAGAGACGGACGTATGCAAATGTTAACACATAAAGTTGCGCAAGCTTCACAATTCGCAGTTACTGTATTAAAACCATTTTATGAAGATACTCACTTATAATGTGAAAGGCCTTAACCTGCCTGTAAAACGACATTCCCTATATAGAGATCTACGCATTCACGACGCTGATATAATATGCTTGCAGGAGACCCATTTCCGCAGGTTGGACCACCCTAAACTCTTTACACTCCAATACGCCAGACAATACCACTCAACGTATCGAGCTAAATCGCGAGGAATCCATAATAGGGTAGTGTTCGAAACCCATCGGATAACTAAAGATCCAGGGGGCAGGTTTTGTGATTTTTAGTTGTACAATGAACTCTAAGCTATATACTCTGGTAGCAGCATATGCCCCGAATTCAGCGCAGACACGATTTCTGACTCAATTACTTGACAAAAGTTTGGACGTTCTCTCGGGGATCTACTGCTTTGTGGCGATTTAAACACCTGTATGGATCCCTTTAGGGACCGCTCCACCTCACAGATATCCTCTTCCGTCACCTCCTCTCGAATAAACTCAGATCCCTATTACAACAGTACCAATTTATGACGCCTGGCGCCTCCTGCATCCCTTTGAACGAGACTACACTTTCAGGTCCATGGCGCACAATAGCTATACCAGATTACATTACTTTTTGATATCAAACACGCTCCTCCCTCGAGTGATCGACTGTGTTATTCTCCCCTTTACTTGGTCGGACCATTCTCCTGTGCTTCTAACGCTGTCAGATGATTATAAATATTACACGAGACCGCCATGGCGACTTCCAGCACACGTGCTCAAACACGACCAGGCCGCTCCAGCGTTGACAAACACATTGAAGGATTACTTCACTGAAAACGACACCCCCGACGTAAATCCTTTCACTTTATGGCAAGCACATAAGGCGGTGTTTCGGGGGGAATGCATAAAATGGGCAGCCAAGTTGCGTAAAGACTATGTCTCCGCACGATTAGAGTTACTAGCCTCTATACAAATATTAGATACCCAGAATAAATTGTCTCCCTCATCTACTTTGGCTGAGGAGTTGGACGGGGCGATAGGCTCTCTACGAACCCTGGAGGCAGATAGGTATTTTGGTTCTATGGCCAAGCAAAAAGCAAGGTATTATGCATTCCAGAATAAACCTGGACGCTTATTAGCTCGCAAGCTTAAGCCCTCTAGGGCTCCCACTAAGGTTGCTGCAATTCAAACGGCGCAGGGTCTGATTCATAACCCTATAGCCATCGCGAATGAATTTGCAACTTATTATGAGTCTCTGTATAATCTGGCTATGGCCGACTCAACGCCCAACCCTACCGCAGACGACATTAATGCATATCTAGCGAACTTAAATTTACCGTCGCTGACAACCACACAAGCAGAATCTCTGTCAGCTCCTATATCACAAGAGGAACTCTCCGGCGCCATTAAGGCCCTCCCGAAACATAAAGCACCAGGACCAGACGGATTGACTGATCAATATTACACTTCTTTCTCCACCATACTGACACCACATTTATTGACAGTATTTGCACGGGCAAGAGAGACGAGTTCGTTCCCAGTGAATATGTTACGGGCACATATTATCACATTGCCGAAACCAGGGAAGACCCCAGACACTTGTAAAAACCTGAGACCTATATCACTGCTAAACGTGGACCTGAAACTGTACAGTAAGATTTTAGCAACCAGACTTCAAACATTCCTCCCAAAACTGATTGGCCCCGATCAAGTGGGTTTTATTTCCGGACGTCAAGGCCCTGACAGTACTAAAAAACTGATTAACCTCATGGAGGTGCAGCAGCGCTCGGGTCAACCCGGTCTCTTACTTTCGTTGGATGCCGAGAAGGCATTCGACAGAGTAAACTGGTTATTTATGGAATTGGTTATGACTAAATTTAACATTCCCACCGAGTTTCAAGCCGCGTTACAAGCAATATACGACTCTCCCTCCGCGAGAGTGCTCATTTCGGGCTTCTTGTCGGAGGAATTCGTGATTACGAATGGAACCAGACAGGGATGTCCATTATCCCCTCTTTTATATGCGCTGGTTTTAGAACCCTTGGCACAAGCCATAAGGCAGAATGATGAGGTTAGGGGAATACAGGCAGGCCCGGCTATATATAAACTCCATCTGTATGCTGATGATTTATTAGTCACTTTGACTGATCCTCACTCGTCCATTCCTGCTCTACAGGACGAACTAACTACTTACAGCCAACTTACCTATCATCTGGTCAACGTCTCTAAAACGCAAGCTCTACCTCAAAATATCCCCCAGACACAACTGACCGCACTACGTTGTCTATACATGTATGACTGGAGATCCCACTATCTCACATATTTAGGTCTGCGAATAACATGGGACCCGGGGGACTGATTAAACATAACTATGATAGAATATTGACCGAAGTGAGATCCTTGTTATCTAAGTGGAGATCCCGGGAGGTGTCGTGGCTGGGCAGAATGGCGGCTGTAAAAATGAGTATTCTTCCAAAAAATTTATACATTTTTCGCACCCTACCACTTAAGCTACCAAGACTCTATTTTGGATACGTTACAATCTACCCTGATGACTTTTGTTTGGAACCATAAACGCCCTAGAGTCCCTAGACGCCTCTTATACTATAGACAAACAGAAGGTGGCTTACACATGGTAAATATCCACAAATATTATAGAGCCTCATGTTTAGCGTCATTATCCGAAATCTTTCATAATGAACCATGGCCACAATGGCTTGTAGTTGAAGCTTCTTGTTGGGAAGGCCACAATTTAGCCAACCTGCTCTGGGTGCCTTTGTCTTTTAGACCTAAGTTGCAGGCCCCTATGCCATCCACGGCCCTCCACCTCGGAATCTGGGACCGCCATTTAGCCATGATCACGAGCCACCACCCATTATCCATGGCTGCTCCTCTGTCTTCTCTGTCATACCTCTTGCCTCAGACACTTTTTGACCCTTGGCTCAGATGTGGGGTTTATAACCTACATCACCTTTTCACACCGTCTGCCATGCTCTCCTTTGATGCTGTCCGTTGTAAATATTCGATCTCAGACTCAATGTTTTTGTCGTATATGCAAATATATTCTTTTCTAAAAGCGAATAAGGTACTAACTGGACTCGAGACACACAAACCACTTTTGTCAGAGGTGGAGTTGTTTTGCCTGGACTCATTGTCTTCCAGTAAACCGATATCACTATTTTATCGTATATTAAATACACCGGCCACCAAGGAGTGTTGGGCTTTCCAGAAGGGGTGGGAGAGGGATTTATCTCGGTCCTTCTCAACTATCCAATGGAATAAGGCGTACAAATTTTCAATGGGAGCAACCAAGTGTGCAACTTTGATAGAGACACACAGGAAAATCTTGTACAGATGGTACTACACACCGGACAAACTGAAACGATACTCGCTCCAAGCATCTGATCTATGCTGGAGATGTGCCTCCGCAGTTGGCACGATGGGACACATTTGGTGGCATTGCCCTGGAGTAGCCGAGCTTTGGAGAGACATTTCGGCACTGGCCACGGAAGTACTGGGAGTGCCGATACCTCACGCTCCGGAAACACTTTTATTAGGAATGATAGATCTCCCATGCCCACATATACCGATGTTATTCATCTTGGTTTCAACTACAGCCTTATTGATAGCCAGGAATTGGAAGACTGTTCACTTACCCACCCGGAAACAATTGATAGACTTACTGGACCAATACCGCCACTTTGACACCAAAGCTAATACGATATATGGCTTTAGACCAGCCAAAAAAGATCCTTGGCAACTGTGGGATATTCAAAAGATTTATGAGACAAGCAGGAATGGTCGTCAGGCTAATTCTGGTTAAAAGTGGTTATTATTTCCGAAGTACAGGATTGATTGCATAAAAGCTGATATTAATGTTGGTCCTTATCCCCCCTTTTTTTTTTTTTCCCCCTCTCATCCCCCTCTTCCTTTCTCTTCTTTTCTTCTCTTATGTTAAGGTATGCTTAATATATTTGGAAAGTACATTATATGTAACATGAAAAATACCAATAAAAATATATTTAAATAAAACCCTTGAGGATGAAGGAGTTTGCCTAATCCCTATACTGGCTCTCCTTCATTTGCTATGCATATTATTGGTCTCTTCTTTATCCATACCTTGTCCTTTTTTTCCTGCATCTATATATCTATTGTTGCAGTGAAAATGGGGAAGAATTTTGGAAAAGAAAATCCAGAAAGACCAACTGAACTATGAAATATATAGAGCTTGGATAAAAGCAGGGGATCTTAACTAGGGATGAGCCGAACACCCCCCGAGTTCGGTTCGGATCCGAACCCGAACTTTCCAAATGTTCGAATCCGAACCCGAACTCAATACAAGTCAATGGGGCTGAAAATTCGGTTTTTAGAGTGTCCTCCAAGAGGGCATATATGCTAGATATTTGCCATAAAAGGTGTATGGGGGTCCGGGTAGTGCCCTGGGGGACAGGAAACAAGGACAAAAGGTTTTTAAAAAAACGTTTATAAAGGGACAGTGAGTTTTCCATGAAATAAGGGTTAAAAATAAAAATGAAAAATTCCTTCAAATATCGTGCCTAGGAGGTCCCCATAACCTGCCCATGAAGTGGTGGATTTGTAGGATGTATAGAAACACTTAAAAACAAAAATGATGTTTCAAATGACGGTAAATGCTTCTCCTTTAACCCTTTCGCTGCTGAGGCTTTTCCCGCCCCTGTGCTGAGGTCATTTTTACCTGTTTTGCGCATCATGTTTAAACGTGTTTTGAAGGCTTATTTTAGTATATTACCCAGACATATTATATATCGTTCTTTCCGTCAGACTCAGTAGATTCATAATATGTCATTATTATATGTATACGTTATGTCATGTCTGTATATTATAACAAAAAATGCAATAAAATATGTATTTTCAATAATTTACAACGTGTAAAGTGTTTTTTTCACATTTTAACATGCGAGCAATTGCGGTTATATTTTGTATGGGGTGCGCTTGTTAAAAAAATTAGAGATGGGGTCTCGTTACATTTTTTTTTGGGGAAAATGACACTATTTTTAACAAACGCACCGCATACAAAAATCGTTAGTGCAGCATCATTGTTCACATTATAATTGAAATGGGAACAATATTGCTGCATTAACAAACCCAAAAAAATAAAAAAAAAGTGTTTATTTTTTTTTTATTTTTTTTAATTTTTTTTAATTTTTATTTTTCATTTTTTTTTTTTTTTACAAAATTTTACACTTTCATGTTTGGGATCGTTGGAACGGCCATGCTCTGGCCGATCCAACCATACCAAAATTTAACCCCTAACTGCCACGGATCGGGAGATAGGGAGTTCATTGGAACTCCCTATCTCCACAGTTGGTGGCAGTTAGGGGTTAACTCTAGGACTGGCGTCATCGTGCTACGCACGATGACGCCAGTCCTCTGGGGGAGTTCCCGGAGGCTTGGCCGACATCCAAGATGTCGGCCAGCTCCGGGGAAAGGATCGCGAAACCGGCGCTTTTCAGCGCCGATTCGCGATCCAGCTCCCCAGGGGTTAATGCCAGGCATCATTTGGAAGGGCAGGCTGTGCCCTTCCAAATGATGCATCGGTTAAGCCCCGCAGAGCCACCGATCGGGAGGGAGAGAGGTCCGAAGGACCTCCCCCCCCTCCCTTTCAGGCGCCTCCTCCGCACATGCGGGGGGGGCGCCTGAATTAGGTGTCATCGCGCCCCCGCGATGACACCTAATTCTGGCGGCTGGTGGTCCGGATGCCGGGCTGACATCCAGGATGTCAGCCCGCACCGGAGGGGCCAGCGATCGGCCGGAACCCGCCGAACGCTGACCCCAATGTGAGGACGCGCTCAGCGCGTCCTCAGCACACCAGCGGGAATGCTGAGGACGCGCTGAGCGCGTCCTTAGCATTCAAGTGGTTAATCTATCCATAAACAACTGCTTGGGCGGCAGTCTGTATGAAAAGAGGAGACGTTTTAGGAGTCAGAGATGCAGAACAGGTTTAGAGATTTTTTTGGGCTAAATTATTGTGAAACTTATGCAGGCTTTGGATGAAAGTAACAATAGGTGCTTTAAGGCTGGGGTCAGACTAGTGCACTTTTAACGTGCGTTTAGGCGCACTTAATCACGGCCGCACTAGCAGCAAATGACACGCAATGACGGCCAATATACGAAGTACGCCCACACGAAAGTCCGGCCGCACAACGCAAGTGGAAAATGAACGCATTTTTTCGAGAACGCTGAACCGCTAGTACTGACGTACAGAGTGCACTGCGTCCGCATAGCGGCGTGTGTGCGTGATTAGGAGACGTCAGACGCTGCTCATGTCCGGCCAACATAACGTCCAGACACCCAAAGTTTCCTGGCTTGGATCCGTAAAAAATCACGCACAAAAATGAAGAAGCGCTTTCCGTGAAAAAACACCTCAATGCGTTCGGACGCACTTTTTGATGTTCGCTGCGAAAAATGCTTTCCTTTGACCCTAGCCTAAAATTGGGCCTTTAGCGTCGGCAACAGTGTTGCCAGAGCATGGCCGTTCCAACGATACCAAACATGAAAGTAAAAAAAAATGTAAAAAAAAAAAAAAATAAAAATAAAAAATAAAAAATTAAAAAATTAAAAAAAAAAAAAATAAACACTTTTTTTTTTTTTTTTGTTTTGTTAATGCAGCAATATTGTTCCCATTTCAATTATAATGTGAACAATGATGCTGCATTAACGATTTTTGTATGCGGTGCGTTTGTTAAAAATGGTGTCATTTTCCCCAAAAAAAAATGTAACGAGACCCCATCTCTAATTTTTTTAACAAGCGCACCCCATACAAAATATAACCGCAATTGCTCGCATGTTAAAATGTGGAAAAAAACACTTTACACGCTGTAAATTATTGAAAATACATATTTTATTGCATTTTTTGTTATAATATACAAACATGACATAACGTATACATATAATAATGACATATTATGAATCTACCGAGTCTGACGGAAAGAACGATATATAATATGTCGATGTCATATACTAAAATAAGCCTTCAAAACAGGTTTAAACATGATGCGCAAAACAGGTAAAAAATGACCTCAGCACAGGGGCGGGAAAAGCCTCAGCAGCGAAAGGGTTAAAAACATTTTTTTTAAAACTTTTTATCCTTGTTTCCTGTCCCCCAGGGCATTACCCGGACCCCCATACACCTTTTATGGCAAATATCTTGCATATATGCCCTCTTGGAGGGCACTCTAAAATTCGAACTTTCGAGTCCCATTGACTTGCATTGAGTTCGGTTCATGTTCGAACTTTTGAAATTGTTCGAGTTCGAATGTGAACCGAACACGGGGGTGTTCGGCTCATCCCTATGAGCCAGTTCACCTATGTGCGCTGCGCTCATTCTGACCTTTTTGTGCTAATTATTTTTAGATGACAGCCTAGGTACTATATAACTAAACACCCACCCAGATCAAATTTTTTTTTCCAAAAAACCTATTTATTTATTTTTTAGAATTTTTATTTTTATACCAAACCTGGATCGGGAGATAAGGGGATCCAAAGGATCCCCCTATCTTCACATGGCAGCTAGGGGGTTAACTGGCCCACTGACATACTCACACATATGGTGAGGATGTCAGTGGGTGGGGGGTGACCTGGAAGCTTGGCTGACATCTAAGATGTCAGCCCCCTCCAGGTTTGAATCGCGATTTGGCCCACATTTGCACTGAATCGCAATCCAGCAGCGAAACGGTTAATGCTGTACACCGCTAAAAAGGGGAGACTCTCCCCGTTCCAGCGGTGCAACTTGCATTGCTGTACCTTAAACGGTTGGGGAGATAGAGGGCTCCCCTTCCTGATTTCTCACCACCGGCGCCGGCCGATGATGTCATCACGCAGCGTGATGACATCATCGGATCGTCCGGCCCCCAGGAAACGCCACGGTAAGCTTCAAGCTTGCCATAGACGTCATGGGAACCGGCGAGGAAGGTGACTATCGGCGGGAGGGAGGTTAGGTGCCCGCTGATGTACTATGTACGTCCGTGGGTCTAAGGGAGACCTGTGGGCAGGACGTACATGCTACGTCAGCGGTCGGGAAGGGGTTAATGATCCTGACTACTTTTTCGTATGCATTCGCAGTTGACAAGCGGTGGCCATGTGCGGCCAACATCTCTACTTTCACGATGTCTTATTTTGGCCTTTGCGAAGCCATTTATCTTTTATGTCCTGCTGACTTTATCATCAAATAAAAAAAAATTGAATGTTAAAAAACAAACGAAAAAAACACAGGCAATGCAGACTCTCATTGCCCTGACGCGGTTTCTCATTCTGCTCAGTGCTGCTTATTTCTGACTGACTCTCTCTGGCATATTGACCCCTGGCAAAGGGCTAACTTTTACTCTCTGGCATATTGACCCCTTGCAAACGGCTGACTGCTCTGGTGTCACAGATCAGATGGTTTGTGGGAAGGTGGAATTCTCTTTGAATTTCTGCCAGGCGAACACTTACTGGGAATGACTGTCTGAAGTGGCTGCAGACTTTTCTGGTCTGGCTGAGAAGCTCTGCCAGCCCTGGGTACCATGTTAGGAAATGCTGTACCACCATATTTAGGACGTGTGCTAGGCATGATACATGCGTCAACTTACCCAGGCGTAGGGCGGAGAGAAGGTTGCTGCCATCATCACAGACGACCATTCCCAGCTCAAGCTGGCGTGGTGTTAACCATCTTTGCGCCTGCCCCTGCAGAGCTGACAGAATTTCTGGCCCAGTGTGGCTCCTGTCCCCTAAACAAACCAGCTCAAGCACAGTATGGCATCTTTTTGCTTGAGCCATTGCGTAGCCCCTGCCATGCTTCGGTTTAACTGCCACTTCGCCAGAGACAGAGAAGGAGGAGGAGGAGGAAGAGGTGGTGGAGCAGACAGACCTCATATAAGCAGCTTTCTGGAGGCTTGGTGGATGAACAAACTCCAGCACAGAGCCCCATCCTGGATCCCTCCCAGCTGCAAGCAGAGTTACCCAGTGTGCCGTGAATGAAATGTAATGGCCCTGTCCATGCTTGCTGGACCACGTATCTAAAGTAATATGCACCTTGCTGCTGACTACCTTTCCCAATGACTCCATCACATTGTCTTCCACATGCTGGTATAGTGCTGGAATGGCCTTCCGTGAAAAGAACTGGCATTTTGGAACCTGCCACTGTGGTACAGCACATTTGGAAAATTCACGGAAGGAGGCAGAGTCCACCAGCTGGAAAGGCAGCAGCTGTAATGCAAGTAATTTTGCCAAGCTGGCATTTAGACGCTGTGCAAGGGGATGGCTGGGACTATATTTTTTCTTACGCTGCAGCAGCTGGGACAATGAAATCTGACTGCGTAAATCTGCAGCTGATGGGATGCTGTCACATTCTGAGGAAGGACCTGGTACACCCATTACTATAACATCATCCCTGTCAGTGGAGGTTGTAGACATGGCATGACATATTGTGGGGGTAGAGACAGATGAGGACCGATGGGAAGTGTTGTGCCAATGGGATGCATGACAGATGGTCATATGTCGCTTCAAGCATGTGGTACCCAAGCGGCTGATGTTTCTCCGACGCTTGATCCTCTTCAGACATAGCTTACAAATAGCAACGCTGCGGTCTGTTGCACATGTCGTGAAGAACTCCCAGACAGCAGAGTTCCTGGACGTGTGCTTTGAAACAACAGCGCTCTGCACCTGAG
Organism: Leptobrachium leishanense; assembly: GCA_009667805.1. Lineage (NCBI taxonomy): Eukaryota > Metazoa > Chordata > Amphibia > Anura > Megophryidae > Leptobrachium > Leptobrachium leishanense. Next base: position 213,696,272 of record CM019067.1, on the reverse strand, counting down.
CAGCTCTGACATCTGATGTCTTGGACTGGCTACGGTTGCTCATAGAGGACATTGTGCCTCGTTTTTGTTGGGCCTCCTCACTTGACTCCTCTGTTCAATCAGGCACCCAGGTGGAGTCAGTGACCTAATCAGCGTCCTCACCCCCTATCTCCTCGTCACTGCAGTCAACTTGGCAGTGTGCTGCAGCTGCTGGGCAACATGAGTGCCAGTTCTTTGTGTGTCAATAGCAACCCCTCCCTCTAGGCTGATTTTACTTCCTTCCTCAGACTTTGAATCAGAGCACTGGAGTTGCTGCGCACCCTCAAGCTGCATGTCACTGTCATTGTAGTCAAACAATTCAGCTGACTCCTCCGTGTATGATGGTGAGGCTACGGCAGGAGTAGCTGTGGACATGGAGGCTGAATTAGATGTTTTGGCAGCTGAGGTGGACTGTAAACCACTACAAGCCTGGTTGACAGAGGACTCGGAGGATGAGGATGGCCTGGTTAGCCAATCCTGCAAATCCTCTGTATGTTGCTGCTGCTTAAGACGGCCAGGCACAGTTAGAAAGGACAAGCATGCCCCTGCAGAGAATGCACCACGTCCACAACGACCAGGGGCACAGCCTTCTGACACAGAGGCTGCTTGCCCTCTTATCTGTGTCTGGGAGCGTCTGCCTGTCCTTTTTGGTCTTTCTGACATGGTGAGTGATATATAGATTAAAGATATACAGAAATCTGATTCAACTCTGGTATAAAGATTGGAGATCTGCAGAACTCTGATTCAACTGTGTTATCTAGATTAAAGATATTCAGAACTCTGCTATAAGTCAGCGATTTCACTGATATTTTCCCTGCAAGGCTGCCAATGTCCTCTACTCTCTCTCTGATTCACTTCCTTTCTTGCAGGCTGCAACACCCTGATAGCTGGCAAGACCCAGATTCAACTCTGGATAAAGATATAGATTAAAGATACAGATGAACTCTGATTCAACTGTGGTATTCTATGGTATCTAGAATTAGATTAAAGATATACAGATTTTACACAACTCAGTAATACACCCTGTTCCTGATAGCTGGCAGTGCCAAGACACAGATTCAAATTCCCAGAACTCTGGTATAATGCAGTGATACACCCTGATAGCTGGCAGTGCCAAGACACAGATTCAAATTCCCAGAACTCTGGTATAACTCAGTGATACACCCTGATAGCTGGCAGTGCCAAGACACAGATTCAAATTCCAGAACTCTGGTATAACTCAGTGATACACCCTGATAGCTGGCAGTGCCAAGACACAGATTCAAATTCCCAGAACTCTGGTATAACTCAGTGATACACCCTGATAGCTGGCAGTGCCAAGACACAGATTCAAATTCCCAGAACTCTGGTATAACTCAGTGATACACCCTGATAGCTGGCAGTGCCAAGACACAGATTCAAATTCCCAGAACTCTGGTATAACTCAGTGATACACCCTGATATGCAACAATCTCCTCCCCTCTCTGATTCACTCCTGCAACACACACGCTGGGGCTGTGGGGAAGCCTTATATAGTGTGCTGCGGGACTTAGCTCTGGGAGCCCATGATTGGGCAAAATTTGCCCAATCAGGACTCTGAGCCCTGATTGGCATAGTCTTGCACCTGACCTGTGGTCAGGTGCAAGGCTGTAGCCAATTACAAGCTTCAGGCCAGTTTAAAAGTGCATTGTGGTGCATTGTGGGCGAACACGCGGAAATGTTCACTGTTCGACGAACGGTCGAACGGCCAATGTTCGATGCAAACTCATGTTCGCATCGAACCGCCAGCCCATCCCTACTGCTGTAGCCTTACCGGCTAACCACCATGTACACGTGACTGCGCCTATACATTTTGACGGAACACCTGGTGATTGTAGGGTGTTTCTTGATTCAAGTAGAAAAGCATTTTGAACTTAATCCTGGTATGTGCCCCTCTGGCAAATCTAAGGTTGGGCTTCTTATTAATCACCTATCTGACAAAACCTTGGCTTGGGCAACCCCGCTGTGGGAAAATAAGAGACCTATCGTGTATGATTATGAAGCATTTGTGTTTGAATTACTCCATACGTTTAATCCTACTTGGAGAGCTAAAACTGCTGGTAAAGCTCTCTTCAGAATCAGGCAGGGTAACAGGAGAGTTTCTGACTACACCATTGAATTTAAAAAAACTAGACCAGGGGTCAGCAACCTCGGCTCCCAGATGTTTTGGGAACTACATCTCCCATGATGCTCAGTCACCCATTAGGCTGACTGAGCCACATGGGAAATGTAGTTCCGAAAACATCAGGGAGCCAAGGTTGCTGACCCCTGCACTAGCCTCTGATGTCACGTGGACTAATGAGTCTCTGGTACTGGCCTTCTTGGAAGGCTTGTCTGAGTCTTTAATGCATGAACTTGCTCCTATGAAGTTGCCTGGTGTTCTGGAGGAATTGATTGACTTTTGTATAGCTCTGGACGATCAGATCCGTGAAAGAAGGGCTCCCAGAGAAAGAGTGCGTAGAATGTTGCTGCCTATTCCCAATGTCGCCCCACCTGTTCAGGCACAACCTGCAGCTGAAAACAGCCCTCCTGAACCAATGCAGATTGGTAATACTGGGATATCACAGGAAGAAAGAAAGTACCGTAGACAGGAGGGGTTGTGTTTTTATTGTGGAATTCATGGGCATTTCAGAGAACAGTGTACTAGGAGACCCAGAGGATCCAGGGTATCAGGAAACGATAAAGCCTTAGGTTCTCTAGGAGACAAACTTTGGGCATGACTACTGTGTCTCCTATCATAAAACAAAAAACTTGCATGGTAGTGCCAATCTCCCTAGCCTGGGAGACATCCATGATTCATACTACCGCGTTGCACTGGAAAAAAACAGTTCTATCCTGTACACAACCGCATTAACGCTGGGTCTCAGCTCGGGACTTAAGAGTTTTCCTAGCGTGCTCCAAATGACCTTGTTCATGGACTACCGCGGACAAGGTGATCTGTTAGTAGGTCGTCAGGCACTAAGTTTTAGCGACTCACAGCGATGTATCTTGGCCTAGGCAATAAGAGCTTGTGTGAAGCCTTGTAAGTGAAGCCTTCAAAGTGAGCACTAAGAGATCTTCTGGAGATACTCTGGAGGTAGTCTGAGGTTAGACAGGAGGTAGAAAACCTACAAAAAGGTAAGATTTGTTGGTTTAAATACATTCTTTTTATAATGGCAGGCTTGGTCCAGTGTAAGAGCTGTCATGCATTTGGTTTTAGATCCAATTGTTGGAGGTTTGGAGTGTGCCTGATATGTAGGCAGCTCTCTTTATTGCAGCAGGAAATTGCCTGTTTGAAGTCTGAGATTTGTAAATTATCTGTTAGACAAACTCAGGCTATGGCTATGACTGTTACAAAGCCACTGCCACAGAGGCCTCCTAGGAGCGGCAGATGGACTACTGTAGGATCTGGTAGACTTAGAGTTGTGGATAGAAAACATGTCCCACAGTCTGTGGCTCTTCTTAATTCTTTTGAGGCACTTTCAGAGTGTAGTGGTGAGACGGAAGTAGGCTCAGACACCATAGTTGAGGAACCACCATCCCCTATGCCTAAGGTATGCAGGACTGCAACCAAGAACAAAAAGGAAAAGGTGGGACATGAAGAAGGCAATTGTTGCTGGGTGATTCTATCATAAGAGGTGTTGAGCTGGAGAGTGGTGGTTTGGTGAGATGTCTTCCTGGGGCTACTGCTCGTAGAGACAAGAGACGTATTCTCAATATTGTCAAACAAGCAAAGCAGCAAGGGGAAGTGGACGTTCTAGTCCATCTAGGGACAAATGACTTGGCTAGCAAGGAGGTTTCTGAGATTAAGGAAGATTTTTGTGTTCTTGGAGGTGAAATACAGCAGATTGCGTCCACTGTGTCATTCTCTGAAGTTTTGCCTGTGCATAACATTCAGGATAGGCAGATGCGCAATAGGGAATTTAATTTGTGGCTTCGGGAATGGTGTTGGGAGCAAGGATTTGGCTTTGTGTCCCATGATAGCTCTAATTGGAGCAGAAAGGAACTGTATAAAACAGATGGTTTGCATCTTCCTCATAGGGGAACATATGTTCTCAGTGAGAAGTTCAAAGGTTTCACAAATAAATATTTAAACTAGGAGGGGGGGACAAAAGGGTAAAAAACAATCTGCCCGATTGTCCCCAAAACTAATTCGGAGGGTGCAAGCAACATGCGGGAAAATAATTACAAGCTCAGAGTCGTGTCTATAAATGCTCGCAGTTTAGTCAATGAAATCAATGAACTGGAGGCAATGATGGCAGCTGAAAAAGTAGATTTAGTGGCGGTTACTGAGTCATGGTTCAGTGAGAAAAATAACTGGGACATAACAATACCGGGGTACTCTTTATATAGAAAAGACAGAGAAGGTAGGAAAGGAGGAGGAGTGGCCCTGTATGTGAAAAACAACATAAAAACGAACCAAATAAAAGTGAGCGAGGTGAACATAGAGTCAGTTTGGGTTACGCTAACATTTGGCAATCATGCAGTAGCGCGTGTATGTGTGATCTATAGACCCCATGGACAAGTAGAAGAGCTAGATAATCTGCTGTTTGAGGAAATAGCCAAAATGGCAATGAAGGGGGAAGTTATTATCATGGGGGACTTTAATCTTCCTGATGTGAACTGGAAAACCAAAACAGCTGGGTGCACCAGGAGTACAAATATTCTAAACTCCCTACTGGGATTATCTCTAACACAAGTAGTTGAGGAGCCGACCCGTAAAGAGGCCATATTGGATTTAATACTCACAAATGGAGGTTTGGTATCGGACATTGTTGTAGGTGAAAATTTGGGATCTAGTGATCAGCAGTCAGTATGGTTTAATATAAGAACAGGGATGGAGCCGCACCACACAAAAACAAAAGTTTTAGACTTTAAAAAAACAGATTTTTCTAAAATGAGATTTTGTGTGAAGGAGTCATTATCAGACTGGAGGAGTTTAATGGGAGTCCAGGAGAAATGGGATTACTTAAAGGAAGCATTATTGAAGGCCACAGGCAATTGCATTCGGCTTGTTAGCAAAAACAAAAAAGGGAAGAAACCACTGTGGTACTCTGCAGAATTGGCCAAAATAGTGAAGAACAGAAAGATAGCATTCAATAATTATAAAAAAACTCAGAGTGAAGAAGATAGGCAAACCTATAAGATTAGGCAGAAAGAGGCAAAGCAATTTATAAGAGCTTCCAAAGCACACGCAGAAGAGAAAATAGCTCAGTCAGTAAAAAAGGGGGACAAAACATTTTTTAGATACATAAACGAGGAAAGAAAAGTAAAACAAGGATTAGTTAGATTAGAAACAAAGGAAGGAAGGTATGTAGAAGAGGATAAAAGTCTCGCTGACTGCCTCAATGAATATTTTTGTTCAGTCTTTGCAGAAGAAAAGGAAGGAAAGGGACCTCAGTTAGGAGGAAACACTAACGAGACATTTACATATCAGTTTACAGAGGAGGAGGTTCTACAGCAGCTGTCTAAAGTAAAGACAAATAAGTCAATGGGGCCTGATGGGATCCACCCTAAATTATTAAAAGAGCTCAGTGATGTAATAGCAAAACCCGTTAACAGATTTATTTAACCAATCCTTGTTAACGGGAGTCGTCCCAGAAGACTGGAAATTAGCAAATGTTGTGCCCATTTACAAGAAGGGTAGTAGGGAGGAATCGGGGAACTATAGGCCAGTTAGTCTTACGTCAGTAGTGGGGAAATTAATGGAAACCATGTTAAAGGAAAGGATTGTTGAACATCTAAAGACACATAGATTACAGGATCAGAAACAACATGGGTTTACCTCAGGGAGATCATGCCAAACTAATCTTATTGATTTTTTTGATTGGGTAACAAAAATAATAGACACAGGTGGTGCAGTAGACATTGCTTATTTAGATTTCAGTAAGGCTTTTGATACTGTTCCGCATAGAAGGCTTATCAATAAATTGCAATCTTTGAGCTTGGATTCCAATATTGTTGAATGGATTAGGCAGTGGCTGAGTGACAGGCAACAGAGGGTTGTGGTAAATGGAGTTTATTCGGCGCAAGGTCTTGTTACCAGTGGGGTACCTCAGGGGTCAGTACTTGGACCCATTCTCTTTAATATTTTTATTAGTGATATTGCAGAAGGTATTAATGGAAAAGTATATCTTTTTGCTGATGACACAAAGATTTGCAACAGGGTTGACGTTCCTGGAGGGATCAGCCAAATGACAAATGATTTAGGTAAACTAAAAAATGGTCGGAGCTGTGGCAATTGAGTTTTAATGTGGATAAGTGCAAGATAATGCACCTGGGACGTAAAAACCCAAGGGCTGAATATAGAATATTTGATACAGTCCTAACCTCAACATCTGAGGAAAGGGATTTAGGGGTTATTATTTCAGAGGATCTAAGGGTAAGTAGTCAATGTAATAGAGCAGCAGGAAATGCTAGCAGAATGCTTGGTTGTGTAGGGAGAGGTATTAGCAGTAGGAAAAGGGAAGTGCTCATGCCACTGTACAGAGCACTGGTGAGACCTCACTTGGAGTACTGTGTGCAGTACTGGAGACCGTATCTCCAGAAGGATATAGACATCTTAGAGAGAGTTCAGAGAAGGGCTACTAAAATGGTGTACGGCTTGAAGGAGAAAAGTTACCAGGAAAGGCTTAATGATCTTAACATGTACAGCTTGGAAAAAAGACGAGACAGAGGAGATATGATAGAAACATTTAAATATGTAAAGGGAATCCACAAGGTAGAGGAAGGGAGTATATTTAAACGGATACAAAGTAGCAAAACATGAGGACATAGTCTTAGATTAGAGGGGCAAAGGTTTAAAAGTAACATCAGGAAGCATTATTTTACTGAGAGGGTGGTGGATACATGGAACAGCCTTCCAGTTGAAGTGGTAGAGGCCAAAACAGTAATTGAATTTAAGCAAGCATGGGATAGGCATAAGGCTATCCTAAACAAAAGATAAATCCAGGTTAAGTATCCATGTAATTGGGCAGACTAGATGGGCCGAAAGGTTCTTATCTGCCGACATTTTTCTATGTTTCCATGTTTCTAGGCCGACTAGGCCTAGGGCGGCACTTTTGACGCAGTTTTAGGCGGCGGAAAAAAATCCACCCTCCGCACTAAAAATGCTGCCCCTGCTGCTCAATGTGACCCGCGGACGCCGGTTTGTTAATCCCCGGCATCAGAATGTATACCTCTCTGCATTTCAAAGCAGCGTGTGTGCCTCCCACATTGAATCCTCTAGCACAGTGGTTCTCAACCTGTGGACCCTCAGGACCCACAATTGTCCTTGGTCATTAATTCGCAACCCAAAAATAATTGAATTTCTGAAACATTATTATTTATTCCACAAAACGTGCGCAATAGTCTACAATCTATGCACTTTTTTTTTTTTTAAAAACATATTTTTTATTCATCTTGGATCAACATACAGAAAAAAAAAAACAGAGACATCTTAATATACATCATTATCAGTTATTCAACTAGTACAAAAGTGTGGCATCTAGCGGTTGAAGAAGTTATTGTACAACTCCTATTGGTATCCAAGAAGACAATTCCCAAGAGTAAGTGGATCAGTTAAGTGCGGGCATCTACAGAGTCTGAGGGGGAGGAAGCTAGAAAATGGGACAAGGAGTGGTCAGGGGGGTCTTGAGGGATGGGTGGGGTACCTCGCAGCATCTGTAGTGAGTACCAAGGGGTGCAGAAAAAGGTATGATGTAAGGAGTCCTTAGTTTCGCATGGCAGGGTGTGAATAAGTGGGGTCCAATTGGTAAAAAAGGACTGAGTCTTCTTTTCTTGCTGCGTCGCAGCCTCGTTCCAGTCCGCCAAAAATATGGTGTAGATTCTGTCATAGACCATGCGAAAGGAAGGAGGGGTAGCGGAGATCCATTGTGACAAGATCGCTTTCTTGCCCGTTGCAGCGAATAGGGTGAGCCAAAAACGATGGCACTTATCAAAAGGTCTGGGGGTGAGGGGGGATTGGACGATTAAAGATGGCCCATTCCGGGGTAAATGTAATTTCTAGACGAAGATCCTGTGAACCAAATCGTCGTATTGCATCCCAAAACAGTTGGATAAAGGGACATGACCATAAGCAATGTCGTAAATCAGCATTAGCACCTTGACATTTTAAACAATTTGCGGTTGATGACAATCCCGCGCGAGCCATTCTGTCGGGCGCCATATACGCTCGATGGAGTATTCTATAAAACATGTCCCAGTAGTTAGCAGAGGGAAGGGAGTGTCTGGATAGTAAGGTGGCCCCAATCAAATCCTGTGTGGAGAGCTCGGGAAAGATTGTGGTCCATCTAGTTATTGCTGCCCAGGGGAGTTTGGTAGGTAGCGAAGATTGTGAAAGTGCGTATATAGAGGAGGTAGAGGGAGGGGACAGAGGGCGGGCAAACAGGAGTGTGTCAAGTGAATTGTCTAGGTCATTAGGAGACAATGTGTTTAATTGGGTAAGGAGAAATTGCTTTAACCACTTCGCTGCTACGGACGCGCTGAGCGCGTCCAGGAAGTTCCCGCTGCTGTGCGGAGGACGCGCTCAGCGCGTCCGATCCTCCCGGCAGCGAAGCGGCGGTGTGGCTGAGATCCCCGGCGGCAAACAGTGAGGGACCGACATCCGGGATGTCGGCCCTCACTGTGGGATCATGGGAGTCGCGGTGACGTCATCACGCCTGGCGTGATGACGTCACTTTCAACAGCCGCATAGACAGCCCTTAGGAGGAGGGGGGAGAGGTCCTTAGGACCTCTCTATCTCCTCATCGGTAAGGGCTGCAGTAATAAATGAGGCACCGATGGAAAGCCCAGAGCCTGGGCTTTCCAACGGTGTGCCTCATTATAATATAAAATGTAAAAAAAATGTTAAAAAAACCCATAAAGTAAAAAACACCACACACAGGGTCTCTAAGGACAGTAAAAAAAATCAAAACTGCCCAGATGCCCCCAAACCCCACATTTAATAAAATTACAATCCCCTTTTTATTATTTTATTTCACATTTTATTGTTACAGCTATGTGATCACTGTAGTAACAATGATCACTTAGCTGTCACAATTATCACTGCCACCTCCAACATGGCCACTGAGGATAGAAATATAACCCTAAAATGACCCCGTAACCTAGCGATTGACCCTCCAGCCAATCACGGGGAATGAATTTTTCAAATCTTGATAATTTTTTCATTTCTATCCTCAGTCTGCATGTGGATTGCGAGGTGTTAGTGTCGCAGAGGCTGTCTCCATAAAATAAGTGATAAATTGCTAATACACACATTATATATATATATATATACACACACACACACATATATATACATATATACGCACACACACATATATATACATATTTACGCACGCACACGCACACACGCGTACACGCACACGCGCACGCACACACGCACGCACACACGCGCACGCACACACGCACGCGCGCACGCACACACGCGCACACACGCGCACGCTTATATATATATATATAGAATATATTATATACGCACACACACGTGCATATATATATATATACACACATATATATATATATAGATACTATCAAACGGCGTAATTTTCTTTTGAAAATACATTTTCAGAAAGCAAATTATGGCTAAAAGGTTTCTAAGCGCTGAGGAAGCAGCTGACGTCCTTATGATGTCAGACTCTGATCCCAGCGCTGATGAATCTTTTGAAGATTCAGGCAGTGACTTTGTCCCTGGAGCATCATCAGATAGTGACGGTTCCAGTGACGAAGAACTACGTGATGAGCCACGGCGTGGCCGCATGGAGTTACCAGGGTGCTCCCGTGGTAATGCAGGGACCGCACGGTCTGTAGTTGCACTACCTGATCCTGCACCGGCCCAAAGGCCTATTGCAGGGGTTTCTGCAACACAGGCTGTGGCGATGCCTGAACCAGGATCTGACTGGACCTCCCCTAATATGGTCCAGCCAGTATTGCCACAATTTTCTGGCAATCCTGGTATACTAGTGGACACCACTAATTTTGAACCCATCAACTTTTTTCAACTATATATAGATGATGGGTTCTTGGAATTTATTGTTCAGCAGAGCAATCTGTATGCCGAACAATATTTTCAAGGTCTAGGGGCAGAATTGTTGCCAACTGCGAGGGCGCATAAATGGACCCCAACCAGTTTGCCAGAGATGAGGAAGTTCTGGGGCCTCACTCTGCAGATGGGGATTGTGCAAAAACCCAGCATAGCCTCATACTGGTCAAAAAAGAGTACCCAAACCACCCCTATCTTCCCTGCTACTATGAGCAGGGACAGATATTTATTGCTCCTGCGGTATTTGCATTATAATGATAATGCAAATGCTTTGCCCCGTGACCACCCAGATCACGACCGACTGTACAAGTTGCGGCCACTTCTTGACCATCTGATGGCAAGATTTGAAGAGTTATACACTCCAGGCCAAAACTTGTCAGTCGACGAGTCCTTGCTGCTTTATAAGGGACATCTTGTTTTCAAGCAGTACCTCCCTTCGAAGCGAGCTCGGTATGGGATAAAACTTTATAAACTGTGCGAAAGCTCCAGTGGATACATGTATCGCTTTCGTGTATACACTGGCAAGGACTCGCAGCTGGCCCCCCCTTACTGCCCCCCCCGCCCTCTCCACCACTGAAAAAATAGTGTGGGACCTCGCTTATCCACTATTCGGTAAAGGTTACTGTATTTATACAGATAACTTTTACACGGGTGTGCCGCTGTACAAATTTTTGTACAGCAATGGTACTGGAGCCTGTGGCACGATCCGTTCGAATAGGAAAGGCTTTCCAACAAAACAGTTTGGGAAGCAAAAGAGAGGAGAAACATCTGCCTTGCGCTGCGGTGAACTGCTGGCTGTGAAATACACAGACAAAAAGGATGTGCATTTACTTACAACGATACATAATGAATGCACATCTGCAGTTCACGTCAGATGGAGAGATTCCCCTATCATGAAACCCCTATGTGTACAGGATTATAATCGATACATGGGGGGAGTGGACAAGTCTGACCAGATGCTTGTACCATATCTCGCTTCTCGCAAGGCATATGTATGGTACAAAAAGCTGGCAGTCCATCTGATACAGATGTCAATGCTTAACGCATTCATCTTGTATCAGGCCACTCATGCCCGACGGATAACATTCCTAAAATTTCAGGAATCTGTTATGGAGTTCCTTCTCTGTCCAGAAGAGAATGCTCCCATTGTTGAAGAGGTGGAAGATGTAATTAGGTTGCGTGACCGCCACTTTCCAGGCTACATTCCACCAACTGAGAAAAGAGTTACCCCATGTAAAAGGTGTCGGGTTTGCACGCGCCAAGGGCGGCGTAAGGAAAGCCGCCTTCACTGCCCTGACTGTCCAAACCAGGTCTTTGTGTGCCTGATTGCTTCAAGATTTATCATACAGTGACACATTACTAGTGGCATACCGGGACCGAATTGTTTCTCGGCTGAGAACAAACAGATTTCAGGTTGAGGTATGCCACTGATTTTGTGCTTCTTGATAAATCTGGCTATAGCACCGTTAAGATCTTTGCAGATCTTGATGACATTCTGATGGACACAGTGCAGTGTAATCTGGACAGAGCTTGCCCGGATCATGCTGGCATTTATTCCTGGATAGTGCTATTCCTCTAAATTTTCCAAAAAAAAAACAAACCAAAACCAGCCCCATTATTTTATAGCAGTGTTAATTCAAGCGTTAATAAAAAAACTACCCACCACGTTTCACTACCCACTCCGGTTCAATACCCACCACGTTTCACTACCCACCTACAGTTCACTACCCACCCCCAGTTATAATGTAATTCACCCCACATACAATAAAATAGGTTGCCCCATCCCCAACAATCTGATGTCCTCCGTACGTCAGATGTAGAAAGAAGCCTCTGAAGACAGATTGAACTGCGGTGTTAATGGTGTGTCTTCAACTTCTTTGTCTCTGCCCTTTTCTTTGCCCCTTCCCTTCACCCACTTCCCTTACCTATCTTCTTTCATGAATGGTGTGTGATTCAGTGAGTGAAACAGATGTGAATGGGGGGGGTGTTTCTATTCCACCCCCTCTAATCCTCATTATCTTTCTCTTTTCCCCTTCCGTGTTTCTGCACTTTTCCCCTCTTTGCCCCCTTAACGTCACTCACTCCACTTTTACTAGCTTCTTGCATGAAAGGTGTGTGATTCGGTGAGTGAAACAGATGTGAAAGATGTGTGAATGGTCAGTAACCTGGTTGGGGCCTTGACGTGGCGTTACTGCTCACATGGATGCCCCATGTGCCAATCCAACTGATTGAGTGAATGTAAAATGTGTGGCGGGCTTGTTGTGTGTTTGTGCAGCATTTTGAGTCACTATACAATTGTTGATAGACTACATAATTGTTGATCAAAATTCATGGGGAAAATTTTGTGAATGTTTTTTTTTTTTTTTTTTTTAAGAAGGCATACCTGCATTTAAATGTCTCTAGCCCAACAGAAAATTAAAACAGACCACATAAAGTATATATTAGGAGAAACTAGACACCCAGACGAATCAAATGAGGGGTTAAATAAAATTCTATCATAAAAATAGAGGGCGCAACAGCATGTGGAATTTACATTTATTTATTTTTTTAGCACAAATCCAAATTCCACAAGTTGTTGCGGGCTCAATATTTATGATAGAATAATAAGTAACCCCACGTTTGATTCATCTGGAAGTCTACTTTGTCCGGATATATACTTTATTTGGCATATTTTAGATCCCTGTTGAGCTAGAGCCATTTAATTGCAGGTATGCCTCCTTTCAAAAACCGGCATAAAAAGCTTCTCTAAATTTATTTTGCGCATGGCGCAAATTAGCGCCTCGTGCTCCATCTAGGGGGACCCGGACCACTAAACCTGGGTCTAATTTTTATCACAAGGGTTGGGGCTTTGCATTGAGCTAGAGAAAGGCCTAGTTTTCAAAGATTTTATCATGTCTGAAGTGATTGAAATAATAATTTATTTTTTTTTGCGCACAAATCCAAATTCCACAAGTTGTTGCGGGCTCAATATTTATGATAGAATAATAAGTAACCCCACGTTTGATTCATCTGGAAGTCTACTTTGTCCGGATATATACTTTATTTGGCATATTTTAGATCCCTGTTGAGCTAGAGCCATTTAATTGCAGGTATGCCTCCTTTCAAAAACCGGCATAAAAAGCTTCTCTAAATTTATTTTGCGCATGGTGCAAATTAGCGCCTCGTGCTCCATCTAGGGGGACCCGGACCACTAAACCTGGGTCTCATTTTTATCACAAGAGTTGGGGCTTTGCATTGAGCTAGAGAAAGCCTAGTTTTCAAAGATTTTATCATGTCTGAAGTGATTGAAATAATTTTTTTTTTTGCGCACAAATCCAAATTCCACAAGTTGTTGCGGGCTCAATATTTATGATAGAATAATAAGTAACCCCACGTTTGATTCATCTGGAAGTCTACTTTGTCCGGATATATACTTTATTTGGCATATTTTAGATCCCTGTTGAGCTAGAGCCATTTAATTGCAGGTATGCCTCCTGTCAAAAACCGGCATAAAAAGCTTCTCTAAATTTATTTTGCGCATGGCGCAAATTAGCGCCTCGTTCTCCATCTAGGGGGACCCAGACCACTAAACCTGGGTCTAATTTTTATCACAAGGGTTGGGGCTTTGCATTGAGCTAGAGAAAGGCCTAGTTTTCAAAGATTTTATCATGTCTGAAGTGATTGAAATAATTATTTTTTTTTTGCGCACAAATCCAAATTCCACAAGTTGTTGCGGGCTCAATATTTATGATAGAATAATAAGTAACCCCACGTTTGATTCATCTGGAAGTCTACTTTGTCCGGATATATACTTTATTTGGCATATTTTAGATATCCCTGTTGAGCTAGAGCCATTTATTGCAGGTATGCCTCCTTTCAAAAACCGGCATAAAAAGCTTCTCTAAATTTATTTTGCGCATGGCGCAAATTAGCACCTCCAACGCTGCCTAAACTTGATCTGTGCAATCAAATTGGATCTATTATTTTATAGGAGAGGATATATTTATATAGTTAAGCAAAACAAAAATATTTTACCCCAAAAATTAATATGAAATTATGCAATATAAATCTTGACCTATTATGATTTTTTTTTTACATTAAATATGATGTTTTTTGAATAAAGTTATGAATAACAAAATAAATTTAAAAATGTGTCATAAAGGTCTCTTTTTTTGCGGAATTTTGTCTAGTTTCAGAAAATATATAGCTTTTCCATTTCAATTGGTTTAGATATACTAATTTTATGTATTACATACAATGAGTCATGACATAAGAAAAAAGCAGATTTTTTTGATTTTTAGAAAACTGCATATTTTTGTACAAAAAAAACATGAAATATTCTCCATTACACCATTTTTAAAAAGGCACCTAATGTATCAATATATAACCACAATAGTTCTGGTCATAAAGTGTAGATAGAAAAAAATATGCAATGTTGTTCTTCTGAATTTTAACAAAATGTTACTTTTTTTCCCCCTTTTTTTTTCTTTTTTTTTTTAAATCTTTACTTATACACATAATAATGATATATTTTGAATCTGTTGAGTCTGCTGAAAAAAAGGATATATAATTTGTCTTGGTCATATAAGAAAACTTGACTTCAAATCGCATTTAAACATGATGAGCACAAAACGGTAAAAATGAGCTCAGCACACGGGCAGGAAATGCCTCAGCAGCGAAAGGGTTAATTGCAAGTTATATACCGGGTGTATGTCTAAGGGTGTAACTCGGGTCTTTCAGGGTCGTGTAGGAATACGGCAAGCCCGACACTCCATCAATGTAATGGTGCAGATGGGTAAAACCGCGGTGGGCTAGAGTATGAAAGATCGGAGCAGGGGAGGCATTTTGAAAGTGAGGGTTGTGAAGAATAGGTGATCACAAAGTCATTTGCCAAGCGAGCTGAAGGTGCCTGCGAATCTTGATCCAGGCCAATTTCCCAGAGAGCAATAGTGGGTTAGAACGTAGACTAGGGGGGACAATGGGTGAGCTTTGGAGGAGGAATGCCGATAAGGAAGAGGAGGGAAGCAATGTTCGACCTGTTCGACCAGCAAAGGCACGAAGTGTGAAGTACCATTCAGCCAGTCAGCAGCATAACGGTATAGGGCCGCTAAATTGTAGTCAATTATATTTGGAAAATTAATACCGCCCCATGCCAACGACTGTTGGAGCGCAGGAAGTGGAATACGTGCTCGTTTACCTTGCCAAATGAATGCTGCATATAGTCTATTTAATATACGGAGATCTGTGGGCTTCAATAGTAAAGGCAAAACCTGTAAGGGATAGAGCAATTTGGGGAATAAAGTCATTTTAATCAGTGTGGCCCTTCCCATATAGGACAAAGGGAGAGAACTCCATGCTTCTAGGAGTAACTTAGTTTGGCTGAAATGGGGTCAATATTGAGGCTGTATAATTGAGAAAGATCCGCTGGCAGGACGATACCTAGATATTTAATGAAAGGTGTAGGGGCCCAAGAGAAGGGGAACTGTCTGAGCCAATCCCCTTGTGGCTTTGATCCCAGGAGCAAAGCGACCGACTTAACGTAATTGATTTGAAACCGGAGGCTGTGTGAAATGAATCAAATAAAGTCAACAATGGTGGAATAGCAGATGCTGGGTTCAAAAGAAACAATAGCAGATCGTCTGCAAAAGCCACCACTTTTAGTGTCACCGAGGAGGACAAATGAATACCCGTGATTGCCGGACACGTCTCTATAATGCGAAGGAGGGGTTCCAGGGCAAGGTTAAACAGTAATGGTGATAGGGGACATCCCTGTCTGGTTCCTCTCTCTAGTACGAAGGGGGCAGAATTAAGTCCATTCGCTGTGATTACTGTGGAAGGGTTGCGGTAGAGCACGCAAAATAGGGTCAGGAATACCTTTCCAAAGTGGTGGAACTTAATAAATCTCTCTAAATAGGCCCTCTCTAAATATCCTATCCTGTCGAACGCTTTATCGGCGTCGCAACTCAATAGAAGGTTTGAGGCTTGTGGTATAAGGGAGGAGGACCATATGGCCGCTATAGCCTTGCATATGTTTGTGGTAGAGTGTCGGCCAGGGAAGAAACCCGTTTGTTGGGGGCCCACAAGATGAGCCAGCGGTCTCTGTAGGCGGCCGGCCATAATGGTGGATAGCAGTTTCAGGTCAGTGTTTAACAGTGCAATAGGCCGGTAGGAGGTGACCAAAGTAGGATCCTTTCCAGGCTTGGGGATAACCACCACTCTGGCCTCGTTAAAAGTCGGAGGAGGTTCCTCCCCTTGTAGAATATTATTATAAAGTGAGACCAAGTGTGGAACCACCGAGCCCGAAATGAGCTTGTAATATTCTGCCCCAAATCCATCTGGTCCCGGAGTTTTCCCATTTTTGAGCAAAGTTATCGCTTTTTGGACTTCGGTGTGTGATATCGGCGCTGAAAGGGCATCCCTGTCAGTTGGGGACAATTTTGGGATTTGCGCTTTATGAAAAATACTCCGTTGCGTCGGACAATCGTCAGGGCCCGCCTTGTAGAAGTCAGCAAAATATTGTCGGAAATACCCAGTAATAGCTACTGGGTCAGTAAGTAAGGTACCATCCGTGTCTTTAATTTGAGAGATAAAGGGTCTGGTCTGAGTCTGGGAACGAACCAGGTTGGCCTGAAGGCGACCATGTTTGTCACCAAAACGATAGAACCGGGATTTCTGATGTTGCCAGGAACGCTGCGCGTGGTTGGTGGTTAGGATATCGTATCTGGATTTATCTTGCTTGTACGTCTGCAATGCAATGGGTTGTGGGTCAGTCAAATAAGCTCTATAACTCCTGAGCAAATCCGAATGAGCCCTAGTAAGATGCAGAGAGTCCTCTTTCCATTTCCAGGCCGTAAACTCCATGATCTGTCCTCGAAGCACTGCTTTTGATGCAGACCAAAATAAATTGACATCCTCTACATGGTCAATGTTGTCGTCAGTGTAATTGTGCCAGGCAAGCTCAACGTGTGATGTAAATGTACCGGACGTCATAAAATGGGATGGGAAGCGCCAATTCCAGGAATAGGCCTGTGGGTTTCCCAGATTCATCACCAGCGAAACTGGTGCGTGGTCGCTGAGCGTTATCGGGCCAATCTCGGTGTGCAATGCATGAAAAGTAAGAGAGTCCGAAATCAAAAAGAGGTCTAGGCGCTAGAATGATTTGTGGGGGTCAGAATAGAACGTAAAGTCCCTGCCCGTTGGGTTGTGCATGCGCCAGACATCAACCAAGTCAAAATGAGTCATAAGGTAGGTCGGACCTGTGGGTTGTGAGCCTCCTCTAGGTACCGCACGGCTCGGGGCTCGGTCAAGTATCGAGCCTGGTATGTCGTTAAGGTCCCCTCCCACTATTCTGTGAGAAGAGTCGTGGAGGTGGAGTAACGGGAGTAGTGTTTTATAGAATGATAAGTTCGGGCCCGTAGGGGCATAGATATTAAGTAGTTGAAACTGTTCTTGTCCAATCTTAAGCATGAGGAGGGAGTACCTTCCGTCCGCATCATTAACCAATTCCATATCAGTGTATGGAAGTCTCTTATGTAAGAGAATTGCAGTGCCTCTAGATTTTTGAGTGTAAACCGAGGATGTTTGATATCCCACCCAAGGGGCCCGTAGTGTTTGGTCTGACTTAGTCCAGTGAGTTTCCTGGAGGAAAACAATATCAGGGTCTAACCTTTTTAAGTATTGGATAACTTTCTTACGTTTAATCGGCGAATTAAGACCTTCTACATTCCAGGACACTACTTTAAAAGAATTGCGTGTGAAAATTTGAGGTTCAACAGAGGATGGGGGTGTAGTACTAGTGTCGTGTGTCATTGAGGATGCCATAATCGAGTTTGAGAGGATGTGAAGTAGGAAACAACAATAAAGGGGGTTAGGGCCTGTCCCAGCAGCGGACCCTGCACCGCAAGTACAATATAAGACGTCAGTATCTGTTGGTGTATCAGTAGAAGAGCGATCCACGACATTTTAACTAAAAACAACCTAAAAGAAACATAAAAATATCTACATCTGCAAAAAAGTAGATTAACTAGAGATTGAACAGGAGAGAGAAACAGTATGGAATACCAACTCCAAACGCGGTCCTGCAGAAAAAAACTGAGACCCAGTCCCACGTCCGCGTCTCTGAGTAATGGGATCTACTGTCCAGTGTAAAATGTAACAAAAACTCAGAATAATAATAAAAATGAATAAATCGTACAAACTATGGAAAGGTATGGAGACAGCCCGGTGTTGGT
The DNA here is from genome assembly GCA_009667805.1 of Leptobrachium leishanense. Lineage (NCBI taxonomy): Eukaryota > Metazoa > Chordata > Amphibia > Anura > Megophryidae > Leptobrachium > Leptobrachium leishanense. The sequence goes on along the minus strand of CM019067.1, from coordinate 213,678,005 downwards.
TCCTTTCAAATCGTGAGTCCATCACAGCCATCGAGAACTTGTCCAATGACTACTCCCTGCGTGGTGAGCTTGTCTGCGAAACATTTGGAAAAGCCAAAAACTACTACAAGAACACAGTAAAGAAAAATGCAGAACATCATTAGTGGGTTTCGATAGTCATGGTATATCAATAACAAAGCTCTCATGGAGGAGGCGTAGAGTGGCGGCGCTGCTGCTGATCTGAGCCGTCTCCCAAAATTGCTGAGGCATCGGACGGCGTGTCGTAGAATGTAACCGTAGAATGTCCGTGAAGGTGCACCCGAAGACGCGCCGGATATTGTAGAGTGAATTTGACGTTGGCAGCCGCCAACTTCGTACAAACAGGAGCAAACGCTCTGCAGCGGGCAGCTAAGGACGCTGAAAAGTCTTGGAAAAGACGTAACGTATTTCCTTGATAGTCCAGGGAGCCGGCCTTTCTGTATGCCTGTAGAATGTTGATTTTATCCAAGAAGTTGAGCAACTTGAATATGACCGTGCGGGGACGGGTCAACGATGGGGAGAGATCAGGCCCCAGTCTGTGAACTCGTTCAACTATCAGGGGTACATTGTTAGCGATGCCCAAGGCTGCAGGAAGCCAAGTGTTAACCAAGTGTTGAAGTTGTGGGCCTTTCACGGTCTCAGGGAGTCCCAGAATGCGCAAATTATTTCTGCGGCTTCTGTTTTTGAAATCATCAATTTTACCCAGTAAAGTGGAGAGCAAGGAGTCGTGAGAGTCCACGGTCGTTTGAAGAGGAGTGAGCCCATCCTCTATGCAGGCACTCTGTCTTCCACCTTCGTTAAACGTTGGGCTTGAGAGGTAAGTTGGGAAAGCGCTACTTCGAGGGACGCTGAGAGACGGCCCAGCTTTTCATCTAGTAGTGGCGAAAGCATTGCTGTAAACTCAGCCATTTGAGCGGTAGTTGTAGGTGTAGATGTAATAGCCAATTGCGGACTAGACGGCGCGCTTCCTAGGTCCGAAGTCGAGTGGGTTGGAGACCTTGCCTGCACAGGGGCACCCCTTCCCTGCCCCTTGGTCGTTTGACGTTTAGAGGACTTAGACGTGGAAGCAATAAATTTGTCCATGGTGACAAGTGTTACCGGAGATCAATCACAGAACAAAAAAATTGTGGTGATTTGGCAGTCTGCGTGTATAGTCTCGAAAAAAAATTATTTTGTTTTGAAAAAAAGTATGTTTCAGGGGGAGTGTGGAGTCTCCTGATCTGATGGCAGAGTGCACGTGACACGTTCCCCAAACAGCAGAGAAAGCGACAAGCAAAAAGATAGTGGGCCTAGAACGGTCCACCAAAAAAATTGTGAGATCGGAAAATTGCGGCGACCCGCAAGGGAGGCCTATAAAAATATTTTTTTTTAAAAAATTTTTATTAGTGTTTGTCGTTAGTGGCAACTTTATACGGTGCAAAGAAAAAAAAAAACACAATGGCTCCCTGTATAGAGTAGCAGTCCCACTCCTATGATGGTCGAATGAGTTCGAGAAAAAAAAACTTAATGGGACGGGTAGTGAAATCAAAAGGGCACACTTGTAAATGCTTTTTTTTTGCTTTTTCCCCCCCCCTTTTTTCTTCCTTTTTCAAAGTTTATGTGTTTTTTTCGTTTTCCTCCCCCAAAAACTACAGGGAAAGTAATCGGCTTGTACTCTTAAGAATCGATATGTTCATGTGATAAGAGTCAAGTGCCCTCCTGTTCAGCACAGCAGGATGGGATGTAGTATGCAGGATGCACGGCCCGGATCCAGAAAGGAGCACTCCTAGGATGGTGAGAAGCGAGGGAGCTCCCGCCGGAAGCCACCGGCAACTGTCCTTGCGTGCTGGTCCAGGCATCGCCAAACAGGCCCCAGCGAGCGGCGTCGAGGGAGAGAGCCCCAGCGCAGGGCGAGGAAGCCGGCGCCCTAACAGAGTCCCGAATCAGCAGAGGGCAGAGCAGGTGGTGCACTCACCCCAATGGGCGCGATGACAGCGCGTTCGAGCGTCGCGTCAGGCTTCAGTCTGGGCCTACCGAAGGGTTGCGCACCCGCACAGCCGTGCGGGTATGGAATGGCCAAAATCCGGCCCACGGACCTCCGGGGATGAAGAGGGGGATGATCGGATGGTTTTCCGATGTGTGTCTGGCAGGAATGCCTCAGATGCCAGCGGATGGAAACCCTCAGTGAATGGAGCTGCTTTAAGATGCGGTCATTACTTGGGCCCGCCTCCCGGAAGTCATCTATGCACTTTTTAAACAATTTTGTAAACAAACAGGGATTCTTTCCAAAATGGATAGTGCAGTAATCACAGCACTAGTGAAAACGAAAGCGATGTTGAGGCAAAAACCCAAAAAAATAAACTGTAACTGAAACATATGAAATTAATTAGAACTTAAGCGAAAGCTGGGGAAGCTTCTTGCTCTAAATAAGTTTCTCAAAGTCTGGGGTGATGGTAGATAAAGCAACTCTAATTTAAAACACTACTGAATGAATAATAAAATAGTATAAGAACTTAAACTCACCTGCTCCGTGCTCCCCCGCGGTCTGTCTCTGCTGCTTCGCACATTATTTTTTCGCGGCAGCATAAACTCAAGCTGGCCAGGAGATTGAGAAGTCTGCAGTGCGTGTCTGGCGCTGCCTATGTCCTGAACCTACACACTTCAGTGCCTCAGAGAGACACTGAAGAGCAATGGAATAGCTTGAACCAATGAGAAAGCCATTAAAAAAACTACTTGAGAAACACTGCTCTAGCACACACACTGATTGGCACCGCCCCCTTCACCCACGTGACCACATCAAATGATACTCAGCGGCAGAGAACAGAGGAGAGGATTACAAGGGTGCGGTTGGAGCCTGCAGGGTCAAGGAGTCTGCCTGAAGGCCCAGAGGAGAGAGAGGCCCGCTGAGTTGAATTTGGACAGGTGGTGGTGGTGAGTGACAACCAACTGTGATGACATTGTGAGATTTAAAGTGGGGGGGAGACAATTGTGAGGGGGGGAATAAAGTGAGGGCTCCCATCACTTTATTCTCTTCCCCAGAGCAGACAGCCCCCCTCACTTTAATTTCACCCCACAGGAAGCAGCCCCCCCTCAATTTAATCTCCCCCACAGGAGGCAGTCCCCCTCAATTTAATCTCCCCACACAGGAAGCAGCTCCCCTCAATTTATTCTCCCCCTGGTTAGCAGGCAGCCCTCATCACTTTATCCCCCCAAGTAGGCAGCCCCCTCACTTTAATCTCCCCCCACAGGAGACAGCCCCCCTCACTTTAATCTCCCCCACAGGAGACAGCCCCCCTCAATTTAATCTCCCCCACAGGAGGCAGCCCCCCTCAGTCCAATCTCCCCCCACAGGAAGCAGCCCCCCTCAATTTAATCTCCCCCTGGTTAGCAGGCAGCCCTCATCACATGATCCCCCCAAGTAGACAGCCCCCCTCACTTTAATCTCCCCCCACAAGAGGCAGCCCCTTCAATTTAATCTCCCCCACAGGAGGCAGCCACCCTCAATATAATCTCCGCCCACAGGAAGCAGCCCCCCTCAATTTAATCTCCCCCTGGTTAGCAGACAGCCCTTGTCACTTTATCCCCCCCAAGTAGGCTGCCCCCTCACTTAATCTTCTTAAACACATAATCCAATCTCGAGTAAAACGAATGGACTGCGGAATAGAATGAAAAGTCTCGTTTCCTTCCATGGAACGCCCTCCAAACATCCACCAACTGATAGGAATCCAGTAAACGGCGGATCTGACGTAGCAAACTATCGGGAGCTGAAGAGACACCACTAGAGGTGTCAAGGTGTGGGTCCATCGGGACGTTAAAGTCCCCCGCTAAAACGAGGAGGCCAGCTTGAAAGGCCGCAAGCTTGCGAAGGATGCCCGACAGACAGCGACATTGGGATTTATTAGGTAAATATACCGAGGCAAATGTGTATAGTTCGCCAGCAAACGTGCCCTTGGTGAACAGGAACCTTCCTACTTCATCTCTGCATGTTTCAGTCTCAATAAACGGAATGTCAGCCGCAAAAAGTATAGCAGAACCCTTCGATTTCCCACCCGTGAAATTACTGTAAAACCCCAGAGGGAAATTGCGATCTGTAATAGTAATGGTGGAGTCCCCATGGAAGTGGGTCTCCTGAAGGAATACAACCGATGCCCAAAGGGCTTTAAGCTCTCGTAATATTTGACAATGTTTCTCAGGGGCATTCAGACCTTTTACATTATAAGAAAGCAAACGAAACGGTTGATACCTATAGGCGGCCATGATTAAGGACAGTCAAAACAAAACAAAAAAAAGAGGAGAGAGGAGAAGGAAGATACAGAAGGTAAGAGAAAGATAAACCACAGAGAGCAAGACTCACAGAAAGACAATAACAAACAAAACAGATACAAACACAACACAAAACTGGGGAAAAGGGAAAACGGGTGTAGCGCTGTTTAAAATTGTGTTGCTGCATTTGCTTGTTGTGGCCACCAGAGGGAGACAGGGGCAATATGGACAATGCTGGACACAAACGGGACTACAATTTCCATCGTGCTTTGCGGTGGAGACAGGAAGTGGGTGGGAGAGAGAGGAAGGACATCCGCAGCCTCGTGCAGAGGAGAGGCAGAGTGAGCGGGGCGCTGAAAGGGGAAGGACGCAGGCAGAGCTGTTAAAGATCGACACCAGTCCAGAGCGCAGGTGCTACCTCGCTGGTGCTGGGGACCGGGACAGTGACCCTGCAGAGATCTGTCTATGCAAAGCTGGGAGGTCTGAGGACAAGAAGCTGGTTCCGCTGGACCCCGTGTAGGAGACCGCGATGATCCATTGGGAGTGCAGGCGGTAGGCCATAGTTCTCGTTGTGGAGATCGGACAAGCAAGAGAGCGGATCCGGTGGCACAGAGTCCCAGTGTTAAAGCGGAGAGACATCCTTGATCGGGCAGCGGAACAGATTGTCTAACGGATGGGTGAGAGGCCTTCCAGGCCGCAGTTCCAAGTTTAACGAAGCACACTGTATTATTGTTTCAAATCTACAGGGCCCCAACATGACTAGTCGAAGATTTGTCCACTTAATTCACTGGCCAGTTGAATACAATTCACGGGTACCCGAGATCACACACACCTACATCTTTTTGAGACATTATTTTCACGGGACTTACACTCCAGAATTGAAGGGGTTAAACTTTTCTTTTGCCGCTGCGCATTTCCCGCATTACGAAGTCCTGTCTTTCATATACCGTGTTTACATTATATATGCCGCTTTATTGGGATCAGTAAAGTATATAATCTATAAAATCCACAACAGTGCTGGTGTATATTTATTCCCTAGTGCGGTGAGACTAACCCGAGGTTAATTCAGCGGCTCCTCCGGGAGTGAGCGCTACACGGGTAATTGAGGAAAGTGGTGAACCCAGAAAATAGAGGTCAGGGAGGTGAAAGATCACCACCCCAATAGGTCCTCTAGGGAGTGACGAGACAGAGGAGATATGATAGAAACATTTAAATACGTAAAGGGAATCCACAAGGTAGAGGAAGGGAGTATATTTAAAAGGAAACAAAGTAGCAAAACAAGAGGACATAGTCTTAGATTAGAGGGGCAAAGGTTTAAAAGTAACATCAGAAAGCATTATTTTACTGAGAGGGTGGTGGATACATGGAACAGTCTTCCAGTTGAAGTGGTAGAGGCCAAAACAGTAATTGAATTTAAGCAAGCATGGGATAGGCATAAGGCTATCCTAAACAAAAGATAAACCCAGGTAAAGTATCCATGTAATTGGGCAGACTAGATGGGCTGAAAGGTTCTTATCTGCCGACATTTTTCTATGTTTCTATGATATACCGATTCTCGTGGGGGGGGGTACAGTGAAAAAAATCTGCAAATCCGCTGTCTCGGATACTAATCACATCACACCAACCAACTCCCCCCGCAGCCACATAAAGAAAGCAAGCGAAATAGAACATAAGGTAATCCCTTCTGCCATTATGGGCAGCAGAGCTAAGAGCATGGCAAAATAATAGTTATAAATAAAAAGAATATAAAAAAATATATAAAAAAAATATATATATATTTAAAAAAAAGCACGGTAAGTACATTTCCCTTCCCCATCGTCTCCAAATTCCTCCACCACCTTAATACATGTGCTCATACGGGAGAAGAATAAGACCGTAAAACCCCCAGCCTTCTTCCCACCCCTCCCAGCCATACACATCCACTTCCCCCTTAAAAAGGCATGGAACTCAGACAAAGAATCCAAAAAAGACCCCAACCCAGGCCCCTATGTACCCAAGCCGGAAGAAAACAAAGGTGAATCAATCAAAGACCATATGCATCATGTGTACACTAGAACAACTCAAAAAAGGGTAACATGGGTATAGGGTACAGCATGAATGACAACAAAACCCCTCCCCTCCCCTACAAATAAAATGCTATAAGGAAGTTTTAAGCTGCTTTTTTCCCCCTATTTTCCCCTTCCCCCTCCCTCCCCTCCCCCTTACAGCTCCACTCCCCCATTCCACCCCAAGTTCCTCCCTCCCCTAAAACCCCCCCGCCCTCAGCCCCCCCTGAAACAAACACAAATAACCGTCCAGCAGATGGTACAAGTCTGAGTAAATAAAAATAACCAGATAATAAAAACACAAATATTACAAGTCGCCAGGATAGTGTCAGGTATCTCGGGGTGCTGGAACCAACCGTTACAGTAAAGTCACGTGGCAAGGACACATGCGTATGTCCAGAAACATGGCTCCAGCCCCAGGGGAATGCCCACAGAGTGAAAGCATGAAGACAAGCTCCCAAGGCTGAACAAAATTAAGGGAGCATAGAGATCCCAGCAGACAAAAAATAAAGAATAATAAAAAAATTAAAAAAGGGGGAAATATTGAACCATGCTCCAGATCTGCGTCCAGCCAACATACGCCAGATAATCTAGCTAAAGATGACCCACTACGAGCCTGGTGGATATTCACAGCATGGAACGTTGGTCTTTAAGACCAGTAATGTGGAAAAAACAAACCACCAAATAGGTTGATCACTTCAGATTTCTCATGCAACTCTGTCCTCGGAGGGTGCTGGGGCAGCTTCCCGATGTGGATGGCTCCTGGACCTCTGCGGCCTGCGTGCTGGTTTTCCTCCCTGGGAACATCTCCCAATCAGGGACACAGAGATCTGGTAAATCCAGGGCGGTTGCAAGGCGAGGATCATCCGAAGGGGTGCGAATTTGGTAAGGCAAATTATCCACGTGGGTCGAGAGAGAGAATACGAGAAGCCCCATCGATAAGGAATTTGCGCAGCCATCAGGGCCTGGGTCACAGGCCGTAACATTCTCCTGGCCTGCAGAGTAGTGGGAGCAAGGTCGTTGAAGATTTCGACTGTACCTCTGCTATAGGCCCAAGTGCGATCCGAAACAGACTCGAAACGAAAAGAAATTAGCAACGGAACCGAAACGGACCGGAAACAATATGAAAATACGCAATCAGAAATTAACCGAAATGGACCTGAAATCACGAATGGAACGAAAATGACTTGCAATTTTACAATTTTATTGCCTATATAAAATAACAAAATTGTTTCATTTTCGTGTCGACATATTTTTCGTATAGTGTGTATTTCGTTGCCATTCCGGTTCGTTGTTTCGGACGTAACCGAAGATACGAATCGGGTCGTTTCGTGCGAAAATCAATTCAGAACGAAACACACATCCCTACTATTTTGTTGCTTCTAGACCTTCATCGAGGAGGGGGGGGATAGAGGCAAAACTTCCCAATGCAGTCTTAATTTGGCTTTGCTCTTTTTTCATATTAAACAATGGGCAAATGATAACAAATGATAGCTTGATAACCAGTTAAAAATATTTTATTTTTTAAATATACACTTTTTTCCAGTTACAATTAAAAGATACCAATAAGGATATTGCACATATGAAAGTAGCGTGAAATTATTTGCAAGTTAATAGCTGAAAAAATGAAATATATATATGTGTATTTTTGTTAGATTAATACTAGAGTCTGATAACTATTACTTAAAATACTAAATACTTCCCTCAAGCTTATTGACAAACAGGGAATACAGAGTGATACTAAATCAATTAAATGCACTTCACTGTAAATGTAGCATTTTCTAGTAGCAAAAAGATTAATCAAAGCAAACTTCTTCATATGATTATTTTATTCTCATGATGCCCGAAAAGATTTCTTCTTAATCCTATAAAAATGTCTTGTATAATTACATGATTTATTGCAAATGTTGGTCCGTAGACCAGAGTAACAGGGCAAAGCGTTCTCTAAATGCTCAGGGAAACCAGGAAATTGTAATACGTAGCTTCTAAACTGGTTTGCTATAGCATCAATAAATAATAACACATTTCTTACACCTGTGCCATACATGTACCTTCTAAATTTGTTGAAGCAGAAATATTTTTTGAATCTGCTTCAGTGGTTTTCATGTTATCAGTATAATTCTTGATATATTTGTTTAGTCCTAAATCTTTCAGAATTTTCCATAGAGTTTTTCTAAATTTTATTCCAACAAAGAAGTATAAAATGGGATTTAGGCATGCGTGCAAGAAAGCAATGGTTTCCGTTATAATTAATGCCGTTGTAAAATCCTGTTCTACTCTTTTATTTTTGTCTAATACATAAATCAAGATTGTAACATTAAAAGGTAACTGTGTAGCGATAAAAGCCACCACTAGAGTAAAAATTATTTTCAATGACTTGTGCTTCTGAAAACTAGTGGCATTTATCAAAGTTATTATGATTAAAGTATAACAAGTGAGCATCACCATCAATGGTACATAAAACCCAATAGCCATTTGAAAAGATGTAACCAAAACCTCAACATATTGTTTATCATATTCTTCATAACAAACAGAACCTGTATTAATACTATGTTTAAATTGTGGAACAGCAAGAAGAAAAGACAGCATCCAGATCACAGCACAGAATACCTTACCCCATTTGCGTTTATGCACTTGAAACTGGCTTATTTTAGTAGCCTGAGTTATGGAAATAAATCTGTCAAAAGTGATGCATGTGAGGGTTAACATTGATGTGAACATGTTGACTCGATATGCTCCTCGTATTAATTTGCACATAATGTCACCAAAGATCCAGCCTTTTGCAGCCTGATAGGCAAGGAATGGAAAGTGCAGAGGAACAACATGTCTGCAGTTGCCAAATTTACCAAAAATATGTCTGTGAGAGTTTTCATTTTCTCATAAAACAAGAATACGATGATGACAACCAAGTTTCCAATCAGTCCGAAAATGCAAATGGCAGAATAAACAACAGGTACGAATATACTGTGGAGCTGATGGTCTTTGCCTTCCTCACGCACATCTTCATCATAGTTGAATAAATCAGCACTAGTAGTGTTGTGCTCCATCTGTAACCTATAGAAATGACAAAATATTTTATTTTAAAACCATAACATTTATGTATATTATCGACCAATAATCTGTTGTACAACAGGAGGAAAGTTAGGTTTAAAAGAAAATGGAAAAATAATATAGAGCAGAATACAAAATGAAATATCAACATATATACTGTAAATCAAACATCATGGATAACATGCATACACACATGCATTGCAAAAAGCTTTCTCCTTGATAAGGGCTTCTAGCGAATATATGAGGGCATCAGATAGCAGTACTGAAAGCGCATTGGAGTAATATAATCTTAAAAGTACATTGTGTTTCTCCTTTAAGCAAAAATCAAATATGTATAAATAATTGTTACAGAAAAATATATTTAATGACAAATAGCTGATTTTAAGTTTCATTTACAAAAATTTCAGACATATGGGTCTATTCAAAGAAAGGTGAAACTCAGGAGAATGACTGGAGAAGTGAAAACTCCAGGTCAAAATAGCCAAACCAGAAAAATTCTCCCATTTATCTCACTTTCCAAATCAGCTATTTGGTCTAGATTGTTCTCTTCTCCTGCCAGTTCTACTGGTTTTCACCTTTCTCTAAATATCCCTGATAGTGATGCGTCTAGTATTTTATTACAGAGTTAAGTTATTGATACAATCATCGATCACTTCTTTGATCTGATAGCAAATGATGGGTGCATTATCCCCTGCATCTGCAAATAAAGTGTATACCGTAAACAATTCATAACCCTTACCTGGTGTTAAAATTATAGTCTTGGTAGAGATATACTGCCTGCACACTTTGTAGAGTTTGGTCGTTTGCTGAAAGCGATGCTACGACGTGTTTCTGTAAGATGTTATAGTATCACTTTAGAAGATGTGTCTTGGGACATTTCGTTGTCGTATCTTTTTCCTGCTGACTAATACTTCCTTTTGAAGAAAAAAAAACAACGTATGAATATCTGCAACATCTGATTTTTATTCTGAAAATATTTACCTACAGTATATAGAGTCTTTTTAGATTGATAGCCACTAAAAGTGACAAACAAAATCTGGAGTTGAAAATGATCCACACCTTTTGATCCATTATTTAAATAATGCACTAGTCTGTACGTCAGTACTAGCGGTTCGATGTTCTTGCGAAAATGCGTTTGTTTGCTGCTTGCGTTGCGTGGCCGAACTTTCGTGCGGCCGTACTTCGTGTGTGGGCCTGCGTTGGATGTCATTTGCTGCTACCACGGCCGTCATAAAGTGCGGTTAAACGCACGTTTGCACTGCGTTCGTCTGACCCCAGCCTAATAGATTTTGGCACTTAATTTTTTGTTTAGGTTTCTAGTGCTTGAAATGTGGTAGAACCTTTAAAAACATTATACTATAACTATATTACTATAGTCTCAGCCTTCACTTGAAATAATAAACTCCTTTTGAGTGGATTTAATCACTTTTTATATAGTGGAAGCCTCTATGCATCTAATGCACCGTAAAGTTCAGTTTAAAAATCAAAACAAATAATAAAATCAACCTGAAAACTTGTTTATAATTAAAAACATACATAAGTAATATATGACAATTAGCTTGTATGATCAAGTGAGGGCAGGCCAGCCTTCAGAAATTTTGGGGCCCCTTACTGACCCTCAGAATAGGGCTCCCCCCCCTCCCCATAGGAAATAAATTTTTAATGTGAATCGTGATCACATTACAGAGTGTTAGTCCCAATATCTTAAAATCACACATATTGTTCGCACAACAGCACATTTAACATAAAAAAGTATCTATCTGGTTCAAATAAGTTAAGACAGTAAAAATTCAATTTTTTATTAAAAAAAATATGAATCAAGATCGGATTACAGAGTGTTGCTCCCAATACCTTTAAAACCACACAAAATGTGTATTCGGGCAAACAATGTAGCATAAAAGTATAATTAAATAATTCCACTGGCAAAGCAGCACAGCAACAGAACTCTCAGTAATGTGCAGTGCGTATGAGCATATCAGAGCACAACAGAACTCTCAATAATGTGCAGTGCGTATGAGCATATCAGAGCACCACAGCAATAGACCTCCAACAGTAAAGGCAGGGAGTATGAACGTACACAGGATCCACAGCAATAGACCTCTAACAGTAAAGGCAATGGACCACATTACATACTTGGTGCTAACGTTTACACTCACCTGAGTGAGCATTAACGTTAGCCCAAGTATTTAACGCATATTTCAATCCAAACGCTAATGGGTTAAGTAACCGTTTGCGTTTGGTATCTTGTGCTTTTCAGTGCGAGGTTACTGAGCTTTCGCTCCCTATACTTAACATGGGGAGCGCAAAGTGTTAATCAGCGTTAGGATTACAAAGTCCCAGCACTGATTAACATTCAGCTCTGGTTAGTGGAAAGTTAACCACAGCCAGAACCTGGTGTTAACGGATTCCGCTTCTGCAGAATCCGTTAACACCATCCAAAAAAATTAAAAAAGTGAGCAGATACTCACCTCCTGTCCCGCGGCGAGGACCACCTCCTCTGGTCGGTGGGAGCAGGTTAAGACTGGGGAAAAAAGTCCCTGCAGTATCCCACTGAGTATCACTGCACTCACCGTCCGGATCTCGCAAGGCGAGATCCGGCTGCTCATGTGACTGCCGGCGTCTGCTTCAATGGAGTCCTATGGACTCCATTGAGAGGATGCGCGCAGCTGCGCTTAATGCTGCCGCGAGCATCCCGGGTGTTAACGCACAGTAACAATGCAAGCAGCATTTTTTGCGCCTGTATTGTAATCTAGCATTAAAACGCGGGCGCAAGGGGGAAAACTGCGGGCGCAGTTTTTCCTCCCTAGCGCCCACGTTTTAACTCTAGGAATGTAGCGTTACATCCAGAGGGATGGATGGACAGACAGTGGGATGGACGGACTGGTATGGATGGACAGATAGACAGACAGGGATGGATGGAGGGATGGATGGACAGATAGACAGACAGGGATGGATGGAGGGATGGACAGATAGACAGACAGGGATGGATGGAGGGATGGATGGACAGATAGACAGACAGGGATGGATGGGATGGATGGACAGATAGACAGACAGGGATGGATGGAGGGATGGATGGACAGATAGACAGGGATGGATGGATAGACAGTGGGATGGATGGATGGATTGACTGACCTCTCCCCAGCCCCCTGTGTTCTCTCTATCACCCCCCCCAACCCACAGTGTACATTCTGTCACCTCTCTAGCCCCCCTCTTCTACCCTTCCCAGTGCAGCATCTGTTACCTGCCTCTGTCCAGATCCAGCATGTGCAGGGTGTCAGGGCAGCTTCTCCTCAGCCTGACTTCTCTCCTTCTCCCATCCACAGGCACGTGCTTGAGGTGGTGCTGTGTGAGGAAGGGGCAGGGCAGGCAGTGTGCAGACTCCAGAGCCAGGGGAAGCAAGGGGCAGCCATGATGGTGGAAGGGCTGCTCCCCCTCCTCTCCCAGACCCACGGCTGTCACATGGAGAGGCGGGGCTTGTGCCGGCCGGGGGCGGAGTTTCTCAGCACAGCTTTGATCTCTCCCCACAGAGACACAGCGCTGGATGAGCACACAGAGGCAGGATGATACAAAGGCTGGCCCTGAGTGGTGTCACCCTCCAAGAGGGTGTCACCCAGTGTGGGCCTGGGGCCCCCTCCCCACGTGACTCGGCGGCCATCTTGCTGCTCACAGGGCAGCCAGGCCCAAGTAGGCCGCAGTACCTCCTCCAGAGGCCTGCGGCCTAAAGTAATCAAAGCTACCGATGGCGGGCCCCCCCAGTCGGCCGGGCCCCTTACTGCAGCATGGGCTGTAATGCCCTGATGGCGGCCCTGAGTGAGGGGTTACTGGTAATTCTGCCTCTAATTTGAATCTGAAGTTGTATTGCAAGTAGTGGCGTAGCGTGGGGGGGGCCTCGGGGGCGGTCCACCGCGGGCACAATTTTTTTAGGGGCGCAAAATTTCAAAAGAAATTTGAACCACTAATATTTTCCAGCAAGGATCAGCAAGGTGTCTGCTCACGGACACTGGTGTCCGTGAGAGGCCCTTGCACCGGCAGCCGCCAGTTTGCCGGTGCCGGCAGTGACTTAGCAGTCTGAGTCCGGAGGGGAGGACAAGGACAGAAAATTCTGTCCTGACTCCTCAACGCTGACATGAGTCACATGAAGCAGCGCAGCATTATCCGATGGAACACCCTGTACCATGCTTGTCAGCCCCCCTTGAAGCCCTGTGCCAGCCCCCCGCCGCTGGTAGCCCTGCAGCCGCTGAACAGGAAGGAGGGAGGGAGAGAAGCGCCTGCCCTGCAGCACATTTAAAATCTGGTCTCTACTAACCCCCGGGACAGCTCCCCCCGGGCCACCAGCAACTCCACGCAGGTAGGCGACACTGTGTGACACCAGAGTAGCGTGACCAACACACAGTGAGGGGGTACGGGGAGAGGGTGACTGGAGGATCAGGGAGAGGGTGACTGGAGGTTCAGGGAGAGAATGACTGGGGATACAGGGAAAGAGTGACTGTGGGTACTTGGATAGAAAGAGTGACTGTCACAATACCTCTATACACATGTCGCATGTCCCTTTAGACCAGTGTTTCCCAAACCTGTCCTCAGGACCCTCCGCCTTGCCAGGTTTGACAGATATCTGAAGCACATAACAGGTGATATGATTTGCTGCTCAGTGATTGCAGGATTCAGTCTGCTTTTCCCCAAGGTGATCTGCAAAATCTGGCCTGGTTGAGGGTCCCGAGGACAGGTTTGGGAAACACTGCTTTAGACAGTCCCTATCTTCCTGAGCCCAACACAGTTTAGCTGGCTGCACAGCGTGCTGCCTCGCCCGGCCTACAGGCGAAAACTTGCGAGAGCTCCTCACAGCCTTCATTAGCCGGCGGCCGCGTGGAGGAGCAGGAGCACGCTGGTGCAAGCAGGTCCCCATCTGAATCTGAGGTCTGAATGAGTGTGCTGCTGGCTGGATATATATATATATATATGTATATATATACAATCCCGGGGGTCCTGTGTATATTGGGGGTCCAGTGCCTGTGTATTTTGAGGGTCCAGTGCCTGTGTATATTGGGGGTCCTGTGTATATTGGGGTCCAGTGCCTGCATATATTGGGGGTCCTGTGTTTATTGGGGTCCAGTGCCTGTGCATATTATTCTGGGGGTCCAGTGCCTATGTACATAATTCTGGGGGTCCAATGCCTGTGCATATTCTTGGGGGGTCCAGTGCTTGGGTATATAATTTTGATGGTCCAGTGCCGGTGTATATTGGGGGTCCAGTGCCTGAGTATATTATTCTTGGGGTCTGTGCCTGTGCATATTATTCTGGGGGTCCAGTGCCTGTGTACATAATTCTGGGGGTCCAATGCCTGTGCATATTATTCTTGGGGGGTCCAGTGCTTGGGTATATAATTCTGATGGTCCAGTGCCGGTGTATATTGGGGGTCCTGTGTAACTTGGGGGTCCAGTGCCTGGGTATATTATTCTTGGAGTCCTGTGCCTGTGCATATTATTATGGGGGTCCAGTGCCTGTGTACATAATTCTGGGGGTCCAGTGCCCGTGCATATTATTCTGGGGGTCCAGTGCCTGTGTACATAATTATGGGGGTCCAGTGCCTGTGTATATTATTCTGGGGGTCCAGTGCCTGTGTATATAATACTGGGGGTCATGTACCTGTGTATATAATACTGGGGGTCATGTGCCTGGATATATATAATTCTGCGGGGGTCTGTGTCTGGATATATATATAATTCTGGGGGGTCTGTGCCTGGATATATGTAATACTGGGGGGTATCTGTGTATATATATATATATATTCAATAGGCTAGTTGGCTAAGCTAGACTGTTAGTCCAGTTGACAAAATCATGAATATAGCAGTACGTAGTGATACCTTTCACTGATCAGTAAGCTTCCAGACTTGAAGAAGAGCATTATACTCTCAAAAGCTTGTCTTTTACATGTAACGTTAGTCGAATAAAAAAGGTATCACTCCGTACTGATATACTCGTGATTATTGTAACAGAGTGCCAGTAGAACCTGCCTGGGTGGCAGGAAAAGTGATAGATGGCAGATGAATGCTTAGATTCATCATCTAAGGTCCTGCTAGTATAAAGACCAATAGCTCTTTAACTTGTATGGGTAAAACAGATTCTGGAGCTGGTGTTACCAGGAGTTTAATTAGCTCTGGGTGGGAAAGGGATTCATTTAATGTGCAGCTGCACCTAGCAGTGTGTGTGTGTCTCAGTGCATGGAGAGACGGTGTGTTGAATGCAGCAACTCCTGTGTTGGGAGAAAAGTCTGTCAGTGGGACAGGATTCCATGGATGAACCTTCACTGTTTCCTTGGAGGAAACCAACTCAGCTTGGAAGACTGTCTCTAAATACCCAAGTAAGGCTCCGTGGAGCGGACTTTTATTTGTTTCTATGAACGGATTTTGGCTGGATGCCTGCAACCTTTTTGTTTTTATTTTTGTGACTGCTGTCTGAAATTAAAGCTGGCAATTTCTGAAGCGACTGCGAGTTTTCCTCTATATTGAGACTGATCCCCTACAGTTGGTGGAGGATGCGGGCAAAGTTCCAGAGACTTAACCTCATGCAAAAGCAGTCTTAAAGGGACAGTACGTTTTACTTAACTCGTGGGTTAAGGCTGCACAAACCCTAAAGCATGAAATGATGGAAGAGTTAATCAAACAGCTAGTGCAGTCAAATGCCCTCCTTCAGGCTGCGCATACAGATCAACAAGAAACAAATCGTCTGCTGGCAGTGGCTACCCAGGCAGCTATAGCCGGGCAAAAAGAGTTTAGTTTACATATCCACAGTCAGATACTGTCATGCCTCAGCCCGAGAAGCTTGCTTATTCATCATATGTTCTGTTGCTCTATGTCTGCGTCCACTCAGGGGTTAATTACCTGTGCCAGCTCCTGAGTGGGTGTGCTTATAACCTGGTCACACCCTTCGCTCAGGGCTCTCTCATTTTGTGTTCCCTGCCTTTTACTTGTGAAGAGTTGTGAGCCGCCACTCCCTGAGTCTGTCGGTATTCCCAATATCCTCTGTACTGTTATTGCTATTCTAAAGTGTTCCTTATTCATCTGCCTGCATTACAGCAAGACCTTTTGCAAAGAGCTCCTGGTTCCAGGCCTGTGGATCTTGTCAGCAGTGGACACTGCATAGCCCACTATCCCTGGCGTATCCAGACTACACCTGTGGCTATCTGTGTTCAAGGTACCTTTTGTGAAGAGCTCCTGGTTCCAGCCCTGTGGATCTTGTCAGTAGGGATGAGCCGAACACCCCCGAGTTTGGTTCGCGCTCAAACTCGAACTTTCCGAATGTTCGAACTCGAACTCAATACAGGTCAATGGGACTAAAAATTTGATTTTTAGAGTGCCCTCCAAAAGGGCATATATGCTAGATATTTGCCATAAAAGGTGTATGGGGGTCCGGGTAGTGCCCTGGGGGACAGGAAATAAGGATAAAAAGTAAAAAAAAAAACATTTTTAAAAGGGACAGTGAGTTTTCCATGAAATAAGGGTTAAAAATAAAAACAAAAAATTCCTTCAAATATCATGCCTAGGAGGTCCCCATAACCTCCCCTGAAGTGGCGGATTTCTAGGATGTATAGAAACACTTAAAAACAAAAAAATGACGTTTCAAATGACGGTAAATGCTTTTCCTTTAATCTATCCATAAACAACTGCTTGGGGCGGCAGTCTGTATGAAAAGAGGAGACATTTTCGAACACGCAGAAAAAGTTTACAAGGTTATTCAAAGAGATTCGAAAAAGTCACCGCACGTTCGGTGACTTTTCGTTCTCTTCAATTCGGTTTCTTTTGCCGATCCCATTTCGGTGACCCTGCGGTGTATTCAGCAAGTACCACAGGGTCCCCAAATTGCAGGGAAAAGTCACCGCAAACCTGATGAAAACTAACCGCAAAACCCAACGAATGCACGCCGAAAACAAGTAAAAACATCTGGATTAACCTTCGAAAAACGCGAGCAGGAGCAGATCACACGCAGCCGAAGCAGCTGAGACCGCAGAGGAGGCAGTGAATAAATTAGCAAAACCGTTTGTATGAATCTGTGAAAATGAAATGCTGTTTGCAAAGAAACTACTGAGCGAAAGTGTCTGAAATTTGCATATGAGGTCCAGGGAATGATAATAAAAAGGGCTGTTACAGAAAAAATAAGTAAACTTAAAAATAAAAAAAAAAAATCAGAAAAATGCTTAAAGTATCCTAAAAAATCTGTAAATAAAGAGACTTTTTGCTACAGAATTTTATAATGAACGGTTTATTAGATATTTAATTAAAACGGGAATATTTTTAACATTGAAGTCTATGGGATTCTCCTGAATTAACTTGCCGAATTAAACCACCGAATGGCAGGGCATTAGGGGAACCTTTCACTGCCCTCGAATAGGCACCGAACAGGCACCGTATGTGCAGGCAATTCGCCAGGATTTGGCGAATTGCCTGCTCTCTGGATAGCCGAATGGCCAGGAAAGGCAACCGAACACTGATTTTCAGCGTTTGGTTACCTTTCTCAAGCAATTCGGATCTCTTTGAATAACCCTGTTAGTGATTTTTTGGCTAAATTATGGTGAAACTTATGCAGGCTTTGGATGAAAGTAACAATAGGTGCTTTAAAATTGGGCCTTTAGCGTCGGCAACATTGCCGTCACACAGTAACCCCTCTGAGGATATGAATCTGATACAGGCGTCAGTGGCAGTGCACCCAAATATTGAGCTTTAGGTGCCAGGCCTGCAAGTACTATCATACAGTAACCCCTCTGTAGTATTGTGGAAGAGTGCAGGGGTGGACCTTGCGGTCAAATATTAAAAAGATATGGATCTGGTAAAGGCGTCAGTGCACCCAGATATTGTGCTTTTGGTGCCAGGCCAGCAAGTGCATTCATACAGTAACCCCTCTGTGGTATTGTGGAAGAATGCAGGGGTGGACCATGTGGTCCTATATTAAAAAGATATGCATCTGGTAAAGGCGTCAGTGCACCCAGATATTGTGCTTTTGGTGCCAGACTGCCAGGCCAGCAAGTACTATCTTACAGTAACCCCTCTGTAGTATTGTGGAAGAATGCAGGGGTGGACCTTGCGGTCCTATATTAAAAAGATATGCATCTGGTAAAGGTGTCAGTGCACCCAGATATTGTGCCTTTCATGGCAGCAAGTGCCTTCACACCGTAACCCTTTTGTGGTATTGTGGAAGAGTTCAGTGCTGGAGGTTTTGTGAATGCAGAAGACATCCCCGATCTACTCCGTTACGTCAGCATCAGGGGATTGATAACTGCTGATCCAGGACTGATTCATTTTTATAAATGTCAGCCGGTCTACAGAGTCGTGGACAGACGCACTCTTTTGTCTGTAACAAAACCTCCAGCGGCACTGAACGTCCTTTCAGAAAGCACGCTAGATGAAGGGCAACCTAGTAGCTGCATAGCATATTGGCTAAGTTCTGGCCAGTGATCCAATCTCAACACCCAGTAAGCCAGTGGATCATCTGCTGGAAAGGTATCCAGGTCTGCCCTTGCCCCTAGGTAGTCCTGCACCATATGGTGAAGACGCTGGCAATGGGTGCCTACATTTGACGTCCCTGGGCATTGTGGACTAAAACAATTTAAAAATGCATCAGTCAAGCGGCCCTGGCCTTCACCACTATTCCTCTGATCATACGCAGCCTCAGAAGCACCTGTGTCAGCACTTGGTAACCTACCAGTGCATGGAAAGGTGTTACACAAGTGTTGCTTTAGAGCGTCCTCAAGTTTTTTCATCCTGTGCTCCCTCTGTACGGGCAGGATGAACTCTGCAACTTTACCCTTGTGTCGTGGATCAAGAAGGGTTGCCAACCAGTAATGATCGCTCTCCTTGATAGCACGAATCCTGGGGTCCTTTAGCAGGCTTTGCATTATAAGGGAGCCCATGCAGCGTAGGTTGGAGGTGGCATTAGCTTCCGAGTCTTCCTGGTCAATGAGGATGACCGTATTGTGCACTTCCTCCTCCCAGCCATGCACTAGCCCTTGTGTCCTCTGGGCACACGAAACCCTCCCTTGAGGAATCCCCACCTTCAATGCCCCCACTACTTAAATATTCCTCCTCCTCCTGTCTGATCTGAGGAGGACCCGCTGGAATGCTGTCTGTGGAAAGACTGGGGCCTTCAGAGCTAGGGAAGGCCTCCTCTTAATCCCGCTGCTCTGCCTCTAGAGCCACATCTATAATTCCCCGCAGAGTGTGCTCCAGCAGGAACACTAAAGGAATTGTGTCACTGATGCATGCACTGTCCCTGCTCACCATCCTCGTTGCCTCCTCAAATGGTGACAGTACAGTGCATGCATCCTTGATCATCAGCCACTGCGGGGGGAAAAAAACAAGTTGACCTGAACCTGTCCTTGTGCAAAACTCACACAGGTACTCGTTGATGGCCCTCTGCTGCTTGTGCAGATGCTGCAGCATTGCTAATGTTGAGTTCCACCTGGTGGGCATGTCACAGATCAGACGGTTTGTGGGAAGGTGGAATTCTCTTTGAATTTCTGCCAGGCGAACGCTTGCTGGGAATGACCGTCTGAAGTGGCTGCAGACTTTCCTGGCCTGGCTGAGAAGCTCTGCCAGCCCTGGGTACTTGGTTAGGAAATGCTGTACCACTAGATTTAGGACGTGTGCTAGGCATGGTACATGCGTCAATTTACCCTTGCGTAGGGCGGAGAGAAGGTTGCTGCCATTATCACAGACGATCATTCCCAGCTGAAACTGGCGTGGTGTTAACATCTCTGCACCTGGCCCTGCAGAGCTGACAGAATTTCTGGCCCAGTGTGGCTCCTGTCCCCTAAACAAACCAGCTCAAGCACAGTATGGCTTCTTTTTGCTTGAGCCATTGCGTAGACCCTGTCAGGCGCTGGTTTAACTGCCACTTCGCCAGACACACAGAAGGAGGAGGAAGAGGGAGAGGTGGTGGTGGTGGAGCAGACAGACCTCATACAAGCAGCTTTCTGGAGGCATGGTGGATGAACAAGCTCCAGCACAGAGCCCCATCTTGGATCCTTCCCAGCTGCAATCAGAGTTACCCAGTGTGCCGTGAAGGAAATGTAACGACCCTGTCCATGCTTGCTGGACCACGTGTCTAAAGTCACATGCACCTTGCTGCTGACTGCCTTTCCCAATGACCCGATAACATTGTCTTCCACGTGCTGGTATAGTGCTGGAATGGCCTTCCATGAAAAGTATTGGCGTTTTGGAACCTGTCACTGTGGTACAGCACATTCAGCAAATTCACGGAAGGAAGCAGAGTCCACCAGCTGTAAAGGCAGCAGCTGCAATGCGAGTAATTTTGCTAAACTGGCATTTAGATGCTGTGCTTGGGGATGGTTGGGGCTATATTTTTTTCTTACGCTGCAACAGCTGGGGCAACGTAATCTGACTGTGTAAATCTTCAGCTGATGGGATGTTATCACATTGTGAGGAAGGATCTGGTACATCCATTACTGTAGCATCATCCCTGTCAGTGGAGGTTGTAGCAGGCAATGACATGGCAGGACATACAGTGGGGGTAGAGACAGATGAAGAGGAGGACCACCTACACAAAGTTTGGCGCCAACGGGATGTGTGGCAGGAGGTCATATGTCGCCTCAAGCACGTGGTACCCAAGTGTCCGGTGTCTTTCCCACGCTTGAGCCTCATCTGACATAGATTACAAATAGCAACGGTGGGGTCTGCTGCACATTTCTTAAAGAACTCCCAGACGGCAGAGTTCCTGCATGTGTGCTTTGAGACAACAGCGCTCTGCACCGGAGCAGCTCTGACATCTGATGCCTTGGACTGGCTAGTGCTACGGTTGGTCATAGAGGATGTTGTGCCTCGTGTTTGCGGTGCCTCCTACTCCCCCTCCTCCTCACTTGATTCCTCTGGTCGATCTGGTACCCAGGTGGAGTCAGTGACCTCATCATCATTGTCATCATCATCCCTTATCTCCTCGTCACTGGAGCCAACTTGGCAGTATGCTGCAGCTGCTGGGGCAACATGAGTGCCAGTTATTTGTGTGTCATCACTGGCACCCCCTTCCTCTAGGTTGATTATACTCCCTTCCTCAACCTCAGAGATTGATTCAGAGCACTGTACTTGCTGCACATCCTCAAGCAGCATGTTACTATCATTGTAGTCAAACAATTCAGCAGACTCCTCCGTGTGTGATAGCGAGGCTACGGCAGGAGTAGCTGTGGACATGGAGGCTGCATTAGATGCTTTGGCAGCTGAGGTGGACTGTAAAGCACTAGAAGCCTGGCTGGCAGAGGACTCGGAGGATGAGGATGGCCTGGTTAGCCAATCCACCAAATCCTCTGTATGTTGCTGCTGCTTAAGAAGATGGCCAGCACCAGTTAGAAAGGACAAGCGTGCCCTGCAGAGGATGCACCACGTCCACCATGACCAGAGGCACAGCCTCCCGACACAGGGGCTGCTTGCCCTCTTATCTGTGTCTGGGAGCGTCTGCCTGTCCTTTTTGTTCTTTCAGACATGGTGAATGATATATAGATTAAATATATACAGAACTCTGATTCAACTCTGGTATAAAGATTAAAGATTTACAGAACTCTGGTATAACTCAGTGAGACACCCTGATAGCTGGCAGCCAGTGACAAGACACAGATTACAATTCCCTCCTATAAATCATTGTGACCCCCTGATGGATGGCAGTGAGAAGACACAGATTACAAGTCTCAGAAACCTCCTATAAATCAGTGTGACCCCCTGATGGGTGGCAGTGAGAAGACACAAATTACAATTCGCATAAATCTGCTAGAAGTATGTGGGACCCCCTGATAGCTGGCAGTGAGAAGACACAGATTACAAGTCTCAGAAACCTCATATAAATCAGTGAGACCCCCTGATGGGTGGCAGCCTGTGAGAACACACGGATTATAACAATTCACAAATATTTTTTAGAAATTAGTGACCCCCAAAATACTTGCTGGCAGTGACAAGACACAGATCACCTCAATTCCCAGATATTTTTTAGAAATGAGTGACCCCCAAAATACTTGCTGGCAGTGACAAGACACAGTTCACCTCAATTCCCAAATATTTTGTAGAAATTAGTGACCCCCACCCAAAATACTGCGTGGCACTGGCTGTGTGACAAGACACCAATCACCTCAATTCCCAAATATTTTGTAGAAATTAGTGACCCCCAAAATACTGCGTGGCACTGGCTGTGTGACAAGACACAGATCACCTCAATTCCCAAATATTTTGTAGAGATTTGTGACCCCCAAAATACTGCGTGGCACTGGCTGTGTGACAAGACACAGATCACCTCAATTCCCAAATATTTTGTAGAGATTTGTGACCCCCAAAATACTTGCTGGCAGTGACAAGACACAGATCACCTCAATTCCCAGATATTTTTTAGAAATTAGTGACCCCCAAAATACTGTGTGGCACTGGCTGTGTGACAAGACACAGATCACCTCAATTCCCAAATGTTTTGTAGAAATTAGTGACCCCCAAAATACTGCGTGGCACTGGCAGTGAGTCACAAGACGCAGATCACCTCAATTCCCAAATATTTTGTAGAAATTTGTGACCCCCAAAATACTTGCTGGCAGTGACAAGACACAGATCACCTCAATTCCCAAATATTTTGTATAAATTTGTGACCCCAAAATACTTGCTGGCACTGGCTGTGTGACAAGACACAGATCACCTCAATTCACAGATATTTTGTAGAAATTTGTGACCCCCAAAATACTGCGTGGCACTGGCAGTGAGTCACAAGACACAGATCACCTCAATTCTCAAATATTTTGTAGAAATTAGTGACCCCCAAAATACTTGCTGGGACTGAGCACAAAGATTACAACAATTCCCAGATATTTGGTAGAAATGAGACCCCCCAGAAGCGTGGCAGACCGGCAGTAAGAACACACAACAACAATCTCCTATGAAATCTCCTCTCAGATGCGTGCAGAAGCGCTGCGTGGAAACCTTATATAGTGTGCTGCGGGACTTTGCTCTGTGAGCCCATGATTGGGCAAAATTTGCCCAATCAGGACTCTGAGCCGTGATTGGCATAGTGTTGAACCTGTCTTGCACCAGACCTGTGGTCAGGTGCAAGGCTGTAGCCAATTACGAGCTTCAGGCCAGTGGAAAAGTGCATTGTGGTCCATTGTGGTGCATTGTGGGCGAACACGCGGCGAACACCCGGAAATGTTAGTAGTTCGCGAACAAACGAACAGGCCATGTTCGATGCGAACTCCGAACCGATTGAACCAAACAGCTCATCCCTACTTGTCAGCAGTGGACACTGCCTAGCCCACTATCCCTGGTGTATCCAGACTACACCTGTGGCTGTGTTCAAGGTACTTTTTGTGAAGAGCTCCTGGTTCCTACTTGGGGAACACTACCGAGCCCACTATCCCTGGTACAGCAGAAGAGACTACCTTTGTTAAGAAGGACTTGTCTATTTGTTTTCAGTATTCTGCAAGTGTATATAAGACTGTTAGGCGAAAAAATATAGATGGGGCCTCGCGCAAAAGTAGCTCAGATGAAGCGTATGGAAATCCTCCTATGGAGTGGAGCCTAAAAGAAAGGAAATGGGACATACATTGCGCAGTGTATCAATTGTAATGTATCACCACAATTTGCATTAGGCTGATCAACTCACATGGTGGAGAGCCATTTTACAGTTGGCTCATACATTGGCAGCTCGTACGTATTGCAGGAACTCTTCGCCTCATACAGATGGAAATAGAGACGGTACTCCACCAGAATATGCAATGCAATGGAGACAGCACTCCACCAGGAAATGCAATGCAATACGATATACGGTCTCCCCAGGCCTCAAGCGAAGTCAGGATGTATACTGATAGAAAGTAAAAAAGGTCACAATCAACCTATTTATTAAAAAATATATTGCACAACACGTTTCAACCTTATGGTCTTCCTCAAGTGCTAATGCACTTTAAAAAGTTTGTTTATGCTATATAAGACTGTTGCTTTGTGCTTACCTTGAGAATACACTTAATATACTTATACTGCTTCCTGTGTCTGCCTGATTTGATCTCCCCCAGCGCCTGGGAAAATAAGCATAAGGCCACGCCATGACTCCATCCTGGTGCGAGCCTGACAGATAGATACAGTCTCTGGCTGAAAGGACTCCATCTGTGGAAAATGTTGTAGCAGTACGCAAGCGGGTGCAAGTCGCACTACAAAAAATTTGGAGGCCTTCCTCAAGGTTTATGAAAGGCTGGCGGAGCGTGAGGGTCTGCCCAAGGACCAGTGGGCGGAGGTCCTTGCCCCTTTTCTGACCGGAGATCCACAGAAGGCCTACTTTGATTTAAGTGCTGCTGAGGCTCAGCAGTACCACAGACTCAAGACAGAGATTCTGGCCCGCCTGGGGGTTACCATGGCCTTGAGAGCCCGGCGCATCCATGACTGGGAGTTCAAAGTGGACAAACCGGTAAGGTCCCAGATATATGACCTTGTTCGCCTCACACGCATGTGGTTACAACCGGAGATTACCAACCCTGCCCAGATGGTGGAGAGAGTTGTGGTGGACCACTTTGTGAGAGCCCTTCCAATCCCTATACAGCGGTTTGCAGGTCGAGCTGACCCCAAAGATATTGATGAATTGGTGGCCCTCGTGGAGCGGTGTTTAAGTACTGAGAATTTTCTTCGGAGTGCATTCCCCAAAGAATCCCCCCCAGGAGTCAGAAGTCCACCACTTTTGCGAAGAGCTCTTCTGGCCCAAGGGGCAAAAAGGAGGAGGTGCAGGCTATTGACAACCATACTATGCAACGCATAAAAAGACCCAACCAACTTTCAGAGGTACGACAGGATGGGGAGCCGGTAGTGTGCTGGCGCTGCCATGAACCAGGACATATGGTTGCCAGTTGTCCCCTAAACCAAGAGTGTATGGATTGCGGGTTTTCTCGGCGACAGTCTCTGGTTGCTACACCAGGAGGCGCTCCACAACAGACTGTGGAGACCGAGAAACAGGGTTGTGTGATTACAGTGGATGCTTGCAAGATTGCCTTGCTGGATTCTGGCAGTCTCGTCACTCTAGTGCAGTGGTCCCCAACCCCGGTCCTCAGGGCCCACTAACAGGCCAGGTTTGCCAGATATCTGAAGCACAGCACAGGTGTTATGATTTGCTGCTCAGTGATTGCAGGATTCAGTCTGCATTTCCCCATGGTGATCTGCAAAATCTGGCCTGTTAGTGGGCCCTGAGGACCAGGGTTGGGGACCACTGCTCTAGTGCATGCAGCTCTAGTTAATCCTCAAAAGGTTAAACAGCTGATGGGGGTCATCTGCATTCATGGGGATACTAAGTGCTACCCCACAGCCGTGGTGTCCATTGAAACTGTTTGTGGCACCCGGGACCATGAAGTGGGAGTGGTCCCAAGTCTGATGTACAATGCTATACTGGGGCGAGATTTCCCCTTTTTCTGGGACTTATGGGAGACAGCTAAGGCAGATGGACCCAACACAGTGTCTAAATCTTACAGCCCGGATCCGCTGTAAGAGAGCTCTCAGGAGATGTACTTGTGAATTTTCCCCTGGAGGTCTAAGCAGGTGATGCTGAGGACCACACCCCAGAGGTAGAACTGCCAGACCTCCCCATGACCCGTGACAAGTTTGGCACGGCCCAGCTTAGGGATCCCACCTTAAGTTGGGCCAGGGAACAGGTAAAAGTTGTAAATGGAGTACCCCAAGAACCGGGGGTGGAGACTATAATCCCTTATTTTTCTATGGAAAATGACTTATTGTATAGAGTGGATGAAATACGGGGTGACCGAATTGAGCAGTTACTGGTACCACAAACCCATAGACGTATGGTATTAGACTTAGCACATTCTCATGTATTTGGGGGACATCTAGGTTTAGATAAAACTAAAGAGCGTGCGTTACAACGCATTTATTGGCCAGGTCTACATAATGATGTAAAATTGTACTGTGAGTCGTGTCCAGTTTTCCAGATCACTGCTCCTGTCTCCGAATTCAGGAGTCCATTGGTACCGTTGCCCATCATTGAAGTACCCTTTGATAGGATTGCAATGGATATTGTGGGTCCCTTGGTTAAGTCCGCTAGGGGACATCAGTATATCTTTTTTGACATATTCAAGTTTATTCAGAATAAGGCACATTACAGAAATGCAAGAAAAACATTAAGCATCACGTAAACGTTCACCAGGCATATTACAAATATCAAATCAGTAATACAAGAGGGCGAAAATAGCCCAGTGCAGAGTTAATGATATATATGAAACTTCTAACTCTAAGGAGGGGTGGGACAAAAATACAGGGAAGGGGAGACATAGAGACTCATGACAAAAACACAGAATAGAGCGCCTACGACTGACAACAGATTGCAGAGGGTATAGAAGGGTCATGAGATTCGACGTACATCTGATAACCAGTAATACCATTTTGCGGAATAATCCGTATAGCGATCTCGGACACGGAAAGTGAGTTCATCCACCCCACGGATGAATTCCACTTCATCAAACCAGACAGAAAGTGGGGGGGGGGGGGGGAGATATCTTGCTTCCAAAATCTGGGGATCGTGAGCCGTGCAGCATGTAACAAGCATGGAATGATGGATTTTTTATAGACTGAGATGCTATAAGGCGTGTGGTTTAACCCTTTCACTGCTGAAGACGTGTGGGGCACGTCCTCATTGATGCACGTTGCATGCTGAGGACGTGCCCCACACGTCATCAGCTGTACGGGACCCCCGGCGGAGATACTCACCTCTCTGTCCGGGGTCCCACGGCGTTCTGACTTCAGCGTCCTCAGACGCTGAAGTCAAGCTCCTCCCGGCGTAAATGACGTCATTGCGCGATGACGTCATTTCCAGGCGACCCCCCGGCAATGCCGGGAGATAGCCTTGAAGGGAGGGGGGGGATCCGTTCGGATCCCTCTCCCTCCCGATCGGGAAGGAGCAGCGCTAAAAGCCAGGCACCGCTTAAAAGGGGAGAGTCTCCCCTTTTAAGCGGTGCCTGGCTTTAACCCCTCAAGTGCTGGGTTGCACTTCAGCGCCTTGCGGCGCCGAAGTGCAGCCTATCTCCGGTGGGGGCCGCCATCTTGGATGGCGGCTCCACCCCGGGACTCCCCTCGCTGTCTGACGTCATCACGCATAGCGTGATGATGTCAGATAGCCGGGGAACCCCTAGCTGCCGGGGATTTCCCAAGGAAATCCCCTGGTGGAGATTGGGGGTTCTTGTGAACCCCGATATCTCCAGAACCGTGGCAGCTAGGGGGTCATGGAGGGTGTCATTTGAAAGGCATGAGCATGGCCTTTTGAATGATACCCAACATGACTAGGTAAAAAGTAAAACAAAACAAAAAAATTAAAATAATAAATAAATTTAAAAAAATAAATAAATAAATAAAAACATGTGTTTTTTTTGGGTGTTGTTTTTATTAATGCAGCAATATTGTTCACATTTCAATTATAATGTGAACAATGATGCTGCACTAATGATTTTTTTCTATGGGGTGCGTTTGCTAAAAATCACGTAATTCCCCCCAAAAAATGTAACAAGTCCCCATTTCAAATTTTTTGTACAAGCGCACCCCATAGAAAACATAACCGCAAACGCTCATGTGATAAAATGTGAAAAAAAAACCTTTACACACTGCAGATGATTAAAAATTCAATTTTTATTGTATTTTTTGTTATAATATACAGGCAGGACATGACGTATACATATAAAAATGATATATTATGAATCTGCGTAGTCTGCCGGAAAGAACGATATATAATATGTCTGGGTCATTTATTAAAATGTGGCCTTAAAATCGCGTTTAAACATGATGAGCGAAAGCGGTAAAAATGAGCTCAGCACACAGTGGTGAAATGCCTCAGCAGTGAAGGGGTTAACAGATAAAATTCTGGCATGAATGGAGGTGAGGGCTTCACCAGCTTACAAACGTATTCATGGATACGTTCCCAAAATGTCTGCACTTTCGGACACGACCACCAAATATGTACAGTGGCAAGAAAAAGTATGTGGACCCTTTGGGATTACGTGGAGTTTTGCATGAATTGGTCATAAAATGTGCTCTGATCTTCATCTAAGTCACAACAATTTGAAAAACACAGTCTGCTTAAAATAATACAACACAAACATTACATGTTTTCATGTTTTTATTCAACAGAACATGTAAGCATTCACAGTGCAGGGTGGTAAAAGTATGTGAACCTTTGGACTTAATAACTGGTTGACCCTCCTTTGGCAGCAATAACCTCAACCAATTTCCGAATTTCCAGAATTCGTCCATTTCTTACCGCTGTCACCACAAAACAACTCCTACACGCCCTGGTAATCTCCCGACTCGACTATTGCAATAATCTCTTATCTGGCCTCCCTCTGTCCCGCCTCTCCCCCCTACAATCCATCCTGAACGCCTCCGCCAGGCTAATTCACCTCACCCGCCGCTCTGTCTCTGCCGCTCCCCTCTGCGAGTCCCTTCACTGGCTCCCCATCCACTGCAGAATTAAGTTCAAAATCCTTATCCTTACCTACAAAACCCTCACTAACTCAGCTCCCCACTACCTGTCCTCACTAATCACCAAATACACCCCAGCCCGCTCCCTAAGGTCAAACAGTGATCTGCGCCTAGCTTCTCCCCGCATCACCTCTTCCCATGATAGACTGCAGGATTTCTCACGCGCAGCCCCCACTCTCTGGAACGCTCTCCCTCGTACTGTCAGACTTTCCCCTAACTTCTCTTCCTTCAAACGCTCCCTTAAAACGTTCCTATTTAGGGAAGCCTACCACCCAACTCACTGACGCAACCATCAATCACTCTCACCTTACAGTCCTCTCCTCCTGTTTCCAACCCCAACCCTCCCAGATTGTGAGTTCCTACGGGAATAGGGCCCTCATCTCCTCCTGTACTGTTTGTCAAATGTTGTTCAATGTATTGTAACCCTGTCTATTCTGTGCTTATTGTACAGCGCTGCGGAATATGCTGGCGCTTTATAAATAAAGAATAATAATAATAATAATAATAACC
Organism: Leptobrachium leishanense; assembly: GCA_009667805.1. Classification (NCBI taxonomy): domain Eukaryota; kingdom Metazoa; phylum Chordata; class Amphibia; order Anura; family Megophryidae; genus Leptobrachium; species Leptobrachium leishanense. The sequence continues at coordinate 213,648,658 of CM019067.1, read as the reverse complement.
AAACGTTTCCTGTGTTTTGCAGATCAGACCTGCACAACGATCTGGAGTAATTTTGGACCACTCCTCTTCACAAAACTGTTTCAGTGTAGCAATATTCTTGGGATGTCTGGTGTGAATCGCTCTCTTTAGGTCATGCCACAGCATTTCAATCGGGTTGAGGTCAGGACTCTGACTGGGCCACTCCAGAAGGCGTATTTTGTTTTGTTGAAGCGATTCTTTTGTTGAATTACTTGTATGCTTTGGGTCATTGCAATCCTGTTGCATCACCCATCCTCTGCAGAGCTTCAATTGGCAGACAGATGGTCTTACGTTTTCCTGCAAAATGTCTTTATACACTCTGGAATTCATTTTTCCATCAATGACAACAACCTGTCCAGGCCCTGAGGCAGCAAAGCAGCCCCAAACCATGATGCTCCCTCCGCCATGTTTTACAGTGGGGATGAGGTTTTGATGTTGGTGTGCTGTGCCTTTTTTTCTCCACACATACAGGGTTATCCAAAGAGATTCGAAAAGTCACCGCACGTTCGGTGACTTTTCGTTCTCTTCAATTCGGTTCCTTTTGCCGATCCCATTTCGGTGACCCTGACAGGGTCCCCGAATTGCAGGGAAAAGCTGCCGTAAACCTACCGAAAACTAACCACAAAACCCACCGAATGCACACTGAAAAGCCACAAAAACATCTGGATAAACCCGTTGAAAAGCCCAAGCAGGAGCTGATCACAAGCAGCGAAGCAGCCGACACCGCAGACGAGGGAGGTGAATAAATTAGCAAAACCATTTGTATGAATGTGAAATTGAAACGCTGTTTGCAAAGAAACTACTGAGCGAAAATGTCTGAAATTTACACAGGAGGTCCAGCGAATGATAATAAAAAGGGCTGTTACAAAAAAAATAGGTAAACTGAAAAAAAATAAAAAAAATCGGACTTTTAAAAAAAAAAATTCAGAAAAATGCTTAAAGTATCCAAAAAAATCTATAAATAAAGAGACTCTTTACTGCAGAATTTTATAATGAACGGCTTATTAGATATTGAATTAAAATGGGAATATTTTTAACATTGAAGTCTATTGGATTCTCCTGAATTAACTTGCCGAATTAACCCTTTCGCTGCTGAGGCTTTTCCCGCCCCTATGCTGAGGTCATTTTTACCTGTTTTGCGCATCATGTTTAAACGTGTTTTGAAGGCTTATTTTAGTATATGACCCAGACATATTATATATTGGTCTTTCCGTCAGACTCGGTAGATTCATAATATGTCATTATTATATGTATACGTTATGTCATGTCTGTATATTATAACAAAAAATGCAATAAAATATGTATTTTCAATAATTTACAACGTGTAAAGTGTTTTTTTCCACATTTTAACATGCGAGCAATTGCGGTTATATTTTGTATGGGGTGCGCTTGTTAAAATAATTAGAGATGGGGTCTCGTTACATTTTTTTTTGGGAAAATGACACTATTTTTAACAAACGCACCGCATACAAAAATCGTTAGTGCAGCATCATTGTTCACATTATAATTGAAATGGGAACAATATTGCTGCCTTAACAAACCAAAAAAAATAAAAAAAAAGTTTATTTTTTTTATTTTATTTTTTTTTTTTAAAAAAATTTATTTTTCATTTTTTTTTATTTTTTACAAAATTTTTCACTTTCATGTTTGGTATCGTTGGAACGGCCATGCTCTGGCCGATCCAACCATACCAAAATTTAACCCCTAGCTGCCACTGATCGGGAGATAGGGAGTTCCAATGAACTCCCTATCTCCACAGTTGGTGGCAGTTAGGGGTTAACTCTAGGACTGGCGTCATCGTGCTATGCACGATGACGCCAGTCCTCTGGGGGAGTTCCCGGAGGCTTGGCCGACATCCAAGATGTCGGCCAGCTCCGGGAAAGGATCGCGAACCGGCGCTTTTCAGCGCCGATTCGCGATCCAGCTCCCCAGGGGTTAATGCCAGGCATCATTTGGAAGGGCAGGCTGTGCCCTTCCAAATAATGCCTGGGTTAACCCCCGCAGAGCCGCCGATCGGGAGGGAGAGAGGTCCGAAGGACCTCCCCCCTCCCTTTCAGGCGCCTCCTCCCCACATGCGGGGTGGGCGCCTGAATTAGGTGTCATCGCGCCCCCGCGATGACACCTAATTCTGGCGGCTGCTGGTCCGGATGCCGGGCTGACATCCAGGATGTCAGCCCGCACCGGAGGGGCAGCGATCGGCCGGAACCCGGCCGAACGCTGACCCCAATGGGAGGACGCGCTCAGCGCGTCCTCAGCACACCAGCGGGACTGCTGAGGACGCGCTGAGCGCGTCCTCAGCAGCGAAGTGGTTAAACCACCGAATGGCAGAGCATTAGGGGAACCTTTCACTGCTGGTTTGTGTTCTCTGAATAGCCGAAGCAGTGCTTTTTTCATGGGAATTTCACTGCCCTCAAACAGGCACCGAACAGGTACCGTATGTTCAGGCAATTCGCTATGATTTGGCGAATTGCCTGCTCTCTGGATAGCCGAATGGTCAAGAAAGGTAACCGAACGCTGATTTTCAGCGTTCGGTTACCTTTCTCAAGCAATTCGGATCTCTTTGGATAACCCTGATAGTGTTGTGTGTTTTTTCCAAACAACTCAATTTTGGTTTCATCTGTCCACAGAATATTTTGCCAGTAGTGCTGTGGAACATCCAGGTGCTCTTTTGCAAACTTCAAACGTGCTGCAATATTCTTTTTGGACAGCAATGGCTTCCTCCATGGTGTCCTCCCATGTACTCCATTCTTGTTTAATGTTTTCCTTATTGTAGATGTTTCAACAAAAATGTTAGCATGTGCCAGAGATTTCTGTAAGTCTTTAGCTGACACTCTAGGATTTTTCTTTACCTCATTAAGCATTCTGTGCTGTGCTCTTGCAGTCATCTTTATAGGACGACCATGCCTAGGGAGCATAGCAACAGTGCTGAACTTCCTCCATTTGTAGACAGTCTGTCTTACCGTGGACACATGAACATCAAGGCTTTTGGAGATGCTTTTGTAACCCTTTCCAGCTTCATTCAACTCAACAATTCTTGATCGTAGGTCTTCTGAGAGCTCTTTTCTGAGAGGAATGGCTCACATCAGGCAGTGCTTCTTGAAACCAGTAAACCCAAAACTGGTGTGTGTTTTTAAAGGGCAGGACAGCTTTCAGCAACACATCCAATAATATCACATTGATTGGACTCAAGGTTGGCTCACTCCTGGCTCCAATTAGCTCTTTGAAAAGTCATTAGGCTAGGGGTTCACATACTTTTTCCACCCTGCACTGTGAATGTTTACATGTTATGTTCAATAAACACATGAAAACATATAATGTTTGTGTTGTATTATTTTAAGCAGACTGTGTTTTTCAAACTGTTGTGACTTAGATGAAGATCAGAGCACATTTTATGACCAATTCATGCAAAACTCCATGTAATCCCAAAGGGTTCACAAACTTTTTCTTGCCACTGTAGATGGTCTGCATGTGGTGCACCACATCTCCAGCACAGGTCGCCGCCCCCCCTGCGAAATGACTCAATCTGTCCGGGGTGCGAAACCATCTATATAATATTTTGTAGTTGACCTCTTGTATCCTAGTGGAAGGGGTGCAGCAGTGGGCGAGGGTGTAAATCTTAGACCATTCCTCATCCTTCAAAGTTATGCAAAAGGAGGTTTCCCATTTGTCACAGAACTGAGTTGGAGGTGGAATAAATGATTGGAGAAGGCCATAAAAAAGGGATATGCTGTGTGAGGGGGTTGTCCCTCGATGGGAAATGGATTCAAATATCGTGAGGGGTCTACAATGTTTATCTAGCGGGGCCAGCGAGCCCAAGTAAGAAATAAGTCGGTAATAAGGGAGGGGTGACATCAGGAACTGAGTTGTCTGAAGTACTGAGAAACCGCTTCCTTTAAGCCTGAGAGTACCATCTGGTCAGCCAACAAAGTTTTGTTCAGCCGCCAATGGGACGCCTTGGGTCTGTACAGGCATGATTTGAGTTCCACATCTACTGGGCAGTGGTCAGACCATGTCTGTGGGCCAATCGCGGCATATCTAAGGAGGTGTGATTGCGCGAATGGGAGAAAGACGTGGTCAATGCGGGAGTATGATTTGTGTAGAGGACTGTAGTGCGTATAGTCCCTGGTGGAGGGATGCAACGCCCTCCAGCAGTCCGTCAAGGTGGAGTCTAATAATGTCAGTCGTGTCGAGCGGATGACCGATAAGGAACGCATGTAGACCCACGTGAAGTATCAAGCTTAGGATCCAGGGGAAGGTTGAAATCACCTCCCACCACCAAAATGCCGTCTTGAAAATCAGTGACTGCAGCCATGATGGTCTTAAGGGCTATGTGCTGTCTGCGGTTGGGGAGATAAATAGAAACGAAGGTGTAAAGCTGATCCCCAATAGTGCCTTTAACCATGACGTATCTGCCCTCATCATCTGCCACGTGGGCCAGCAATTGGAATGGTACATGCTTAGCAAACAGAACAGCAACCCCCTAGATTTACTCTCCTTGTAATTGCTATAAAACCCCAGAGGGTATGAAGCACTCCAGAGAACCGGTGCCTTGTCACACAAAAAATGTGTCTCTTGAATAAGAGCCACGGAAACTTGAGCCTTAGCAAAGTCACGTAAAGCAACATGTCTCTTAGCAGGTATGTTCAACCCTCCAGCATTAATAGAGCGTATGAGCAATGGTCTATGCTGGTATGCCATGATATCAAACCCTTATAAAAGGACCTGAGGTGGGGGTATCAAGGGGAGGAAGGGGTAGGGAAAGGGTGGGGGTGAACACAAAAATAAAACTGTTAAACCTGAACAAAATACCGCGAGCGTGTGCCCAAAGCGGGGTGTAAATCCCAGGCGACGCTCAAAGCGAAGCGATGCCCCGCCTAAACAACTCCATCCGGAGTGGGCTAAAACCCCAGGGGAACGTATCCTGACAAGAGATTTAGATAAGTGCAACAATAACTTGTACAAGAAAATAAAAAATTACGAATTGCGAAACCAGGATCTCCGTCCGAATCTCACCCGCTGTCAAACAACCATAATCATTGTATCCAGTTGATAACTACGAGTAATGGTGCTATAAAATCCACACAACTGTTACAGGTGAAAGTGCATAAGAGTGAGAAAGCGGAGGAGAAAAAATACATCCGGCGTAGGACCAGCGTATGACGCTTTCCAGAATTGCATAGACAATAGCGTGGGTCCGCTGGGTCCGTCATGTGGCATCGTCTCCGTAGCAATATTTGTGTGCAGAGTATGTGAAAAAGGGGAGCCATCAACTATTGAAAACCGCAAGTGATGATGCAGTGTTAACAAAGGGTATCAGACGCAATGTCTGCATAACGCACTTCGCTCTACCAGAGCTGTACGAGTAATAGCGTGGGGCACCTGGACCTGTCATTAGGTGTCTTCTCCAGGATAGTGCCATGTAACAAAAAAGAAAGGGCACGAATCTTAAGCCTCATGTGAATCAATCTGTGTGAACCTTCCACCAGTGTCGGCTCCACGGGGTGATCTGTGCTGTCGAGGGGCCCGTTGAGGCCGCAACGTGGTGGAAGTGAGAAACCGTATTGGGTCAGGCCATTCCAAGATAGTATCAGGTGGTAAATTCAGCGCGGAGAGAAATTCAGGCAGTTCATTACCACTACATACCGTGACTGGGCCTTGAGGAGTGCGAATTTGTAATCCTGCCGGGTATATCCATCTGTATTGTAATCCCGCTTGTTGCAGAGCCGTTGTTAGGGGCTTAAGTGCCCTCCTGGAGTGTAAAGTGAGTAAGGATAAATCTTGAAAAAGTTCCACTTTCGCCCCTTCAAATCGTAAGGCTGACTTATTCCTTGCCCCAGCCATGATAGCCTCCTTGATGCTAAATCTTAAGAGACAGCAGATGACGTCACGGGGGGCTGCCTGACTGGGGGGCCCCGAGATCTTAGGGCACGATGCCAGCACTCCATTTCCACCACAGCATCTGGCACCTTTTGTAGCAGAAAATTAAATAAGTTGGTGAGGATGCGGTGTAGATCATCCGAATCACGTTCAGTTTCAGGCAGGCCACGTATCCTAATATTATTGCACCTGCCCCTGTTTTCGAGGTCCTCAAGTTGTCTGGTGAGGGTTTGGAGTAAGGTATGGCGCAGAGTTATCTGTGTGGAGTGGGCCTGGATAGTGTCCTCATGTGCCTGGTGCCCCCCTGCACTGCTACAATACACTGGGTGAGGCCCAGAACATCTGGTCTCACCTGCTGTATTTCCCCTGAAAGTGAATGGCGCAGCTCCCTGGTGGCCGCAGTGAGGTTGTCTCTAGTTGGCAGGGCCCTTATGATTTGCAGGATGTCTGGCGGTGGGTCCCAACCGCCGCCAGAGGATGCTGGGGAGTGTGGCACTGCCGATGTAATTGCGGCCGCCATCTTAGGTCCCTCATGTGTGCCCAGCGTGGCCGCCATCTTGGATTCCCCTTGTGCAGCTGGCGCTCCCGTTTGCGGCAGAAAATAGCCGCGAATGCCACTGAGAGGTGGGCTGTAACATTCCTCTGGAGTTCCAGGGGCTTGGGTGAGTCGTTTGTTCTTACCCATGTTGTTTGCTAATGAAGCTGTGCTGCTGAGAGGTGAGATTCCCTGTAGAGCCCAGCTAACAAGCGGCCATTAAGCTCAGTGGTCCGGACATGCCCCCGGGACATCAGTATATCCTGGTAGTCTTAAGCAATCCCTTTAAGGAATACCTCCGCAAAAAGTATTGCCAAAGAGCTGTCTCTTATGTTTACACGTGTGGGTATTCCTCGTGAACTGTTAACTGACCAAAGCGCGCCCTTCATGTCTAAGGTAACAAAGGAATTGTGTAAACTGTATAAAATTGACCATTTACTCACTTATGTGTACCACCCCCAAACCGATGGTTTCGTGGAGAGGTTCAACAAAACCCTGAAAGGAATGTTAAAGAGGGTGGTAGCTGCTGATGGAAAGGACTGGGATTTCCTCTTGCCCTACCTCATGTTTGCTATACGGGAAGTACCCCAAGCTTCCACGGGCTTCTCTCCCTTTGAGTTTCTGTACGGCCGACATCCGAGAGGCCTCTTAGATATAGCAAAGGAGACCTGGGACCAAGAGGCAACCCCTCTCAAAAGTGTAGTGGAGCATATTGCACAAATGCAGGACCGAATCGAGAAAGTGATGCCCATAGTTAAGTCACACTTACAACAGGCTCAACAAGCTCAGGCTAGAGTATGTAACCGTTCAGCCAAGATCAGAACCTTTAACCCTGGGGACAGAGTACTTGTACTGGTACCTACAGTCGAGAGTACCTGGCAAAATGGCAAGGGCCGTATGAAGTTGTAGAGCAGGTTGGGGAGGTGAATTACAGGGTACATCAACCTGGTAAACGGAAACCCTACCAAATTTATCATGTAAACTTATTAAAGCCCTGGAAAGATCGAGCGTCCCTGATGGCCCAAAACCCCTTAGCTATGACTCGCACACTGTCTACTATGGTGCCGGACGTAGAGATCGCTGAGGCCCTGTCGGTGAGTCAAAAGCAAGAGGCCAAAGAATTTCTACTGAAGAATAGAGAATTCTTTTCTGATTTACCAGGCTTAACCACCATGCTAAAGCATGATATTGTGACTGAACCGGGGGTAAAAGTAAACTTAAAACCCTATCTCATCCCAGAAGCTCGACGCCAAGTAGTCTCAGATAAGATCAAGAGGATGTTGGATTTTAAGATTATTGAAGAGTCGCATAGTGAATGGTGTAGTCCCATTGTCCTTATTCCCAAACCTGATGGTAGCATCCGATTTTGTAACGACTTCCGGCGGCTAAATGAGGTCTCAAAATTTGATGCTTATCCTATGTCTAGGGTAGACGAGCTAGTCAAGCGTTTAGGCCCTGCTCGGTATATCACCACCCTTGACCTTACGAAAGGGTACTGGCAAATACCCCTAACCGATCTGGCTAAAGCGAAAACAGCATTTTCTACTCCAGAAGGTCATTGGCAGTATAAAAGGATGCCGTTTGGCCTACATGGGGCTCCTGCCACTTTTCAGCGGATGATGAACTGTGTCCTTAAACTACACAAAAACTATGCATCTGCGTATTTGGATGACATAGTGATCTTTAGTGCAGAGTGGGAGAGCCACTTGCCAAAAGTACAAGCTGTCATTAATGCCCTCCGCGATGCTGGACTGACAGCTAATACCAAGAAGTGTGCAGTGGGTTTGGAAGAGGCCCGCTATTTGGGATACATTATTGGAAGGGGAGTAGTGAAGCCCCAAGTCACGAAAATCCGAGCTATCCAGAATTGGCCAAGACCCCTAAATAAATAACAGGTGAGAGCCTTTTTAGGGTTGATAGGCTATTACAGAAAATTTGTCCCCAATTTCTCCACTAGGGCAGCTCCTCTCACAGATCTAACAAAGGGAGGAAAGTCTTCGGCTATGACTTGGACCCCGGAAGCGGAGAGTGCTTTCCAGGACCTCCAGACAGCACTGTGCAAAAGTCCGGTTTTGATTACTCCTGACTTTACGAAGGAATATGTGGTTCAGACGGATGCATCGGAATTGGGCTTAGGTGCTGTGTTGTCCCAAGAGGTGAACGAGGAAGAACACCCTGTTGCTTTCTTAATCAGGAAGTTGACCCCAGCGGAGCGTAAATATGCCATTATGGAACGGGAATGTTTAGCGGTTAAGTGGGCCCTTGAGAGCTTAAAGTATTATTTGTTAGGACGGCAGTTTAGGCTCCTAACGGACCATGCCTCGCTCCAGTGGATGGCTCGGAATAAAAAAAAAATGCAAGAGTTACCCGATGGTTCCTGGCCCTGCAGAATTTCAGATTTGTAGTGGAGCATAGACCAGGTAGCCAACATGCTAATGCTGATGCTCTTTCCCGAGTCTACAGCCTGTTTGCTGAGGGCGCTCAACCCCACTAGTTTGAGCAGAGGGGGGATATGTAACAGAGTGCCAGTAGAACCTGCCAGGGTGGCAGGAAAAGTGATAGATAGGCAGATACATTCCTCCACAAACGCTTAGATTCATCATCTAAGGTACTGCTAGTATAAAGACCAATAGCTCTTTAACTTGTATGGGTAAAACAGATTCTGGAGCTGGTGTTACCAGGAGTTTAATTAGCTCTGGGTGGGACAGGGATTCATTTAATGTGCAGCTGCACCTAGCAGTGTGTGTGTGTGTGTGTCTCAGTGCATGGAAAGACGGTGTGTTGAATGCAGCAACTCCTGTGTTGGGAGAAAAGCCTGTCAGTGGGACAGGATTCCATGGATGAACCTTCACTGTTTCCTTGGAGGAAACCAACTCAGCTTGGAGGACTGTCTCTAAATACCCAAGTAAGGCTCAATGGAGCGGACTTTTATTTGTTTCTATGAACAGATTTTGGCTGGATGCCTGCATCCTTTTTGTTTCTATTTTTGTGACTGGATTGCTGTCTGAAATTAAAGCTGTCAATTTCTGAAGCGACTGCGAGTTTTCCTCTATATTGAGACGGATCCCCTACAATTGGTGGAGGATGCGGGCAAGTTCGGGTGAGTTCCCCCACTTTTTTCCCAGGAATTGACCCCTGAAAATAAGTACAGGTATGCACAGGACAGGATTACTAGACACTGTTATCAAACGAGTGGGAAATGCTTTACCAACAACCAGTGAAAAATGTTTTACCCTGTGGCGTCACAAGGGGGGTGGGGGTGCGGACCGCACCAGTTGACACCACCCACTAGGGTGACACCCTAAAAAAATATATATATATATTTTATATACTGGAATTTACATATAAGGTCCTATGAATGATAATAAAAAGGTCTGTTACAAAAAAATCCTGCTATTATAAAAAAAATGCCTTAAAGATACTAAAAAAAAAACAGGAATATTTTTAACATTGAAACCTATAGGGTTCGCCTGAATAAACCTGTCCAATGAAACCACCAGACATTCAGGACATTTCTCTGCTGTTTGGTGTTCTCTGAACAGATTAACCATTACTTCTCTATGGGGACTTTCACTGACTTCGAGCAGGCACTGTACTTGTCTTACTTCGCCAAAATTTGTATGTGAGCATATCACAGAGCTCCACAGAAATAAACATCACAGTAAAGTGCGCCGTGTAGGAGTATTCAGTGTTTTATGGGAGTACTGATATATGAGTAAGAGTAGTTAAAAAAAGAAACCGCAAAACTCAGGGGGGGGTAACACCATGAGTTACCGCACCGGGTGACACCAACCCTAGTGACGCCACTGGTTTTACCAACAACGAGTGTGAAATGTTTTACTAAAACACGGGACAGGGTATACCTGAAATAGGCCAGACGGTATACAAGGATGTATTCTAACACTAGCCCAAATCGATCAGTGTTAGAGTGGTCAGGGATAGCCAAAATGATACACAAGGGGTATCTATCATATAATCCAAAATCAATCAGAGTTAGAGTGGTCAAGGAATAGCCAAGGACTGGTACACGAGGGGTGGTCCTCATACAAGCCAAGTAATAATGGAGACTGAAAAAACAACCAAGTAGTGAATCGCCAGGAGACGCTCAGCACATAGGGAAGAAAACTCCACGACAGCACGATGAGCCGGATCACGCTGTTTTTAAACCCGGCAGGTGCGCATCATCATGCCACGCCCCGCCTCCTGGCCAGCCCTGCGAGCTCCGGAAGCCAGCACAACTCCTTGCACCCAGCTTGTCGATGGTGCAGCTGGGTGCCGGGGCCCCCTCTGAGCCCCAGACGTGACAGATACGATCATACACACCGCACATTACTGTGAGTTTTATTGCTGTGGAACGGTGTTCTGTCCATTTTTTGTTTTGGAAGGGGGCAAAAAGCTGATAAAGGTTGACGAAGTTTATGGAGGGGGGCCCCATCGTGAGGTTCAGTAAGGGGCCCCATCATTTCTGATGGCTACCCTGCATATCACACAGAGGCAAATCACAAACACACAGGCATATTACACACAGAGGCAGATCACACACACCTAATCTTCCCTCCCTCTTTACCTCTTAACTGCATGAACAACTCACCAGTTTTCTTCAGTTTGAGTTTCCCGGAGGGAGGGGGCGGAGCCAGTGGTGTATTTTGGCCAAGGCCTAGGGCGGCAGTTTCCAGGAGCCGGCGGCCCGCACTGGGTGGCCCCACCCCCCAAAAAAATAAAAACATTTTTTTTACTTTTGCAAAGTATTTTACCAGGAAGGATACATTGAGATTTCATTAATTTTCAAGTATGTCCTGGGTAGGCAAGGCCTAGGCTTTCACTTTCCAGGGGGCAGCAAAAAACCTCAACACTAAATGGGTTACTCACAGAGCACCAAAATGACGCCAACATTTTGGTGTTCTGTAGTTCCCTGCACTTCGGGGAATAACATTTCCTCACCCTGCAGTGAATTCACCATTCACCGCAGGGTCCCCAAAGTGCAGGGAGTCGGCCGCTGAATGCTGCCACTGCAAACCCGTGGCCTGTGGTTTTCAAAAGAACTACTGAACAAAAATGTCTGGAATTTACATATAAGATCCTATGATTGATAATAAAAAGTTCTGTTACAGAATAAATAAAAACGCTATTACAAAAAAGGGGGGGAAAGTTTGCCAAAAAAATATCGGAAAAATGACTAAAAGGTACTAAAAAAAACATCAATAAAGACTTTTTACTGCAGATTAAAATAATAAATGGTTTATTAGATATTGCATAAAAACGGGAATATTTTTAACATTGAAACCTATGGGGTTCGCCTGAATAAACCTGCTGATTGAAACCACCGAACATCAGGGCATTTCACTGCCATTTCTCTGCTGTTTGGTGTTCTCTGAATAGATTAACCAATACTTCTCTATAGGGATTTGCACTGCCTTCAAACAGCACCGTACTTGCTGGCAGTTCGCCAAACTTGTGTGTGAGCATATCACAGAGCAGTGGTGTACTTAGGGGAGTGGCGGGGGCGGGCCTCCCCAGGTACCAATGATTATTGGGGTGTCATTAGGGGGTACTAGGAGGTGCCACTGTCACTGTGTGTCAGCTTTGAGCTGTGTTCTCAAACAACGAGCAGTGGAGCAGGGTGTTTGCATAAGGAATAAAATCAAATAGAATAAAAATCCCCCTCTCCTCCCTCCATAGCTCCTCCCCTGCCCCGCAGCAGCTCTATGAGAGGGGAGGGGGATGTGATTTGTGTGCAGAGAGAGAAGATGACAGTAAACGGCAGGTAAAGGGGGGGTATCAGCAGAATATGAAGCACTGTCTGCTTACTGCTGTTAAAAGTGGACCTTTCCTTAACCAGCACTACAGTGATAGAAATTTGTCATTGAGCTGCCTGGCTCCTGGTGAGGCTGCATGCGTGCAGGTCACGTGGTCCGGCCAGTCAAGTGGTCCGGCCAGTCAAGTGGTCCGGCCAGTCAAGTGGTACTGAGTCTCAATACCACCTGACTGGCTGAACCACGTGACATGCACGCAGCTGCCCGCCCTTTCGTTAACACGAACTCTCACTCTATTCTGGACTGAACACCCACCGGGAAGGGAATCAAAGCCACGGTGCACCCTATGGCAGTGGCACCCCACTGCTGACAAGATGGCTCCACGCACAGGCACAGCCGCGATCCTAACGTGGCCTGGATGGACCTCCTGCTGAGTCCGTACACAGTCCCTGCTGACTCTGCACACAGCCCTACCGCGGACAGAGGCCGGTAAATATAGAATAAATAATTGCTGTGTGCTCCTATTCACTCGGTTAGCTGGGAGTTTTATTGCAGTGGATTCTGATACGCTGACACACACCAAACATTGCATTGCTGGGAGTTTTATTGCTGTGAATTCTGTGATACACACTGCATATTACTGTGAGTTTTATTGCTCTGGAGCTCTGGGATACGCTCATACACACTGCACATTACTGTGAGTTTTATTGCTGTGCAGTTTTGTGATATGCTCATACACAGTGCACATTTCTATGGGTTTTATTGCTGTGCAGCTCTGTGATACGCTCATATGCAGTGCACATTTCTGTGGATTTTATTGTCCAAACAATTAGAGCGGCTGTGATCCTGTATACTTGACATGCGTGGCTGTGCTTTGTAAAAATGCTTGAATTTAAACATTTCATAATTTTATTTATCTCAATAGATACATTTGAAATGGTATATAAAATATACAAGTAGGCACTTGGTATCCACTTTTAATATAGAGAGGAAAAGGTGGAGCTTAAATAGAAAGGGTGGGGATTAACCAGGAAGAGGTGTGCCCTTGACAGGAAGGGGTGCCTCAAATTTAAATTAGGGGGTGCACGAGTTTAGTCAGGCCTAGGGAAGCACAAAACCTAAATACACCACTGGGCAGAGCCAACTTGTCACTCAGCCGGCTACGCTTGCTGGCTGAGCGACTCCGAGAGTGCTTCTCCCAGCAGCACTCCTCTTTTGAAGCAGGGCCGAACCCCTGGGATGGACTGGGAGCCTCAGCCACATGGTCTGCAGCTGTCTCTCATAACAACTTTTTAGCTGCAATGCAATTATACAATTGTTTTGATGTTGCAGCCAGTAGTTGGAATTCTACACCATTACGACTATTCGCAAGTGCGCCCCGCGTGAAACCGCCTGCATTCACGCTTCAGCACAGTTCTCAGCCTTGCTGCAGTCGCAAGTGAAAGTTGTGAGTCATGAGAGTTGCTGAAGCATGGGAGGCAGCAACCACGGCTCCATGCAGATACTCGATAACGTGTTGCTGTGTGCGTCCCTCCTCCCACACCACAGACGACCCTGCCACAGCCCACACATGTGACTCTAACAAAGGCTGGCAGGCTCTTTATTGCACAGATGCCACCAAGTAAACCTGATAAGTAAGCAAAATATGCAGGGGATGTACTCATTATTTGCTGTCTTTGATGCAATTTTCTGCCTTTTACAACGGATGTGCCTTTAACAGGTTTTAAGGTAATTTCAGGGCAGGAGAAGGCTAAAAAGTAAACTTATTTTTAATATTGATTATTATTTACAAAAATCACAAGTATGCCTCTGTACAATTGGTGATCAATGCATCCCAGAAATTGCAATCGGATATGAGGTGTTTATGGGATTCAATGGTTTTCATGCACAAAAATACAGGCATTCTTATAGAATATTCTTGTTGAAACACTAGTATTTTAAATAGTTAATTTGAGGACAGCTGTGTTTCACCACTTTTATAAATCCATTTAACAATCAGTGAAAGGAATGATCCTATGAGAAAGTTGCCAGCTTGTGGATGCAGTTAGAAGCAACAGTCCAATAAAAGGTAAAAATTTTAGGTTACCACCAAGATCGCAATATCGCATCACTTTTCTGAAAAACCTGGTCCTCTTAATTCTAGCATTAGTGAGTATAAAGGTTAGGATTTGTGCATGTTTTTTAGCTAAATTTACTTTTAGTGTTACTTTTGGGGTTAACCCTAACCAATGGATTCTGTTTCATTTTGCTTCTTTTGATGCTCGCTACACTCATGTCCAAAGAAGGCAAGAAATCTGTTGCCTAAAATGAAGCAAAAATAGACTTGAATCACTCGGTATGGGGATAGGGTTAACCTTAACCCTAAATATAGCCATAATCCTGACATAAGAGTCTTTTTTTTCACCATACTTACCTCAGAAAAATAACTCGAGTATTGTGCTAACTTCTCACAAAAAATGACAGTGAAAATTTCAGTGTTTTCTTGTTCGGGGCACTTCAGAGGTTCACTGCAGGGTCCCTGAAACGTGCCGAACATGGAGCTTCCAAAGACCGCCAAACTACAAAAAAAAACAAAAAACAACTAACTGAACTCAGAATAAAAAAACACCGTTTTAAAAAAATTGGGAATGAAAAATCTCACCAAAACCATAAAAATATGTTCCAAAAATGAAATAAAATGAGCGTTCGTCCCACATTTTACCTTGCATCTGGCTTTCACAGTGGCACCCACTGTGAGCCATGGTGGGGCCCCTTTTTCAGGATTAAAAGCCCTAAGTACAGCAGATACCACTCAGACAATATGTATAAAGACATAAGGGAAGAACATCACAAGACTAGGCAGAGACTCCTGCACAGCACAACCACAAAGAACCCTAACACTGACAGGCCGGTGTTTAGAGTAGCCAGATATGAGCTAATACAAAAAAAACCACAGGGTCATGCTTGCAGAGTCTCAGAATATAAAGTATATACAGAAATGAGTCAGCACGGTATGGGTAAAGACAAAATTGTGGCCAGGGATCAGAACACCAGAGAGGGACGTCAGAACAAGCCAGAGTCATACATAGAATATCAGCAGAGAAAAAATAAACCAGAAAACAAAAGCACAGCAATGGAAAACCACAAACTGAACCACACCAGAAACAGGATGGGAAATAGCGAATAGGAATAACCAGAAATAAACAAGGAGCAACAAAGAGACAGAGGGAAACAGCGAACCAATAACACACTAGAACAAATAAACAGACAGATCAGGAACTTTCGTTTTTTTTATTTTTTTTATTGCACTTTATGGACATTAAACACACCGACTGAGGAAGGCTTTTTAGCCGAAACGCGTCTCGGTATAACTTGTCCAGGATTTTATTATTTCCAATAAATTTATTATTTTATATCTTGCATTCGCCACTTTTTCTCCATCTCCCTACTTTTTTGGACATCTGGATCAACTGCTGCTACACCAAAGGGGTTTGGGCCTCCACCTTAAGAGAGCCCAAGGCGGTATTCCTTGAGCCTGGTATTGAGAGGCTCTATACTCGGTGAGTGTGACTAACTTTATTTCAACTTTCCAAATATACGCACAGAGTTACGCCATGGGAGTGCCGTCTCCCGATTCTTTCTGCTTTATCTAGTAACCACCATAAACGAAAGGAGGGACGTGCCACCCTATATTTGGCCGCAAGTTATCTTCCTTGAGCCTGGATTCCCTTAGGCTCCAATAAATGTGAGTGGTACATCGATTCTATTGAATTACTCCATTTTTAGTACGACCATCTGCACTATTATTGCTTTTATGTTTTATTCCTTTTGAGGGACACCTTAAAGAGAAGATCTGGTATACATACCACAGAGAAGATTGACACACTTGTCTTCTATCAACAACACTCTTTTGAGTATTGAATTGCTGCACTTTTGAATACTCATTTGCACTAATTGACCTATATTCGTATTTTTTGCACATTTTTTACCCTTTTCCATTTGGCATTTTTAAAGGACACTTTTATTTATTTCTAACTTTACATTTTATTCAATATTAATCAGTTGTCTATCAATCAACTGTTCACTATTGCTATACCATTTATGCGCCGTATGGTGTTGTTTATCTCCTTGTCTTAGATCAGGAACTCGCTTGAAGCAGGAAACACAGAGCAACATTGAAATGGCAAGATTCAAAGATTCAGAATGACTTAAAATCATGGAGCAAAGACCTATGGGTGAAGTGCCCTTAAATAGGGAGTGGATCAGAACATAGCCAGACAGGTGAGTGAGCTGGCTGCAAACAAGAAAACCCCTGGGCTGAAACCCAGGAATGGCAACAGGAACCAAGACCCGAACCAAATCAGCTCACATATGGGGGGGACAGGGCTGGAAACATGACGCTGGACCCGCAAACACTAGAGCCGACCCTACTTGCCATTATGCAGATATTGGCTGGCTGCTTGCACAACCAACTGGCTTCTCTGCATAATGGCTTCCAGTTTCAGCAGCTGGACTGCTAGTACTGCAGTCTGTCAGCTGACGGGTCCTGCAGTGAATCGGCCCACTGGGCAAACCCTCCAGTGCGTCCGATGGCCAGTACAGGCCTGATTGCAAGCCATTGGCTGTAGCAGAGATTAGCAACTTGGTCCTCCAAATGTTTTGGAACTACATCACCCATGCCGCTCAGATACTTATTATCTTGGCTGAGCCTCATAGGAAGTGTAGTCCATAACATCTGGGGCGCCAAGGTTGCGGGCTCCTTGGCTATAGGTTAGGATTGATAGCCTGAAACAGGAAAAGATAAATGATGAAATAGGGACTGGAAAAAAAGCCTCATAATACAAGTTATAAATCTACTGTTAGGGCTGCTTACTGGGATCATAATTATTTATTATAGATTCCTAGTCTGTACAAAGAATTACCAATTGATGTGAATATCTCATATTCTTTGTTCTTAGCTTCCATACATTTCTGAAATGAACCTATGGTTCAGATTTGGAAACCACTCTCTCTCTGTAGGTGGTGACTTAGGAAAGAAAATTCGTTAGAACAGTCGTGTTCAAATACTATTGGGTATTTTGAATGAATACGGATTTGTCATGCATTCCATGCCATAGGCTGGGGCTTTGTGTGAGTGAGTTCAGTTCTATTCTATTTTTCAATCAAGAAGGAAAGCTTTACCCTTCTCTCCATCCTTTTGTGCCATCAATACCAAGCTGATCAGATGTACATACTTGTAAGTTACTTTGTATCAAGAGATATACCTTGTTTTTATAACGAAGAAGTCTGGTGTGTGTTATTTTTTGGTGATACAGTAATATACATATATACTGTGTATGAAAATCTGCCACACTGCTTCAGGCAAAGTCACGAACGGACAAAAGAAGAAAAGACAATACTTTTTCTAACACAATGCAATAATCAAATTATTGTGTCTTGTCAAAAAATTGCAATGGTAGGCAGTAATTCTCAGATTATTGAACACGATCAGCATAAGAAGTAACGCCAAATTAATAGGGTTATTTTAGCCATAAATAGGTGAGTAAATTAATCATCCAATATTTTATAATAGAAAACTCACGTCTACGGATATTGTTTCTCATGTACTGTATCCCAGTGCACAGATGCAACAGTGAACAGAGTGTTAATCCATCAGCCATAGTAGAGGTTACAGTCTCAGTGTAGTGGTTTATCTGCAAGTGATAAGAAAAAAGAATTTAAGAAAAGAGTCCTAAACTTCCTGTAGTAGTGAAAAGAGAAAAAAATAGAGAGAAAAGAAAAGGAGAGACATGCATTTATAATTAAAAATGTATCCCGCAGATTGACCTGCTTAGCTACTCATAATGTTACCGGAGTCCACTCAGGTTTTGTCGGGAGAAAGGTCGGCACGTTGCGGTCAATGACAGGCCGGACACGAGTCAATGGCAGGAAAAAGCGTTCTTTATTATGACGTCAGACTCAAGCTGGAATGTATCGCAAACCTTAAATGAGCTCCCCAATTTGGGACACAATTCTTATACATCGATTGGTAAAAAGGTACATCCCAGGAGCCCTCCCCTGGGCAATAGTGCTTTCCCCTCGTTCGGACACAAAGACATTCCACATTTTCTTATACAATTAAGACAGATTGTAGAAGCTAGAAGCTAGCTAGATCCTGGCACTTTCACTCCCCAGAGAGCCTGTTCCTCCCAAACCACATAAGAGTCCAGATGCCCTAAGGAACTTCTTTGTTCTCCCTCTACTCCTGCTTGAGACTTCTGTGGCCTTGGCAAACCTAAATCAGCTCTTTTGGCACCTCTGTTTGTTCAGGCCGGATTCTTCATTTAATTGCTATCCTTGGATTCTTTTAGAATGTTAGTAGCTATGCAAACTCTAAGTCAGTTAATATTCGCTATATACAATTTCATGAACCATAGTTCTACCCAAGGTGGCTGCCAGTCTACAAGATAATTTCTGGCCTATGCTGGCTACAATTACTCTTACAGTGTAAGGGACTCAGGCCAGGAGATGGCCGCTATCATGAGCCAGGTGACCATCTTGTTCAGAACATTGGTTCACTTGAATCTAATTAGGTAGATATTAGCTGGAATTAGAATGTAGCTTGTATAGAATCTTTGGAATGTATTAAACCAACAGTAAAGCAATTAAACTAGTGAGGATCCGGGCCATTGCTGGCACGAAGTGACAGGATGAAGAATAGATACTTCAAGGTCAGAGAAGCCAGCAGCTGAACAAAGGGAAGTGTGAAACCAGACGAGGCCTTATCTAGGATATACAATAAACAATTCCTAGGGAGGTGGGCATAGGCAGGATCCAGAGAGAAGTGGTAAATCCTCTATTGTCAAAATATCATAAAGTCTGCCAATTTATGACCAATGTGTGGAATGTCTTTGTATTCGATTAAGGGAGGTACGGACCCACGTGGGGTGTGATAATGTCACCATGGGGTGGGCTAATTGGGATGTACCTAATTGTATATTCGGGGTATAAAACCCCATGTTTCTATGTAATCCGGGCTCAATCCTTGCGATTCAATCCGGACTGTGCACGTGACATCACAATAAAGTTTGCCTTTCCTGAAGAGACTCGTGTCCAGTCAATCCTTGTCCGTGCCTGCCTCGTCCCGAGTGAACCAGGTGGATTCCGGTAACATTTTTGGGGGCTCGGCCTGGATCCAGGCCTTTACCGGTACGGCAACAACTGCTGGACACCGTAGCGGTTGACTGCAGGTGCGAGTGATCCCGCCGGTTGGGCGTCTGTTGAAGGTGAGCTGACATCTGCAGGCGCCAAGCAGGATTTCCTGTTCAGTGGACCTCGTCTCGTGCCAAACGGACCCCCGGCCCGGGAAGCTGGGACATCACCGAGTCCGAGGAAACGGCAAGCAGCGCGGCTATAGGTAAGGTGTGTTGTGTCTGTATGTACTGGATACCGGTATAGGGAAGCGTCCGACCAAAGTTGGGCTAGGAGACCCACGGCCACGGTCTCGTTGGTATACCGAACCCAATGCTGACAGCACGGACAGCACGGGAGCCAGAGAGTGGCTAGCGCGTGTCTGAACCCGGGGGATCGGATATTGACTTGGTGTTCTGAAGCTGAGGTAGAGGGTAGCCACGTGGAGCAGTGTTGTCATAGTTAGTATTTGTAAATAGAACTGCTGCACGTGGACAAGGAAAGGAGGAGGGATTCTGTGACTGGGCTGAGAGCCCTGAGTCAGTGTTATTGTGTACTTTCGTTGACAAGGGGGCCGGTGAAGCTGTGAGCTTCGGGGCCAGAGGTAGCTGCAGGAAGAGTGGTGCCTGGTGGGCTTATTGCCCCTAGGCAAATCGGAATAGCAGGAGTGAGTGTTGCCACGGAACGGGGTACACATAGCTAAAAGCAGACAAGAGTAGAGATCAATTAACTGGGTATAAGGAGCCAGATGGGGTCGGCATGCCCTAGGCTACAGGGAAAGAGTAGAATTGTTTTTTGTATTGTTTTGTGCTGAATGTATCTGGTACAGTACGTGTTGTGATTGCTGAGAGTGCTGTGAGTGTGCGCTTACTTGCATAGCAAGGAAGCAAATCTGAGAGTGGACTCCGGAGGTACATTTCCAGCTCAGACGACTGCAGTTGGCTACCAAAGGAGGAAGCGAATACGACACGAAAGAACTGTTGTTTGAAGTACCAAACAGTTGATTTAAGAGTGATTTTGATTTTGCTGAAAGTAACATCTGTATTGTGAAGAAGTTACTGCTTTCAAGAGTAACCATGGGTAATGGGTCATCTAAACCCAAGAAAGCAAAGGAGGGTGAAACACCCCTGGAATATATGGTGCGAAATTTTGAAGTGTTGTATGAGACACATCACTATGGTGTGAATTTGAGCAAAGAAAAATTAAAACTGTTGTGTACACTAGTTTGGCCAATGTTGGTCCCTGAGTGGCCAGAACAGGGGTCTATGGACCCGGAGCTGATACAGAAAATGCACTCCCAGATTACCGGGAGGTATGGTCACCCTGATCAGTACCCATATATACATATATGGAGGTATTGTGTGAGGGACAAGAGTCATTTTATTATGGTGGCGGGACAGAACAAGAAACAGGTACCCCCGAATAATGAGATCAAAGGTAAACAGGGAAAACCGGTGTTGGTGGAACACCCGGAGATCGATTCCCTTCCGCCACCTTACCCGTCATGCTACGGGGCAGCCAGGGAGGCTTTGGGTGCCGCGGTTGCGAGGACGGAGAGGGGAAAGCAGGCAGCTGCTATTATCCCACCTGCTCATTCAGCTCCGGCTCGTGATATCGCAGAGGAGGGGGCTGCGGGTGGAGGGGATGGGGAGTTCCCTGCAGATAAAATTGAAATGCCTGATGGAAGCGTATACCAGTGAGTAACCCCTAAAGGGAGTGGGGATGGGGATATGGGAGCCCCTAGGGCCCAATCAGTGCGCAATTTGTCAGGGTGAAAGTCACTGGAAAAACGAATGCCCCGAGAGATTAGGTAATAATGGGGTACAGGGAGAGGCTGGTGCCTCGGGAGGTCACACTGCATCAAACGGGCAGGTAACAAACCGTAGATATGAAAGAAATGATATTGCCGGATCAGGGTTTGTGGGTTTGGCGGGAAAGTCATTTGAAGGGAAAGGTATATATTGACAAGGACCTGGGCCCATCCCCCTCGGTAATCACGAGCCCACGGTCACAGTAAGGGTGGGAGACAAAGACGAAATTTTTATGGTTGATACTGGCACCGAATATTCTGTTGTAACACAGCAAATTGCACCCCCAATGGGAAATGAGGTTGATATTATGGGAGTATCTGCTAAGTATCCTTTTCTTGCTTCTCGAAAATGTAGTGTGGGTGGGCACAATGTAGAACATGAATTTCTGTATATGCCTGAATGTCCCATCCAACTCCTGGGGCGGGATATCCTTTGCAAATTGCAAGCCCAAATTACATTTCTTCCCGGGGGTCACGCTAGATTAGACCTGCCTGAGAGTGGCAGCTCTATACGGCAGTACAACCCAGTCAGCCAGAATACCCAACCTGTAAAAATTGCAGTAATTATGCCAAGAGAAGAAGAATGGTGAACGACAACAACCCTGCCGGCCGCCCCAGACCCATACACACTACTCCTGGGAGTCCCTGGAGTTTGGGCAGAAGAGAACCCGCCCAGATTAGCTGTAAATATTCCTCCAGTGTATGTTGATCTGAAACCTGGCGCAACGCCTGTGGCCCTAAGACAATATCATATCCCACAGAAGGCCAAACAGAATATACAGACACATTTACAAAGACTTAACCCCTTAAGGGCCGCTGACGTACCCTGTACGTCCTGTCCACAGGTCTCCCTTAGACCTGCGGACGTACAGGGTACGTCAGTGGCGCCTAATCCCCCTTCCGCCCGATACTCACCTCCCTCGCTGGATCCCACGGCGATCTGGCAGGGAGGAAGCCTGCCCATGTGATTTACATGGGCAGGCGAGGCTGATGACGTCGCCACGCTGCGTGGTGACGTCATCAGCAGGCGTCCCCATGCATTTCAATGGAGGGGAGGGGGGCGGGCTCCTTCGGAGCCCTCTATCTCCCCAACCATTGAAGCTAGGGAGATGCCGTTTGCACTGCTGGAGAGGGGAGAGCCTCCCCTTTTCAGCGGTGTATGGCATTAACAGTTTCGCCGCCGGATCACGTTTCGGCGCCAATTGGCGCCAAAACGTGATTCAAACCTGGATGGGGCTGACATCTTGGATGTCAGCCAAGCCTCCAGGTCCCCCCCCACCCACTGACAACCTCACCATATGTGTGAGGATGTCAGTGGGCCAGTTAACCATCTAGCTGCCATGTAGAGATAAGGGGATCCTAAGGATCCCCATATCTCCCGATCCATGGCAGCTAGATTTGACATCATTTGAAAGGCCTGATTATGGCCTTTCCAATGATACCAAACATGACCAGGTTTGGTTTTAAATTTTTTTAAAAAAAAATAGATTAAATTAAAAAAAACAATAAAAAAATTAAATAAAATAAAAAAATGCTTTTTTTTAAAAAGTTTTTTTTGTCTGGGGGGAGTTTAATTAAATAGGACCTAGGCTGTCATCTAAAAATAATTAGCACAAAATGGTGAGAATGAGCGCAGCGCACATAGGTGAACTGTCTCAGCAGTGAAGGGGTTAAAAAACAAACGCATGTAAAAATTGGGTATTTCTAGTCTCGGGACAAAATTTTGAACCTATTTAGCCGGGGTCTTTTTGGGTGGTTGTAGATTTTGGGGATTAAATTACGAAAAAGTGTGTTTTTACCATTTTTTTCCTCATATTTCATATTTTTTTTATAGTAAATTATTCGATATGATGGAAATAATGGTATTTCTAGAAAGTCCATTTAATGGCGGGAAAAAGGGTGTATAATATGTGTGGGTCGAATAAACGAGTAAGAGGAAAATTTGACCTAAACACTAACAGCGCAGAAACGTGAAAACAGCAGCAGTCACTAAAAGACGGATTTGTGTAAAACCGCCCGGTCACTAAGGGGTTAAAGATCACGTGATACTGAAATTCTGCGTGTCACCGTGGAACACACCACTATTGCCAGTTCAGAAAGAGGGCACACAAGAATACCGCCCAGTTCAGGATTTACGGGCCGTCAATGAAGCCACAGTAACCCTACACCCTCTGGTTCCCAATCCATACAATTTATTAGCATTGATTCCTGGCAATACAAAATATTACACAGTGCTGAATTTAAAAGACGCTTTCTTTTGCATCCGCCTCGCTCCTGCAAGCCAGCCCCTCTTTGCTTTCCAGTGGGAGGAATCTACTACGGGAGCGCGCCATCAGATGACATGGACACGCCTCCCTCAAGGTTTCAAAATCTCGCCCACAATTTTTGGTTGGGCGCTCAGACAGGACCTCCTGTCCTTCAATGCTCAGCCAGACAAGGTTGTCTTACTACAATATGTAGATGATTTATTACTTGCTTCCCCTACAGAAAAAGACTGTCTCTCTGCCACAAAGGCCCTGTTGCATCTACTATGCCAAGCAGGATATAAGGTTTCTAGAAAGAAAGCACAAATATGCAGACAAAGTGTGAAGTGATCTAGGTTTTCAATTAACAGGTACCAAGCGTGCACTGGGAGCTGAGAGAAAGGAAGCAGTATGCCGCATACCCCAGCCAAAGACAAGGAGACAAGTTTGTGAATTCCTCGGAGCCGCAGGCTTCTGCCGCCTGTGGATCCCCAACTTTGCTGATATTGCTAAACCCCTCCACCAGGCCACCAAGGCCTGGGAAGAAGAACAGGCGGCTGCCTTCCTGAAATTAAAGACCCTCCTGATGGAAGCTCCAGCGCTGGGATTGCCAGACCACAGCAAACCTTTCCAGCTGTATGTACACGAGCATAACCAAACAGTTACCGGTGTACTAGGCTTGTGCACTGATTTTTTTCGGTTCGATTCGTTTCGGTACGTTCAGATTTTGAAAATTTTCGTTTCGACTCGTTTCGGCCGATTTTCGGTTCGTTTCGTTTTTCGTATCGACTTTTTTTTCGTGATTTCGGAAATTTTTGTGTGTTTTGGAACGTCTGTTCTCCTAGTTTCAAAGTGTCTATTCGTTTTGACGTAAACTAATGGTTTTTCGGATATGATAATTATACGATACGATAATTCTGCCGATACGATAATTCTGCCATTGAGATTTCTCATGTTTTACAAGAAGGATACATTGAGATTTCTCTGGTTTTCCAGGAAGGATACATGGAGATGGGAATGATACAAAATTTAATTACAGAATCAGCGATATAAATACGATGTCCGAAATTACTGAAATGGAACCGAAATCAGGAATGTAGCCAAAATCACGAATGGAATGAAAATGAATTTCGATTTTACACATTTCTAGGCCATTTGAAAATTCCGAAAAGTTTTCGTTTCGGCACGAAAATTCGTTCGTATCCGCTGTTTTTGGAAAATCGGCCGAATCCGAATGCACGAATCGGGAAATTTCGTGAAAATTCCGAAACCCGAAACGCACATCCCTACGGTGTACTAATCCACAACTTTGGCTCATGGCCCAGGCCTGTGGCCTACCTCTCTAAACAACTGGATCCTGTGGCCTGTGGCCTACCCCCATGCCTGAAAGCAGTGGCAGCTACCGCAATGCTCATCGCTGAAGCTGATAAATTGAACCTCGGAAAAGTGCTTCATGTCAAGGTCCCACATGCTGTAAAGGGCCTGCTAGATGTAAAAGGCAGTTACTGGTTCAGCAATAGCCGGATAACGAAATACCAAGCCATGATGTGTGAGAATCCACGGGTTCATTTGGACCTCATCGCTACCTTAAACCCAGCTATGCTACTGCCTGACTGTGAAGAGGATCCAAATCATGAATGCCTCCAAGTCATGGAAGAAGTATTCAGTAGCAGACCAGATCTGAAAGTCATACCCCTAGACAAATACGACCTACAGTTATTCACTGATGGTAGCAGTTACATGGATGATGGATGAAAGGTCTCTGGCTACGCAGTTGTATCAGCTGAAGAAGTCCTTGAAGCAAACCCCCTACCAGGCCATAAGTCAGCACAACTGGCAGAGATAACAGCTCTGACTAGAGCGCTTGAAATCTCCGAGGGACAAAGAGTGAACATCTATACTGACTCCAAGTATGCCTTTATGACTGTTCATGCACATGGTGCACTATACAAGGAAAGAGGCCTACTCACTTCCTCGGGACAACAAATCAAGTATGCAGCTGAAATCGCAGCCCTCCTAGAGGCTGTGTGGAAACCAAGTGCTGTTAGTATTATGCACTGTCGTGGCCACCAGAAGGGTCATGACAAAATCCCTAAGGGTAATAGACGAGCTGACCAAGCCGCAAAAGCTGCTGCAAAACCACTGTTACCCCCTGATCAAGCTTCCAAGGGCCTGCTCTGCAAGCAAGATGATCAACTTCCCATGCCAAACTACAAATTCTATATGAATTGGAGAAAATTTGAGCCCAAAGGAGAATTCATCTAAACCATTCTGCAAAAATGGAATACCAATTTTGAATGGCTCGAGAACAACCATGACTATATCCAGTGGCTCTTCCCGACTCGCTCGCAAGGCCGAAATTTCTACTCTACACCTCTAAACCCCCAAGAAACACGTCTCATGAATCACACCTCAGAAATTCAGCAGAGACTCCGCCGAGCATCCAAGATGATGCTGAAGTTCTTTGGCGTAAAATTAGTGGGGGAGGATGGAGAAGATACAGAAGTAACCGAGGTTGAACGAGCAGAAAATTTCGCCGAACACTTTGACAATCTAACAGCCAACCCTCATAACAATTTGAGGATCACGTGAATGCTGCTAAGTAGGGATGAGCTGTTTGGTTCGGACGGTTCGGAGTTCGGCCCGAACTTTGGTTGTTCGAAAGTTCGCGAACATCGAACTTTTTGGGTGTGTTCAGTTCGAGTTCGAAAAAAAAAGAAATTTTGAAAAAAGTATAGAAAATGCTTAAAAAAATACTAAAAAATCTAGAAATAAAGAGACTCTTTACTGCAGAATATTATAAGCAACGGTTTATTAGATATTGAATTAAAAACTAATGTGTACGTGGAAAGATTATCAACTCTAAATGACCTCTGTTCACAAACGGGCATAACACCAGGTGTTTTTAGTCTGGTCTAATCAATTTGATACATTGTACACTATACTGAGGTACTGAGGGGGTGGGGTAGTGTCTGCTTCTGATTGAGATTTGAGTGTTAATTTCCCTCCTAAAACTTCCTAATATTCTGCATTTAACTAGTGTTTGAAAAAAATACAAAATTTCCTCATTGCCTGCTTTTAACATCTAAAGCAATGTTATTTTTCACCTCGGGATTAAACATTCACAGGGTTATTCAGAGAGCGGTGAAAAGCAGGAGAATAACTGGAGAAGTGAAAATTCTAGGTCAAAATAGCCAAACCATTTTCCATATCGGCTATTTGGTCTAGATTGTTCTCTTCTCTTGCCAGTTCTCCTGGCTTTCACCTCTCTCTCAGGGTTGTTCAGAGAAAGGTGAAAACCAGGAGAACGGCAGGAAAAGAGAACAATCTGGACCAAATAGCCGACTTGGAAAGTGAAATAAGGCTAGGGTCAGACTAACGCATTTTTCACAGTGACCGTCAAAAAGTGCGTCCGAACGCATTGCCGTATTTTTTCACGGAATGCGCGAAAACGGTCATACGATGCGCATTTTTGTGTGTGATTTTTTACAGATCCAAACCAGGAAACTTTGGGTGTCTAGACGTTATGTTGGCCGGACATGAGCAGGGTCTGACGTCTCCAAATCACGCACACACGACGCTAGTGGACGCAGCGCACTCTGTACGTCTGTACTAGCGGTTCTGTGTTCGAAAAAATGCGTTCATTTTCCACTTGTGTTGCGCAGCCGGACTTTCGTGCGACCGTACTTCGTATATTGGCCGTCATTTGCTGCTAGTGCGGCCGTGATTAAGTGCGCCTAAACGCACGTTAAAAATTCGCTAGTCTGACCCTAGCCTAAATGGGAGAATTTTTCTGGTTTGGCTATTTTGACCTAGAATTTTCCATTCTCCAGTCATTCTCCTGCTCTTCACCGCTCTCTGAATAACCCTGAAAGGTGAAACTCAGGAGAATGACTGAAGAGAAAATTCTAGGTCAAAATAGCCAAACCAGAAAAATTCTCCCATTTATTTCACTTTCAAAATCGGCTATTTGGTCTCGAATTTTCCATTTTCCAGTCATTCTTCTGCTTTTCACCGCCAAAAAATCAGTAAACTTTTTCTGCGCGTCCGAAAATGTCTCCTCTTTTCATACAGACTGCCGACCCAAGCAGTTGTTTATGGATAGATTAAAGGAAAAGCATTTACCGCCATTTGAAACGTCATTTTTTTGTTTTTAAAGGTTTCTATACATCCTAGAAATCCGCCACTTCACGGGCAGGTTATGGGGACCTCCTAGGCACGATATTTGAAGGAATTTTTATTTTTAACCCTTATTTCACGGAAAACTCACTGTCCTTTTAAAAACTTTTTTTTAACTTTTTGTCCTTGTTTCCTGTCCCCCAGGGCACTACCCGGACCCCCATACACCTTTTATGGCAAATATCTAGCATATATGCCCTCTTGGAGGGCACACTAAAAAACAAATTTTCAGCCCCATTGACTTGCATAGAGTTCGAGTTCGGACCCGAACATATGGAAAGTTCGGGTTCGGGCCCGAACCGAACTCGGGGGGTGTTCGGCTCATCCCTACTGGTAAGCTTGGGAGAACTGGGAGCAGAAGAATATCAAGCCACGCTGGTAAAGTTCTTCCTCAGAGAGACCCTTATCAAACACAACCTGCCACGGATGAAGAAAAGTGTGATGAACTTCTTTGTGCCAGCAGTGAGAGATGTGCAGAAGAGGCAAGACCTGCTGTACTTCGCCTGGCGACACTACCAACCAAGAGAAGAATTCATCTGGGGAAAACAGGAGGAACTTGAGAGATATAATGCTACACCAATAGTGGTAGCCGCACTCCTACCGGCTCCACTGAGTGAATGGACACCTGTGTACTCGGAGAAAGAGAAGAAATGGTTATCAGAAGAACAAGGAGAATATGGAGAAGACGGATGGTTCCAGTTGGCAAGCAGAAAAATAGTCTTGCCAGCAACAATTGCCACCTGAGATCGTGAGAGCACTTCATGCAAGTACTCATGGAGGAAGAGAGATGATGGAGCAACAGCTGGAGCCACATTTTTATGTACCAGGACTGTCAGTAGTCTGTAAAGCAATAGCCCAGCAGTGTGTGACATGTGCCAAGAATAATCCAAGAGCAGGCCCATCTCAACCTCCAGGGAAGCAGCCAATCGGGTTGTCCCTTATGGCATCATTACAAATAGACTTCACAGTGCTACCGCCCTGCAGAGGATGCAAATATCTACTAGTGATGGTGTGCACTCTAACAGGATGGGTGGAGGCTTTCCCCACAAGGATGGAGAAGACAACAGAAGTGGTGAGAAGTCTAATGAGAGAAATAATACCACGCTACGGACTTCCTCTCGAAATAGGGTCAGACAATGGCCCAGCTTTCATACAGAACTGTTTGCAGCAGCTTGCCCACCTGTTGGGCATCACCTGGAAGCTACATACAGCCTACAGGCCCCAAAGCTCGGGAAAAGTCGAGCGAATGAACAGAACACTAAAGACTTTGATGTAAAAATTATGCCAAGAAACGTCACTAGGCTGGTTGGATGTGCTGCCGATAGCTTTATTGCACATTAGGTGCAGGCCAACCCCCCAATTGAAGCTAAGTCTGTACAAACTCATGTTTGGATGGCCTACCCCTCTAATTAATGGATTAAGGGGGGACCTTTGGGCATTGGGTGAAACTAAACTGAATTAACAGGTTGTATTGTTGGGTAAATCAATGCAAAAGCTAAATACTTGGGTGGGAGATAATCTACCTCACTTTTTATATCCCCCACTGCATAAGTATTGTCCAGGTGACTCGGTTTGGGTGAAGGAGTGGAAAAATTACCCACTAGGCCCAAAATGGAGAGGTCCTTACCGTGTCCTGTTATCAACCCCCACAGCAGTGAAGGTTGCCGAGGTGGTCCCGTGGATACATCACTCCAGACTGAAGGCGGCTGCAGCCAATCCTGAACCAGAGTGGAAGGTCATCACCAACGAGACCAATCCATTGAGGCTAAAGCTGACAAAGACCACATTCTCAAGCACCTAAAAGACTCAACAAGTGGGTGTTTTGAAGGACACAATAATGCCTGACCACCCACCAACGAGGGAGCAAAGGGATCCCCAGAGGGATGCCCCAAGGGCTATTTTTAGGGGACCTGCCCCGACCCTTGTTCAACCAGAGATGACTTTTACTTTTGAAATTCCGGTGGGGAGGGATTGGGTTTATGTGACTGTAAAAAGAATTGCCCAGGGAGTGTTGACATTTGGGGCATTCTTGGTACTGATACTGTACCTTGCTAATTTGATCTATCACATGGAGCGTGTCCCAGATGTCCAAGCACAACTGAGAAAGTGGACATCTCCCACATCTGGAATCGTACACACCCGGTGATGGAGAACCGTACCATGTGGAGACAAAAGCGAGAGGCGGAGTCTGAGATTACACCAAGAGGACATCTACTTGTGAAATTTAAATAAGCGTACTCAAAGAAGTCTGGACAGACTGCGTGTTGGGTGTGCAGCAGATTGCACCCAGAGACAATTTATATTCCTTTTGCGTCAATTCCTATGAACCTAAGTACATTTGCATCAGGAAACATTACAATACACACCATTACTGACCCTCAGGTTAAGCCAGAAGCATTCACCCCCGATTACCCAATAACGGGACCAGTATACCCACCAGAATGGTGTTTTCAGATAGGGCTGAATGGATCAGGGAAGGGTGAGAAACCATGTCATTCAAGTAGATTGAACTGGACTTCACACGTACTGTATATAGGATAGGGACAGGGCCAGGGATGCTCTTACTTTAGGCCAAAACAGCTCACCCGAGATCAACAACAGACGATTGCGAACGTGACTGTTGATTGACGAAATGCATGGGATCTTGTGAAGCAACTGGGGTGAATGATGATAGAGATGACAAAGGGAACACTACACCTGTCACCATTTATACTGACTGGAGGTTATCAGGTGTGCTGTGGAAGAGTGTGTTACACATGGGTACCACCTACAATAACAGGGATGTGTTACTTGGCCAGACTGATTCCAATTCAGAGAGTAAGAGGAGATGATACTGACACAGACACTGCACTGCACCCTAGGTATCCACTGGTGTTTGAGAAACAGAAGAGAGAGTTGTTCACCAAGAAAGATCGAATATGGGCATGGTTCCCAGCATGGACTGGATGGGGAAGAGAATTGATGGTGAGAATGAATAGTTATGCGAATTTGAGGGATGATATTCTGAATAAGACAAGCATGGATATCCAGTTGCTGAATCTTGAGTTGCGAGAGATCCGAAAGTTGCAGATGATACATGACATGGCACTGGAACAAATCAGTGTAGCATTGAATGGACTGTGCAAAATGACGATGCATTATGAGTGTTGTACATACATCAGAAACACATCACATGAGGTTCCTAACTACTACCAAGTAATCCAGGATCACCAGGAGAAGGTAGTCCAGTTGCAAAACACAGCTAGATGGATTGCTGCTCAAGGCTGGAATCCACTTCGTGAGTTTGGAGCTTTCAGAGACTGGTTTGGATCAATCCTGGGATTTATCTCACAGATTGGATCCATGATAATAATCGTGGTAGTGATCTTAGTGGTAGGGATACTACTGTACCGCATAGGGCTGTATCTATGGCCACTATGCAAGAGAGCTCTTACACCTACACAAACACAAAAGATACCACTGATGATCCCACAAGACATGTTCCCAGCGAGAATGGGTCCCCTAAATTACGAGGTGTTTGAGAATAGTAACACTGGAGTGTAGTGGCTAGAAGTCTCAGAAGGAGAATCTGAAACTTGAGCCAAGGGGGGAATGTAAGGGACTCAGGCCAGGAGATGGCCGCTATCATGAGCCAGGCGGCCATCTTGTTCAGAACATTGGTTCACTTGAATCTAATTAGGTAGATATTAGCTGGAATTAGAATGTAGCTTGTATAGAATCTTTGGAATGTATTAAACCAACAGTAAAGCAATTAAACTAGTGAGGATCTGGGCCATTGCTGGCACGAAGTGACAGGATGAAGAATAGATACTTCAAGGTCAGAGAAGCCAGCAGCTGAACAAAGGGAAGTGTGAAACCAGACGAGGCCTTATCTAGGATATACAATAAACAATTCCTAGGGAGGTGGGCATAGGCAGGATCCAGAGAGAAGTGGTAAATCCTCTTGTCAAAATATCATGAAGCCTGCCAATTTATGACCAATGTGTGGAATGTCTTTGTATTCGATTAAGGAAGGTATGGACCCACGTGGGATGGGATAGTGTCACCATGGGGTGGGCTAATTGGGTTGTACCTAATTGTATATTCGGGGGTATAAAACCCCATGTTTCTATGTAATCCGGGCTCAGTCTTTGCGATTCAATCCGGACTGTGCACGTGACGTCACAATAAAGTTTGCCTTTCCTGAAGAGACTTGTGACCAGTCAATCCTTGTCCGTGCCGGCCCGGCCTCGTCCCGAGTGAACCAGGTGGATTCCGGTAACAACAGGGTTATTCAGAGAGAGAGATGAAACTCAAAATAGCCAAACCAGAAAAATTCTCCCATTTATCTCACTTTCCAAATCAGCTATTTTGTCCTAGAATTTTCACTTTTCCAGTCATTCTCCTGGTTTTCTCCTCTCTCTGTATAACCCTGTTAGTAATAAGCACTGAAAAAGTTAAACTGCATCATAGAGGTTGGCAGCCACATGACATGAAGCTGAAAGTGTGAGCTTTTAAAAACTGCGCTTCCTTGCCTGCTGCACCCACCACCAAGACTGCCCTATCAGGGGGAACCACCTCTCCTAAAAGGGCATTGCAGTCCTAATCATGTATTGGCTGTGCACAGGGCCACCATCAGTGCATTACGCACCATGTTGCAGTAAAGGGGCAGCTGGGGACACACCGTCGGCAGCACCATAAAGAAAAATTCAGCTCCGGAATCGGACTCAAGGTGTCCGAATCCGAGGCTGTACTGGCCAACAGCTTCCTGGGTGGACGGGCCAAGCAGCGTGCTTGTGCCTCCCAAGCATGTTGCTTTGGCGGCGCCCTCCAGTCACGTGTGTGTGACTCACACAAAAAGGAGAAGCTGGCTGCGACGGCTGGGAGAAGGAGCAGGAGACGAAAAATGAAGAGAAGAAGAAAGAAGAAGATAGAAGAGGAGAAACTAGAAGAAGGAGCAGAGGACCAGGACAGAAGACGGCAGAGCAGTGAGCCAAGGCCCAGCCAGACCACA
Source organism: Leptobrachium leishanense (assembly GCA_009667805.1). Lineage (NCBI taxonomy): Eukaryota > Metazoa > Chordata > Amphibia > Anura > Megophryidae > Leptobrachium > Leptobrachium leishanense. The sequence continues at coordinate 213,616,101 of CM019067.1, read as the reverse complement.
GGCCCAGTCAGACCCCCAGGCCCAGCCAAACCCCCGGGCCCAGCCAGACCCCAAGGCCCAGCCTGGACCCAGCCAGACCTCCAGGTCCCAGCCAGACCCCCAGGTCCCAGCCATACCCCCAGGCCCAGCCAGACCACAGGGCCCAGCCAGACCCCAGGTCCAAGCCAAACCCTAGGTCCCAGCCAAGGCTTAGCCAGACCCCAGGTCCCAGCCAGACCAAGGCTCAGCCAGACACCAAGGCTCAGCCAGACCCCAGGTCCCAGCCAAGGCTCAGCCTGACTCCAGGTCCCAGCCAAGGCTCAGCCAGACTCCAGGGCCCAGTCAAGGCCCAGCCAGACCCCAGATCCTAGTCAGACCCCAAGGCCCCAGCCAAAGCTTAGTCAGACCCCAGGTCCCAGTCAAGGCTCAGTCAGACCCCAGGTCCCAGCCAGGGCCCAGCCAGACCCCAGGTCCCAGCCAAGGCCCAGGCAGACCCCAGGTCCCAGCCAGACCCCAGCCCAGCCAAGTCCAAAGGCTCTGTGATACTCATACACACCGCACATTACTGCAAGTTTTATTGCTGTGGAGCTCTGTGATACGCTCACACTGCACATTACTGTGAAATTTATTGCTGTGCAGCTCTGTGATACGCTCATACACACCGCATATTACTGTGAGTTTTATTGCTGTGGAGCTATGTTATTTCCTTTTTTGTTTTGGAAGAGGGAGAAAAGCTGTTGTAGGCTGAGGGAATGCCGGGGGGGGCCCATCGTGAGGTTCAGTAAGGGGCTCCATCATTTCTTATGGCTGCCCTAGCTGTGAATTAGCCCTATAGGGCAAAAAGGGAGTTCTCCATTCACCTGCCGATAAACCTGTCTTCTACCACCCTTTCCCCAAGTCACAATGTCACAATTAGGGATGAGCTGTTCGGTTCGAACAGTTCGGCGTTCGATTCGAACATCGGCAGTTCTAAAGTTTGCGAACTTCGAACTGTTTGTCGTGTTCGAAAAAACAAAAAATTTGAAAAAAGGATAAAAAATGCTTAAAAAATACTAAAACAATCTAGAAATAAAGAGACTCTTTACTGCAGAATATTATAAGCAACGGTTTATTAGATATTGAATTAAAAAATAATGTCTACGTGCAAAGATTCTCACCTCTAAATGACATGTGCTTTCAAACACCGTAAACAACAGGTGTTAATTAGTGTTTGGAAATAATATGTGCTTTTAATTAGTCTGGTCTAATGAATTTGATACATTGTCTGTAGACTGACGGTGTCTGGAGGTGTCTCCTAAACATGTATCAAACAACACCTGTGTTTCTGAGAAGTGTTCATTTCTCTACTAAATGTTCCTCTGATATGCTGTTTAACCCCTTAACCCTTGAGCATCTCTATACACAGCCTCACAGCCTCTCTATACACAACCTCACATCATCTCTATACACAACCCCATTACTGTAGCATCATCTCTGTCAGTGGAGGTTGTAGCAGGCAATGACATGGCAGGACATACAGTGGGGGTAGAGACAGATGAGGAGGAGGAACTACGCAAGGTTTTGCACCAACGGGATGCGTGGCAGGTTGTCATATGTCGCCTCAAGCACATGGCACCTAAGCGTCCGGTGTCTTTCCCACGCTTGAGCCTCATCTGACATAGATTACAAATAGCAATGGTGGGGTCTGCTGCACATTTCTTAAATAACTCTCAGACAGCAGAGTTCCTGGATGTGTGCTTTGAGACAATAGCGCTCTGCACCTTAGCAGCTCTGACATCTGATGCCTTGGACTGGCTAGTGCTACGGTTGGTCATAGAGGATGTTGTGCCTCGTGTTTTTTGTTCCTCCTCTTCCTCCTCACTTGACTCCTCTGTTCGATCAGGCACCCAGGTGGAGTCAGTGACCTCATCATCATTGTCATCACCCCCTATCTCCTCGTCACTGGAGCCAACTTGGCAGTATGCTGCAGCTGCTGGGGCAACATGAGTGCCAGTTATTTGTGTGTCATCACTGGCACCCCCTTCCTCTAGGTTGATTATACTCCCTTCCTCAACCTCAGAGATTGAATCAGAGCACTGTACTTGCTGCGCATCCTCAAGCAGCATGTCCCTGTCATTGTAGTCAAATAATTCAGCTGACTCCTCTGTGTGTGATAGTGAGGCTACAGCAGGAGTAGCTGTTGACATGGGGGCTGCATTAGATGCTTTGGCAGCTGAGGTGGACTGTAAAGCACTACAAGCCTGGCTGGCAGAGGACTCGGAGGATGAGGATGGCCTGGTTAGCCAATCCACCAAATCCTCTGTATGTTGCTGCTGCTTAAGACTGCCAGCACCAGTTAGAAAGGACAAGCATGCCCCTGCAGAGGATGCACCACATCCACCACGACCAGAGGCACAGCCTCCCGACACAGAGGCTGCTTGCCCTCTTATCTGTGTTTGGGAGCATCTGCCTGTCCTTTTTGGTCATTCTGACATGGTGAGTGATTTATAGATTAAATATATACTGAACTCTGATTCAACCCTGGTATAAAGATTAAAAGATTTCCAGAACTCTGGTATAACTCAGTGAGACACCCTGATAGCTGGCAGCCAGTGGCAAGACACAGACTACAATTCCCAGAAACCTCCTATAAATCAGTGAGACCCCCTGATGGGTGCCAGTGACAAGACAGAAATTACAATTCGCAGAAATCTGCTACAAGTCAGTGAGACCCCCTGATATGACCACCTGATAGCTGGCAACAGTGACAAGACACAGATTACAAGTCTCAGAAACCTCCTATAAATAAGTGAGATCCCCTGATGGGTGGCAGTGACAAGACACAGATTAGAACAATTCCCAGATATTTTGGAGAAATTACTAAACCCCCAAAATTCTGGTTGGCAGTGACAAGACACAGATTACCTCAATTCCCAGATATTTTGGAGAAATTACTGAACCCCAAAATACTTGGTGGCAGCCAGTGAGAACACACAGATTACCTCAATTCCCAAATATTTTGTAGAAATTACTGACCCCCAAAATACTGCGTGGCACTGACAGTGACAAGACACAGATTACCTCAATTCCCAGATATTTTGGAGAAATTACTGACCCCCAAAATAGTTGCTGGTGGCAGTGACAAGACAAAGACTACCTCAATTCCCAAATATTGTGTAGAAATTACTGACCCCCCAAAATAGTTGCTGGTGGCAGTGACAAGACAAAGATTACCTCAATTCCAAAATATTTTGTAGAAATTACTGACCCCCAAAATACTGTGTGGCACTGGCAGTGACAAGACATACATTACCTCAATTCCCAATATTTTGTAACAATTACTGACCCCCAAAATACTGCGTGGCAGTGACAAGACATAGATTACCTCAATTCCCAGATATTTTGTAGAAATTACTGACCCCCAAAATACTGCGTGGCACTGGCAGTGACAAGACACACATTACCTCAATTCCCAAATATTTTGTAGCAATTACTGACCCCCAAAATACTGGGTGTCAGTGAGAACACACAGATTAGAACAATTCCCAGATATTTTGTAGAAATGAGACCCCCCCAGTAGCTGGTGGCAGACTGGCAGTGAGAACACACACTAACATAACAACAATCTCCTCTCAAATCTCCTCTCAAACGCGTGCTGAAGCGCTGTGTGAAACCTTATATAGTGTGCTGTGGGACTTAGCTCTGTGAGCCCACGGTTGGGCAAAATTTGCCCAATCAGGACTCTGAGCCGTGATTGGCATAGTCTTGAACCTGTCTTGCACCTGACCTGTGGTCAGGTGCAAGGCTGTAGCCAATTACAAGCTTCAGGCCAGTGGAAAAGTGCATTGTGGTCCATTGTGGTGCATTGTGGGCAAACATGCGAACACGCTGAAATGTTCCAAAGATCCTCTGCTACAGATACTGTTCCAAAGATCCTCTGCTAAAGATCCTGTTCCAAAGATCCTCTGCTACAGATCCTGTTCTAAAGATCCTCTGCTACAGATCCTGTTCCAAAGATCCTCTGCTACAGATCCTGTTGCAAAAATCCTCTGCTACAGATCCTGTTCCAAAGATCCTCTGCTAGAGATACTGTTCCAAAGATCCTCTGCTACAGATCCGGTTCCAAAGATCCTCTTGAACCTGTCTTGCACCTGACCAGTGGTCAGATGCAAGGCTGTAGCCAATTACAAGCTTCAGGCCAGTGGAAAAGTGCATTGTGGTGCATTGTGGGCGAACATGCGGAAATGTTCGTAGTTCACGAACATGCGAACAGGCGATGTTCGATGCGAACTCCGAACCGATCGACCCGAACATCTCATCCCTAGTGGGCATCTCCTGTGCACAGCCCTTTTAAGATCAGCCCACAGATTTTCTATCGGATTCAGGGCTGGGCCATTCCAAAACTTTAATCTTCTGGTGGAAAAAGTTCTGAAATGATTTATCTTTTTCTATTTTTTTTACATCACAAAAACCTGACATTTTAACAGGGGTGTGTAGACTTTTGCTTTCCACAGTAGATGTAGAACAGGGATGTGCAGTCAGGGGCGGCATTTTTTTTTCTATAGTTCGCCGGCTGCTGTGTGTGTGTGTGAATCATCACACAGCAGCAGCAGCCAGCTTTGAGCCTATGCAATTTGCATAGCTCAAGATGGCCAATAGATTCAATGAGTCTGCAGTGCACGTCTGGCACTGCCTACTTCCTGAATGTACGCTCTTCAGTGCCTCAGACAGGCACTGAGAGCAGTGGAATAGCTTGAACAAATGTGAAAGCACCATTGGTCAAGCTTTTAAAAAAAACACACCTCCATGAGAGGCAGGCCTCCCACGCAATGATTGACACAGGGCAGTCATGTGACTGTCCTTGTCAGTCATGGGGCATGCCGCGGGGTTGTGTGCCTGGAGGCACATCCTGGAGAGTCCTGAGAGCAGCAAGAAGAGTTCCTGGGGAGCCCTGAGAGCATCAAGAAGAGTTCCTGGGGAGCCCTGAGAGCATCAAGAAGAGATCCTGGGGAGCCCTGAGAGCATCAAGTAGAGATCCTGGGGAGCCCTGAAAGCAGCAAGAAGAGATCCTGGGGAGCCCTGAGAGCAGCAACAGATCCCGGGAGCACTGAGAGCAGCAAGAAGAGATCCTGGGAGCACTGACAGCAGCCAGGTCCTGGGGAGCACTGACAGCAGCCAGTTCCTGGGGAGCACTGACAGCAGCCAGGTCCTGAGGAGCACTGTCAGCAGCCAGTTCCAGGGGATCACTAAGAGCAGCCAGTTTCTGGGGTGCACTGACAGCAGCCAGATCCTGGGGAGCACTGACAGCAGCCAGTTCCTGGGGAGCACTGAACCTGAACCTACATTACCCATGTATATCTGGCTTTGATACAAGCCAGTTCCTCCCCAGCCACTGACCTCACCATATGTCCACTTAGCTCGCTACCTTTGGCTATTGTAAAGCGCTGTGGAAACTGATGGCGCTATATAAATGATGACAATAATAATAACAATAATGTCACTGATGTAGAAGCAGGGCAGGACTGGGTCAAGAAATCAGCCCTGGACTTCATCCACGTCAGCAGCCCACTTTATGCACACACGCACAAAAGTAGTATATAAACCAACCGAATCGCTCAACTAATCGCTCTGCAGATATCGGAGTTGCTGCAGAGTAATTGGGTAAAGCAACACAGTGGCACTGAGGTTAAGCGCGCACCAAGTCTTAAGGTGAGGCGATTGCGCAGCGGGTCTCACTGGCAAGGTGGCCACAATATGAGACTGCGGCAGACTGCATCTGTGACTGGTTTACAGACCGTGAGGAAGTTCTCAGCCATTATCCTCCCTGGCGTTATTCCCGAGTGTGATTCAGGGTTAAATTTCGCTACTGCGAACGGTAACCCCAAGCCACACCTGGTGTCATGTCCCACGGTGACGCCGTTGCAGGAAGGCTAAGTCCTGAGTCCAGCCCAGGTGGCATGTCCATGTATGTCAGTATGCCTTATTCCAACTTCGGTTTACTACATCAGGTGTATGTAATGAGTGCTGGCTGGGTTCCTTAAAAGAACCACTCCCACATCCAGCCAGTGCTCTGTCATTAATGTTTGACTCCTTGCAAAGGAAGGAAGTTCCTGAGCCTAGTGAACAGCCTTGCTGATACTCCACTGTTTGATTCCTGTGTACCGGACCCCTGGCTATTTCCCTGGATTTCGCTTTGCTTCATCCTTGCCGGTACTGTGTCAAGACCCCCCTTCTGTTTATCTGCCTCAAGACCTCCATCCACCGTTCCTCCTCACTCCATCTCCAGAGACTGATCCGGATTCCCTTTTTCAAGAGACTGCGTTTTCCCCATCCTCTGCATTGTTTTTCAAGGACTATTATTTATACAGATTCCTGCCTGTGTTGAGAGCCAGCAGTGACATCAGAGGCAGGGGCGGCTCTAAGGGTAGTACCAGGAAGACAGCTCAGAGAGAGGATGCAAACAGTGTGTCTCCCCTGTGTTAACTACTGAAATAAACACCTGTTGAACCCAGCTCGCTGTGTTACTTGGATCTCATGACATGGTGTCAGAATTTCTTACCTGCGCATCCATTTTGATCTGTGAAGATGTCCAAGTTCTCTCCACCGGAGCCTTTTGATTTCTCTCAGCCTGCAGCATGGCCTACCTGGAGGCAGAGGTTTCCACGCTTCAGGATTGCTTCTAAGCTGGATAAGGAGAGTGGTGCAGTACAGGTTAACTCTCTTTTATATTCTATGGGGAAAGATGTGGAGCCTGTGTACAATACGTTTACTTTCCGTGAGGGGGAAGAATTTGACTTTGAGATAATCATGGATAAACTCAGCGCCCATTTTGTGCCCAGGAGAAATGTGATTCATGAGAGAGCCTGTTTCCACAAGCGAGCCCAGCGTGTGGGTGAATCAGTGGAATCATTTGTGCGCAGCCTGTATGAATTGGCAGAGTTCTGTGAGTTTGGTGCTGCGAAAGAGGAGCAGATCAGAGACAGAATCGTCATAGGTATTGCAGACTCAGAAGTTTCGCTGAAGCTGCAGCTGGATGCTGGATGAGGCTATACGGATAACGCGCCAAAGTGAACTAGTAAAGAAGCAAAGTGCAGAGATGAGATCTGAAAGCATGGTGAAGGAGGTGCAGCAGTTCAGGAGAGCTGCAAGTGACAGAGTGTGAACAGCAGACCGCAGGTGACAGACAGGGTCAGAAGCGGTGGGATGCTACAGGCTCGTTGCACGCGCTGCAACAGCGCTCATGGAATGAAGATGTTATGCCCTGCTAAAGACAGGAGGTGCAGAAAGTGTAACAGAGTCGGCCATTTTGAGGTGGTTTGCAAATCAGAGTCTGTTAAAGAGATGCATCTGGACAGTGACCAAGAGGTTCAAGAGGTGTCCTTTGTAGGGTCTGTGATTAATCAGTCCGGCTCAGAAGAAGATTGGCATGTTACACTCTCATTGATGGGTGCAAGGATTGCTTTTAAAATTGATACGGGAGCGGACATTACAGTTATTTCTTTTGCAACGTTCATGAAACTGCCACGACGACCGCAGCTTGAGAAGGTTTTGATAAACGTTCACAGCCCTGGAAGTCGCATCGATTGTGCCGGGAGATTTCTTGCTAGCAGGGAGTACAAAAGAAAGAAATTTACCCTGTGGTGTACGTGATCAGAGGAAACTGCGTTAATAACCTATTGAACCGGAATGCAGCCTGTAGCCAGGGTCTTGTTGCGAGAGTGCATGAGATCACGGAGGACATGTTTGGAGAACTTGGGCTGCTGAATTGTGAGCCGGTCCGCATACAGTTGAAAGCGAATGCTATCCCGTACAGTATCGCTGCGGCTTGTAGGATTCCATTTCCACTTTTGCCCCGGGTTGAGGCTGAACTTTTGAGGATGAAGAGTATGGGTGTTATTGAGGAAGTCACTGAAGCTACTGACTGGTGTGCTCCTATTGTGCCTGTTGCTAAGAAGAACGGGAAAGTTCGTATTTGTGTGGACTTGAAACACCTGAACGAGGCTGTAAAGAGGGAGAGATTTGTACTGCCGACATTGGAAGACATAGCTCCGAAGTTGTCAGGGGCTAAATTCTTTTCTACGCTTGATGCTTCCAGCGGTTTCTGGCAGATTCCACTCGACCTGGAGACCCGTAAGCTGACTACTTTCATTACGCCGGTGTCACGGTTCCCAGATCCCACCACGCAGTACTTAACACCCCACACTCCACAGAGCCCAGAAGCTACCAACAGAGTAGCCGTGAAAGATCTCTAACTGTCTGGTCCTTAGAATTGGCCAGGTAAACTAGCTAGACAGAAAGGGTTAACAACACAGGGAGTAGTCAGCCGAGCCAGAATCAGGAATACAGAGTTCAGAATGGTCAAATGGAATAGCCGGGTCTATATCAGACCAGTGGCGTAGTACAAGAAAATGGTCTAGGGCAACAGAAGGCAGAATAGTCAGAAACAAGCAGAGGTCAATAACGGGTTAATTCAATATAGCAGTCAGGTACAAGGAGCTCAGGTATGGATAACCACGATCTGGCAACTGCCTAGAATACACTGAGGGTTTTTAAAGACCTTCACCAGGCCACGCCCCCCACTCAAGCCGCACCTCATGCAACCACCTCCCTGCCTGTCTCCATTTAAACCGGGCATTGGTCAGCGAGCAGCATCAGACATGCTGCCCTCAAACACACAGGTAGGGCTGGAAGCTCCCAACGTTACAGCCGGTAGGTCGATTTTGTTTCCACAGACTCCCCTTTGGGATATCTTCCGCACCAGAGTTCTTCTAAAGGGAAATGAGTTCCCTCCTGAGGGACCATGAGGGCACGGTGGTAGTTATGGATGACATCCTTGTGTACGGGTCCACTCTAGAAGAGCATGATCAGCAACTGCAGAGTGTACTGCAGACCGTAAGAGAGTCAGGATTGAAACTGAACAAAGATAAATGCCACTTTGGGAAAACAGAACTGTGCTACTTTGGCCATATTATCAGCGGAGATGGTATTAAGCCAGATGCTAGTAAAGTTCTCGCTATTGAGCAATTGAAAAGCCCTTCCGATGTTCATGAACTGAGAACAATCCTGGGCCTTGTGAACTGTCCTCAGTGTTGCATCCTATTACAGAATTGTTGAAGAAGGACGTTGCTTGGACCTGGGGACCTCCACAGGTGGAGGTCTTTGCACTGGTCAAGTCCATGTTGGGGTCCGCCCCGGTGCTGGGGTTCTATGACCCTTCTAAAAAGACTGTGGTTAGAGCGGACGCTAGCAGTTATGGGCTAGAAGCAGCCCTTCTGCAACTGAATGACGACAAGCTGCAGCCCATTGCCTACTGCTCTCGTACATCAACTGCGACAGAAACAAAATACGCTCAGATAGAAAAGGAGTGTCTGGCTGGAGTTTGGGCCTGCGAATGCTTTCAACGATATCTGGTGGGCTTGGAAGGTTTTAGTTTGGAGACTGACCACAAGCCGCTGGCTGGCTATGACATTGACAAGGCACCTCTGAGATGCCAGAGACTTCTGATGCGGCTGCTCAGATTCAATGTTCGGGCTGTGCACGTGCCTGGGAAACAACTGGTAGTGGCAGACGCACTCTCCAGTCTCCCGCTGGCTGCAGCTGAAGAGTCATCTACAGAATCAGATGTGAAGGTGTATGTGGATTCGATTTTGGCTTCTAAGTCCATCTCTTCAGGGAGATTGGAGCTGATAAAGAGAGAGACACATCTAGATACTGATCTTCAAGAGGTCATAAACTACATAAAGAACGGCTGGTCCGAGAACCGGGCAGTATGGATGCCGCTGAGTGCTTTCCAGGCAGAGGGAGCGCACCCCTTACTGAACTAGACAGTTTGGTGCTGTTTCAAGACCGTATTGTTATACCAGCCAGTATGCGGCGAGAGATGTTGAGTCGAATTCACGATGGCCACTTGGGAATTTCTAAATGTAGAGAGAGAGCTGCCTCTGCGGTGTGGTGGCCTGGAATCAGCACTGACATTGCAGAATATGTATCAAGATGTGCCTTTTGCCGTGAACGTCAGCCTACACAGAGCAGAGAGCCTCTACTTTCTACCCCGCTGCCTGCGGGCCCCTGGCAGAAGATTGCAGCAGATTTATGTGAGCTCAACGGGAAAAAGTATCTGGTTGTTGTGGACTAATACTCAAGGTATTTTGAGATTGCACCGTTAGTTGAGGCGACCAGCGTGGCTGTCATCACACATCTGAAGAGCATGTTTGCCAGGTGGGGTGTACCGGCTGAGCTGGTGAGCGACAATGGAATGCAGTTTGCTTCTATGGAGTTCAGGTCCTTCAGTGGAGACTACGATTTCCTTCATTCTACTTCCAGTCCACATTACCCACAGGCCAACGGGATGGCTGAGAGGGCGGATCAGACTGCAAAGTTCATTTTGAGGCAACCAGATCCTTATTTGGCCCTCCTGGCTTATAGGGCGACTCCTATTCAGGCCACGGGATGTAGCCCTGCACAGTTGATGATGGGGAGACAGATTCGGACCTCGCTGCCTTCAGTGGGTGCATTCCAGTCTTCCTCCCCTGTTCTGTCTGAGAAGGTTCGGAGGAGGGATGAAGAGGCGAAGCGGAACTACAGATACTATTATGACAGGAGACACTCTGCGCGCCATCTCCGCGCGCCTGAACTGTACCCGGGACAGAGTGTCAGAGTCAAACTGGATGACGAAAAGAGGTGGAAGACACCGGCCATAGTTGTAGGGCGTGCTGCTGAGCCAAGGTCCTATGTGGTCCGCACAGAAGCAGGGACTGTTGCCCGCCGCAATAGATGGCATCTCCAGGTGGTTCCCGAGGAGCTAGGTGCCGAGAATTTGCAACCACAGCCGGTGGAATCTCCGGTCTTAAGAGGTACACCCGCTCTGCAACAGGATTCCGGCGAGAATACATCACTGTCTGACTTGGAGACGCAACCACTCTCACAGGGATCTGGAGAGGGTCCTTGCAAAATGACTGAGTGGTAGAGTTGTGAAGCTTCCAGTGCGCTACCGAGATTTGCGCTGTAGTTAGAACAGTGACTAGAAGAGTGGGCAGAATAATCCCATAGTCACTGTGGACTAGGGTAGTCTACCCCGATGTCCAAGATAGCATTGTACCTTTATCTGTATGTGTCTGTGCTTCTGTTTATTTGTTTTATTGTCTGTTTAAGAAAATTTATTGTTATTAAAAAGGGGGAGATGTGTTGAGAGCCAGCAGTGACATCAGAGGAAGGGGCGGCTCTAAGGGTAGTACCAGGAAGACAGCTCAGAGAGAGGATGCAAACTGTGTGTCTCCCCTGTGTTAACTACTGAAATAAACACATGTTGAACCCAGCTCGCTGTGTTACTTGGATCTCATGACACTGCCTTTTGTTTGTATCCAGTTATTTAATATACTTTTCTGCTACACACACCAAGCCTTTTGTTGTTGCCTTTATTTACTGCATCCAAGGTTCATATCCACATCACCGGTGTCACCAGAACCCGGTCCCTGACACTCGGGCTGTATATACTCACAGCATCCTGTGCTCCCTCACTGTCCCCCGCAGTGTGATCGCGGCGGCCGGCGACTTGCTTCCTGGTTCCGCTCCCTGCGAGCCACATGACGCAGGGGGGTGGGACCAGGCGGCAAATTTGAACAGTAAAAAAACAAGTAAAAAAATTGTAAAAAGTACTGTAAAATGTTCCTTGTGCAGTCCCATGCTTCAAGAATGAATAAATAAATAAATCATACCAAGGATGTTTACTGAGGCAATATGCAGTGACTAATATTGCACCCTTGTTTTCTGAAAGATTTCCTTTTTTATTTCTTCAAAAAGTTTATTGAAGCAAAATAACATCCCAAAGTAGCAAAACGTGTACATTATAGAACAACATTGACAAAAATTTGTGAGTAAAAGTATAATAGCTGTACAGTCAGATTACAAAGCAATAGTATAAACTGCGTTCCATATCAAAGCTAGCGACAGTCGTGAAATAAGAAACTTAATTCCATTCAGCATTTCCCATCTAACAAAGGATTGTGGTTCATCCACAATATAATGTGGCCGTAGGCCAGGGCCAGATTAATGTAGGGGCGGATGGAGCGGCCGCTACAGGCCCTGTTTTCAAAATAGGCCCACAGCAGACAAATTGAGGTGCTGGCCGGCCCACAAGCCGGCCACACACTGCAAGACCGAGGCAGCCGCCAGATCCAGACGATTGAGTGTGGTAGCAGCTGTGACAGGCCATGGTGCAGAGGTGATCAACACGTGACATGTCATGTGCCCCGCCTGCATGTGTTGGCTCATTTACTTACAAACAGGGAAAGGAAAGCTAACTGTGCAGGCGTGTGGATGAAGCCACTCAGACTGCACTGTCTGGTTCCTGCCTAGCTCTTAGGCCACCAGTGGCAGCCCAGCAGGAGGAGGACAAAGAATTGGAGATATCTGCAGGCATTCCCAAGGTGTGCAGAGCTGGCTGGGGCAGAGCTGTAGGTGCTGCACAGGGAGCACACGGTCACATCTCCCCAGGGATCTCATCTTGCCTGCACACAGTCTCCCACTCACAGCAGACGGGCACCTGTGATGTGACACGTGCTGGACTGTAATGTGGTTTAAACGGCCTGGCTTCCGGGCTCTGGGCTGTGTGTGTGCGGTCATGCAGAGGAGCTGGGAGGAGGAGGAGATGGCAAAGACACTGTACAGGGGGAACCTGAACCGAAAAGTGAATAAGGAGACCTGGCCTGTACGAGCTCTTCCTGCAGGTATGGGGAATGGGGAGGCTGTGCAGTGATCGGTATGCCCCTGCATGGAGGACTGTGCCATGGCATGGAGGGAAGCACAGAATGAATTATTTAAGAAGAAATAAAAAAGACAGAGGTTTCTTATGTGAAATGCAGAGGGCAGGGCAGTCACTGTAGCAAGCTCATTGGCATCAGTGTAGCCACCCCTTGGCTGAGCATCATGGGAGTTGCAGTCCAGAGAATGGAGGCTCTGTGCAAGGGTCCTCTATATAATCCTAATCCTCCATCAATCCTATTTTAAATCCACCCCAACTTTGTTTTACTGGCGTCAGTTTCTTCAGCTTTTAGAGTGTAGGCTGTTGGACAGGGTCCTCTTTTCCCATAATTTTTTTTTTCATTCTGCATATTGAAACTCACTGGGTAGAAGAAAAAAAAAAGAGCTCTTGCAGGTTGGGATGTCTTGAGCTGGAGCCAGCAGGCACTGCCACCAGTCAGCCACTACAGCCTGTCACCACTCACCATTTTGTGCCCGTCAAGTTTAAGCGCCAAGTCATGTTTCATAGGCCCAGGCATGTTATATATAATTTTTTTCAGCAGACTCACCAGATTCAAAATATATAATTATTATGTTACTAGGTGGAAAGCCTGCCCAGAGGGCAGTCTATTGTTAAGTGAAGCAGCTCGCAAGGGTCTATTTGCCCCCAGGCCCCAGCTCACATGGGTCTATTTGCCCCCAGCTCACATGGGTCTATTTGCCCCCAGCTCACATGGGTCTATTTGCCCCAGCTCACATGGGTCTATTTGCCCCCAGCTCACATGGGTCTATGTGCCCCCAGCTCACATGGGACTATGTTCCCAAACGCTGGATGAGCGCAGCCTCTACCTGTCGGCTGCGCGCGCAACCAGGAGAACAGGACGCGCACGCAGCAGCCAGGTAGAGGCTGCGTGCGCATCCCTGGTCTACTGGATGCGCGCGCAGCCTCTACCCAGCTGCTGTGTGCACATCCTGGTCTACTGGATGCGCGCGCAGCCTCTACCCAGCTGCTGTGTGCACATCCTGGTCTACTGGATGCGTGCGCAGCCTCTACCCGGCTGCTGTGTGCGCATCCCGCATCCTCTACCCTGCAGCGGATGTATGCGCACGGCAGCCGGGTAGACGCTGCGAGCGTGTCCGGCTCTACAGGATGTGCGCGCAGCCTCTACCGGGCTGCTGCATGCACATCTTGTAACCGTCGTGGCACGCACACAGCCGGCGCGTGCCGCGGTGGCTGCATGCGTGCGCAGCCAACCGCCGCTGGTTGCGCGCGCATGCGCAGTACAGGCTTGGCGACGGACACGCCAAGCCTTACTGTATTCTAGTATAGATGTTCCGTCACAATGCTATAACTAAAAACACCTTGAAAACGAGAGAAATCTCAATGTATCCTTCCTGGTAAAATACTCTGCAAATAAATAAAAAAATATCCATTCAGATTTCAATCATAGGGGGCCCTTGCTCTATTTGGTCCGTCCCAAGTATTGTCAGTCTGCCACCAGGCAGTGACTGACTCCTATATGGGTCACGCACGCTTATCCATCAGGAGGCGTTTGACCCGGTGCACTGTAAGTCACGCTATGCATCATAGTACACCACGTCAGAGTAACCAGTCAGGTTTCCCAGTTGCTTTGACGTTGGCATAGTGTGACATATGCCCAGTGACTCTCTAAACGAGAAAGCAGTGCTGACCAATTGTTGCCTCAGTATCTATAAAAAGGTTCACCGAAATCCTCAGTACCAGGCCCATGATACTTTTAACCCTTTCGCTACTGAGGCATTTCCCGCCTGTGTGCTGAGGTCATTTTTACCGGTTTCGCTCATCATGTTTAAACGCGTTTTAAAGCCTTATTTTATTATATGACCCAGACATATTATATATCGTTGTTTCCGGCAGACTCGGCAGATTCATAATATATCATTATTATAGGTATACGTTATGTCCTGTCTGTATAATATACCAAAATATGCAATAAAATTAGAATTTTCAATAATTTACAACGTGTAAAGTGTTTTATTTCACATTTTAACATGCGATCGTTTGCGGTTATATTTTCTATGGGGGTGTGTGCTTGTTAAAAAAATTAGAAATGGGGTCTCGTTACATTTTTTTTGGGGAAAACTTATGCGATTTTTAACAAACGCATCCCATACAAAAATCATTAGTGCAGCATCATTGTTCACATTATAAATTAAATGGGAACAATATTGGTGCATTAACAAAACAAATTTAAAAAAAAAAAATTTTTTTTTTTTTATATATTTGTTTAAAATTTTTTTTTTACATAGTCATGTTTGATATCGTTGGGAAGTCCATGCTCTGGCCAATCCAACGATATCAAACATTAACCACTAGCTGCCACGGATCGGGAGATAGGGGGTTCATTGCAACCCTCTATCTCCACCATTGGCGGCAGCAAGGGGTTAACTCCAAGACTAACGTCATCATGCTATGCACAATGACGCCAGTCGTCAGGGGGAGTTCCCGGAAGCTTGACCAACATCCAAGATGTCGGCCAGCCCCGGAAGAAGATCACGATCCGGTGCTTTTCGGCGCCGAATCGTGATCCGGCCCCGAAGGGGTTAATGGCAGGTACCATTTGGAAGGGCAGGCTGTGCCCTTCCAAACGGTGCCTGACATTAAGCTCAGGTCCCCGACGATCGGGAGGGAGAGAGGTCCGTTTCAGTCACCTCCTCCGCACTCACGGGGGGCGCCTGAAATAGAGGTCATTGCGCCACCGCAGCGAAGTAGTTAATCCGGCCCTACCGCGGGCGATCGTGTGTGATCAGTGGGAGAACCAAAGGAGAAGAAGCAGTAGAGAGAGATTGAGGAAAGAGAAGAAAGTAAGAGCGTAGGAAGTAGGAGGAAAGAAAAATAATAGAAGTAAAGAGATAGAGGAAAAAAAAAAAGAGGGGAGGGTGGGTGGTGTGAGAAGTGGGGGCTACTGCGGGGTAGGGGAAGATATTGATATTGGGGGGGATAAGGTAGTGATCCGTTAGAGCAGATTAGTCCAAAATGGTGTAAAGGAAGCGGAAGAGCCCTGGGCACAGAGAAAGACGTAGGAAGATCTGTCCCCAGGTCGCTCAAGTGCGAGGCAATTCCAGCCATTGCCGGAAAGCTGCAGAGGACACGAAAGTATCCCAGTGGAACCAGGTCGCATAGTGGGCCGTAGCACAGCGCTCGGGAGGGATGGATGTAATTTCCTGGGATCTAATAAGTTCGACCCTTTCGACCAAGGCCCTTGGTGAAGGGATATCAGGCGAGTTCCAATGGATCGGTATTAAAATGCGGGCTTTTATTATTTTGTGGTTCAAAATTTATCTGACTCCGTGTGTTTACAAGACTCTTGTTTGCACGGATTTCAGGGAGTTATTCCTAAGAATTACAGGCTTACTATATAAAACAACACATTTCCTTTCCAAAAAAATTAAACGCTTTTAGACACAACATTTTTAAAAAATTAGACCGCCAGGGTTAAGAGCAGTGTGAGCAGCGCGGTGAACCAGCATTCACACTGGCCCACTAAGCCATCGGCCCACCGTGAGTCTCCCTGAAGTCCCTATGGCCAGTACATGCCTGTGTAGTAGTCACATGCCTTTTCAATACTCATGTATACAGGAAATAAAACAGAAAAATTTGCATAGCGTGTCATGCGAGAGAAAAAAACAAATGTATATTCCGTTAGCTTCCCACTCACACTGTGCTGAACACTGACTGGCTCTATTTATCACACAGATCTGAGTTCTGAGAAAAGGGTCCCCACTTCACCCTTACAATACGGTGATTCTCTTCCAGTTCCACATTCAGAGGACTTCCAAAGGACCAGACACATATACAGGGCACCAGAAAGGTGCTTCCTGGTGTAATATCATATTATGGCGAGCGCTAATTGTTAGAGACTTATTCTTTGATGAGCCTCTTGTGGCTTGGCGTGTTGCACCTGCAGGATTTTTTGGGCAAATCCTTAATAAACCCCTTTTTCCAGATGCAGCAGACCAAAAAAATGGATATTTAAAAATAAAATCCCATGTATTATAAAAATAAGTATTAAACAAACAGAGCTCTAACTATATAAAAGAAATGACTTCAGCCAGTAAACAATTATCAATTGGAACCACGGTAGAAAATATTTATATTTTTGAAGCGCCATACCACGTATAGCGTATATGTTGTATATTTTTGGGTGTTTTGGAGACACCGGTGTGGTAAAAGGCGAGTGGTCAAACACCTAACACACATGGGTCTGCATCTTGTATGTTGGCGCCATAGAAATAGAATTTTCATAATTTTTCAGTATTACCGTATTTTTCGCTCCATAAGACGCACCTAGTTTTTAGAGGAGGAAAACAGGAAAATAAATATTCTGAATCAAATAGTGTAATAATGGATATTGCCCCAGCTCCTCTCATGGATTTTGCCCCAGCTCATGGATACTGTCCCCAAGCTCATGGATATGCCCCAGCTCACACATGGATTTGCCCCAGCTCACACATGGATAATGCCCCAGCTCATGGATATGCCCCAGCTCACACATGGATATGCCCCAGCTCACACATGGATATGCCCCAGCTAACACATGGATATGCCCCAGCTAACACATGGATATGCCCCAGCTCACACATGGATATGCCCCAGCTCACACATGGATATGCCCCAGCTCACACATGGATATGCCCCAGCTCATGGATATGCCCCAGCTCACACATGGATATGCCCCAGCTCACACATGGATAATGCCCCAGCTCATGGATATGCCCCAGCTCACACATGGATATGCCCCAGCTCACACCTGGATATGCCCCAGCTAACACATGGATATGCCCCAGCTAACACATGGATATGCCCCAGCTCACACATGGATATGCCCCAGCTCACACATGGATATGCCCCAGCTAACACATGGATATGCCCGAGCTAACACATGGATATGCCCCAGCTCACACATGGATATGCCCCAGCTCATGGATATGCCCCAGCTCACACATGGATATGCCCCAGCTCACACATGGATAATGCCCCAGCTCATGGATATACCCCAGCTCATGGATATACCCCAGCTCATGGATATGCCCCAGCTCACACATGGATAATGCCCCAGCTCATGGATATGCCCCAGCTCACGGATATGCCCCAGCTCACACATGGATTTGCCCCAGCTCACACATGATATGCCCCAGCTCACACATGGATATGCCCCAGCTCACACATGGATATGCCCCAGCTCACACATGGATATGCCCCAGGTAACACATGGATATGCCCCAGCTCACACATGGATATGCCCCAGCTAACACATGGATATGCCCCAGCTAACACATGGATATGCCCCAGCTCACACATGGATAATGCCCCAGCTCATGGATATACCCCAGCTCACGGATATGCCCCAGCTCACACATGGATTTGCCCCAGCTCACACATGGATATGCCCCAGATCACACATGGATATGCCCCAGCTCACACATGGATATTGCCCCAGCTCACACATGGATATGCCCCAGCTCACACATGGATATGCCCCAGCTAACACATGGATATGCCCCAGCTAACACATGGATATGCCCTAGCTCACACATGGATATGCCCCAGCTCACACATGGATATGCCCCAGCTCACACATGGATATGCCCCAGCTAACACATGGATATGCCCCAGCTAACACATGGATATGCCCCAGCTCACACATGGATATGCCCCAGCTCACACATGGATATGCCCCAGCTCACACATGATATGCCCCAGCTCATGGATATGCCCCAGCTCACACATGGATATGCCCCAGCTCACACATGGATATGCCCCAGCTCACCACATGGATATGCCCCAGCTAACACATGGATATGCCCCAGCTCCTCCATGGATTTTGCCCCAGCTCATGGATACTGTCCCCAAGCTCATGGATATGCCCCAGCTCACACATGGATTTGCCCCAGCTCACACATGGATAATGCCCCAGCTCATGGATATGCCCCAGCTCACACATGGATATGCCCCAGCTCACACATGGATATGCCCCAGCTAACACATGGATATGCCCCAGCTCACACATGGATATGCCCCAGCTCATGGATATGCCCCAGCTCACACATGGATATGCCCCAGCTCACACATGGATATGCCCCAGCTCACACATGGATATGCCCCAGCTAACACATGGATATGCCCCAGCTCACACATGGATATGCCCCAGCTCACACATGGATATGCCCCAGGTAACACATGGATATGCCCGAGCTAACACATGGATATGCCCCAGCTCACACATGGATATGCCCCAGCTCATGGATATGCCCCAGCTCACACATGGATATGCCCCAGCTCACACATGGATAATGCCCCAGCTCACACATGGATAATGCCCCAGCTCATGGATATACCCCAGCTCATGGATATACCCCAGCTCATGGATATACCCCAGCTCATGGATATGCCCCAGCTCACACATGGATAATGCCCCAGCTCATGGATATGCCCCAGCTCATGGATATGCCCCAGCTCACGGATATGCCCCAGCTCACACATGGATTTGCCCCAGCTCACACATGGATATGCCCCAGCTCACACATGGATATGCCCCAGCTCACACATGGATATGCCCCAGCTCACACATGGATATGCCCCAGGTAACACATGGATATGCCCCAGCTCACACATGGATATGCCCCAGCTAACACATGGATATGCCCCAGCTAACACATGGATATGCCCCAGCTCACACATGGATAATGCCCCAGCTCATGGATATGCCCTAGCTCACGGATATGCCCCAGCTCACACATGGATTTGCCCCAGCTCACACATGGATATGCCCCAGCTCACACATGGATATGCCCCAGCTCACACATGGATATGCCCCAGCTAACACATGGATATGCCCCAGCTAACACATGGATATGCCCCAGCTCACACATGGATATGCCCCAGCTCACACATGGATATGCCCCAGCTCACACATGGATATGCCCCAGCTCACATGGATATGCCCCAGCTCACACATGGATATGCCCCAGCTCATGGATATGCCCCAGCTCACACATGGATATGCCCCAGCTAACACATGGATATGCCCCAGCTCACACATGGATATGCCCCAGCTCATGGATATGCCCCAGCTCACACATGGATATGCCCCAGCTCACACATGGATAATGCCCCAGCTCATGGATATACCCCAGCTCATGGATATGCCCCAGCTCACACATGGATAATGCCCCAGCTCATGGATATGCCCTAGCTCACGGATATGCCCCAGCTCGCACATGGATTTGCCCCAGCTCACACATGGATATGCCCCAGCTCACACATGGTTATGCCCCAGCTCACACATGGATATGCCCGAGCTAACACATGGATATGCCCCAGCTCACACATGGATATGCCCCAGCTCATGGATATGCCCCAGCTCACACATGGATATGCCCCAGCTCACACA